>CM024607.1:23032887-23647887 GCA_014182555.1 Eucalyptus erythrocorys | reverse complement strand
GGGATGACACGTGATCATTTGAGGCTAGGTCAACAAGCCATGCGCTGTGCCGGACGAGTTAGGCCAAACAGCCATTGTGCGCGGAGCGGCATGCCGTTGAGCCTGCACGATGCGGGCCTGGTGCAGCCCAGTCCTGGTTCGAGTGTGGCCTTGCACGTATTTTCCCCTTAGCCCAACACGTCCCTGAGCTTGGCCCGGTGGGCGAATTCCCCCAGCCCCGCTCGTCTTCTCCACTTTTCAAAAGTGGAAAACATTTTTCATAACTTCTTCCACCTTATTTCTTTTCACCAACACTTTTTTGTTTTATTTTTATGCTTTCTTTTTCTTTTTTCTTTTTTTCCCTTTTCTTTTTTTCTTTTCTTTCTTTCCTTTTCATTTTTCTTCCTTAGCCTTGGCCAGTGGCCAGCCACAACAGCGATTGGCGACCGGCCACAACGGTGGCCGGAGACCCGCGATCGACGAGCGACCGCGGCTGCCACCAGCTCGAGCTCCCCCCCAGGCCGGCGAGGCTCTGCTTAGCCCAATCGAGGAAGCCAAGCTCGCTCGAGCCCGACGAGCTCGGGCCTCGCTAGATTGGGTGAGGCGGAGCCTCGCCGGCTTGGGGCGAGGCTCGGCCTCGCTCGAGCTCACCGGAGGTTCGGCGAGCTGCGAGCTCGGCTGGATCTAGTGATAGAGCTCGGGCTCGCCCGGATCGAGAGCTTGAGCTCCGCCGCCAGATCCAGTGAGCTCACGGCTCGCCAGAGCCTGACGAACCTTTGGCGAGCTCGCCAAATCTGGTGACTGGGTCTTGGTCGACCACCAGGCAGTCAACCATCGTCGGGCGTGCGGCGGTGGAGGAAGGAGGAAGGAGGAGGAAGAAGGAGGAGGAAGGAGGTAGGAGAAGGAAAAGAAAAAGAAAAAAGAAAAAGAAAAAAGAAAAGAAAAATTTTGATTTTTTTAAAATACAAATAATTAAAAATTCATTTTTAAAAAATAAAAAAATAAAACTAATGAACAATGGAAAATAATAAAATTTTGTATTTTTTAAAAATACAAAAATTTTGGTCAATTAAAAATATTAAAATTTAATTTTTTTGATAATTTTTCCTAAACAATTAAGTTAGTTAACGAACTGTGGAAAATATTTTCCACTAAAAGTTCAAGCTTCAGCCGAACACCGGAAAATATAGTCATTTTCCTGGAAAATGACTTCTGGAAAAATGTTTTCCGGAAATGGCCTATTTTCCGCGAAACGAACGGACTCTAAGGTTCACGAACGACACACTCTCTCTCTCTCTCTCTCTCTCTCTCTCTCTCTCTCTCTCTTCGCCTGCTTTTCTTTTTCCCAAAGACCGTCTCGTTTTCCTTATTCTTTCATTCCCTCTACTGTTTTTTCTTTTGTTTCAATTCCTATTTTTTGCGTTTTTCTCATGGCCTATTGGATAATATGGCTGGTTTCCTCTTGACGGAAATGCCCCCGGAAAAAAAAAAAAAAAAAAAAAGGTTGTATATAATTTGTCAATTTTTGCAGAGAAATATTCATCACAAAAACCAACCTAAGTGGATCTTCGGCTCCGTTTGTCTCGGTTTTGTTTCTTTTGGTGATTTAATTTGGTTAAAACCTTAAAGGAAATAAATCTCCTCAATGTCTTCATCTTTTTCATAAACCACAAAATAAAAATAAAAAAGGGGGTCATTATTATTGTAAAATATTGTGTTGCGAATATATAATAGAGAAGAGATTGAGAAGAGAAAGCAAATGAACACCATAAATAGTAAGGAAAGCAAGTGAGAGAGCTTTATTTCTAGTATCTCACTGTCGTGTTTCTGCGTAATTGTTGTGTTGTACATCAAAACTAAACTCCTATTTATAGGAGAACAATAATGTACTAATCATTAATATCAATGTATCGAATGATACATGTACAGGATAAGGGAGACGAACGTTCATTGTATAGGGAGATGTACTTAGAACATTTGGTACAAATGTACCATAATAAGTACATTGGATAAGATAAATATAATGAATATTCATTCATGTATTTCATAACACTCCCCCTTGAATATTTATTGTATTTATTATGAATGTGCATCGAATGATACTGCCTCATTAAAAACCTTAAGCTGGAAAAACCCAATGGGACAAAAACCGTACAAAAGGGAAAAAGAGTGCAGAGCACAAACTTTATGATTTTTTCCTTTTATGGATGCATTAATTGCCTCGTTAAAAACTTTAAGCCGAAAAAACCCTGTGGGAAAAAACCAGACAAAAAGAAACCAGAGTGCAATGCATATATAGCCACTACTGGGGCCATTTAATCTTGTATCTTGTGAACTCACCGTACATCAATGCATAGTTCATAATATCTCCCCCTTAATTGAGCCATATAGCCACTTCTGGGGCTAATCAATCTTGCATCTTGTGAACTCGCCGCATACCAATGCCGTATACTAATTTCTCAAAAGTTGATGTTGGCAATGATTTGGTAAAAAGATCTGCAAGATTATTTATGAATTGAATTTGTTTAACATCAATTTGTCGACTTTCTTAGAGTTCATGAGTATAAAAAAATTTCGGCAAGATATGTTTAGTCCTATCACCTTTGATATATCCTCCCTTAACTTGTGCAACACAAGCAGCATTATCTTCATAAATTATAATGGGAGAATTTGTAACCGATATTAAACAATAAGAATTATGAATATACATTATAACGGATATTAACCAAACACACTCTCGTCCAGCTTCATATAAAGCAATAATCTTAGAGTAGTTAGAAGATGTAGCTACTAGCAATTGCTTCGTAGAATGCCAAGAAATAGTAGTGCCGTTATAACAAAATAAAGACCCGATTTGAGAGCGAGCCTTATGTGGATCACATCTATATCCAGCATCAGCATATCCAACTAAACCAGAGTTAGTGGAATCCTTTAAATAATATAATCTCAAATCTATGGTTCCTCGGAGATAACGGAAAATATGTTTAACTCCATTCCAGTGTTTCCGAGTTGGCTCAGAATTGAAACATGCCAATAAATTTACCGCAAAAGCGATATCTGGTCTCGTGCATTATGCCAAGTACATTAATACCCCAATTGCATTGAGATATGGTACTTCCGGACTAAGTATCTCTTCATCAGATTCTCTAGGACGAAATGGGTCCTTTTGGGGATCTAGACACCTTACAACCATAGGGGTGCTCAATGGGTGAGCTTTGTCCATGTTGAAGCGTTTAAGTAATCTTTCAACGTATGCTGATTGATGGACGATTATTCCATTTGCTTTATGCTCAAGCTCTAGACCAAGACAAAGTTTGGTTTTACCCAAATCTTTAACTTCAAACTCTCTTTTCAAATACTCAGCAGTTTTGGCTAACTCTTATAGAGTTCAAATTAAATTTATAGCGTCGACATAAATTGCTATAAAAGCAAATTCGGTTTCTGATTTCTTACTAAACACGCATGGGCAAATAGGATCATTCTTGTACTTTTCCTTAATTAGGTACTTACTTAGGTGTTGATACCACATGCAACCGGATTGCTTTAACCCATACAAGAATCTTTGCAATTTTATTGATAATAAATTGTGGGGAGTGTATGCTTCAGGCATTTTGAATCCTCGGGAATTTCATATAAATATCAGAGTTTAATGAGCCATATAAATATGTTGTCACAACATCCATAAGACGCATATCCAATCTTTCAAAGATTGCTAGGCTAATGAGAAAACGAAATGTAATCATATCCATTATAGGTGAATATGTCTCATCATAATCAATCCCAGATCTCTGGGAGAATCCTTGGGCAACGAGTCGGGCTTTATACCTGACAACCTCATTTTTCTCATTTCGTTTTCGGATAAATATCCATTTATATCCAACGGGCTTTACATTATCGGGGATACGAGTTACAAGTCCAAAAACCTCTTGTTTAGTTAGGGAAGTTAATTCAGCTTTAATTGCTTCTTCTCACTTAGGCCAATCTTGCCTTTGACGACATTCAATAATAGATTGCGGCTCACAATCATCATCCATAATTTTATGAGCAATTGAGAATGCAAAAGCACCATCAATAATGATTTCATTTCGATCCCAAATTTCATTATAATATGTAATAGAATTCTTAGTATTCCCGAGACTAGTGTTCCTTTCATGGGTTTGCACCTCTTCAGGAGCAATAAGCTCTTTGGGAGCAAGCATAATACTAGGCTCTTTTGGAATGGATTCTTGATTCTTTCCCCTTCGTTTTCGAGGAGTAGTATCTTTTGATCCTATCGGTCTACCACGCTTCAAGTGCGGGGGATTTTGATCTATTTTAGCTTGTCTTTTTGGAACAGCTATTCTAGTTGGAGCATTTGTAGCTGGAATATGAGACTTCGTTACCTTAGTAGCATCATTAAATGCGTCAGGAAGTTTATTGGACATAGCCTGTAAATGGATTATGCGTTGCACCTCATTTTCACATTGAGAAGTCCTTGGGTCTAATTGAGATAAATTTTTCTCAGTCCAGGAGAAAACCTTAATTGGTTTTTGTTTTGCAGTTATGGAAGTTGTAGATATTCCAATTGATGGAAACCTAGTCTCATCGAAATGACAATCTGCAAATTTGGCAGTAAAAAGATCACCAGTAGTTGGTTTCAAGAACCTAATGATAGATGGTGAATTAAACCCAACATAAATGCCCAAACGGTGTTGGGGACCCATCTTCGTCCTTTTTGGCGGTGCTACAGGCACTTGTACAGTACAACCAAAGGTGTATAGATGTGAAATATCTGGTTCATAACCAAGAATCATTTGAATGGGAGATTGTAAATGACTAGCAGTGGGGTGTAATCTTATTAGAGCTGTCGCATGCAAAATTGCATGACCCCATGTTTCATCATTGAGATTCGTTCTCGATAATATAGTGTGGGCAATGATTTAGATACGTTTAATCAAGGATTCTGCCAATCAATTTTGAGTATGCATATATGCAACCGGGTGCTCAACCTCGATTCCGAATGACGCACAATATGTATCAAAACTCTTTGATGTAAATTCACCAGCATTATCCATCCTTATGCTTTTAATTGGATAATCAGGGAATTGTGCCCGAAGCTTAATAATCTACGCAAGTAAACGTGCAAATGTGACATTGCACGTAGATAATAGGCAAGCATGGGACCATCTACATGATGCATCCACTAATATCATAAAATATCAAAATTGTCCACTTGGTGGTTGTATTGGTTCACAAATATCACTCTGAATTCTTTGCAAGAATAAATGAGATTCAAGATTAACATTTGTTATAGAAGGTTTGATAATGAGCTTTCTACAGCCTTAATCATGACACAATACAAACCCATAGAAGAAGCTTCCAGCTTCTCATGGATGGTCTTCAGGCCCATCTTATAAGAGGAAATGCCAATATATTGCTTATCTTGTTCATAAATAATCTCAATATGGTACCCATTACGGCGTACATCTTTGAAACTGAGCAGATTCCTTTTTGACTTAATGCTTAGAAATGCATTCTCAATATGCAGGATTGTGCCATTTGGCAAAATAATTGTGGCATTTCCAAAACCATCGATAATGGAAATAGGACCTGATATTGTATGGATTTGTGCCTTATGCAATGTCATACTCGAGAAAAAATGTCTACTACGAAATATAGTACGTGTTGTTGCACTATCAAGCAAACAAACATCTTCCTTTTTCTTAGTATTTTTCATTTGCATTTATATTGACAACTTCAGATGTCAAGTATCATAAAAGTTGCATATTAGTTATATAGTCAAATAAAATTTCAAAATAAATATTATATAAAGTTCATAAGCATTTTATAACCATATTAAAGAATAATAAAAAGTAATACATTTAAAGTGAAAACAATATAAAATTCGAAGTTCAAATTATCATCCACCAATTTGATGCCTCATCAAAGTAATAAGAGATCCTCAAAGAAATCAGAGACATCCAAGGATGCATTTGCTACTTCAGGAGCAAGAGGAGTCCCACCAACAGAGATATTGTTGGCCTCAACAATGGTTATGGCAGTAGGATTGATTTCAATGGCATGAGATCCACCACGCTTGCCCGTATTCTTTAAAGATGCCCGGTATAGATCAATAAAATGTTTTGGCGTACGACAGGTACGTGACCAGTGCCCAGTCATGCCACGGCGATGACAAATACTTTCATTAATCACCTTATTTGGCTTCTTTTCTTTGCCATGATTTAGGCCAAAGTTTGATTTCCTAGGGCGGTTAAATTTCTTGTCATCCCTTCTAGGATTATGTTTTTGTCTGCACTTATAGCTCTTAGAATGGCCAGTATTTTTCTCAAAATTAGCATGTGCTTTAGGCAATGCTTTTGAGCCAATAGGTCTAAGATCATGATTGTTGAGCAACAATTCATCAGTTTGCTCGGCAGTAAGAAGCACAGAAGTTAATTCAGAGTATGTGGCAAACTGACGCTGTCGGTATTGCTGTTGCAATACAATATTTGAAGCATGGAAGGTGGAGAAAGTTTTCTCTAACAATTCCGCATCAGCAAGTTTGATACCGCATAACTCAAGCCGAGAAACGAGATCAAATAAAGCGGAATTATAGTCAGACACTGATTTAAAATCTTGTAGTCTAAGATTTTGCCAGTCATTATGCTTGAGGAAGGATAACAGTCTTGGTATGATCATACCTATCCTTCAACTTCCTCCACAAGAAATGGGGGTCTCGAACGGATAAATATTGAGTCTGCAGGCTCTCATGCAAATGACGGCGAATAAAAACAACGCATTTGCTTTATACTTTTCATTTGAGGTTCCATCCTCTATAATTGTATTAGCGAGACCTTGCCCTTGGAGGTGCATTTCCATGTCAAGGCACCAGGATAGATAATTCTTTCCACTTACTTCCAGGATGTGGAATTTGGGCTTTTCAATATTTGCCATAATCCTTGTAAAAATAAATCCTTAAATTAATTAAAATGATTTCTAAATATCCATCGCTACTTCAGGAGTAGAAGGATACTTTTAGATTTGAAATTTGGCTTTAGGCCAAAAAAATAAAAATGAAGAATTGATAGAAGAAGATAAAGTATAAGTAATAAAAAAATACCCACCTTGTAAAATATACTTACTCAGTCGGTAGATCTTCGTGCTGATAACGTGTTGTAAAATATTGCTTTGCGAATATATAATAGATTAGAGATTGAGAAGAGAAAGCAAATGAACACCAAAAATAGTAGGGAAAGCAAGATGAGAGAGCTTTATTTTCAGTATCTCATTGTCATGTTTCTGTGTGATTGTTGTGTTGTACATCAAAACTAAACTCTTATTTATGGGAGAAAAAGAATGTACTAATCATTAATATTAATGTATCGAATGATACATGTATAGGATAAGGGAGATAAACGTTCATTGTATAGGGAGATGTACTTAGAACATTTGGTAAAAATGTACCATAATAAGTACATTAGATAAGATGAATATAATGAATATTCATTCATGTATTTCATAACAATTATAAGTATTTTGATTAGGCAGGGAATCTCAATTAATGTTCGACCAATGCCTTCCTTGGGCAGGCAAACCCAAAGCCAATCAAGAAAGATGCGAGGCAAATCTAAGCAAGTTTTATAAATATATATAATTAGTCAAATTCTTCATAATATTTCAATTTACAATTTTTTTTACAATTTTTTATTTTATAACTTTTTTAATTGTTTAATTTTATTTTTTAATTTAATTTGTAGTTCTTATCCAATTAGCATATAGCTTACAATGGACGTAGGTTTTCCTAGAATATTTATGAGTTTTAGCAATATAGGTCGAATTGAGTATGAGTCATTAACGGGTTAAATGGGTCAAATATGAGTTAGATCATCTTCAACTTAACCCAAACCCGACCCCACCCGACCCACTTATTCAACGGGTCTAATCAAGACGAATCAGCTTGACCATGACACCTAGCTCTAGAGGGAAGGCGCTACATATCACTTCACTTGTTCGAATCATCTAGAATAGGATTTCAGATGCTAATTCACTTGCTTGATTTTTTGACGCAACATTTGCTGGCTATGGCAATTGTAACTCAGTCTATAATCAAATTAAATATAGTAATCTGTTAATTTAAAAGAAGATTTTCCCAGAAGATGGAAGCCTTTTCTTGGTCTATTGCCTAGAAATTTAGAAATTTCCATTTTAGTAAACATCTTTTTTCTCCAGTGTTGTTTGTTCCTCAGGAAAACATTCTACAAAATAACATGATTAATGAGATACAGCTAACCAAAATGCAAGAAAACAGAAAGGCGTTCAATTTTTCACTCTTTAATCAATATATTGTAATGAAAATAGGGGAATGTTGTCATTTAATTATTGGATTATATGTCCACTTTCAATTGTCTTATAGCATATATATCGGTAAATATTACCACTTTACTATAATTGGTTGATCCAATGACTTCAAAACCCAATAGGAAAGCATCAATGAAACAGAGGAATCTGTTCTGAAGTTCCAAAACATTAACAAACACAGAAACAGAGCACTCGTTCCCAAGTTCCAAGAGCTAAAAATTTACAACCACCACGCAATTTGTCAAAATATAATTAGAAACCGACTATAAATGCAGATATTGGGCCTATATCCTGTTTGAATTAACATAATCTGGCAATAATTTTCCAAAACACAGTTTCATATACTTGGAAACGAATGACCACTAAAATTTTTAACAAAATAGGGCCTTCATGTCAGACTAAGCAGTGGTTTCCTCGGCTATTCTCCTCTATTCCTCAGCCTCTGCTGCTACCTTTTGCTCCTTATCATAGCTTGACTTCGCTTCTTCCGGCTTGACCAATAAAATCTCAGTCCGAGGGGAACTTGTCCTTCCTACACTTTCTCCATCTTTCTCGTGAGCTCTCTTTCTCTTTCTTGGTGATGTCCTCCATCGATTGCTTATGCAAGGTGTGAGTTTCGCGGCCCTGCTTTTAAATATTCTAAATATAAATTAACGGATTTGATCTCTTAGAAAGAGCCAAGCCATGGCTGTTAAAGAAAATTCTTATCTATTGAGGGCTTCCAAATAATAAAAAAACAGTCTGAGAATTCCTTGTATCATTCTTTACTCACTCTTCGGAACTTATAAGACATGATGGTTTCATTTTAATTTCCCAGGATCATCATTCAAACCGTCTATTTTTCTTACTTGTACAATTTTACGACCATATGTTACAAGAAAGTTCTCATCCTCCTTAAAAGTCGTCCTCAAAGTAAAAGTTCATTCAAAATAGACTCCATATCGTCATCAGTTTGCTGCGCTAGTGTTATGTGCATGATTTTACATGGGGTATAAATTTATGACTCGAGTCTACTCATAGCTTGGACACAAAAGTTTACTTTGGACAAAACCCAGAAGATCAAATGAACAAGATTGTGTTTGATGTCATCATTATCCTTGTTAAACAAAGTAAATATCGCACAACGAAATGAGAGCTCGATTGGATTTGATTATACAGTTCCAAACTCCAAAAGTCCTAGCCCAACGATTGTGTCATGTCCATGTAGCAAAGGCCACTTTTTCCAGAAAACTAAGGATATAGCATTACGTTCTGCACAACCAGAACCTAGAATGTCTTTCGTTGCTATTTATTCGGAGAAATTGAAAGCGTCAATTGTTTTTCTTCTGTAATTATCGATAACATCCCCAACACTACAAGTGGCTCTCTCCTTGTATGAACACTCCAACCATCAGTTAGTATCCTTGTTTTGTGATTCTAAACTCAACTGCAAGGGGACAATCCCTTACATAGGACAGGCCAAACTCTCCTAATACAAATCCCCGAGACTGTAATCAAATTTATAGGCTCCTCCGCCTCATGAGAAGTGTATAAGAACATCATTATCGCTAGAACCACCCAATGCGGAGCCATATCAAGAAGGTTTTATGTGATGGAACAACACAATCATCGCATACCAATGGAACAATAACAGCGCAATTCATATCAAGACAGCAAGAACTAATTAACTAAATATATGGACACGCACACATAAACACACACTCATATTTTGACCCACATGCTGACTCGACGAACAAGATAGAGGATCAACCCCATAACCCACTCTAACCAGTTGTTCTGCCAAAAATTGGCCAACAAAAAGTCAAGTTAAAACGCAGTTTCCATACTTAAATGAACAAACGCTCATAGCCTATTTATAACGTTGAAGTTCTAACAGAATTGGGCCTTCAAATTTGACCAAGCAGTGGTTGATCTAGACATTCTTTCCTCTGCTATTCTCTTCTTTTCCTCAGCCTCTGCTACTTTCTTCTGCTCATCTTTATAGGCTGACTTTTCTTCTTCAGACTGGACCAGCAAGATCTCCCAGTCCGAGAGAAGCTTGTCCTTCCTAGACTTCACTTCCATCATCTTTCTCTTGAGCTCTTCCTCTTCCTTGACGGTGTCCTCCATTAACTGCTTATACAAGATGTGAGTCTTCTGGCTCTTCTTCATAGTAGTGAACCTTTGATCCTTTTGTAGTTTATGCAGCTCAAACTCAGCATTGTCCTGCTCAAACGCTAAGAAGTCGGAAATGAAATCATTGAAATTAGCCTGAAATGTCTCGATTGCTGTTTGTTGCTCTGAGGATAATCCAACTCTGGCTGAGCTTAAAGTTAATAGTGCCTCAGATAGCCTCTCTTTCATATTCAATTTAAAGAGATCCAAAAGGCATTCCTTCAACGACTGCTTAGCCTTCTCAACTTCTTCTAAGCTAGGAATTTCAGCCGTCAAAGCACCATCATGGTGGCACGGAATTGATCCTACACGAACAACATTAGTCTCAGCTGCATTGACGAATTCCTCCAGACCAATAAAATAAGAGTCAAACTTATCGGTTGGTCTTGCTGGCTGAATGTTCACTGGAGGAGTAACTGTTAAGACACAAACTTTGGCTTTAATCACCAGAGTGTCATTTGCTAGGTATCCCCCAGTACGATTGTGAAGCTCAGACAATGGAATGAACTTTGTGAAACCCCAGTCTCTCTCTCTCAAGGTGAAATCATGTTGCGCCTCTACAAATCCAGGAGACAGTGATGAATTCAAGGAACTTCTTTGCAAGCATGATATGTGGAAGAAACATTGGAGACCATCAAAAACTAGAATGTCGTACTGTAGGTCAAGCAATATATTAGCAACAGAAGAAGCAAAACACCTTCATATGATCAACTTAAGCAAGCAAATTCGCACAAATGTCGATAAAAATAATAATGCACAAAATTTTTAAGACCACCGGACATAACTATCTAAAAACTCAAATTGCGACTCCTCTCTTTTCCTGGACAAACATTTGGATCATGTACCCACGATCAAGCCCCACATTTATCCACTGGACCTGTTGCTTAGTAAGTTGAATCGCTAAATTCATTTATCAGCAAAGTTGGTATTGTTGTCCTCGCATGTGCTCACCCGCCTTTTAGAGGTTTGACGATTGGAATCCAGAAATAACATTCTCTCGCAGCTCAATATCTCTCTTTCTACTTTTTCTCACCTATTCCTTCCCCCATCTAAACTCTTCTTCTTCTTCAAGTCATAATACCGGCATCTCAAAGTCTAGTTTTGGAATCAATCAGAGAGAAACCTGTCGTATCCTCACATTAAAAAGAATAGATTCCAAGAAAATTCACTCCAATTCAAGAACGAACCTTTTCTAATGGTGCGAACATCATTGATTTGATCGATAACACTCAAGCTGAACTCGGCATTTCTGGTCCACCCGTTCGGCAAAGTTGCAGAATCAGGGACATCAAGGTACAGCGACAAATGTTCCGTGGCATTCCCCCTGGGGTATAAGATAATTCTCCTGCTCAAAAAGGATCGGACGACGCAAGGATCACTTGGCAACACGATGAACATGCGATTATCAAGAAACAAAGCAAAGATAGAAAAATAAAAACTTCGAAATACCATTTACAACCATAAACTGTAAATGCTTCAGAGTAAAGCTTTTTTGCATCCTGCTCAGTGAAGTAGCTGATTTTCCACGTGAATTCTCCCCGATTAACATCGTTTTGTTCATCCATGTCTTTTTTTTTTTTTTTTTTTTTGGACTGCTAGCTCTGCACGATCAACTTTCAAAAACAATACAGATGTTTCTTCTTAGACGATACTCCAATTGCGGAGGAGGAAGAGGAGGAGGAGAGTTTCTTACATTACAGGAGTAAGGAATACAGTGAGGAGCTCCACGTGAGTACCTCTGTCAAACGTTGTTGACTCTTCGACTTCAAGGTTATGGAATGATGGAACTCTCGGGATTTTAGAGGAGGAATGGGCGGAATAGCAAAAAACAAAAACGGAACGACACACCTTCCCCGATAAGGCAAAGAAGAAAAATCGGGAGTGGCTTTAGTCAGGTTCAGAGGAAAAAGGCATATTTATTCGCCCTTCTGGCTGGCATATAGAAAGCCAATGAGTTACTATCTCTAATCTCGAGTTTTATTGAAGTGAAAAAAAAAAAAAAAATTTCTAAAGCGACATTTTAATACGACTCTAAAATGAAGTCATGGTAAGAATAAAACGGAAATGTGAATCGTTATTCGATTAACATCACAATAATAAGATGATAAATTGTATAATCAAATTGAGATATGGTGAATATCATCAATATATGCACAATCATAAAAAAACTGAAGAATCAAGATCAATATCATCTTTACCAAAAAAAAAAAAAAAAAAAAAAGATCAATATCATAATCACCAAAAATATCATAATTATCTCTAACAAAATTAGAATGTTTGGATTGAGACTAGTCATGCCCAAGTCAAATTCATGTCAACCTCAAGGCACAATTAGTAATTGTCATGTTCATGTCCAACCCGCCGGACACAACATTGACTCATACAACCCATTTAAATTAATGAGTTGATGTTAACACGACTTGTATGTGACTTGTTGAGACATGAGTAATTAAAAGATTATTTATTTATTTATTTATTTTTGGTGACCCAGGGAACCTCGCACGGCCGGATGCCGGGAGTAAACCACTGGGGGCGACACGTGCTAGCCACCACACACGTGCCACCAGGTAAGTCACCCTGCGACACGCTTGGGTTTCGAACGCCTCCCCTTCGTGAGGGGGAGGAGGCCCAAAGCCAACTGCGCCACCCAGGTGGGTGGTTAAAAAGATTATTTATTCATACTCCTCACTATTAACATTTCAAAATGATGATATTCCATTGGCTATGACCATTTTTTTTTTTTTTAATTTGATTCAATGATATTTTGTTGATGGATTATTGCATTTATAAATAGATTTTATGAAAGATTGAGGATATTCCACATCACATTGAAGGGTTGATTTCGTGTCAGAGCAAGTCATATACTCATGTTGACTCGTCAACCGATAATTTAGCATTTTACACCAATCATTTTGTGTCAACTAATTAATTTTCGGGTCAAGTTAGTGCTAAGTAGATTGACATGATAGACTAATTGTATTCGAGTTGACCTGCTTTGTAAAATACTCTAATGTCGACACAACATGGACCGCATGAACACGAATTGCTGCCCCAGTTCTATTAGCATTCCTTTATACATTGGCATGCATACCTAAGTTTACATTTGACCGGAATGCAGACTAAAGTAGCATGAACCACTCATGCCAAGAGCTTTCAATTTGGATCAAGCACTGGCTGATCTCGCCGCTTCCTCGGCTATTCTCTTCTTTTCCTCAACCCTTCCATATTGAAAGGGTGGCCACTGGGGCGAATCTCAGTGGTTCTGGTGCAACATTTGCTAGCTATGGAAAGTTACTCTAACTCAATCAATTATCAAATCAAATCTAGTCATTTATTAATATGGAATAAGATTTTCCCATAAGATGGAGGTGTATGGCCAAGAAATTAAGAAATTTTCATATTAATAAACGTCTTTTTTTTTTCCAATATTATTTATACGATCAGCAAAACATTATACAAAATAACGTAAACCAATGAGATATATCTTACCTAAATGCAATAAAACAAAAACGGGTCGGATTTTTCACTCTTTAAACAATAAAATGTAATGAAAAAGGGAGAACTTATTGGGTTATGTATCCATTTTCAGTAATCTTTTAGCATATATTTACTACAATTAGTTGATCAAATGACTTCGAAACCCATTAAAATAAAAGAGCATATACAATAATTTGATTATATGAATCTGACTTCAAATAATCTGATTAGATGAATCTGACTTCAATGAGACAGAGCACTCCGTTCTGAAGTTCTCCAAAACACTAGCATTTGAAGAAACAGAGCACTTTGCTCGCAATTCCAAAACAGAGACACCCAAAGAAGCAGAGCACTATGTTCCAAGAGCAAAAGATTTACAACCACCACACATTTCATCTAAAGAAAATTAGGAACTGACTATAAATGCGTATATCTGGCCTAATATCCTGTTCGAATTAACATAGTCCGGCGATAATTTTGCCAGAACACAGTTTCATATTCTTGAAAACGAACGAACACTAAAATTTTTAAGGAAATAAGGCCTTCAAGTCGGACCAAGCAGTGGTTGATCTGGACGTTCTTGAAAATTCTCTTCTTTTCCTCGACCTCCGCTACTATCTTCTGCTCTTGCCATAGCCTGACTTCTCTTCTTCCAACTTGACCAACAAAATCTCACGAATCCGAGAGGCGCTTGTCCTTCCTACACTTCACTTTCTCCTTCTTTCTTGTGAGCTCTCTCTCTCTCTCTCTCTCTCTCTCTCTCTCTCTCTCTCTCTTCCATGGTGATGTCCTCTATCAACTGCTTATATAAAATGTGAGTTTCATGGCCCCAATTTTAAATCCTCTTAATATGAATTAACGGATTTAATCTCTCAAAGAGAACCAAGCCATGTCTATTAAAAGCAAACTCTTCCGTCAAGGGCTTCCAAATAATCAAAGAAGTTTTGTGTGAGAATTTCTTGTGTCATTCTTAACTCATTCTTCAAAACTCGAAAGATACGGTGGCTTCATATTAATTGCCCAGGATCGTCTTTCCAAACATCTACTTCTCTTAGTTTTACAATTTTACAAGAAACAAGAAAGTTCTCATCTTCCTTAAAAGTTCTCATAATAAAAGTTCATTCAAAATAGACTCCAGATTGTCATAAGTTTGCATCATTGGTTGAATGCCACTGTTATGTGTACTATGATTTTACATTGGATACAAACTTATAACTCGGGTCTACTTCTAGCTTGGACGCAAAAGGTTACTTTGGCCAGAACCTCCAGAATAAAATGCCCCAGAGAACGAGATTGTGTTTTAGGTCGTTCATTATCCTTGTTAAACAAAGTAAATACCGCCCAACAAAATGAGAGCTCAATTGTATTTGATTATGCAGTTCCAAACTCCGAAGTTCTTAACCCAACGATGGTGCTGTGCCCAAAAACACCAAAATGAAAAACCTTGGATCACCTAAGGACATGACGAAAATCCATGTCGCTAATGCCCTTTTTTCCAGAGAACTATGGACACAGCATTATGTTCTGTGCATCACGACCAAAACTAAAATGTCTTGCATTGCTATTTGTCTGGAGAAATTGAAAGCGTCAATTGTTTTTCTTCTGTAATTACCAATAACATCCCCAACGCTAGAGCCCCATGTTTGTAGCTCTCTCCTCGTATGAACAATCCTAACCATGAGTTAGTCTCCTTGTTTTGTGATTCCAAAACTCAATTGCAGGGGGACAATCCCTTATAGGACAGGGTAAACTCTCCCAAAACAAATCCCCAAGACCGTAATGAAATCCTTAGGCTGAGAGGCTCCACCTCATGGGATGTGGATACCGGAATATCCTTATCACTAAAGCCACCCAATGTGTGAGTCATATCAAGAAGGTTTTATGTGAAGGAACAACTCGATCATCCCATATTGACAGAACAACAGTCAGGAAAGCGCATCAGAATTGTGAGAATATCCAAGCTCCAAGAGCAAAAAGCACGATGACGACGCAATTCATATCAAGACATCAAGAACTGACTCTATAGACATACATACATGCATATATACATATATATGTGCATATTTGACCTACATGCTGACTAAACTAACATAATATGCAACCACATAATCCACTTTAAGAAATTGTTCTGCTGAAACTTGGCCAACAGACAGTCAAGCTAAAATGCAGTTTCCATACTTAAGTGAACAATTTATCATAACCTATTTGTAACTGTAAATTTTAACAGAATTGGGCTTTCAAACTTGACCAAGCAGTGGTTGATCTTGACATTCTTTCCTCAGCTATTCTCTTCTTTTCCTCGGCCTCTGCTACTTTCTTCTGCTCATCTTTATAGCCCAGCTTTGCTTCTTCGGACTCGACAAGCAAGATGTCCCATTCTAAGAGGAGCTTGTCCCTCCTACACTTTGCTTCCTCCATCTTTCTCTTGAGCTCTTCCTCTTCCTTGATGAGCTCATCCATTAGTTGCTTATACAAGATGTGAGTCTCCTGGCTCTTCTTCATAGCAGAGAACCTTTGATCCCTCCGTAGTTTATGCAGCTCATACTCAGCATTGTCCTGCTCAAATGTTAAGAAGTCGGAAGTGAAATCATTGAAATTGGCCTGAAATTTCTCAATTGCTGTTTGTTGCTCTGATGATAATCCAGTTCTGGCTAAGCTTAAAGTAGATAGTGCCTCAGATAGCTTCTCTTTCATATTCAATTTAAAGAGATCCGAAAGGCATTCCTTCAACGACTGCTTAGCCTTCCCAATTTCTTCTAAGCTAGGAATTTCAGCAGTCAAAGCAGCATTTTGGTGGCAAAAACTCGATATTACACTAACACCATTAGTCTCAGCAGCTTTGACGAATTCCTCCAGCCTAGTAAAATAGGAGTCAAACTTATTAGTTGGTCTAGCTGGCTGAATGTTCACTGGAGGAGTAACTGTTAAGACGCAAACTTCGGCTTTAATCACCAAGGTGTCATTTGCTAAGTATCCCCGCAAAGGACTATGAAGCCCAGCGAATGTAATGAACCTTGCGAAACCACAGTCTCTCTCCCTCGCAGTAAAATGATGTTGCGCCTCTGCATAATATGTGGAGGAAACATTGGAGACTATGAACTAGAATGTGGAATTGTCGGTCAAGCAAAATATTAACAAAAGAAGAAGCAAACAACTCCCCACGATCAGCTAAAGCAACAAAATTCATAAAACAAACAAACAATAAAAAAGTCAATAAACTGACAATGCACAACAACTTCAAGACCACCAGCTATATTTAACTAAAGTTGTCGCGCCTCTCTTTTTGCTGGGTCAACATTTGGATCATCTAGGCGCAGTCAATCCCCAACTCCTCCACTCCTGGACAAGTTGCTTAGTAACTTAAATCCCTAAATTCCTTAATCAGTAACCTCGGGATCTTTGTGCGCGCATGTTGGAAGTTCACCTGCCTTTGAGAAGCTTAACGAATGAAACGCAGGAAACACATGCTCTCTCTCAGCTCAAGATCTCTCTTTCTACATCTTCTCACCTGTTCTTTTTCTCATCTAAAACTCTCGTTCTACTTCAAGTCACAACACCGGTTTCTCGAAATCTGGATGCACAGTCAATCAGAGAGAAACCCATCATACCCTCACACTGAAAAGAAGATATTCCAAGAAAAGTCGAGCCAATTCAAGAACAAACCTTCTTTAAAAGAGCGAGCATTATCGATTTGATCGATCACACTCAAGCTGAACTTGGCGTGTCTGGTCCACCCATTCGGCAACGTCGCAGCATCAGGGACATCGAGGTACAGCGACAAATGGTGTGTGTTGTTCCCCTTCGGGAATGCCAGAACTCTCCTGCTCAAAAAGGATCGGACAATGCGAGAATCATTTGGCCACAGCATGAACATGCGATCATCAAGAAATAACGCAAAAACGAAAACAATAACTTTTGAAGTACCATTTACAACCAGAAACTATGAATGCATCAGAGTAAAGCTTCTGCGCAGTCAGCCTAGTAAAGTTGCTGATTTTCCACCTGAACTCTCCCCGGCTAACATCATTCTGTGCATCCATTGGCTGCTGCTTCTGCAAGATCAGATTTAGCAAACAACACAGATGTTTCTCTTCAGCCGACACTATATATGCGAAGGAGGAGGAGAAGGAGCAGGTGGGTTTCTTACATTACCGGAGTTGGGAAGATTATGAGCTACTTCACACCAGTACTTGCGTCGAATTTTGCTGATTCTTCGAGCTTGAGGTGGTGTGTCGGGAGTGTCGGGCTTTTATAGGAGGAGCAATGGGGAATAGGAATAGAAGAAAAAGAGAGAACTTCCCCGGGAAGTTATAGAGGAAAAATCAGGAACTTCTCTTAGACGAAGGCATATTAGTCGCACTTTTGGTCAACACGTCGAAAGTCAACAATTATTAATTAGATTCGAATAGAACACCAAGCTAAAAGACTATTCCTTTTGTGCTCTTCACTATAAAACCTTAAATTAACGAGTTAGCGTCGACACGGCCCTCCGTGACTCGTTTGGATACGATTAACTACAAGACAATTCTTTTCATGCTCTTCATTAAAAAGAGCTTAAATTGACCATCTTCCATTGATTGTGCCCATGATTTGGGAAATTGTCCAATTAGTTATAAATATATTGTACGATTTCTAACGAGATAAAAAAACTTTCTAATTTCGTCGATTGAGTCCCAAAGCTTTACACAAAATTTCAATATAGTCATTGCGGCCATTTTTTGCTAGAAACCGCTAATGATCGATGATAAGTAGACCATCATATCAGTGGTTTCCTTAGAAAATGATCGAAAAGAATACATTGTGAAATTATAAAATGTAGAATTGAATGGGTATCTATAATTTAGGTTTAAAATCGATTGGGGAATTTTTCATTTTAAACCCCCGAAAACGAAGAGAACAAAAGTAGAAACTAGAAAGCAACATTCTAAGCTTTAAACAACATTTTAGTGTTTTCGTACTATAAACTTTTCCAAGTCCCTACTTTCCTTCTTGTTCCAAACAATGGATAAAATAATATTTGCTATTTTTCTCCCCTATAATAATCACTCTTCCCAAATTCAAGTTTTATCTCGCATTTTTTTCCAGTTCATTCATTCTCTTCCGACTTCCTCATCCCAAAAATAGGCTTCATGAACATAAAACAGTTGGGTCCCCCAAATCAACATTATAGCCAGAAAACGTCTAGCAATGCTCACTGTGACTATTTACATGAAATAGACTAAGCGGAAACGAACATTCTTATAAAATAAAACTCAAAATTGATCAATATATATCAAATATAAACTGACTTCATACCTCTCATGCATCCTTTATCTTCAGAGAGTTTTAGGTACTCTTGAAGGACTTTGTTGCTCAAGCATAATCACTATTTGAGAAATGATATCGTTTCAAGAAATAAGAGAAATTGGGACACTAGATCTGATGAGTTGATGAACTCGCCTGGATGGAGACATCATATTGCAAATCACCTGCGAGATTCTTCCCAGCACCATGACGGTTGCGTCGGGATTCTCTCTCCGTTGCATTGCAGAATACGACCTATTTTTTCCTTCGGTTTTTTGAAACAAAAGAAGCCACCACTTTATGGCTTCTCCCTCCAAAACTTAAGAAATTATTAACATTGCAAAAGTTACGAAAAAAGTTACGTATGATTCTACATCTCGGTATTTTACTTTTTCAGCGGTTATGGGCATTCCCATTAAATAAAAGTCAAATTACGAAATTCACAAGATGCCAAGGAAAACAAAGATTTAGAAAACACTTGAAAAGAGATTAGATTGTTATAAAATTCATGAATGAATGAAATACATAAATGAATATTCATTATATTCATTTTATCCAATGTACTTATTATGGTACATTTGTATCAAATGTTCTAAGTACATCTTTCTATACAATGAACGTTCGTCTCCCTTATCCTGTACATGTATCATTCGATACATTAATATTAATGATAAGTACATTCTTGTTCTCCTATAAATAGGAATTTAGTTTTGATGTACAATACACAACAACACAGAACAACAGTGAGATACTGGAAATAAAACTCCATCCTCTAGCTTTCTCTATTATCTCTGGTGTTCACTTGCTTTTTCTTCTCAATCTATTCTCTATTATATATTCGCAACGCAATATTTTACAACACGTTATCAGTACGAAGATCTACCGGCTGAGTAAGTATATTTTGCAAGGTGGATATTCTTTTATTAATCAACTTATACTTCATCTTCTTCTATCAATTCTTCATTTTTATTTTTCTTGGCTTGAAACCAAATTTCAAATCTAAAAGTATCCTTTTGCTCCTGAAGTAGCGGTGGATATTTAAAAATCCTTTTAATTAATTTAAGATTTTATTTTTGTAAGAATTATGTCAAATATTGAAAAGCCTAAATTCTACATCCTGGAAGTGAGTGGAAAGAATTTTCTATCCTGGTGCCTTAACATGGAAATGCACCTCCAAGGGCAAGGTCTCGCTAATACAATTACAGAGAATGGAACCTCAAATGAAAATGATAAATCAAATGCACTGATTTTTATTCGCCATCATTTGCATGAGAGCTTGCAGACTCAATATTTATCTGTTCGAGACCCTCATATCTTGTGGAGGAGGTTGAAGGATAAGTATGATCATACCAAGACTGTTATCCTCCCTCAAGCACAATATGACTGGCAAAATCTCAAATTGCAAGATTTTAAATCAGTGTCTGACTATAATTCCGCTTTATTTGATATTGTTTCTCAGCTTGAGTTATGCGGTATCAAACTTGCTGATGCGGAATTATTAGAGAAAACTTTCTCCACCTTCCATACTTCAAATATTGTATTGCAACAGCAATACGGGCAGTGTTAGTTTGCCACATACTTTGAATTAATTTCTGTGTTTCTTACTGTCAAGCAGACTAATGAATTGTTGCTCAAAAATCATGATCTTAGACCTGCTGGCTCAAAAGCATTGCTTGAAGCACATGCTAATTTTGAGAAAAATACTAGCCATTTTAAGGGTTATAAGTGCAGGTAAGAACATAATCCTAGAAGAGATGACAAGAAATTTAATCGCCTTAGGAAATCAAACTTTGGCCTGAATCATGGCAAAGAAAAGAAGCTAAAGAAGGTGATTAATGAAAGTATTTGTCATCGTTGTGGCATGACTGGGCACTGGTCACATACCTATCATACGCCAAAACATTTTGTTGATCTATACCAGGCATCTTTAAAGAATACGGGCAAGCGTGGTGAATCTCATGCCATTGAAATCAATCCTACTACCATAACTACTGTTGAGGCCAACAATATCTCCGTTGGTGGGACTCCTCTTGCTCTTGAAGTAGCAAATATATCCTTGGATGTCTCTGATTTCTTTGAGAATCTCTGATTACTTCGATGAGGTATCAAATTGGTGGATGATAATTTGAACTTTGAATTTTATATTGTTTTCACTTTAAATGTATTACTTTTTATTGTTCATTAATATGGTTATGAAATGCTTATGAACCTTATATAATATTTCTTTTGAAATTTTGTTTGACTATGTAACTAATATACAACTTTACTTAATACCTGAAGTTGTCAATATAAATGCAAATGAAAAATACCGAGAAAAAGGAAGATGTTTATTTGCTTGATAGTGCAACAACACATACTATATTTCGTAGTAGACACTTTTTCTCGAGTATGACATTGCATAAGGCACAAATCCATACAATATCAGGTTTTGTTTCGATTATTGATGGTTTTGGAAATGTCACAATTATTTTGCCAAATGACACAGTCCTGCATATTGAGAATGCATTTCTAAGTATTAGATCAAAAATGAATCTGCTCAATTTCAAAGATGTACGTCGTAATGGGTACCACATTAAGACTATTTATGAGCAAGATAAGGAATATATTGGCATTTCCTCTTATAATTACACGTTTACTTGCATAGATTACAAAGCTCTGGGCACAATTCCCTGATTATCCAGTTAAGAGCATAAGGATGGATAATGCTGGTGAATTTACATCAAAGTGTTTTGATACATATTGTGCTTCACTCGAAATCAAGGTTGAGCATCCAGTTGCATATGTTCACACTCAAAATAGATTGGCAAAATCCTTAATTAAACGTATCCAAATCATTGCTCACACTCTATTATTGAGAATGAATCTCAACGATGAAGCATGGGATCATGTAGTTTTGCATGCGATAGCTCTAATAAGATTACGCCCCACTGCTAGTCTTTTACAATCTCCCTTTCAAATGGTTCTTGGTTATGAACTAGATATTTCACATCTACACACCTTTGGTTGTGCTGTACAAGTGCTTGTAGCACAGCCAAAAAGGACGAAAATGGGTCCCCAACGCCGTTTGGACATTTATGTTCGGTTTAATTCACAATCTATTATTAGGTTCTTGGAACCAACTACTGGTGATCTTTTTATTGCCAGATTTGTAAATTGTCATTTCGATGAGACTAGGTTTCCATCAATTGGAATACCTACAACTTCCATAACTGCAAAACAAAAACCAGTTAAGATTTTCTCCTGGACTGAGAAAAATTTATCTCAATTAGACCCAAGGACTCCTGAATGTGAAAATTAAGTCCAACGCATAATCCATTTATAGGCTATGGCCAATAGACTCCCTAACGCATTTAATGATGCTACTAAGGTAATGAAGTCTCACATTCCGGCTGCAAATGCTCAAACTAGGATAGCTGTTCCAGAAGGACAGGCTAAAATAGATCAAAATCCCCCACGCTTGAAGCGTGGTAGACCGATGGGATCAAAAGATATTGCTCCTCGAAAACGAAGGGGAAATAATTAAGAATCCTCTCCAGAAGAGCCTGGTGTTGTGCTTGCTCCCAAAGAGCTTATTGCCCCTGAAGAGGCGCAAACCCATGAAAGGAACACTAGTCCCGAGAATACCGAGAATTTCATTACATATTATAATGAAATTTGGGATCGAAATGAAATCATCATTGATGATGCTTTTGCATTCTCAGTTGCTCATATAATTATGGATGATGATTGCGAGCCGCAATCTATTATTGAATGTCGTCAAAGGCAAGATTGGCCTAAGTGGGAGGAAGCAATCAAAGCTGAATTAGCTTCCCTAATTTAATGAGAGGTTTTTGGACCTGTAACTTGTATCCTCGATAATGTAAAGCGTATTGGATATAAATGAGTATTTATCTGAAAACGAAATGAGAAAAATGAGGTTGTCAGGTATAAAGCCCGACTCGTTGTCTAAGGATTCTTCCAGAGACCTGGGATTGATTATGATGAGACATATTGACCTGTGATGAATATGATTACATTTCGTTTTCTCATTAGCCTAGCAATCTCTGAAAGATTGGATATGCGTCTTATGGACGTTGTGACGGCATATTTATATGGCTCATTAGACTTTGATATTTATATGAAAATTCCCGATGGATTCAAAATGCCTGAAGCATGCACTCCCCACAATTTATTCTCAATAAAATTGCAAAGATCCTTGTACGGGTTAAAGCAATTCGGTCACATGTGGTATCAACGCCTAAGTGAGTACCTAATTAAGGAAAGGTACAAGAATGATCCTATCTGCCCATGTGTGTTTATTAAGAAATCAGAAATCGGATTTGCTATTATAGCAGTTTATGTCGACGATATAAATTTAATTGGAACTCCAGAAGAGTTAGCCAAAACTGCTGATTATTTGAAAATGGAGTTTAAAGTTAAAGATTTGGCAAAAACTAAACTTTGTCTTGGTCTAGAGCTTGAGCATAAAGCAAATGGAATAATCGTCCATCAATCAGCATACGTTAAAAGATTACTTAAACGCTTCAATATGAACAAAGCTCACCCATTGAGCAACCCTATGGTTGTAAGGTCTCTACATCCCCAAAAGGACCCATTTCGTCTTAGAGAATCTGATGAAAAGATACTTGATCCGGAAGTATCATATTTCAATACAATTGGAGCATTAATGTACTTGGCACAATGCACGAGACTAGATATCGCTTCTGCGGTAAATTTATTGGCACGTTTTAGTTCCAAGCCAACTCGGAGACACTGGAATGAAGTTAAACATATTTTCTATTATCTCTGAGGAACCATAGATTTGGGATTATATTGTTCCAAGGATTCCATTAACTCTGGTTTAGTTGGATATACTGATGCTGGATATAGATCTGATCCACATAAGGCTCGCTCTCAAACTGGGTATTTATTTTGTTATAACGGCACCGCTATTTCTTAGCGTTCTATGAAGCAATCGCTAGTAGCTACATCTTCTAACCACTCTGAGATTATTGCTTTATATAAAGCTGGAAGAGAGTGTGTTTGGTTAAGATCCGTTATAACGCATATTCATAATTCTTGTTGTTTAATACCAATTACAAGTTCTCTCGCTATAATTTATGAAGATAATGCTGCTTGTGTTGCACAAGTTAAAGGAGGATATATCAAAGGTGATAGGACCAAGCATATCTCGCTGAAATTTTTCTATACTCATGAACTCCAAGAAAGTCAACAAATTGATGTTAAATAGATTCGATCTATAAATAATATTATCGATCTTTTTACTAAATCATTGCCAACATCAACTTTTGAGAAATTAGTATATGGCATTGGTATGCGGTGAGTTCATAAGATGTAAGATTGATTAGCCCTAGAAGTGGCTATATGGCTTAATTGAGAGGGATATATTATGAACTATGCATTGATATGCAGCGAGTTCACAAGATACAAGATTAATTGGCCCCAGTTGTGGCTATATATGCATTGCATTCTTTTTTCTTTTTGTCCGATTTTTTCCCACAGGGTTTTTCCGGCTTAAAGTTTTTAACGAGGCAATTAATGCATCCATAAAAGGGAGAAATCATAAAGTTTGTGCTCTGCACTCTTTTTCCCTTTTGTTCGGTTTTTGTCCCATTGGGTTTTTCTGGCTTAAGGTTTTTAATGAGGCAGTATCATTCGATGCACATTCATAATGAATACAATGAATATTCAAGGGGGAGTGTTATGAAATACATGAATGAATGAAATACATGAATAAATATTCATTATATTTATCTTATCCAATGTACTTATTATGGTACATTTGTATCAAATGTTCTAAGTACATCTCCCTATACAATGAACGTTCGTCTCCCTTATCCTGTACATATATCATTCGATACATTGATATTAATGATAAGTACATTCTTGTTCTGCTATAAATAGGAGTTTAGTTTTGATATACAATACACAACAACACAGAACAATAGTGAGATACTGGAAATAAAACTCCCTCCTCTGGCTTTCTCTATTATCTCTAGTGTTCACTTGCTTTCTCTTCTCAATCTCTTCTCTATTATATATTCGCAATGTAATATTTTACAACATAAAATTCCAGTGCAAGTGGTATTTTAAACTAAAAAATTACTAAGCAAAGAGGCAATATTCTCCGGGTATAAAAATGATGTTGAGGGGATAAAAATGATTAATTGCCCATAGATATCAACGTTCGAAGCATCCATTTACAAATTCACGAGGCACATATGTTGAAGAAGATTCTCGTCCTTCTGGCCAGTCCTTAATGTAGACAATGTTCATTCCATATGCGAACTTCCACCCAAATAGATTTTATTTAGCTAGTGAGTGCAATGTAAAATTATTCTAATCTAAATAGAGTATGAAAATTTAAGAGGAGAAATTGTTTAATCAGATTTAAAGATATTATATGTATGCTAAATCAATCCTAAATTTTCTAAATTTGCCAACTTAGTTCTAAAACTTTGCATGAATTTTCAGTGTATTCATTCTTACCAATTCTTGCAAGAAATGGCTGGCATGGCAAAGTGCCTAATAAGATAGCCCGCGATAACTTGATCTTCACGTCAAATTTTCAATGCAATTTTCAATGAAAATTGGCCAAAACGATTGTATTGAAATTTTAAGTAAAGGTGATTAAATTCACAAAATTGAAAAGTTTAAGATTGAATTAATATCCATACAATAAGTTTAGGACTGATTGGGTAATTTTCTCAAATATAAGACATGGCTAGTGAAACATAACACCAATTTACAAACTTACTTCATAAACTATAACTCCAAATCATAAATAAGTGGGTCATACTCGAGTACTTTACTAGTCTTGTTCCTAGCACTTCTAAATTAATTTTTTAAATTATTTTTTATATCTCTAACATTATTTTAATAATGTTTTCATATGAGAGACAAGGAGGAGTATAAGGATACTCGGGCTACGTTTAGTAATGTTTTAGTTCCTGGGAATAATTTCTTTTCATAAACACTTTTTTTCTTTTTCTATTTTCAGAAAATAATTTTTGAGTATTTTAAAGTGCTTGGTAACTATATAAAATTTCTGTTGTCGAAACATAAATATATTTGGTACAACTTCACATATTTTTTTTACTTAATTTTTTTACTTTATTATAATTATATTACATTTTTTTTCTTTTCTGTTTCCTCTAGTCGGTCGCCAGCCTTTGCCATGGCTAGCCTACAATTGGCTAGAAAAGGGCCGACAAGGTCACCAACCTCGAGGAAGCCTCGCTTGGTCACTTCGAGCTCGGCCTCACCCATCTAGGAAAGGTTCAACCTCGCAGTGGTTAGGCAAGGTCAAGCCTCTTCGTGGTTAACCAAGGTTCGGCATCACTATGGCTAGGTGAGGCTCGACTTTGCTCAATTATGCGAGGTTGAGCCTCGCTTGGCTACCGAGACAAGTCAACACCATTGCAAAGTGACGCCGACCTAATGATGGCTAGAGAGGCTTCGCCTCCTTAGATTTGGGCGAGATCAAGCCTCGCCTAGCCATGATGAGGCGCAAAAGGGTCTCATCTAGCCACAGTGAGGCTTAGGGGGCCTCGTCGGTGGCTAATGAGCTTGGGGCAACCTCGCTGAGGGCCAGTGAGGCTCTAACAAGGTCGCTAGGCCTTGTTTCGCTAGTCGCTCGCCATCAACGAGATCAGCGATTGGCTATGCGTATTTATATTTATATTTTTATATATAACAAGAAAATAGATTTCATATTGCGCACGCATGTGCCTTTGTATGTGAACAAACTATTATCATCAAGTACAAAGACGGTTCGACAAAGCGTTAATGTGCGCACTTGTAACCACAACCATCCAACATACAAGTCACCATTGTGCCTCATGTCTAAGAATCTTATACCAAACCAAACTATAAACGATTAGATGTTGGCCTTGCTAAAAGCTTCAATATTGCTAACTGTTCTATGCATGTCATGTTCAGTGAACTTATTCGAGACAAGCACCTGTGTTCTAGCTTGGATATTACAATACCAAATGACTTGTGACTTATTATCCCCTTAGGTATCCAATACTGAATGGTGAAAAATGAGAACACACCGGTCTTAATAGGATCATCAATATCCTTTCAATGATTCATTGATTGGGAACTGTTTAAGGATTCAGCATAACTGTAAACTTGTCATACATATTCTTAACCCCTTAAGAATAGGTTTAGTTGTAACTAATCTTATGGACTCATTCATATAAATAGGACGATGAATGAATATTTATTTGCCATTAAATAATTCCTAAAATGTAACTATTATATGGTTGCTTTAGGGCATATAGCTAACACACTATTTTTAATTTCACCCGTTGTCCTTGTGACTAGATCGGTGAAGATAGATGGATTCATAACTTTTCATTCATTGAATCGTGTAGCCCTTCTTGAATATATATGAATAGGAGTTAGAGAAGACACAGAATTGGTCTTTTCATTCGGATCTTGTCGAAATTTCGATGCTCAATTGCTTCTGGTTCTGAGGATGCGATTATGCTGTTCTATTTGTAACAATGCTCAAGAGCGTGAAATAGAAAAAAAATTCTAGGTAAAAAGATCTACATACCGATTAAAACGAACTTCGCTATCTTTCTACCATCAACGCAATCAAAGGGGCATTGTTTGTTCAAGCAAGTCCAACTTGTCCAGGAGCAAATATTTGAATCTTCACAATCGTTAATATTTGATGACAAATAGTAAAGTAAAAATAGACACGCGGACCCCTGGAGTGCCAAAAGTTGGCATAAAGGGACACTTAAGTGCCAAAAGTTACGAAATGTACACTTAAGTGCCAAAATCGGAGCAAAATGGTACACTTGAGTGTCAATCCAGCCAAAATCCGGCCAAAACGCTGACATGGCGATTTTCCGGCGAGGCAAAGGCAAAACGGCGTCGTTTTAGCGTTGACGTGGAAAAAAATAATATAAAAATTAATTAAAATTAAAATTATTTAAAAAACATTTAAAAATAACAAATTTTAATATTAAAAACTAAAAAAATTAAAAAACAAGTTGCCACATCAACGCAAAAATTAAAATAATATAAAAATTAATTAAAATTAAATTTAAAATTAAAATTATTTAAAAAATTTAAAAATAACAAATTTTAATATTAAAAAACTAAAAAAATTTAAAAAAAGTTTCCATGTCAATGCAAAAATTAAAATAATATAAAAATTAATTAAAATTAAAATTAAAATTATTTAAAACGTTTAAAAATAACAAAATTTAATATTAAAAAACTAAAAAAATTTAAAAAATAAAAAAAACAAGTTGCCACGTCAATGAAAAAATTGAAATAATATAAAAATTAGCTAAATTAAATTAAAATTTTTAAATTTTTTAAATTTTTAAATTTTAAATTTTTAAATTTTTTAAATTTTAAATTTTTAAATTTTTTAAATTTTTAAATTTTTAGAATTTTTTAAATTTTTTAAATTTTTAAATTTTTAGAATTTTTAGAATTTTTAGAATTTTTAAATTTTTAGAATTTTTTAAATTTTTAGAATTTTTAAAAATTTTAAAATTTTAAAATTTTTATATTTTTGAATTTTTTAAATTTTTTGAATTTTTTAATATTTGTATTTGTATTTTTAAATATTTTAAGTAAATTTAGTTTTAAAGTTAATTAAATTAACTTTTACATTTATTTATTGCCACGTCAATGCAAAAACGACGTCGTTTTGCACTTATTTTGCCACGTCAGCATGCAAAACGGCATCGTTTTACACTTATTTCGCCGGAATTTGTATACGTCAGCATTTTGGCCGGATTTTGGTCGGAATGGCACTTAAGTGTCCCTTTCTTTTTCGAATGTGGTACTTAAGTATACCTTTCGTAACTTTTGGCACTTAAGTGTCCCTTTGTGCCAACTTTTGACACTTGAAGCGTTCTTCTGCCAGTAAAAATATTAGCAGTAACTCCCATCTCCTTGCATAAAGTTGGCAAGACTAGTAGGTCGTAATTCCTCACAAATTGTTAATTATATGGCTAAGGTACTATGCTTGTAATGTAAAGGACTATCCTATTCCCTATTCCCCTTTACTTCCAGTAAATTTCTATCAATATGGGTCATTCAATTTTTCTGAAAGTGCATTGACTTTGTATAATATTGGGTAGAAGAAACAAAATAAGAAGGCAAAAAAAACATGTATGTGATTATTAGACAGTGTGCATGCTTTTCAGAGAAAAATCTGGGAGTGAACAAGCCACTTTGGTGTATGGTGACCTTAAAAATGGAATGTCATAGCATGAAGTATGTGACCATGGCATCCCATAAGAGAGGGGTTACTAGTGTCACGCTCTGAACCTCGAGCGTGCGAACATCCCATGATGGTAGATTAAATTGCGATGTCTCAAGACATATCACCAACCTGTTATTTTTATCTTTTGATCAAACGCATGCAAAAGCAACTCAAATAAACAACACCTAGTCAATTAACAAAACTTGGGGATAGTACACACGAGACAAACATTTCCAAAACACTCATTTTATTTATTTGTTTGCTAACCCTAGGAAACGTAATATTTACAAGCCCTTACACTGTAGCTCCTTACCAATCATCTCAAAAATCAGTAAGGCGATTAGGGTTAGCCTAAACTTCACTAACGCGAGGCCAATCAAAAGTGACACCATTAGGACCCCAAACCACACGCGACGGTCCTCCATATTACAGGCCTGAAAATATTTAATAACAGGATGAGATATAAATTTCAGCGAGTTAACAGCCTAAGCCTCGATTAGGATGCAAATTTGTATCGGAGGTAGCCTAAACATGTAACAGCATACAATTTTACCTCGCCTTGGCATAGCCCTGCATATTAGTACGTCTTACAATAAGCATAACCAATAATCAGAACACATAACTCATACACCAAGCATCCACACGGGTCCTAATTATAAGATAAAACCCATTTTGGCATGTCTCGTACCGTGCCTCACAGTTTTATCTCATAATAAGACACAATGTATCGCAATTATTCACACGTGTTCTAATTATTATGACCCCTCAAGCCACGGCCAACACACGAGTTGGTGGTCTTTCAGCATAACTGGGCATCGTCCCACCCCATCGGGCATGGCATTGTCTAGAACCCTTGCCTAGATAGCATTCTATAAAGGAGCATCGGTACGGCCTTAACCACGACTTGGCATCTGGGCCTCCACTGGGCATCTGATAAAAATCGGGCATCGTCCCCAAACTCCCACTGGGTGATGGTTCAATTAAGTGACCACACAAGCAAGCCAGCACTCAAGCTATACTTTGTTTGCCATCAATTAGCCCAATGTAAAAGAGTTCGTGCTTAAATAACAAACATCGGAAAATTTTTACATTTAAAATTCCGATAAAATAATCGCACATGGTCACGTATTTAAAATCAACCCGTCAAACTTTGTATACTTTCATTTTAAAACCCTATTATTTTATTTAGCACGTAAAATTTGGTGTCCAAACCCGACACCTCAAAATTTTCTATTTTCTTGCCCATGAAACCTTTTTTTGAAATAGTAATCAAACCATATATATTGAACAACCAATAGAACGGCATAACAGGCTCAAATAATCAGAATTAAACATAGGTCCTTCCAATAAAACAAGCATAAAATTCCACTTAATAGTTGATTCGTCATTAAATTACACTAATCGCGATTAATTAGGCTAATTACATTTAATTAAACTAAACTTGATTAATTAGCATACTATAATTAATTAAAAATTAATTGACGTTAAATAAATAAATTACGATTAATTAAATAAATCATGATTAATTAAACTAAACTAAATTAATTAATATAACCATGATTAATTAATCTAATCGTAATTATTTAAACTAATCGCACTTAAATTTAATTTAAACCGTCCTTAATCACAGTTAATGCTAAACCAAAATTAACTAACATTAACTACAATTATCCTAACATTAACTAACATTAACTAATCTACCTCCTAAACATAATTAACACCATAATCCATGATTAAGAAGTTAACTCACGGGTTTTCGGCGACAGCAAGCTCACATCGATGGTGGCATGACGGCAACAAAAACATGAGGCTCGTGACTTGAACGGGAACTCGATGGCGGTGGTTTGGCGAAGTTGAGCTCACAGCCAAGGGAGCTCGGCTTGGGTGGTGGTGGTGGTAGTAGCTCGAGGTGAGGACAATGATGACGGCACGGTGAACAGCATGAGGGACATAAGCGGTGGCTTGTGGTGGCAAGTGGGTGGCTTGAGGACGATGGCGATGAGCGGTGGAGGTGATGGTGAGTTGGGGGCATGGGCGACGGTGTGGTGGTGAGTGAGTTGGGCCACAACAAGGGAAAGGAAAACGAAAGGCCTGAGGGGGACAAGGGGAAGAAGAAGAAGAAAGGGGATGGCGTCGGTGAAAGGGGGGAGGAAAATGATGTGGGGTGGGGAGAGAAGGAGACAAGAGTGAGAAGAAAGAAAGAAGAAAAAGAAAATAAAAAGGAAAAAGGTGGAGTCCTCGATTATTTCCCTTTCCTTTCTTTTTTCTTTTCTTTTTCCTTTCTTTTTCCGGTCCCCGATTTTCGTTTGATAATTCATTTTCCAAAAATTTCCGACTCCTGATAATTTGACGGACAATGAGGTGACGTCCAATAATTTAATCTCGAAGAATCCTTGAAAGTTCGATACCCGAAATCGAATTAAATTTCGTGATTAAAAATCGATCAAACACGACTTTAGTAAACCTAATCCACGTTTGTGCCTCTTAGAATCATGGACGACCCTCAGTTGTCATATAATCGCGAGGGTTCAATTACTTATCCTGAATATAAAATCAATAGAAAATCGATTTAAAGTTGTTCAATGTGAATACCATAATCATGCGGAATCACTCGAAGCCAACTACGTACTTCTGTCGAATCGATTTATATCCGTTCACAAATTGACTTATACTAGTGTAGTATTGACCCTTATTGATCCTTATGGTCAAGCGGTCGATTACTAATCGAATTCTCTAGTCTTTCGTGTCTTAAACCTTTACGGCCTCATCCAATAGATTACTTAACTCATGAGTGATCAATTAAGAATAAAGTAACTATAAGTGCATCGATGAAATAACCATTTAATATATTTCAAAATAGGGCCAAATTTCAGGATATCACAACTTTTCCCTTCTTACAAAAATTTCGTCTTCGAAATTTGAACTATTACAACTCTTCAACAAAAAGGTGAGGGTGTTGACGCCTCATCGACTCTTTGCTTTTCCACGTGGCTTCCTCCGTTCCGTGGTGTTGTCAGACCACTTTAACCAAGGGAATTGTCTTGTTCCATAGCACTTGCTCATTTCGATCCACTATCCGTACTAACCTTTTCACGTACGACACTCTGTGTGATATCTCGAAATTTCAGTCTTGTTTTCAATTGAATGAATCGGGCCTTTCATCAACGGGCTTATAGTGCTATTTTTTGAGCTAATCACCCATGAGATAACTAGACTATCTGGGAAAGTCATTACAGGATTTTAATGCAATAGACTTGAGAATTCGACTAGGAATCGACTACTCAACCATGCTCAAAGATCATTATGGCATAGTTAAAAATTGATAAGAGATTAGAGATAGGTCGGTTCAACTGAAATATGTGGCTAAATGTGGGTGATTCTACCAAATTGCAAAATTCTCATCGATCGGTATTAGATTGATTTTTCTGTTATTTTGGTATCCTGTGTCCGTATTTGAAACCTTGAGATTTTTACGACTACTGAGAGTCGCCAATGTGTCGAAGAGGTACATTGTGGCTTGAAGAAAATCGACCATGGGTCAATTGCACCAAAAATTTCTAAAAGCTACTCGGTAGGTTAGGTAACGCTAAAATCGCGCTAGATTAAAATTAACTGCGAGTTTGAATCCGATTTCAGAAATTGAAAATTCTGTCATGTCATGAGTCATTTTAGGAATGTCGACTCATTTTCCGAAAATTTTTTGACAAACCGAGATTTTGGCGGAAAAGTTGATATAGGGCTGTTTTCAATCGGAAAATTTAAAGGATCATTTTTTATCACGTATTTGGGATGCAAGTAGGTTCTATTGACAAGGAAAAATGTCAATTTGATCGAGGACTCGATGATGGAATTTATGGGAGTTGATTTGATTTAATTTGAGTGGGAATTGAAGTAAAATTAGGGGAAAATTGTCCGAAATTCGTAGCTCCCCATGCCCTCAACCTTTGGACCATCTCCAAGGCTTTCTAAGCAAGTTTGTTGGTCTGCTTTTGGCTGAGGATGCCAGCCCATCCATGGTGGGGCCTTTTCAAGGAGACGAGAGGATAGAAAGAGAGAGGAGTGGCCCTCTCCAAGCCAATAGCCCTTCTTCTTCTTCTTCTTCTTCTTCTTCTTCTTCTTCTTCTTCTGCCCTTTGCTTTCTCCATTGTAGCACTTTGGGAGTTCTAGAAGTGCAAAAGAAATCAAGCCAAGGACCTTGCCCATCGCATGATTGCTCGCCAAGTCGCCGGACCGCCGTTTCCTCTTGTCGCGTCCAGTCGCGAGCTTGCCTACTCGCTGCGCCAGTCTTGGGCACCATTCTGCCCTTTTCCATGGCCAACCTGTCCCCCAAACCTACCCATCCATTGTCGCTAGCCGTTTTGGACACCTGGACCGCCGTATGTCACCGTCCTTCTCTGCTCGACTTGCTACAGCCGTTTGCCATCCTACCACGCCATTTTCCAATCCAACTGACTAACCCAACACCTCCCTTGGCCTAACCACAAAATCAAAGCCCCTAGGTCGGCCGTGCCTTTGTTTGGCCCATTTTGGACCGCTTTTGGGTCTTGAAAGGTGTCCCCGCTTTGGAGTTTATGGCCCGTCTCGCCTCGCCGTCCTCATGAACTCATCGGAATTTAAAACTAGTGAGTTTACTCACTAAACTCTACTTAGGGAGTTAATTATGCTTAAGGGTTGATTAGTTTAAGTTAATTAGGGATTAGGTGGTTAGTTAGAACGGATTAGCAATTTAGTTAATCGTTTATACATGTTAGGCGGTTAGAGTAGTGTAATTAGCAATTAGATAAGCTGTAGTATTTATCTAGTTAGGGTTGGAAATTTTTCGGGCCCGTTTCGGTATTTAATTTGGCTTTTTCAACCTAAGTGTGCATTTTTGCTATTTATTGGTATTTATTTAATAAATTTTGGTAATTATTTAATTCATTATTATTTTCCGAAAATTAGACTAGGATAACCAGTAACCAAAATTTCGTGCTAATTGCAACGGTGTGATTGGTTTATTTAATTGACCGCTATTTTGTGCTAATTGCGTGGAGTTTATAATTTTGGGAATTTATTCAAAATTGAGTATTTTTGGCTTTTAATTGGGAAACACTGGGCGTCAGTTTATAACACCAAAAAAATTTTCGTGGACCATACTGAATGGTGGGATTTTTGAAAAGGAAAATACTGTATTTTGTTTAAAGCCGATCGTGTACCCACACACGATTTTTTTTATCAGAAATAATAAAAATTGTAGCATTCTCAAATTGTGAGAACAGTATACTATATCAGCTTATGGGTTTTGATATATTAGCTTAGCACGAGTTGTATACTTTATCAACTTAGAATGAGCATCGTTGGTATATTGTATCAACCTATAGGCTTTGATATATCAGGTTAACGCGAGTAGTATACCTTAGCAGCTTCTGGTGAGCATTGTCAATATACTATATCAACCTACAAGCCTTGATATATTAGGCTAGTGCAAGCAGTATACTTTATCAGCTTAGTGTGAGCTATATTATTTATCAACTTTTGGTGAGTTTTGTCAGTATACTATATTAGCCTACAGGCTTTGATATATCAGCTTAGCGCAAGCAATATACTTTGTTAGCTTAGAATGAGCAGTATCAGTATACTATTTCTTAATGGTGCATGTCTGTGATAATTGGTTGGTAGATTGTTTGTGTGGATCGCTCAACTTTTAATTCTGTTTGGAATTGGAAGGCAGGTTTTTTTTTATAGAAAACTTGCAAAATGAGTGATCAAGAGTAGATGATTCCTAGGAAGCGTACCATTGGTCCTGCAACTCGAGGTACGACGCCGAAGAGGGTCGATACCCGAGGAGGCCATGGTAAAGCGCCAGTTAAGACTGGCGCCAGTGGAGTAGCACTACCTCCTATTGGTGTTGGGGTAGTAGCCCTTGATGATCCAAGGTTCGCTAGGATCATGTAGGCATTAGAAATGCTCGGAAATAGGATGGATTTTACATTCAAGCTGCCAATGCCGCCACTTCAGTCGCCACTACCACAGCTGTCGCTAATGCCATCGCGGATGCTGTTGCTGTTACTGCTATACCTGTCGTCGCACCTGCTGAGGTTCCACTAGGGAACATGGTCACTAGAAGACCGATGCATAAGCTAGTGGAATAGTTTCTGAATTGAACCCGCCAAGGTTTACTGGGGCAGGAGACCCCAAAGCTGCAGCTCTATGGATCCAAGGCTTGGAGAAGGCCTTTACACTGCTAATATGCACCGAGACGGAGAAGGTAGTCCTTGCAATCTACTAACTGTAGGATAACGCTAATACTTGGTGGAAAGCCACCAGAGGCACGGTATTCCCTGAAGGTTTAGCCCTGGAGTGGAATGCCTTTGTCGAAGTCTTCAATAACAAGTACTTCTTTGACAGGGTCAGAGAATTAAAGATGACGGAATTCCAGCACCTTCGCCAAGGTGCAATGACTGTAGATCAGTTGAAGTGAAGTTCGTAGAACTATTGTAGTTCGCCCTCGAATTGGTCGAGAACCCAGTAAGCCAAGCTAGAAGATTTAGAGATGGGCTTAGACCGGAAGTGAGAAACCCGCTGGTGCCATTCAATTTGAAGGACTATAACAACCTTTATGAACGAGCCCAGCTGATAGAGAGACCAGAACGAACGAGCCACCACATCTGGGTCGCGGTTTGGATCAAACCGAGATGAAAATCGGTATGGGAAGAAGCCCATGACCAGAGGAAGATTCCATGTCCCACCCAATAGGAAGGTTGGAGTTGGCAAGTCTAGACCAAGTTAGAATGGTTTATGTCGCTTCTGTGGAAAGCGACATGGTACAGCTTTGTGCGCTTGTTTCGAATGTGGCCAGCAAGGTCACATGGCTAGAGATTGTCCTCGAAGACCAAGAGGACAACAGCAATTATCGCCGCCACCGATGGGCCAGATCAGAGAATTCGCACCACATAACGCATCGCAAGGTGGATAGGTCAGACCCCCAGCTCAAGGGACAGTGTATGCCATCACAAGAGGTCAGGCTGGGGATTTGCTGATGTGATCACAGGTACAATTTCACTGAACGACCATGCTGCTTATGCTTTATTTGACCCTGGCGCGACTCATTCTTTTATTGCTGAGCAATATGTTAAGCTAATAGGATTAAGTCCTGAGTTGCTGAGTGAATGGTCAGCATATCTACACCATTAAAAGATAAGATGTTGTCTGCATTGGGTTATTCTGGTTGTAAGTTAGCGATTGGTGAGCGAGAGGGGAAAATAGACTTATTAGTCCTAGTCATGTATGACTTTGATCTGATAATTGGCATGCACTAGCTCACCAAGTAATGAGCTAAGATGGACTGTTATCGTAAAACGATTTAGTTTAAGCCGTTAGAAGGTAAAAGTTTCGAGTTTGTTGGGGATCGAGGAGGATTACCTTGATCTCGTCGCTTGAGGCGACTTGTTTGTTAAGGGGTTGTCAGGGTTACTTGGTGACTGTTGTGGATGCGACAATTGAGGAGTTAAAGATTGAAGACATCTCAGTGGTGCAAGAATTTCCAGATATGTTTCCGAAGAAATTGCCGCGATTGCCGCCAGAGAGAGAAATCGATTTCGTGATTGAGTTAGCACCCGAGACAGAGCCAATTTCTAAGGCCCCTTACCGGATGACATTATTTCAGTTGAAGGAACTTAAGGTGCAGATGCAAGAATTGTTGGAATGGGGATTCATACGTCAAAGTGCATCTCCTTGGGGAGCACCAGTTCTATTCATAAAGAAGAAAGATGGTTCGTTGCGCTTGATAAAGGCTAGTAAGTACACCTAGAGAGGGGTGAATAGGTGTTCATAAATTTCTTTTCAAACCTTTAACCCAAATCCTTTGACTTGAAATAAAATCAGAGTAAATTAAATCACGTAGCAATAAAGTAAAGATAATAAGGTAAGGAGATTTTGACACTGAAGTTTATAGTGGTTCGGCTTATTGTAAGCCCATGTCCACTCTCCATGCTAATAGCCCACTGGCTGTATTTACTATGTAGCAAATGAGAATTGTATAGCTTATGATCTAGACTTCTTCAGTAGAAAGTCTTTGCTATAGCTCTCGCAATTCCTCACTGTATGTATCTCTCCTTTGTACACAACTAAGGCTCAAGAAATTTGAGAACAAGGAGTTTTAGAGGTTTAGACTTTGAATTTTTCTATCAGCGCACACTATTCGAACAATAATGACTCCACCTTAAATACTCCTTCATGTCTTCATAGTCGTTAGCACTTTCCAAAAGAGTTCATCTAATCTACCCATTGGAATGAATCAATTAAAGTGATCTTCAAGCTGTCGAATATATGTGAAAGATAGCTTGTCAATCCTGTTCGCCTATACAATTAGGATCTTGAGTTTCCATAAGTGGAACCTTCCAAATCTTGCTTGTTTTCAACGGATCTTCTAATTGAGATAAATCCAAAATCTTCGAGCTTAATTCCAGCCAGATATCTTCCATGAAATAGAACGAATCATAGAAGATATTATCCAATCTTTGAATTTCTAATCGTTAGATTAAAACGCTGTCAGCTTTGGGCAAACTCGCAAAATTGAGTCTAATAGTCTTCAGACTTTGATAGAGTCTGGAGATCTTCAAACGAAAACACTTGGGTCTTGAACTCTTTAGACTTAAGTGTTTGAGTCTTGAATTCTTTAGACTTAATTGATGAGGATGTTTTGTTAGCTTCAAAACACTTAAGGAATTTTTCTTCAACATTCTCCCACTTTTTGATGGTGACAAAACATCTCGGTAGATTTGAAAAACTCTTGACCTGTAAAGAAAACTCATACATATTTTGGAGTTTGGGACACCTGGAGTGCCATAACTTGGCATGGGGGGACACTTAAGTGCCATAACTTTAAAATGGTACACTTAAGTGCCAATATCGGAGTAAAATGGTACACTTAAGTGCCAATCCGGCCAAAAACCGGCCAAACGGCTGACGTTGCATTTTCCGACGACATGCTTAACCGACGTGGCAATTTAGTAAAAAAAAAAAAAAAAACACACGTGGAGGAGGAAAACGACGTCGCTCCATCCATTGTGTCTTTGGCCAAACAAAACGACGTCGTTTTCGTCATTTGGATTTTAACCGTTCGTCCATCCATCAGTTTACACCAGATCCGACGTCCTCTCCATCGCCGTTCACAGCTCGCCGTTCGCAGGTCATCGCTTGCCGTCGTCGATTTGCTCAGGTTTTTTTCTCTTCTTCCTCTCCCTTGTGGTGAAATTAGGGCTTCGACTCGTTTATTAGGGCTCGGACTTGAAATTTGGGGGTCGGCTTTCCCAGCTTAGGCTTGGGTGGTATTGATGTGAGATTTATGCTTCAAATGTGGTGGATGTGGTGCTAGAATCCTATTGGGGGGTTCGAGAAATGTAGGGCTCAATGTAGGGCTCGATAGGGGGAAAATTAGGGCTCGGTGTAGGGCTCGACATCGCCCCATCCAATGTGATGTGTGATTTAGGGCTTTGATGTTGAATTGTGATGTGTGAAAGTAATTTGTAGTGGTCGGATGTGAAATGTGCGATGGTGATTGGTGATTGTTAGGGTTCGGGTTCGAGATGCGTGTTCCCTCTTTCTTCTTTTCTTTATTGGACCTTGGAGGAGAATCGAATCTCTTGTTGTCGTGGGGATGGGGACTATATTTGTAGATATGGGTATTTTTTTAATAAATTGCATTGTTGAAATTGGTGTCATGAGGACCCATGCCTCTCCTACTTTGTCGAGGTTAGGGATGAAGCAGGGGATGATGGAGGTATGAAATTTCATGATGCGATACAATTTAGGGAAGCTATAGTGAAGAACTCCATTCCATTGAAGAAAGCATCGCACAAAGAAATATTGTATTCATTATAAACACTCAGGTATGAAATTTGTAAGAGCTAGGTGTTCTGCAAACAAAATTGTCCATGGAAGATTTACGGCGCGTTTGTTAAGAAGAGTGGGTCTTTCCAGATTAGAGCCTACCAAGAGGAACACACTTGTTCCATTAATTTTCAAAACGAGAAGGGTAACAAGTGCATGGTTGTCCAAGCACTTCTTCGACGTGATTAAGCTGATGCCTGAGATGAAAATTTCTAACTTTAGGATGCTGGTGAAGGAGCGTGTAGGCATCAATGTATCTAGGACTTAGTGCAAAAGAGCAAAGCAAAATGTGATAAATATACTTATTGGTCAGTATGCTAAGGAATATGGGCAAGTGTGGGAGTATGCTTGGGAGTGTAGGCTGCAAAACCCTACAAGTAGAGTGTTTGTAGAGGTGGTTGAGAGACCGCTTCCTGATCATGGGACCAAGTTCGATAAGTTCTATGTGTGCTTTGATGCATGCAGACGGGGATTTTTAGCTGGTTGTAGACGGATTATAGGATTGGATGGCTGTTTCTTGAAGGGCTTGTGCAAGGGAGAATTGTTGGCGGCGATTGGAAGAGATGCGAATAACCAAATGTTCCCACTAGCTTGGGCTATTGTAAAGATTGAGAACAAGGACAATTGGTCCTGGTTCTTGAAAAATCTGATGGCTGACTTGGAGATAACAAACGGGGAAGGGTGGGCATTCATGAGCGACCAACAAAAGGTAATGTTTCCTTTTTGAAAAATTTAGTAGTTTGCTTTGTAATATGAACATGTAATTTGCTCTACTCTTTCTTACTTTGAATTATTACAGGGATTGGTTCCGCAAGCGTGCGAGTTGTTGCCCCATGCTGAACATCGAATGTGTGCGCGGCACATATACGGAAATTGGGCAAAGACCTACAAAAGGGATAAGCTGCAATTGCAATTTTGGCAATTAACAAAGAGTGCAAACATGACTGACTTTAGGATAGCCAAAGAAGGACTGCTTCAGTTGACAAAGGAAGGTTGTGCTACCCTATTTCAACTAGAATCGAAGCATTGGTGCAGGGCATTCTTCAGTGAGGAGTTCAAGTCTGATAGCGTTGACAACAACATTTGTGAAGTATTTAATTTGACGGTAATAGATGCCAGATGCAAACCAGTCATCTCAATGCTTGAAGATATACGAGTTGCGGTTATGACTCGGCTGCAGAAAAAAAGAGATGAGGTTGCAAAGTGGACAAGGCAATACGGTCCTAGGATTGCCAAGAAACTGGATGAGAATTTGGCTGCAAGCAGGAATTATCATCCCATTTGGAATGGAGATGACGGGTATGAGATTATGAAGGGTGCTGATAAGTATGTTGTCAATCTAGGAAGCAGGAAGTGTTCCTGTCGAGCATGGCAAGTAAGTGGAATTCCATGTGCACATGCCATATGTGCCATCCAGTTGAAGGGCGACAATACATATGATTACATTGATGTTTGGTACCATAAATCAAAATACCTTGCTTCCTATCAGTTCATGATGCAGCCAATAAGAAGCAGCAAGTTTTGGGAGCCCACGGATCATGAAGCACCTCAACCTCTGCCACTGAAGAAGAAAATTGGAAGGGCAAAGCGAAGACGAAGAATGGCGGAGGGAGAGGTCCCAGGTCAGCATAGAATGAGCAAGCAGGGTGCAAAGATAACGTGCTCTTATTGTCATGTAGCAGGCCACAATATTAAGGGTTGTCAACTGAGGAAGTAACAACAACCGTTGAGGCAAGGTGAAGGGCCTAGTGAAGAGACAATTCGAGAGATGCAAACAACAGGGCCAAGTGAGTCGACTGTTCTTCAGTCGACGACAACTAGAACCCCGGTAAGTCATGAAATTTTATTTTATGTTTATGTTGCTTTGTCGTTTATCATAACGCCTTGTATATAATGTGTTTATTAGGTTACAAGAACCCCAGGAAGTCATGAAATTGAACAGCTGTTCGAAGAACGCAAGCTAGAAGACGGCCGGTGAAGGATTGGCCCAAGCAACATCACGGCCAGGCGAAGGATTGGCCCAAGCAACATCACGGCCAGCTGAAGGATTGGCCCAATCAGCATCACGGCCAGCTGAAGGATTGGCCCAAGCAGCATCACGGCCAGCTGAAGGATTGGCCCAATCAACATCACGGCCAGCTGAAGGATTAGCCCAAGCAGCATCACGGCCGGTTCGGGCCATTGTTCTTCAGCGGCGAAAGAAATACCCAAAGTGGTCAATTCAACCATTTGTATTCAGTTTTTCCATTTTCTTTACATTATTATATTTATGGTGTCTTTTGCCTCTTTCTCAGGTTCGAAGAAAGCAAGTTGGAACTCAACTGCCAACCGATGGCCAAGAGCCACCTCAAGGGTTACCACAGGGACCACAAGAAGAATCACAATCACTACAACGGGCACCACAAGTACCAATTTTATGGAGTCAAAACAGTTATGTAAACGTTGCGTTGCTTGATGAGATGGTGGAACTTGCTATGGATGGCATCTTTTTTTTTTTTTTCTTTAGTTTGTCATTGATGTTGTAACAGTTAATTTCAATATCAATGAAATGGATCTTGCGCTGCTTGTCAATTTTTGCTATTTGTCATGGATTCATCTACTTTTACTTATTCTTCTTTATTCTTTGTTGGTGTTACGTGGTGGTAGTTGGAGTGCTGGTGTGGCTGTGGGTGTGGATGGTGATGTTTTGTGGTAGTGAGTTTGTTGTTGGGGTGCTGATGTGGCTGGTGGTGATGCCCGATTATTATGGGTTTGTGATGGGAGTTATAGGCATAATACCTGCACCTATACCTGGTGCAAGTGTGCAGTTTGCACATCTTACACCATGTGTACTGGTGCAAGCTAGTGCACTAGTACCTTGTGCAGCAACACCACCAGCATGGTGGTGGCTGGAGCGCCTAGTGTGTAGTGTGGCTAGTAGTGATGGTTGGTGGCGTAGCCGGTGGTGGTGGCTGCCGCAATTTTGGGAGAAAACTCACAAAAAAAATTTGGCACTTAACTGGTCATATTCTGAAAAACTTGGCACTTAACTGTTCCATTTTAATTACACCTGACACTTAACTGATCACTTTAATAATAACTTGACACTTAACTGATTCTTTTTTCATCGCGACTAGTACTTAAGTGATTGCTAAATACAACTTATGGCACTCGGGTAATCACTCAAGTTTGTCTTGTATATATGTCGTTGGTCTGCATCAAAACAGAGAAAATGATGGTTTTGGCAACTCCATATGACAGCACAAACAACAACAAAGCCACAATGATCTTGTGGAACAGCAGAAACTTCTTCGAATCTTTCAACACCATAAAAACGCATACGTTTAATCCAGAACAACACCATTTTTAACTATGGCAGTCGGAGAAACTTTTTCTCATTTTCAAGTGCTTTACATTTCATCATAAAGTACAATAGACAACAAAACAACACCATAATAAACGTTTGGTAACACTTTCGTTGAATTTTCATCATTGAGACTTCATTCTTGAAAGGTTTAGTTGAAGATGCTTGAGCGTGCATTGAGACTTCATTCTTGAAAAGTTTAACTGAAGATGCTTGAGCTTGTATTGAGTCAACCTCGTCCAAGTCGTCCACGAACACAAATGGAGATTGCTGTCTTTTATGAAGTAGATCCAATATCGCCTCTGTGGCTCGTTCAGAGAACTTCGCATCAACCCATCTAAAGTATTTGCACTTCGACGCTTCTTTATATCGGGCGCATCCATAAAATCTCCTCCCAGGATTGATTCGAGTCCACGATGTTCTTCTTGGACTTGGTAACCCACAAAAACAGAAATGCTGACCTTCTCCTTCGCTTTGGTGAGAGGGGATTGAGGTGCTGTTGCTTCGGTGAGAGGGGATTGAGGCACTGTTGCGAGCCTTGCTCTCCATTTCCAAGATTCGACGAAGGAATTTTGGGAAAATGAAAATTAGGGTTCGAGAGTTGGATTTTGGCCGATTTAGGGTTTTAGATTTGGGGCATTTGGGAGACGCCGTCGTTTTTGGAAGATATGGGGGTACACTTATGCAGATGACGTCGTTTCTGCTGAGTCAGAGCCGACTCAGCTCTCCGGCAAGCCCCGCAAGCATTAAAAAATAATAAAAATGTGCCACGTAGGATTTCCAGCAAGGGTCGCCGGAGGTGGCACTTAAGTGTCCCATTTGAAAAAAAAAGTGGCACTTAAGTGTACCGTTTTAAAGTTATGGCACTTAAGTGTCCCCCCGTGCCAAGTTATGGCACTCCCGCTGTTCTTTACTCCATATTTTGAGGAGTATTTCATATTACTTCTGCAACCATAGAAAAATGTTAGTCCAGAAACATAATTATCCTCACAAGTATAAATAATCCTGCAAGTTCACAAATCACAAATCCAAACCCAATCATTAAAACAACATTAGCCATAAGTTCAAACACCCAACAATCCAAAGTCTTGACAAAACAAAACATAGGTTGTCCAAAATATCCAAAATATCCAAAAAGCAAAAGGAAAGATAAGATCATCAAATCTACGTAACTCTCTCCCTTTTTGTCACATCAAAAGGAGACAGAGAAATCAAAAAGAGTTGATGAAAGTCAAGACTGTTTGGGGATACAAACAAGCTGAAATTCACCCAGCGAGTTAACTGTCTTCTCGAGGCTGGATAAGGCTTCCTTTAGAGATTCCAATTCAGTACCCTTCACGTTTGATTCTACTTGAAGTTTAAGGGCCGTGATTTGGTCTTGCATAGAAACAGAGGTAGCCAACAATGCTTGCTTCAAATCCCGCAACTCATAGTCCATCCCATAGACCTGCTTCTTAAGATCCACCATGATATCTAACAGCTTCAAAAAAATCAGCTGAATTGACATTTTCAGTGCTGGGACCTGCAGACTTTGTTCTTGGAGTCTGGAAGCTGGGAGGTTCATTGTCAGCTCTTCGACCTTTTGTGGGAGAGGATACCTCAGCCTCTGGAAAGTGTGATGCATAGATATCTTCTGTATCTGCACCAGACCGACTAACATCACTAGTATGAAATGGCGATGGTGTACCTTTTTCTGCAGCTACTCCCCCTGTCTTGTGGGCAGTAGGTGAAGTGGAGTATGTTTCACCATGTTCTGTCTCTTCTCCTGCAGAGTGATGTGGTGCAGTCTCTTCCCCAGATTGTGGTATCGTAGAGGATGGCTCAATGGCTTCTTCAGAGTCCTCATGAGCTTTTCTTTCCTCTTCTTCTTCTCTGATCTTCTCTTCTTCTTCTTCTTCTTCTTCTTCTTCTTCTTCTTCTTCTATTGCTCTTGCTTCCTCTTCTCTCCTTCTCTCTATCTCTTCCTCTCTCCTTGCTTGCTCTTCCCTGCTTTCTCTAAAGCTAACAAAGCTTTTCAATCCTCTAAGTGCTGCAAGTATCATGGCATCATCAACTTCTTCATCATCCTCATCTTGTAGGATGATTTTTCTTCTTCTTTTCTCTAAAGCAGCCATGGGCTCTTTGCCTTTTCTTTTAGCAACAGCAGCAGTAGATTCTTTCGATGGAGTCTTCTCCTTTAATCCCTCCAAAGCTTTGTTCAATTCCTCGAGCTTTATTTTCATTATCATTATTATCTTGTAATCCACAAGCATGATAGTAGAGTTGGTCAAGCAAAAGGCAGCAGGAATTTGGATTTTGAAGTGCCTGAACAACCTAGTGACTAGAGAGGAGTAAGGCAATTGTCCCTTGTCCTTCACCACAGTCCTATACATGTGGAACAGGATGGTGTGTGGAAGGGAAAAACTTCTTCCTTGATTCAGAGCAAACATGAGTTTAGCCTTTATCTTTGAGACATCGGTCTTCGACGTTGCCTTGGGCCTGAGACAATTGATGACAATCTTATGGAGTAAAGCACTTGAGGCATTCATCCTAGTGTAGGATATATTGCCTTCCAGACTTCTATCTCGAACAATCTCCAAAGTGGCATGTGCGGTTGACACCCTAATCGGTTGGAAACTCCCTCTTTCCACCTCGATTATGTCAGCAAGAGTGTCGACATCCACAACATATTCTTTATCCATGAAAGTAAAAGACAGTCTATTCGCATCTAAAAAGGACATATTTGAATAGAAGTAGGCCGTCAATTTAGGATGTCCGATTGTCGATTCGGTGTAGAACCTCTCAAGCTGCAATCGTAAAAATTTTTCTCTCAAATTTATCTTGATTGAATCAAGAAAATCAAAGTCTACACTTCTTGAATTCATAACTCCTCTCTTCAACAGTTTTGAGTAAATTCGCTCTTGTTCCTTAGAGCGAACAGGCTTCCCTTAGGACAGATAGTGTTAACCGCAACTCCCATCCTTGGTTGGAACTGTGTAAACAACCTTTCGTCATCATCCATAGGCTAATTTGCGATTCCAAACCGCGGATCACTCGGTATGTTTTCAAACGTACTTTGTGCAAGTCCTTCCTTAACAACTCCCAGTTTTTCCATCTCATGCAAAAGGATAGTTTCATTCCGATATCCTCTCTCTTCCAGAAAACTATCAATCAAGTTTGACTCTGTTTCTCCATCCTTTAACTTTTTGTGCAGAGAATAGGCAAGTTTGGGTCTGAGTGTCCTTATCGGTTCAGCCTCTTCAATAACTTCTTCTTTGAACGGTTGTTGACTTGCTGCTTGTGGAGAGTCTTCTTCTTCTATGAGGTCCACTCTGGTAGGACCCTTGGATCTCCTTTGTTGTCCTTTTTCAGCAAGCCTTGATGATTTCCTCGACGACATGCTTAACTCGAGGGTGAATATGCAGGTGGTCCACAAAAAGTTTGGATTTTTATGGAGTAAACAAATAGAACAGAGACGCAAGAGGAGGTTTTTAAACTATTAGGGTTTCGAAAAGGTGTGAAAGAGGCATCTTTTGAGAAAGTGAGAGATGAAAACGATGATTTAGGAGTATAAATAGTAAGAATAAAAAAAAAGATACTGAACCGTCACAAGGGAAAGTAAAAATTGCTAAAATTAAAGAAAATAAACAACTGCTAGTTTTTAAAAAAGAAAACTGCCATAAATAAAAAGCAGATTTCAAAATTTCAAAAGCAATTATAAATCTAATACGGCATAAAGGGAATTAATAAATATGAAATAGAAATAACACGCATTCAAACTTTATGTTAGAGTTTGAGTATTTCAAGACTTTACCTCAGAGTCTGAATACTTTCATACCTTACCTTTGAGTCTGAACATCTCAAGATTTTACCTTAGAGTCTGAACATCTTCAGACTTTACGATGTTCAATCTTGAGCGAATTGATTCAAAGTGAGTTTTCTCTAATGGCTTTGTAAATATGTCCGCCAGTTGGTTCTTTGAATCAACGAATTGAATCACCACTTCACCATTTTGAACATGGTCTCTAATAAAATGATGTTTGATTTCAATGTGCTTTTATCCACAGTATTTGAGAACAGCAACTCCTAAGAGCTATATACTCTGCTTCAGCTGTTGAAAGAGCTACGGTACTCTGTTTTCGTGAGAACCAAGATACCAACCTGTTTCCCAATAATTGACAAGTACCTGAAGTGCTTTTACTATCCACTTTACAGCCAACCAAGTCAGCATTAGAATATCCAAGGAGAGTAAAATCTCATTCTTTGGAATACCATAGACATAACTTAGATGTAGTTGTAACATATTTGATAATACGCTTCACAGTAGTCATGTGAGATTCTTTAGGATTAGATTGAAATCTAGCACAAATACAAACGCTAAACAAAATATCAGATCTAGATGTAATAAGGTAAAGAAGTGAACCAATTATGCTCCTGTATAGCTTCTGATCTACACTTTTTCCTTCTTCCTCTTTGTCTATCTTTAATGAATTTGACATTGGGGTTTCTTTCTTCTTGCAATTCTCCATGCCATATTTCTTGATGAGATCTCTTGCATATTTTTATTGTTGAATAAAGGTTCCTTCTTTTGATTGTTTGACTTGAAGTTCCAAAAAGAAGTTTAACTCACCCATCATGCTCATTTCAAATTCATCTTGTATACAACTAGAAAATTTCTTGCAAAGATTTTCATTAGAGAGCCAAATATTATATCATCAACATAAATTTAAACAAGTATGAAATCCTTTCCTTCTCTTTTAATGAATAAGGTAGTGTCTACCTTACCTTTAGTAAAACCACTTTGAATTAAAAAGTTACTTAACCTTTCATACCAAGCTCAGGATGCTTGTTTTAATCCATACAATGCCTTCTTTAGCTTGAAGACAAAGTTTGGTTTTCTTGAATCTTCAAATCCTAGTGGTTGTTCTACATAGACTTCTTCTTGGATAATTCCATTTAAAAATGCATTTTTCACGTCCATTTGGAATAACTTGAAATTTTTAAAGTAAGCAAAAGCAAGAAGTAATCTTATTGCTTCTAACCTTGCCACTGGAGCATAGATTTCATCATAGTCGATTCATTCTTCTTATGTGTAGCCTTTAGCCACAAGTCTTGCTTTGTTTCTCACCACCTTTCCTTGTTAATCTAGCTTGTTCTTGAAAACCCATTTAGTTCCAATTGACTTACCTTTTGGTTTAGGAATAAGTTCCCAAACATTGTTGATTCTGAATTGATTCGATTCTTCTTGGATAGCTTCAATCCAGCTTTCATCAGTCAAGACTTCTTCTATTGTCTTGGGCTCAACTTCAAAAACAAGTGCTAGAGCACTAGACTCTTCACGCCTTTTGGATCTGGTACGAATTCCTTCATCAATGCTACCAATGATGAGATCTGCAGGGTGACTAGATTTATGCTTCCAATTTGTGATTGGTTTGTCACTTTCTTTGAGTCTCTGTTTCGGTTAGAGCTGCGATTTAGCTTCTTGTTGAACATCGGAGATTTGATTATCTTTGGGGGAATTTGTAGACACTTGCACAGATTCATGATCTTCGGGTTGAGTCTGATTGGCATGATTTTGAATTGAGCCCTCAAACTTTACATTCAAGGATTCTTCCACAGTCTGAGTTCTTTTGTTGAATACTCTAAAGGCTTTACTTGACATTGAGTAACCAAGGAAAATTCCTTCATTTGATTTTTCTTCAAACTTACCAGTTCAATCATTTGCATTCCTTAAAATAAAACATTTGCAACCAAATACATGAAAATAAGAGATAATAGATTTCTTTAATTTTGAACAATTCATAAGGAGTTTTCTCCAAAATAGGTCTTAGAAAAACTCTGTTAATTATATAACAAGTAGTTGAAGTTGCTTCAGCTAAAAAACGAGGAGAAATATTACTTTCAACTAAAAGAGTTCTTGCTATTTCTTGCAAAGAACGATTTTTCATTTCTATAACTCCATTTCGTTGTGGAGTGTATGGAGATGAAAAATTATGCTGAATGTCAGAATCATCACAGAAATTAGCAAAAATCTTGATTTTCAAATTCACCTCCATGATCAGTACGAATACTTGTTATAGAATAACCTTTTTTCATTTTGAACTTTCTTAGCAAACTTAGTGAAATAAGACAATACTTGATTTAGTTGAAAGAAAGAATACCCAAGTAAAACGAGTAGTCATCTACTATTACCAAACAATACCTTTTGCCTCCAATGTTTTGTGTTCTTGTTGGTCCGAACAAATCCATGTGCAAAAGCTGTAAAATAAGTTTAGTAGATACCTGATTTATTGATTTAAAAGAGTTTCTAACATGTTTTCCAAGCACACAAGGTGGGGAAAATTACCAAAAAATTCCTAAACCTATTGTAATTTTTCTAATTCAGTCTAAACTTATTTTTGACAAATTGAGGCCTTAACCTTTTACAATTATTCCAGATCAGTCCATTCGGCCAAACTTGGCCGGCCGACGCCGAAGTGAAGTGGCAGCCGGCCGGCACCGGTGAGCATTTTTTAATATTTTTATTTTTTTAAAATTTTTTAAAATTTTTTTTTTTTTAAATTTTTTTAACATTTTTATTAGTTTTTTTCCTTTTTCCTTTTTATTTCCCCTCCTTCCTCTCCCTCCCTCCTCCCTCCTCCCTCCTCCTTCCTTTGGCTCGACAACCGACCCAGGCCGGTTGCCGGTTCTTGGAGGGAAAGTCGGCGGGCGAGGCCTCCTCGCCGGATGGCGAGGGCTCGCCCGCGGGCGACCGATGGAGAGCCCCCTTGCCGGATCTGGCGAGGGCTCACCTCACGATCGCCGCGCGAGGTGAGCCCTCACCGGATCCGACGGGAGGCCTCGCCAAACGCGATGGCGAGCGCCCCCGGCCGAATCTAGCGAGCTCCCCGCCGGATCTATCAAGGGCTCGCCTCGCACGGTGGCTGCGAGGTGAGCCCTCGCTAGATCCGGCGAGGGGGCTCGCCGTCGGTCGCCGGGAGCGAGCCCTCGCCAGATCCGGTGAGGAGGCCTCGCCTCGCCAAATCCCCTCAGTCCGACGGCCAGCCGGCTGGCCGGTCGCGGAGCCAAAGGAAGGAGGAGGGAGGAGGGAGGGAGAGGAAGGAAAAAAAAAAAGGAAAAAGGAAAAAAAACTAATAAAAATTTTAAAATATAAAAAAATAAAAAATGCTCACCGGCGCCGACCAGCTGCCACGTCAGCACCAGCCGGCCAAGTTTGGCCGGATGGACTGATTTGGAATAATTGTAAAAGGTTTAGGACTTAATTGGTAAAAAAAAATAAGTTTATGACTGAATCGGAAAAATTATAATAGATTTAGGACTTTTTTGGTAATTTTCCCCACATGGTGTGCATAGATCATGTTTTTGATACTTCAGGTTAGGTAGTCCTCGGACTAGCTTCTTGGATGAAACTTTTGCAATTTGCTTCATGTTGATATGTCCAAGCTTTCTATGCCAAAGAATAGGTTCATCTTGAATAAATATCAAGCATTGTGAACTATCAGACTTTATATCCAGCAAGTAGATATTTCCATGTCTTCGTCCAGTAAATGATTGAGAGAGATCTTTGCTTATTCCAAAACATGTATCTTCTTGAATGTTGATCTTGTATCCAGTGTCAGACAACTAACTAATACTGAGAAGATTATAATTTAAACCTTCAACTAAATATACATTGTTCATTGTGAGATTTCCTATCTTCACAGTTTCACAACCAACAATTTTTCCTTTGTTGTTGCCACCAAAGGAAACACTTCCTCCTTTCACTTGTAAGAGATTTATGAAACAAGTTGAATCTCCTGTCATGTGTCTTGAGCAGCCATTATCCAAATACCACTTTATCTTCCTCTTGATAGTGACTGTAGTTAAATGAAGAACTCAAGCTTTCTTTGGTACCTAGATTTTCTTGGGTCCAACATTGTTAGTACCATAAACAGTCTTTGCCCAATTTCTCTTAACAGATTTCCAAACTTTGGGATAATCCTTCTCAAAATGTTCTAAGCTGTTACACTTTGAGCATTTAAGAGCACTTCTCCCAACAGGTTTTGCAAAAACCTTTTGAAAATAATTCTTGTAAAAAGACTTTGTAGGTCTATTTTTGATTCTTTCCTTTACCTTTGGAAAATCGATCAAGGGAATGGTTTCTGATGTCATTCCCAGACCATATTTATTAAAATATGATCTTTGGATTGAAAGAATTTTATCTAACTTTTCAGATCCCACTGAAATTTTTTTTATAACTCTCAAAAGGTCTTCTTTCAAGCAAGTATTTTCTTTTGAAAGAATGGTTTCATTTTCTTTTGAATAAGCAAAACATTTGTCTAAATTTTCAACTTTTTCAACCAAAGTCTTTTCTTGTTGTTTCAGTTTGGAATTCTCCTTTTTTAGTTCAGAAATCCTTTTAAGAGAAGCTTTAAGGCTAAGACAAAGTTCATCAATATAATTCGAGACTTTAGTAGGATCTTTTAGATTTCTAACCTTGACATCACTGTCTGAGTCTGAGTCTGAGTCTGATTCTGAATCTGACCTTGCCATAAGACAGATGTTAGCATACTCTTCATCACTCTCTTCACATTCTGTGTCGCTCCATGTTTCAACTTTGAGTGCCTTTTTGAATCTTTCTAGTTTTCCTTTCTTTTTCTTCAACAAGGGACAGTTAGGTCTGATGTGTCCCTTTTTTCTTACATCCAAAGCAAACAACATCCTTGTTGATAGCATCTTCTTCATTTGATTTCTTTTGAAATCTTTGATTGCTTTGTCTCTTCCCATTGAACCTTCTTCCTTTTCTATTTAATTTTCTGAACTTTCTTATCAAGAGTGCCAACTCTTCGTCATCCAAGTCTTCTTTTGAATCGTAATATCATAATCATCGTTAGATTTTAAAGCGATTGACTTCTTACCTCGGTGTCAATGTCCTCATTGAATTGCTCAACTTCATATGATTGAAGTGTGCCAACCAATTCATCTACAGAAAGAGGCATAATCCTTTGTGTTTCTCTTATGGAAGTCTTTACATGATTCCATTCTTTGGAAAGTCCTCTCGGCAGCTTATTGACTTTCATTGGTCCTGAAATAGGCTGACCCTGATATGCTAAGCCATTTACAATTTCTGTAAAACGACTAAACATGTCAGTTATGGATTCTCCTAGCTTCATCTTGAAGGCTTCATACTGTCCAAGAAGGATATTGTTCTTGGTTTCTTTGACTTGATCAGTTTCTTCATAAGTAACATGCAATCTATCCCAAACCTCTTTAGCTGTTTCACAAGATGAAATTCTATTATACTCAGTAGGAGATAAAGCACAATACAGTGAATAAATAGCTTTAGCATAAATGGCTTATCTCTTTGTGATTTCGGGTTGTGACAGTCCCACTCCATCTGCTATTTCTCTCCCTGAGGATGATGTAGCTTTACGAATAATTCATTTCTCTACTACATCCCATTCTTGAGGATCTTTTGATCTAAGGAATGCCTTTATCTTGTTCTTTCATACGTTGTATTCCTTACCATCGAAGTAAGGTGGTCTGGTGTTGCTTTGGCCTTTAATCAAACCTAGAGCCAAAATACTAGCCATAGATCTTTAGCTTAGGAAGTATAAACACTTCCAACAATTAAGCACACAAGCTCTGATACCAATTGATAAAGGCTAGTAAGTACACCTAGAGGGGGGTGAATAGGTGTTCATAAATTTCTTTTCAAACCTTTAACCCAAATCCTTCGACTGGAAATAAACTCAGAGTAAATTAAATCACACAGCAATAAAGTAGAGAGAATAAGGTAAGAAGATTTTGACACTGAAGTTTATAGTGGTTCGGCTTATTATAAGCCTACGTCCACTCTCCACGCCGACAGCCCATTGGTTGTATTCACTATGTAGCAAATGAGAATTATACAGCTTATGATCTAGACTTCTTCGGTATAAAGTCTTTGCTATAGCTCTCGCAATTCCTCACTGTATGTATCTCTCCTTTGTACACAACTAAGACTCAAGAAATTTGAGAACAAAGAGTTTCAAAGGTTCAGACTTTGAATTTTTCTATTAGTGCACACTATTCGAACAACAATGACTCCACCTTAAATACTCCTTCGTGCCTTCATAGCCGTTAGCACTTTCCAAAAGAGTTCATCAATCTACCCATTAGAATGAATCAATTAAGGTCATCTTCAAGCTGTCGAATATATGTGAAAGATAGCTTGTCAATCCCATTTGCCCATACAATCAGGATCCTGAGTTTCCATAAGTGCAACCTTCCAAATCTTACTTGTTCTTCAACGGATCTTCTAATCGAGATAAATCCAAAATCTTCAAGCTTAGTTTCAGCCAGATATCTTCCACGAAATAGAACGAATCATAGAAGATATTATCCAATATTTGAATTCCTAATCGTTGGATTAAAACACTGTCAGCTTTGGGCAAACTTGCAAAATTGAGTCTAACAGTCTTCAGACTTTGATAGAGTCTGGAGATCTTCAGATGGAAACACTTGGGTCTTGAACTCTTCAGACTTAAGCGTTTGAGTCTTGGATTCTTCAGACTTAACTGATGAGGATGTTTTGTTAGCTTCAAAACACTTAAGGGATTTTTCTTCAACAGCGCTTGTGCATTGACTATCGCCAACTCAATCAAGTAACGATTAAGAACAAGTATCTACTGCCAAGGATCGACAACTTGTTTGATTAGTTACAAGGAGCGTCGATATTTTCAAAAATCGATTTGAGGACATGGTATCATTAGTGAGGATCAGAAAGGACATACCGAAATCAGTGTTTTGTACTTGATACAACCATTATGAGTTTACTGTAATGCCGTTTGGATTAACGAATGCTCTAGCTGCTTTTATGGATTTGAGGAACCAAGTGTTTAAGGAATACCTGGATCAATTCGTAATCGTGTCCATTGATGATATTCTGGTATATTCGAGAAGTGCTGAGGAGCATGAGAGTAATCTGAGAATGGTACTTTAGACCCTGAGGATTCATCAATTGTACGCTAAGTTTAGCAAATGCGATTTTTGGCTGACTCGTGTTATGTTCTTAGGACACGTGATTTTAGGTGAAGGAATTTTTGTGGACTCGTCCAAAATCGAAGCAGTAGTCAACTGGCCAAGACCAATTACCGTGATAGAGATCATAAGCTTCTTAGGTTTGGCTGGATACTACAGATGGTTCGTGGAAGAATTTTTAGCCTTAGCATCACCGTTGACTCGACTCCTGAAGAAAGAAGAAAAGTTTGTGTGGACAGACAAGTGCAAGCATAGTTTTCAAAAACTTACTCAAAAGCTGACTATTGCACCTGTGCTGATCATTCATTTGGTCCTAGAGGATATGAGATCTATAGTGATGCGTCATTTAAGGGATTGGGTTACATACGGATGCAACACGGTAGGGTTGTTGCATACGCCTCCCGTCAGTTGAGACCTCATTAGCTGAATTACCCAACGCATGACTTGGAACTTGCAGCAATCATATTCGCTTTGGAGATTTGGAGAAATTATTTGTATGGAGAAAGATTCCAAATCTTCATTGACCATCAAAGTCTCAAGTATCTGTTCTCTCAGAAGGAGTTGAATATGAGACAACATCGCTTGATGGAATTTCTGAAGGACTATGATTGTGATATCTTATATCACCTTGGGAAGGCAAATAAGGTCGCAGACGCTTTGAGTCGGAAGTCTCAGTTGCTTAGATGATGGTTAAGGAATGAGTTTTACTTGAGAGAGCGTGAGATTTAGCTTTCAAATTTGAGATAGGCCACCTTTCGAATCTTATGGCCACCCTCAAAATTGAGCCAAATGTTTAGATCAGAATCAAGGCACTTCAGCCAATAGACCCAGATGTTTAGAAAATTCTGCAAGAGGATACCGATAAGAGAAAATGTGACTTTCAGATTTCTGAGGATGGAACATTGAATTCTGAGGATGATTATGTGTACTTGACGATGCAGAGCTTAGAGAGGAGATTTTATCAGAAGCTCATCATAGCAATTACAGCATTCATCCTGGCAATAGAAAGATGTATCAAAATCTATGTCAACACTATTAGTGGTCTAGTATGAAGGTGGATATCGCCAAGCATGTTGCCGAGTATTTGACGTGTTAGTAAGTAAAGGTACAACATTATAAGCCGAGAGGACTTTTGTAACTTCTCAAGATCCCAGAGTGGAAATGGGAGAACATCGCGATGGATTTTGTGACAAGTTTGCCAAGAAGTCAGATAGGTAATGATTCCATTTGGGTAGTGGTCAATAGACCGACAAAGTTGGAGTACCAATGACGGTTACATCAGATCGAGACCCGAGGTTTATAGCTGCATTTTGGAAGAGTTTGCAAGTTGCTTTAGGGACGAAGTTGCAGTACAGTGCGACATATCATCCTTAGACAAATGGCCAGTCTGAGAGAACGATTCAAACCCTCGAAGACATGTTGCGAGCTTGCATATTGGATTTTAAGGGAAGCTAAGAGGAACAGCTTTATCTTGTTGAGTTTGCCTACAACAACAGCTACCAATAGAGCATCCAGATGGCTCCTTTCGAAGCATTATATGGCAGAACATGTAGAACGCCCATGTGTTGGGATGAAGTTGGGGAGAGAAAGATTACAGGCCCATAATTGGTTCAACAGTCAGTGGATGCAGTTACAATCATTAGTAACAAACTAAAGACCGCTCAGAGGCGCCAGAAAAGCTACGCAGATAAGCACTGGAAACCATTGGAATTCCAAGTTGGTGATCACGTTTTTCTAAAAGTATCACCAATGAGGGGTACTTCACATTTTGGCAAGAAGGGAAAACTAAGTTTGAGGTACGTAGGTCTCTTTGAGATTCTAGAGAGAATCTTGATCCTAGCGTATCGTCTTGTATTGCCGCTGAGGTTGGTGCAAGTGCATGATGTCTTTCACGTGTTGATGTTGAGGAAGTATGAGCCTGACATGACCCACGTGCTTAATTTTCAGGAATTGGATGTGGACGATAGAGTGTCGTACATGGAAAGCCTGATTCAGATTGTGGATCAAAAAGAACAATTTCTACGTACAAAGACCATATGGTGTTGAAGGAGCAACCTGGAAGAGTGAAGAGTCGATGAGACAACCGTACCCCCACCTTTTTGTTTAAGGAATTGTAACGGTTTAAATTTCGAGGATGAAATTTTTATAAGAGAGGAAGAGTCGTGACATCCCGAAATTTCAGTCATGTTTTCAATTGAATGAATCTGGCCTTTTATCAATGCACCTATAGTGCTATTTTTTGAGCTGATCACTCATGAAATAACTAGACTATCTGGGAAAGTTATTAAAGGATTTTAATGCAATAGACTTGAGAATTCGAATAGGAATTGACTACTCGACTAGGAATCGACTACTCGACCAGGAATCGACTACTCGACCATGCTCATTTGCAGAGATCATTACGACACAGTTAAAAATTGATTAGAGATTAGAGATAGATCAGTTCGAAAGATATATGTGGCTAAACATGGGTGATTCCATCAAATTGCAAAATTCTTGTCAATCGGTACTAGACTGATTTTTTTGTCATTTTGGTACCTTGTGTTTGTGTTTGAAACATTGAGATTTTCACGACCATCGAGAGTCACCAATGTGTCGAAGAGGTATATTGTGGCTTGAAGAAAATCGACCATGGGTCAATTGCACCAAAAATTTCTAAAAGCTACCCAGTAGGCTAGGGCACGCTAAAATCGCGCCAGATTGAAATTAACCGCGAATTTGAATCCGATTTTAGAAAATGAAAGTTCTGTCATGTCATGAGTCATTTTAGGAACGTCGACTCCTCCTTTGAAAATTTTTCTGCAAATCAAGATTTTGGCGGAAAAGTCGATATAGGGTTGTTTTCGACCAAAAACTCAGAGGATTTTTAATCGCGTATTTGGGATGCAAGTAGGTTTTATTGACGAAAAAATGTCAATTTGATCGAGGACTCGATAATGGAATTTATGGGAGTCCATTTGATTTAATTCAAGCGGGAATTGAAGTGAAATTGGGGGAAAATTGTCCAAAATTTGTAGCCCCCCATGCCCTCAACCTTTGGATCATCTCCAAGGCTTCCTAAGCAAGTTTGTTTGTCTACTTTTGGTTGAGGAAGCCAGTCTATCCATGGTGGGGCCTCTTCAAGGAGACAAGAGGATAGGAAGAGAGAGGAGTGGCCCCCTCTAAGCTAATAGCCCATCTTCTTCTTTCACTGCCCTTTGCTTTCTCCATTGCAACACTTTTGGAGCTTTGGAAGTGTAGGAGAAACTAAGGCAAGCCCCCTTGCCCGTCGCACAATCACCCGCCAAGCCGCCGAACCGCCGTTTCTGCCCGTTGTGCCCAGCTACGAGCCTACCTACTCGTTGCACCAGTCTTGGGCACCGTTCCACCCCTTTTCATGTCCAACCCGTCCCCTGAACCTACGCAGCCACTGTCGTTAGCCGTTCCCGCCACCTGGACTGTGACACCCCTCGATGCCCCCCCCCGATCCGTTGGGGTCGCCACAATTCACTTACCTTTCTCTTTCTTGACCTGAAGGTCTATCAATCTGGGGTTTATATCTTTCGGGTCGGTCCCTACGCAATTTATATGGCGGAAGCATATCTAACAACTCCCTTCCCTATATTCAGAAACCAGTGTACACCAACTAAACATTTTATATAAGTTAAAGCCGTACACTTTTATTTACATAACTTGATGGACATCATTAGTCGGTACATCAAAATGCCAAGGCTTTCTATACTCGGCTATATTTCAAAAGATGACCGACATCTCTTCCAACGATCATATACTTAAAGTCCATCGATCAGTGTCGGCATCCAAAAGTTCCTTCCTCTACTGTCCTCCTCCTCGTAGCCATATCCAATCACTCGGTCCATCTACTGGTAGGGGTGGCGGCAGAGGTATCTTGTCTAGTCTGAAATGTTAGTCCCCAAACGGGGTGAGTACAACCACTTAGCAGTAAAAGATCCATCAAGCTATGTCATGCAGCACCATCAATATCTAGATTCGTGCAGGATAGACAAGGTAGACAATCAATGAATGAGTATGCATCCAAACCATATAACTCTTTAATGCAATGACTAGTGCATTTCCAACCAATAAAATGCATCGTGTCCAGCCACACAAGTCCCGATCATGGGGCCAAACTGTAATGACACGTCTCATTCCATGCCATACAATTTAGTCCCATAACCATACCACACTCACACTTAATATAATCATCAGTTTGAATCATTCAAAAGGTTTCATTCCCCAGAGGACCAATGTTTGCATCCTTCTGGGATTCCGCACCCAACCTAGCATCACGGAAGCCTCCGGGCATGTATTCAAAATACAACCAAGCATCCAGAGGGTATCGACTTATTCGAACCTATAGGCATCTCGCACCCCACCTGGCATCACGAGGAATCACTGGGGACCGTAGACATGGTCACCCCCACCATCCGGGCATGCATCATAATACAACCCCTCACCCTCCGGGCATGTATCATAATACAACCGGGCATCCAGACACTCCCGGGAAAAACCTCTGGGCATGTATTCATAATACAACCAGGCATCCAAAGGGCATCGACTCATTCGAACCTCTGGGCATCCCGACTCCCGGGGCATCGTTGACCCGAGGGTCCAACGGCAACATTAACATCTTAATTTATTTCAATACCAAAACACTTTCAATGCAACAACGGCAGGCTTTGAAATCATATGCCATTTCTATGTCAAGAAATCCATTCACAAAATTCCAGCAATATAATATTAGTTCATAAGTCCATTTCAACGTTTCACCTTCAAAGCATTTCAAGAATCCATGTGTAAAATCTCGGGTTGTACTTGTGCCTCACGGCCAAATTCCAAAAGAGTTATCAAACACAAATAGATTGAATTCAGCACATTGGGAATCCCAAAGCTACACTCCCGACTTCAAGATTTTCAAAGATTAGTTCATGCAAGGATTTGTAATTTCGAAGGCACCAAAAATATTTGATTTTCCTTTTTGAATCATTGATGAACGGTGCCTCGGTAAGTAGAAATTTCAGTACAAGTCAGGAGGTTTTCCAAATTGGACTATAGCCAAGTTTTTGTTCAAAACAATAAATGAGTTCAAAACTTGTAAGTGAGTCCGAAATGTCAACCCGATCTCTAATGGTTTTAAAAGAATTGATACGGAATTTCAAATATGAGAGCAACGTACATTTTCTTAAAACAATTGAAGCCGGTGCCGTAGTAAGTAAAACTTCAAATATTCGGGAGGTTTTCTTTCTCAAATCAAATCAATGGCCGAATTCTTCAAGATTTCATAGCCATAAAATCTGTTTTGGATGAAGTCCAAAGAAATTGAAACCAGATAAGAAGAATCCGAACATTTTCTCGACCCTTTAGCCTCAAAACAGTCTTGGTCACTCAATAAATCGTCATTTAGCATCAAAATCCAACAATCCAGAATTATAGCATAAACCAAGTGCCACCAAAACTTTGAAAGAATGTCAAATCCACGTAGGCAGAAACATTTCGTAAAAATCAAGATTTAATTTTCACGGTTTAACCACAAAGATTTTGGAGTACACGTGTACGAACTTAATTTATGTATTCCTGTAAACAACTCGTAAATATATATGTATATAAAACTTCAAGTAATTTTAGCAATATCAAGTCAGCAAATTTGCGTTTTATAATCCCAAAAATCTAGTCCAAAGGTTTTGAAATCATTTATAAAATCACACCTTATAAATTTACCACCGCCCATGGCAATGCATGTGCGAGTCCCATAGATGTCCCTTGTAATAGTGAAATCAACACATCGGCAAACCAGCAAATTCCAGTACAATTCTCCGAAATTTAAAATATAGTTTACGAGAAAACTTGCAGGCTTTGCAACCATGAAAAGTCAGCACATACCTAGGTGTCAAAATTGTCCTTAACTAAAACAATATTTCGCCCTCTCAACTACATAATCCGAAGTCCATTCACGAATCTAAATTCACCATTTGGCGAAATAATCACGAGTAGTGCTAATCTACCAACGCATTTCATCAGGCAGCGACTGGATTACACGATATAGATTAGTAGCTATCAACTTGCAGCTCCAAATTCCACATTTTCTCACATCTACCAACTCCACTAGATAAAACAGAAAGCAAAAACATAGATCGATGAACTTTCACTTGCCTCAATTCCTAGCTTGATCGGCCAACAAAACAGAAACTTGGACTTCGAACACGGCTCAATCGGTAGCGAAGACGGGCGGCGTCGGCGGCAGCTCGAGCACGACCACGGACTCTCTCTCTCACTCGCAGTTCTCTCCCTCTCTCTCGATGTTTTGCTCGGTCACTCTCTCTCTTCCCCTCTTTTACGAGCTTTCCCTCGATTCACCACTTGTTGACTATCCTAGTCAACAAAGAAATGCGGTGGCTTCATTGATCGAAGACACTGGGCGGGACGTGTAATTCAGCATGTCATTCGGTTGCCGACTCCCCCTTTGCATGCAGCGACGTGTCCGTTAATGGGTGCCTCTCGGTCAATTGTTCTTCATATGTTGACCAGCGGACGTGACTCCTTCTTCGCTGGCCACCTAGAAGCAACGTGGCCTTTTGGTCAACAATCTTCAAAGTTTGTTGACTCCTCTTGACGACATATAAAAAGAAGATGCGGAGTCACTTGGGCTAGCAATTAATGGCCACGTGGTGGTCGAGATAACGTGTACTAGAAATTCGGTTAGTAGGGTATGAATGTAGGGGAAGAAGGTCTCAATCGCGACGCTACACAGGGATAATTTTCAACGGTCGGACCATTACCAAGAGTAATGTATCGGTCCAACAATATTACTAATCGATGTTCGTAAATTGCACCGATGACATAGTCCGACGATACTTCCGTCGGCCAGTCACGGACCGTTACTTATTTTAGGTCTGATGAAAACCCGGATGCCACATGGACCGCCGTACATCGCCCGTTTGTCTCCGCCCGACCTGCTATAGCCGTTCGCCATCCGCTTACGCCATTTTCCAATCCAACCAACTACCCCAACACCTCCCTCGGGCCAACCATAGAACCAAAGCCCCTAGGTCAATCATGCACTGTTTAGCCCATTTTGGACCGCTTCCGGGCCTCGAAAGGTGCCCTCGTCTTGGCGTTTGTGGCTTGTCTCTACTTTATTATCCTCGTGAACTCATCAAAACTTAAAGGGATATGTTCAGCAGAAGTCCTAAAACTTGTCAAGAAAGTGTAATTAAATCCTAAAACTTACAAAAAATGCAATCAAGTCCTAAAACTTGTCAAGTTGGTTTAATTAAGTCCTAAAGTTAACACCGTCGATTTACTAACGAAATTTGCCGACGTGGCGCCGACGTCATATTTGAAATGAATTTTTATTTTTCAAATGGTTTTTAAATTATTTTTTATTCAAAATCTTTAAAAATTAGATTAAAAACTAAAAATCTAAATATAAATTTATTTAAAAAACACAACTATAAAAAATTATTTTTAAACAATAATTAAAAAAATTAAACAATAATTTTTAAACAATTTTTTTAAACAATTCTTTTAGAAAAATAATTTTTAAACATTTCTATAAAACGAAAATTAAAAAATAATAATAATTTTAAACAATTTTTTAAACAATAATTTTTTAAAAATAATTTTTGAACAATTTTTAAAAATAATCTTTTTAATTTTTCTTTTTAGATTTTGGTGAAAATAACATAAAATGAATAAATCTAATTTTTTAGTTTTTAAATCTATTTTTTTAAAATGAATAAAAATAATTTAAAAAATCCACGTGGAAAATAAAAATTATTTAAAATGTCACGTCAAAATTTTTAACAGAAAATACTAACGGTGTTTACTTTAGGACTCAATTGAACCAACTTGATAAGTTTTAGGACTTGATTGCACTTTTTGTAAGTTTTAGAACTCAATTGCACTTTCTTGACAAGTTTTAGGACTTCTGCTAAACATATCCCAAACTTAAAAACCGATGAGTTTACTCAATAAACTTTGCTTAGGGAGTTAATTATGCTTAACGTTTGATTAGTTTAAGTTAATTGGGGATTATGTGGTTAGTTAAAACGGATTAGCAATTTAGTTAATCGTTTATGCATGTTAGGTGGTTAGAGTAGTGTAATTAGCAAGTAGATAAACGGTAATATTTATCTAGCTAGGGTTAGAAATTTTCTGGGCCCGTTTTGGTATTTAATTAGGCTTTTCCGGCCTAAGTGTGCATTTTGCTATTTATTGGTATTAATTTAATTTATTTTGGTAATTATTTAATTAATTATTATTTTCCAAAAATTAGATCGGGATAGTCGGTGACTGAAATTTCGTGCTGATTGCAATGGTGTGATTGGTTTATTTAATTGACTACTATTTTGTGCTAATTGAGTGGAGTTTATAATTTGGGAATTTATCCAAAAATGAGTATTTTCGGCTTTGAACTGGGAAACACCAGGCGTCAATTTATACGCCAAAAATATTCTAGTGGACCATACTGAATGGTAGGATTTTTGAAAAGGAAAATAATGTATTTTGGCTAAGGCCGACCGCGTATCCACACATGATTATTTTTATCGGAAATGATAAAAATTGTGGCATTCTCAGATGGTGAGAACAATATACTATATGAGTCTACAAGTTTTGATATATCAGGTTAGCGCGAGCAGTATACTTTATCAGCTTAGAGTGAGCATCATTGGTATACTATATCAGCCTACGGGCGTTGATATATCAACTTGGCGTGAACAGTATACCTTAACAGCTTCTAGTGACCATTGTCAGTATACTATATCAGCCTACGAGCCTTAATATATCAAGTTAGTGCGAGCAGTATGCTTTATCAGCTTAATGTGAGCTATATTATTTATCAGCTTGGTGGGAGCTATATTATTTATTGGCTTTTGGTGAGTCTTGTCGGTATACTATATCAGCCTACGGGCTTTGATATATCAGTTTAGTGCAAGTAGTATACTTTGTCAGCTTAGAGTGAGCAGTATCAGTATACTATATCAGCCTAAGGGTCTTCATATATCAGCTTAGCATTATACTTGATTAGCTTCGATGAGCTATACCAGTTGTTGTCAGCTTAGGGTGAGCAATGTTCGACTTGATCGAATTGTGTGGAAGGTATTGATGCTATAGAGTCGAATGAATCGACCGATCAATGTTTGATCTGGATTAAAATGACTAGATGATTATATGAATTGTATTGACATGTAAGAAGGACCTGAGGCAAAGGTAAGTCCTATGACCTGTGTTTGTGCTTAGGTAGCCCTTTGAGCGTATTTCCTTCCTAGTCAGGGTTTAGGGGTGAACTTGCTGAGATGTCATCTTACCCATTGTGGGATAACATTTACAAGTCCGTAAATGGCTATACCACCCGAACTTTTTGGCCAACCGAAGAAGGTTACCGAGTAGCATTCTTAGATTCCCCTCCCTGAGAGCCAAGTAGCCTGCTTCTACGAACTGGTACATCTGTTATCTGGGTTAATGAGGGTCTACCCAATAAGTTACCTCATCGATTCAAATTGTGGTATCATCACAGGACATGGACCTAGAGAAGGCCCCCTTTCAGAGTCTAAGATTCCTAGGTCGGTACTAGAGATCTTTTTTGGCTAGGGCACAACTGATCCTCCTGGTGACTCAGTAGTAGACCCAGATCTTTCGGATCCAGGGACCCTGGAGTGCTCAGCTGAGGACTCGAATGCTTAGAGGATCCATAGTCCTCCCCTTTTTGTAGACCTTGTATATATTGGCTAATATTGTATATGACTTGGTTTGGCATGTATATAAGTGTGTTGTGGTTTTTCGAAAATTTATGGCCCTACTTTTCTATCCCATCTTGTTGTTGTCTGGGGATTAATTATTCGCTTCCGCCTGCATATTAAAATGAATGGGTCGGCGACGCGTCCAAAGACGTCACTTTTTTTCGACCGCGGAGGGATGGGCATGCGCTCGGAGAATCGGGACGTGACACCCTATCGTCCACATTTATTTCCTCAAAATTCAACACATGCATCGAATCAAGTACGTATTTCCTCAATATTGACACATGGAAGATATCATACACTTGAGTAAGTCTTGGTGGCAATGCGAGATGATATGCTAAAGTGCCAATCCGCTCCAAAATCTCAAAGGGACCAATGTACCTCGAGCTCAATTTCCCTTTCTTGCCAAAACACGAAGTTTCTCTCATCGGCGACACTTTGAGGAATATGTGTTCACCTATTTGAAACTCCAAAGGCCTACGCCACTTATCTACATAACTCTTTTGATGGCTCTTGGTGGTTTTAAGCCTTTCTTGATTGACTTTGATGGCATGCATTGACTGTTGAACCAACTCAGGGCCCGTAATCTTACACTCTCCAACTTTGTCCTGATAGACAAGAGTTTTGCAGGCTTTGCCATACAACGCTTCAAATGGTACCATCTTGATACTCTGCTAATAGTTGTTATTGTAGACGAACTCAACCAAATGAAGCTATTCCTCCTAGCTACCTTTGAAATCCAACACGCAAGCTTGTAGTATATCCTTGAGCGTCTTGAATAGTGCTTTCAGATTAACTATCTGTCTGTGGATGATGGGCCGTAATGTATAGCCAGCTTCATTCCTAATGCAGTTTGCAAATTTTTCTAAAAAGCTATCGTAAACTTTGGGTCTCGATCTAACATGGTCGTCACTGGTACTTCATGAAGACCAACTATCTATCACACGTACAATTCAACATATCTATCTAATGTAAAGTCCTTTCATATGGCGATGAAGTGCATAGACTTCATCAACTTATCAACCACAACCCAAATGGAATCATTACATCGCTAACTCTTCGGCAATCCCATCACAAAATCCATTATGATATGTTTCCATTTCTACTCGAGAATCTCTAGGGGTTGCAAAAGTCCACCAAGTTTGCAATGTTGTGCCCTCACTTGTTGGCACAACATTGTATCAAGGGTAAAAATCTCAATCTTTCCTAACTACTATTCTGTAAAATTCCCAAATTTGGTGTTTTCATAGGAAAATTAATTTGATGGTCAATACTTATTCTTTTCCTCTGAATTTTTGATATGTTGTTCATGAGAATGTGCCCTAAAACTTTCATTAAGAAGTCAAAGTCGGATTATGGCTAGATAATTACTGAAAAATTAAAAAGTCGTAAGGGATTTTCTACAAGGCAGTTCACAGATCAAGCAAGAACTCTTCCTATACCTTAAATTTCGACCTTCAACAAGTATATCCAGTATATACATACACTTCATCACACCACAGCATGATTATCACCGAAATCAGATCTCAAATTTGTTTGGTTTCATTTGCAAAATCCGAAATCCACCCCTCACACTACATCCTCACCTAGTCTTCTTGATCTAACACCCTCCTATACACCAAAATCTCCACATGCAGCTCTAGTACTTCATCTTCCTTACATGTTTCACTTCTTTTCTAGGTATAATAGCATGCAACAACATAGATAGAAGAACATTTGCTTGCCTTAAATCTTTCTATTCAATTGCTGGCCAAAAATAGGGGTTTGGGGGTCTCGGCCTTGGCTCAATCGGCGGCGAAAACGGGCGGCAACGCGCACGCACGGAGGGGCTCGCCTCCTTTCCCTCGCTGACTCACACCCTCACGGACTCTCTCTCTCTCTCTCGCTCTCTCAAAAATTTTTGCTTGGTAATCTCTCTCTTCTCTCTCTCAAACCGAGCCAATTATTTCCTCAAAATTAATTAGGCTAATGATGATCCTTGCATGAGGAATTTCGGTGGCTGCAGGGGGAAATGACCAGCTGGAATGGTCGTGTCCACCATTGCTCCATCTTCTTCATGCGTGGGCCACCGGGCGAGGAACAACGTGGCAGTTGCTGGCCATGCTTCGGTCAATACTTCTTCTTAATAGTTGACTCAAGTGTCGACAATTGAAGAAATAATGTGGAGTGGTTTTGGGCCGGTGGGTTGCGGCTCATTACCTTACTATACAGCCCAATATTTTCTCTAATCATTTGCCTTAGTCTCCGCATATGCATGGGTTAAATGTAGTCTACTCACATGGCCGTGTGATGTCGCAGCAATAATCAAGAGAGGTCCAATTCATAGGGTACACAACTAGACGGCCAAATTTAGTATATAAAAAAATATCTTGTCGATTCATCTCATGGAATAAATCTCGGTCTTGCTAGTAAAGATACATAGGAAATTCTTGTCGAGACCATAATTTCATTCAACGTTCAGACCATTATTAAACAAAAAGCATTGGTCCAACGACGATATGAACTAATGCTCATATGTAACGCCAACATCATAATCCAACGATACTCTCGTCACTTAATCATGGACCCCCGCGCATCCAAGGGCCGTCCAAAATTCTCGGATGCCACAATTCTCCCCACCTTAGAGAATTTCGTCCTTGAAATTAGACACCACTCGTGACCCTATAAACAAATGAGGGTACTTCTCCTTCATTTCTTTCTCACTTTCCCATGTGGCTTCCTCCACATCATGATGTTGCTATAATATCTTAACCAATGAAATTTTCTTGGTCCGAAGGACTTATTCTTTTCGATCCAACACTCGTACTGGCTCTTCCATGTATCTCACTTTCTCATCCACTTTGATGGCTTCATGATCGAGTATGTGATCAGGATCCGGTTGGTACTTCCTCAGCATCGACACATGGAACACATCATGTAAATTTCCTAGTTTAGGAGGTAGCGCCAAACGATAAGCTACATCTCCCATTTTCTTGAGTATCTCAAAGGGTCCAACGAATCTGGGGCTTAATTTTCCTTTCATTCCAAATCGTGATATCCCTTTCATCGGAGATACTTTAAGGAATACATGGTCTCCCGTGAACTGTGACTCACTGTCTCCACTTGATTGTGAACTGTTTTAGAAAATCTCTTGAACTTCATCAAAATTTATGAGTACCATGACACCGTGCCCAAATGTTTTAAGAAATGTTTTATATTTTAAAGATTTCTGAGCTTTTTATAGAAAACATTCCAACCCATTGGAGTTGGGATTGAGATTTGAATTTGCCAACGTACCAATTTAAATTTTCTAATGGTTTTGATAAAGTATTTTATTTCGAGCCATGATGCAAGTGCGACTCGAGGCTTTACATGTGGATTTCGAAAAACATTTGGAATTTAAACGTGAAAATGGATTTTGTGGGTTTGGTATCAAGCTTTCGATTTCGTGAATTGATTTCAACGATACGAGATTTACCTATTTTCGAAGACTATTACTGTTATATTACCGTGTTTTTGAAATCCCTATTTTGCATTAAAAGGATTCTCCACATTGGTGATTTGAAAACGTTTTGACATAAAAATGGCATATGATTTCAAAGCCTGCTATTGTAGTGTTGATATGTTTTTGAAAACCTCAGTTTGCATTGTTTCATATCATAAAGGGAGATTTTCAAGCGTTCAAAAGGAATTTCAGATGTGGTTGTTGTTTTAAAATTGTTTTGGTGTTGAGATAAATTAAGATATATTAAGAGCTAGCATCCTTGACTTTAGAGGAAGTATCAGCCCGATCTAGGACGCATACTTGATCATGAAGCCATCAAAGTGGATGAGAAAGTGAGGTACATCACGGAGCCCGTGCAAATACTAGATCGAAAGGAACAAGTTCTTAGGATCAAGAAAATTCCACTAGTTAAGATATTATGGCGACATCATGATGTGGAGGAAGCCACCTGGGAAGGTGAGGAAGAGATGAGGGAAAAGTACGCTCATTTCTTTATAAGGTCATGAGTGATGCCTAATTTTGAGGACGAAATTCTCTAAGGAGGGGAGAATTGTGGCATCCGAGAATTTGACAACCCTCGGACATGTGATGACCGTGACCAATCGATGAGAGTATCATCGGATGGTGTCATTGGTATCATGTATGGACACCGTTTTATTTCATCAACAGACCGATACCTCACATTTAGTATTGGACCAATCGTTGAATGGACTATAGTCTTGACAAAAGTCCCTCTACATAAGGTCATTGGTGAGACCAATCTCATCTGTATTTTTGCTAACCTTAGAAAAATGATGAAACGCCATAGATTGATGAAATTATTATCGGAATTCGTCATCATTAGTACAACATTCAATCCTTTTGAGCTATGCAAATTTGCTTTGATGACACTACGCAATTATACCCCAAATGTATACGAAATGAGAGGGAAATTTGGACTTCTATTAATTGAATTTTTGAGCCGAAGAAATGGAATCCGGCTATGCATGGGGAACATGCATGTACCGAATTTTTAGCATTTAAGTTTTGGAGGGGTTGGACCATGTAGTAAGGACCACATGGCCCCAACTTCTCTGGCCCAATTAACCCATAACCTCTCCCTTAATTGTCGATAGAGCCAGTCAACAATCCTTGAAACTTCTCCAACTTTGTTGACCGAATGAGACCCAGCAACAGCCACGTTGCTCTTCATCCGGTGGCCAACGAAGGAAAAGCTTGAGACAGCTGCCCCGGTCGTGTCTTCAATTGGCGATGTAATCCCCAAGTGCTGCCACGTCTTCTCCACCTATCCTCACCCCCTTCTACCGCTGAATTGTTCCCCCAAATTGTTGACTGGTTTTGGTGAAAACCAAAGACTAATCAGCTCGTACATACGAGCAATAGAGAAAAGAAATCGGATAGAGACCGGACAAAAATTTGGTAGATAGAGAGAGAGTTCGTGAGGGCGTGAATGGTGAGAGGGAGAGGAGGTCAGCCCCGTTGTAAGCACGCTTACTACTGCCGTCGACGCCACCAGTTCCCATCGCCGATCAGCCAAGCCGCGACCCCCAAACCTCCATTTTCAGACAGCCACTGAGTGAGAGAGTTTAAGGCAAGCAAATGTTCTTCTATCTATGTTGTTGCATGCTGTTATACCTAGAAAAGAAGTGAAATATGTGAGGAAGATGAAATACTAGAGCTGCATGTGGAGATTTTGGTGTATAGGAGGGTGTTAGATCAAGAAGACTAGGTGAGGATGTAGAGTGAGGGGTGGATTTCGAATTTTGCAAATGAAACCAAACAAATTTGAGATATGACCATGAGCAGTTTCGGTGATAATCATGCTGTGGTGTGGTGAAGTGTATGTATATACTGGATATACTTGTTGAAGGTCGAAATTTAAGGTATAGGAAGAGTTCTTGCTTGATTTGTGAACTGCCTTGTAGAAAACAGTGCGACCCCTGATGACTTTTTAAATTTTTCGGTAATTATCTAGCCATAATCCGACTTTGACTTCTCAACAAAAGTTTTAGGGCACATTCTCATGAACAACATATCAAAAATTCAGAGAAAAAGAACAAGTATTGACCATCAAATTAATTTTCCTATGAAAACACCAAATCTGGGAATTTTACAGAATAGTAGTTAGGAAAGATCAAGATTTTTACCCTCGGTAAATAAGGAATTTGACTTAGTGTTCTTCTTGAGATTTGTTCCTCTAGGTCTTATGGATAATGTGTCAAAATTTCATGATTTTCTGAGTCTTTTTAGTAATTAATTTGGAATTGTTACCAGAACTGCGCAATTGTAGAAATTAAGCTGTTATTTCGAGATTCCCACAGATATTGTCCTATAAAAAGTATGGTTTTCGAATTTCTATGTGACTTGGTGATGCTGATGGTGGGATATTGTGATTGATAAAAGGTTCATGAAATATCTTGTTTGATATATGATGATGCATTTGTGAATTAAAATGCGATTTGTTTGATAAAAGATGCATGAGATATCTTGTTTGATATATGATGATGCATTGGTGAATTAAAAATGCGATTTGTTACCCATTGAACCCTCGGATTAATGATGCCCCGGGAGTCGGGAGGTCCGAAGGATCGGGAGAGTCGATGCCTTGTGGATGCCCAATGGCCCTAAGAGGCTGAATGCTGGAGGTTTTTCACCGGGCCTCCAGGTAGGCCTACATCGTACAAGACTAGGACTCAGACGCGGACGAATACCACCCCTCGCATGCCAACACAAATGTGCTCTGAACATGAGCACTCAACATCGACCGATACTCCATAAAAGGTGCCACGAGAGACGGGTAGTAAAGGCATCTCAATCTGAAATGTTAGTCCCCAAACGGGGTAAGTACAGCCACTCAGCAGCAAAAGATTCAACAAGCTATGTCGAGCATAACAATCAACATCCAATTTCATATAAGATAGACAAGGCAGGAAGTCAAGGGATAAATGGATATCTATATCATGGAATTCTTCAATATTAAAGCAATTGCAATTCTATAAGAATCATATGCCTCATAATCATATCACAATCATGGAACCCTTCAATGTGATGACAACATATCCAAGATAGACAAATTTCAAACATAGGGCCAAACTGAAATATCATATTCCGTTCTATGCCATGCACTCGGTCTTATATCCAGACCCCACACATTTATAGTCAAATCATTCATTTTATCATTCAAAAGGATTTCATTCCCCGGAGGACCAATGTTTGCATCTCTCCAACATTCGCATCCCTCCAGGCATCACGAAAGCCTCCGGCATTCAGCCACTTAGGGCCACCGGGCATCTAGAGCGAATCACGCCTCCAGGCATCTCGTACCCCACCTGGCATCACGAGGAACCTCGAGGGCCTCCCATGAAAATGGTTACCCTGGCCATTCAGATTTACGTACCGACTAGCATACTACCGGGCATCCTGAAACTCCCAGGGAAAAACCTCCAGCATTTAGCCTCTTAGGGCCACTGGATATCCACAAGGCATCGACTCTCCCAATCCTTTGGGCATCCCGACTCCCGGGGCATCATTAACCCAAGGGTTCAATGGGTAACAAATCGCATTTTTAATTTACCAATGCATCATCATCATATATCAAACAAGATATCTCATGCATCTTTTATCAAACAAATCTCATTTAAATTCACAAATGCATCATCATATATCAAACAAGGTATTTCATGAACCTTTTATCAATCACAATATCCCACCATTTGTGGGAATCTCGAAATAACGGCTTGATTTCTACAATTGCGCAGTTCTGGTAACAATTCCGAATTAATTACTAAACAGACTCAGAAAATTATGAAATTTTCACATGTTATCCATAAGACCTATAGGAACAAATCTCAAGAAGAACCCTAAGTCAAATTCCTTATGTACCAAGGGTAAAAATCTCGATCTTTCCTAACTACTATTCTGTAAAATTCCCAGATTTGGTGTTTTCACAGGAAAATTAATTCGATGGTCAATACTTGTTATTTTTCTCTGAATTTTTGATATGTTGTTCATGAAAATGTTCCCTAAAACTTTTGTTAAGAAGTCAAAGTCAGATTATGGCTAGATAATTACCAAAAAATTAAAAAGTCGCCAGGGGTCGCACTGTTTTCTACAGAGCAGTTCACAAATCAAGCAAGAACTCTTCCTATACCTTAAATTTCGACCTTCAACAAGTATATCCAGTATATACATACACTTCACCACACCACAGCATGATTATCACCAAAACTCCTCATGGCCAGATCTCAAATTTGTTTGGTTTCATTTGCAAAATTCGAAATCCACCCCTCACACTACATCCTCACCTAGTCTTCTTGATCTAACACCCTCCTGTACACCAAAATCTCCTAATGCAGCTCTAGTACTTCATCTTCCTCACATGTTTCACTTCTTTTCTAGGTATAACAGCATGCAACAACATAGATAGAAGAACATTCGCTTGCCTTAAACTCTCTCACTCGGTGGCTGTCCGAAAATGGAGGTTCAGGGGTCGCGGCTTGGCCGATCGGCGACGGGAATCGGTGGCATCGACGGCGGCAGCAGGCGTGCTCACAACGGGGGCTGCCCTCCTCTCCCTCTCACCGTTCATGCCCTCACGAACTCTCTCTCTCTACAAATTTTTTTCGGTCTCTGTCCAATTTCTTTTCTCTATTACTCGTATGTACGAGCTAATTAGTCACTGGTTTTCACCAAAACCAGTCAACAATTTGGGGGAACAATTCCAGCAGCAAAAGGGGGTGGGGACAGGTGGAGAAGACGTGGCAGCACTTGGGGATTACATCGCCATTTGAAGACACGACCGGGGCAGCTGTCCCAGTTTCCTCCTTCGCTGGCCACCCAGGATGAAGTCACGTGGCTGATAGGTCAAACATTTTCTTTCAATTGACCGCCACATGAATGTGTCTTCGTTAGTGGACTCCCATAGTCGGCTAAATGGGACTTGGTGGCCGCTTGTACGTGAAATGCCATGCATGCCTCATGCGTGGACCAAATGAAATTTCATTAGAACTCTTGCGGCTCTTCGTCCCAACATGAAACATGGGCTGTAACTTGGCATAAGACATGTATTTGCTGGCCATCAACGTAGATATCGTAGTAATAGATTTTTTTTTTTTTAAAGGACCGAAATTACAAGGTTCTAACGGATTGAAGAGCTCGAGTTAGTATGAAGGACATTTCATCGACACATTCCTCGGAATAAGCCTCAGTCCAGTAATAAAATATGTTAGATGTTTCGGGATGTTGAGTGGCAATGAAACGGTGATCAAATGCGGTGCCGATGATGACGAATTCCAATTATAATTTCGTCAGTCCGCAACGCATCGTTACTTTTCTGAGGTCGGCAAAAATTTACAGATGAGGTTGGTCTCATCTATGACCTTAAGAAAGGGATTCCGACAAGGTTATGGTTTACTCGACAATTAGACCATCGTTAAATGAAATCAATCGGTCCAATAATACGACCTAATGTTCGTATCTAACATCAACAACAATCCGATGGCACCTTCATCACTTAATCACGGACCGTCGCATATCCAAGGGTCATCCAAATTTCTCGGATGCCACAGTAAAAATCCCTAGCTCGCCAAAAATTCTTCAAAGGATGAGTCGACGTTCCTAAAATAAATCATGATATCACCGAACTTTCAATTTTTGAAATCGGGTTCAATTTCGTGGTTAATTTCAACCAAACACGATTTTAGCATGACCTAACCTACTAGGTAGCTTTTAGGAATTTTTAGCGCATTTGACCCGTGGTCGATTATTTTCAAGCCACATTGTGCATCTTCGACACATTGGCAACTCTCGGTTATCGTAAAAATCTTAAGGTTTCAACTATGGACACAAAATACCAAAATGATAGAAAAATCGGTCCAGTGTCGATTGACAAGAATTTTGCAATTAGGTGGAATCACCCATACTCAATCACATAACTCTGTCGAATCGACCTATCTTCGATCTCTAATCAATTTTTAATTGTACCGTAATGACCCTTGCAGATTAGGGGGAGTGGTGTGAGGAAAATGATGATTTTTTAGGGAAAAATCTCCCCAAAATCCTCTCTCTCTCCCTCTATTTTCTTTCTCTTCCATTCCTCCCTCTCACATCCATTCCCCCCCCTCCTCTCTCTCTTGCCAATGCTCACCCACTCCCCTCTCCCCTTTCTTTTCTTTTCTTTTCTTTTTCTTCTCTCTCTCTCTTTCTTTCTCCTCCCCTCACACCACCCTCCTGCCACACTCCTCTTTCCTTTTCATTTTCTTTTATTTCTTTCTCTTTCTTCTCCCTCTTCTCTCTTTTCTCTTCACCCCCACTTCTGCCGCATCCTTCCCCTCCATTTCCTTCCTCCCTTTCTCCCCATGTTCACCATCCATCATCATCTTCACCCCATCTCCACCATGACGCCACCATCACCATCTCACGCCACCTTCATCCGTCACTTGGAGCCATGCCATCCGCCATCCTCACCGCCAGACCACCAAGCTTGGCTACTCATGAACTTCATTGAACCACCATCTTTGGCCACACCACCGTCACCGCCACTTGCCGCTGCCCGTTCACACCGCACGCCGCCCATCCGCCTGAGTTGAGCCCTACCTTTTTGGTCGTGAGCTCAACTTCGTCGAACTGCCATCATTTGCGCCACCGTTCGAGTCACGAGCGTCACATTCTCAACACCATCGTGCCACTATCACCGCAAGCTCGCTATCGCCGAAAACCGGTAAGTTAACTTCTTAATCGTGGATTAGGGTGTTAATTACGTTTACGGGGTAGATTAATTTAATATTGATGGCAGTTAATGTTAGTTAATTTTAGTTTAGTCTTAATTGCGATTAAGAATTGTTTAGATTAAATTTAAGTATGATTAGTTTAAATAATTATGATTAGATTAATTAACAATGGTTAGATTAATTAATTGAATTTAGTTTAATTAATTTTGATTCATTTAATTAATCGTAATTTATTTATTTAATCGTAATATTTTAATTAAAGTCAATTAATTTTTAATTAATTATAGTTATATTAATTAATCAAGTTTAGTATATTAATCGCGATTAGCCTAATTAATCGCGATTAGTCTAATTAATGATGGATTAGCCATTAAGTAGAATTTTATGTTCGTTTCTCTAGATGAGATTGTGCGTAATTCCAATTGTTTGCACGTGTGATACTATGCTATTGATTGCTCAATTATAGATTTTTATTTACTATTTTCAGAGGAGGTTTTATGGGCAAGAAAATAGAAAATATGAGGTGTCAGGTGTCAGGTTTGGACGCCAAATTTTACGTACTAAGTAAAACAATGGAATTTTCAAATAGAAGTGTGCAATGTTTGACGGGTTGATTTCAAATATGTGACCACTTGTGATTATTTTACCAGAATTTTTAAATGCAAAGACTTTCCAAAGTTTGTTATTTAAGCACGAACTCTTTTACATTGGGCTAATTAACGGAAGATAAAAATTGGCTTGACTGTTAGCGTGTTTATGTGGTAATTTAATTGAACCGACACCCAACGGGAGTTTTGGAGTGATGCCTGATTTTTATCGGATACCCGATAGGGGTTCGGATGCCGAGAAGCGCTTGAGGCCAAACCGATACTCCTTTATGTAATGTCGTCTAAGCGGGGGTTTTAGATGATATCGTGCCCGATGGGGAGGGAGGATGCCCGGTCATGCAGGAAGACCGCCAACTGTTGTGTTAATCGTGGCCCGAGGAATTGTAATAATCAAAACACGTGCGAATAATTGTGATACATTGTGCCTTGTTACAGGGTAAAATTGTGAGGCACGGTACGAGACATGCCAAAATAGGTTTTACCTTATAATTGGGACCCATGTGGATGCTTAGTGCATGTGATTATTGATTATGTTTATTGCATTGATAATGGCATATGAGATATGCTAATATGTAGGGGTGTGCCAAGGCGAGATAAGTTTGTATGTGGTGCATGTTTAGGCTGCCTTCGAGATGAATTTGTGTCTTAATCGAGGTTTAGGCTGTTAACTCGCTAAGATTTATATCCCACCCTATTGTTGTTAAATGTTTTCAGGTCCGTAGTATGGAGAACTCTCACGTGTGGTTTGGGGTCTTGATGGACCAAGACACGGGTGTGCCTAATGTTACTTTTGGTTGGCCACATCGTTAGTGAAGTTTAAGCTAACCCCGACCCTCTCTGACCTTTTTTGCCTATTGGTCATTAGGGAGTTGTCTTTTGAGATAGACTTGTAAATATCAAACTTCTCGGGCTTAACAAGTGGATAAAGAAAGGTGCCGCTTTTGGAAATTGTCTATTGTGCTTTGCTATCCCTATTGTTGTTGATTGACTAGGTATTTATTTGAGTTACTTCCATATGCGTTTAATCGAAAGAAAAAAAGAATGGGCCAACGATGTGTCCTGGGACATCACAATTTAATCGACCGCTGAGGGATGTTCATGTGGAGTTTGGGGCGTGACAACAAGGGCCGCTATCAACAAGTCATCCATTGGATCCCACCATGCCGGTCTTCCCTCATTTGTTTACGTGTAAATTGGTTCCATATTGATGGGACTTGATATGCTCAAGCTTTGACATTTCTATGATCAATGAAATTTTATCGTGCGAACAGGGATGTAGCAACATTTTCATATTTGCAGCCATTCACATCGGGAACCACGGCAAAGGCAATCCTTTCTGGCATCATCCCCCACAAGAATCTCTTGCTATACATGAACAGGCCGGTGATTATTTCCAAACACATTAATTCACTAACAAAAATAGATGTGTTGCGGGTGTAGTTTGCTGAGGAAAGAACGAGGGAAGAAACCCCGTGGTCCAGACAACAAGTTGGGGGAACATGCCGTTTCTGAGTAGTCAACAAGATGGATTTTTGTTTTCCGTTCATTTATCATGAGAGTGTTGCAGCTTATTGTAAGGAATACATTAGAGTTGCACTTGTACTCTTATGTAGTAAGCATCCTGCTTGTATCAACCTTTGGCCAACTCGATTCGGTGCTGAAAAGAGCTGCGATTTAATTTCAATTTCAGAAACATGACGGAGTCAACTTTATTAAAGTAATCAAGCTCGAGCATATCTCAAGTTATGCATCTATGAACAGATGCATGATCCAAAATTCCAGCTGCAAGTACATCACACGAAAGATTCTTCCCTCCTTCCATTTAATCAACGGGATTAGAGGACTCGAACCCTGCTCCCTTTCTCCATAGGTTTAGGCGGAACGGGAAAATCAGATCGAACTCACTCGGTGTTTCAAATTCTCTTCCTATGTATGAAGTTGACCAGCAAATCCCAGACTCTAAGCCAATTAGATATTAACACGCGATGCCCCATGGATACTGTCCTTCCTTTGAGGACGATTACTCGTTGATCAAAATGCATGTCTTTTTCTGACTGAACATATTTTGGATATTGGTGTAGCGATTTATTTGGACCTAACTGTTTTTTTTTTTTTTTTTTTTTTTTTTTCAAAACAATCGGTTCCATAGTCTCTGTCCTCTGGCCGGTACCATAAATAGTTTTTATATTTATTTTTACTGAAAAATAAAAAAAAATAAATTGTGCCAATAGTTCAGAATACTTTTCGCAGCATGATCAAGAGCATTAGCGAATTAATATGACTGGTTTAAAGCAAGAATCGCATTTAGCTTTCTTCAATTCAAGTGCATGGTGGGCGGAATCTGTCATTGTGGAAATAAAAGACATCTCGTGATTCACATACATCTTTTTTCCTCTTTTGGGGGACCAAAGTAGCATTGCCAAGTGTTTTTATTGATTGCTTGAGCACAAAAAGCATTGGACTAAGAACAATCAAAATGAATTTCGCTTCAATAATGGGGAGAGACCGTGATACACGCACATCGCACTACAATTAAACAAGTTAAAGAGAACATCACTTTTGCTTTAGTAAAGCGATTTTTGGTTTCGCCTTTGCAGATCGAAAAGATGCCCAGCCATTTCATTTGTCGAGAGAGAGAAAAAAAAAGTCTTGGTCGTCGTAGTCTAAATTGAGGGATTTCGCTATTTCAAAAGGCATCCTTGTTGTGGAAAATGGTTTTCTTTGTCGATAAGGATAAGGAGAAAGAAAGTACTAGGAATACCAGAGTGGGACCATCAAAAGTCTTAAGTCTACTCACAATAATTCATTTCAATTCATTTGATAATGCTCCTAGTCTTTTCTCATGAGAAAAGATGAGGACCAAGTTCTGGCCACGACAGTGGGAACAGTCGCGCTCGGCTGCCTAAATTGACGTCGTCTACCTTTGGAGCTTTGATCTTTCTCTCATCAAAGAAGCATCCCAAGTAGATACCAGGAAGTAACAGAGCTGTGTAATGACATAATGCGTACGGTACAGGAAATTTCAATCCCTTCTTTCACGTAAATAACACTATCAAGTTCCCTGTCAATATTCCCTTTTTCTCCGTAGTATTAGGTCTATACGCGCACAAAACGCGAAAATCATTTCGAACTCTGTGTTTCAACTGTCAAGCTCAATTTGCAGAATTAGTAGAAATTGAAAGTAAAAGAAAAGAACACACACAAAATGCGAAATAAAAAATAAGCGTAATTGTACAAATATTACGCCTTTCAACGAGCATGTATAACTTTATTATATACGTAGAGGAATTTTAGTATTTCAACTATCAAGCTATTGAAATAATAGAATCAAAACACATACATGATTAGAAAAGTCAAATCTCCAATTGAATTCACTAATATGCTTAGTTACGATGCACCTTCGCCCATCTTCTAAGTGAAATGAAGTCATACTGAATAGACATTGTTGATTGTAGAGAGCTTCTTGTACATTTTTTATAGATATTCATTAAATTTGTATGGTCTTCTCTTCCACAATGTTCAACGTGACAATCGAGTAACACCCAATGCATATCTATCTATTAAATCCCAATTAGCTTGCTTAATTGACTTTGGCTTTCCCTAGACAAAGATAAGCACAGATTCCTCTGGCACATATTATCCTGAATATGCATCTTTGAAAATCAAAGTCCTTCCCATCAAATTTGTTGATTTTTACATTTCCTTCTTTTGTAGCCATCAATCTACTTCAACTCATTTTCACCAAAAAAAAAAAAAAAGAAAAAAAAAATCTACTTCAACTCAGCCTAACTATCTTTTATACCAATTTTTTTGTGAAAACAAGTGATTGAAAGTTTAATAAATAGATTAAGGCAATTAATTGAACATCATATTTTCGTGGTTTGGTCGGTTTAACCAACTCCACTGGGAGAACAGCACAAGGTGAGAGGAGCTATAATAAAGATTATAATCACACTAAAGTCACAACCCTCTTTAGTGCTCCTTAGACGTAGTTATGCCAATAACTTATGGTGTTTAGCCCATTCAATTTTTTGCAAAACAATCTCGTATAGAATACATAAATTCTTACCACAAGACTTTGTCACGTTACAAAACATTTGCAATTTCTTTGGGATATAATTGAAGAGTGTGCCGCACAATTAATTGTTATGGCCAAAAACTCTGAGTGGCCAAAAGCCAACAAAATCCACCTCTTAACATATAGTTGAAGAGTGTGCCGCGCAAGTTTCAGGAGTGGGTTTCGACGCCCACGCCCTGCAAGAGGTAGGGCAAAAGTCTGAGAGTGAGTGTAGAATAGGTATAGAGTAGGACTGACCAAAAAAAAAAAAACATATATATATATATATAATCTCAGCCATATTTAAAATGAAATATCGTTTGTAATATGCGACAATGTATGGGTGCTTGTGTCATGGCATGAATGCATACATATGTTCATTCAGAGTTCCAACTTTCCAAATTCTAAATATTGCCAATACTCATTTGATAGTTAGAGATCTTCCGTTGATTCCGACGTTTTTTCTTTTCTTATAATAGTTGTGACTCCAAAAAGGTGCACGGAATTAAAAGATCCTACCTCCATGGAGGAGATACGGAGGAAGGCTTTTACATGAGCTCGATCAGACCTAAGAAGTTCGAGCCATTAAATATTTCAATTCTCCAAAAAAAAAAAAAAAAAAAAAAGCTGTCTACAAGGTCAATGTGCTTATTCAAGTACAAAGTACAATAGAATTTTAAAACTTTTAAATAATTCAATCAAATCCTAAAACTTATTAAGTTGATACGATAAAATCTCTCCCTTAACTCCATTCAATTTGGCCAACATAACATACTAATGTGGCTTCATTTTTTTTAATTATGTTTTAAAAACACATGGCATCGATATGGTATCCACCAAGTGCCACATCAAAAAAGAATTTGAAAATTAATAAGAGAAAAAAGAAATATGCCGAAACTTGACCTTTTTATTTATTTATTTTCACCAATACGTTGCTGTAGTATATACAATTATGTGTGAGTGGCACGAGGTGTTTGCTACTATAGATCACTCAACTAGGACAAGCACCACATCAAAAATAAATAAATAAATAAATAGAACTTGAAAATTTAATAAAGAAAACAATGCTGATGTGACATTCTTTATTATATTCACTAATGTGTTGTTGCAGTATATATAGTTACTTATTAGGCATGCGCCAGTATATTGCTTCGGTTTCACCGTTGTCACTGTTGGCGAAAGGATAATACCGTGGGACAAGCAACGAGGACATGCACAAATACTTCCGAAACACAGCACCTTTAACTTGGAACCTACTATACATGTCCTAGAACTTCCAGATTCTCACTTCTACCTGAAACCATGTTTACCCTTACTAGCCAAAATGAGACATGATCAAGCGCAAGGCAATGAAGCATTGCCAATGTCAAATAACAATGATCAAATCCTGATACGTTTGACTCATTTAGACTACCCTCGAGATGTTTTCCTAGCTTTTCACTTTCCCAAAGAAGGGTTTTAAGATGGCTGGGGTACTTTAAGCTCATTGATTCCCACAATTTATCAGCAACACAGCACATGCAAAGTAATCAAACAGTAGTATTTCCATGGATAAACAAATGGGGCAAAAAGAAAAGCCCAAAAAAAAAAGAAAGATTCTGTTTATAAAAGATCAGAGCCAAGACAACACAGATACTTCCGAAACACGGCACCTTTCAAGCCTTGTCCTCATGTGGATCCAGGACAAAGGACCCTTCAAAGACGTTTAATCTGAAAATGACTCAGAGCCTCTCTGAAAGGAGACATTTCAACGGGGAATAAAATAAAATATCTCCAAATCTCATCACTTTTAATATCTTTATGTTTATTTGGTTAATTTCTTCCTTTTTCATATTCAGCTGCGACTGAAATATAATAATCGCAATTGCCATCAAAGGAGAACCGATGGAGACATCCTTCTCAGTTGGCCGCCAAAATAGGAGTGGAGAATTTTCTACTCCAGGATAGATCTGAAGCTTTGACACTTCTGCTCAAGAAAGTATCCTCGGATATGATGGCGTCCACGACAACAGAAGAAAGAGGCGTATAAGTAGCTGCGCCCTCCGTTCATTCCTCGAACAGGTCCACGATTTCCCGAGAAAAGAAGTGGGAACAAGAATGTTTCAGATTCTTCTGCTCCTAGGGTCGCTTTTGCTTCATGAACAAGCCTCGCTAGCAGCTCCCTCGGAGAAGGGAAATTGCCAGCAAACATGTGGTGGCGTCACCATTCCCTTCCCCTTCGGGATTGGAACCGGGTGTTTCCTGGATGAGTGGTACGAGATTGTCTGCCAGGAAAGCAGCGATGGTGGCATCCCAATACTGAACAAGCCCAACTTGACGGTGCTCGACATTTCGCTACCCGATATCCATGGCGAAAGGAATGGCATGATAAGTGTCAGTCTTCCTATAATCTACTCGTCGAAAGTGAACTGCGGGGGAAATGAAAGCTTCACGCCTGTGAACCTGAAAGGAAGCCAGTTCATCTTTTCAGAGACGAGGAACATCTTCGCCGCAGTTGGTTGTGACATATGTGCTCTAGTGGATGGCACAAAGTCTGCGATCATAGGATGCAAGTCCGTTTGCAGAAAAGATAACAACGTCAGTAGGAAGAATTGTTCGGGCAATGACGGATGCTGCCACACCACGATTACCTCGGATCTTGAGGCTTTCAACGTCACTTTCCGGCCTGACAAGAATTCAGCAAAGAAGAAGTGCCAGTATGCCTTCTTGGGAGATAGGTCGCACTTCGCACCTTCAACTACATTCTTCGATAAGTTGAAGGAGAGCGGGCGGTTCCCAGCGGTGCTAGAATGGGGGATAGCTAAATCCTCCCAAGCTGCGTTAGAGATTTACAAAAATGGCCTCATCTCTGGCGATTCCTATAACTGCAGCAGCGTCAGCTTCAATTTAGCATATCGCAAGGTGATGCCGTTTCTGCAGTGTTCTTGCCGTAAGGGCTTCACCGGTAACCCCTATATTAAAGATGGATGCGAAGGTAAGACCAGTTACATATTATCACACCAATCATTGGAAACACAACATCGAAACACTGTACTGATAAAGAGAAGTAGCTTTACATGCAATCCTAAACACCCAAAAAAAAAGACGAAGCTCTACTAATTTTGATTGTCATCTTTTGTTCAGATGTCGATGAATGCAAAGATCTGACCAATCGGTGCCCTGGAAGAAAGTGTGTGAATCGACGCGGTTCCTTTGAATGTGTCGAAGGAAGCAAGACAGTCAAATTTCTCCTCGTAGGTAAGTAAATTTCTTCATTCTGTCATGATCATGAACAAGGATTATCCATCTTTTGCGCACCCAGATTCGCAAATATCATATCCTATCATTAAAATAACGGCAACATGGAGTCTATAAGTGATAAAACCCACAATTTAGAAAATGTTATATAGCCTGATGCATTTTCAGTGGATTGGATGTTTGTTTTTTCTACATAGCTCTTCGGAATTCAAGTTTGCTGTTTGATTTGGGCACATATTTTTTCCTACAATTGTAGCCTAAATAGTTTATAGTCTTTAACTTGGTTGACTCAACAACAAATACAGTACGTCAAACCTTACGCCAGGTTTTTACCTTTTTGCCCTTAATACATAATCTCGATCGACCAATAAGAACTCTGCTTTTTTTTCTTTGGCTGCTGCTCGACTGATTAGATGGCTGTTCTGTTATATGCTAAATTTTCAAAAGGAGAATTTTTCCCCAATCACATTAACATTTTGGCGGCTGGCTTTCCTCACGAAGTAGGTATCAACAATCACACTAAACCCCGTGAGTCTCTAGTATATTTATCATTTCTCATGGATTTCTCTAGTAATTGTTACGGAAAACACGACATCAATCAACAAAGTAGAAAAAACAAAAAGATAAATTGAATATCATATGTACGAAATTCAGTCAGTATGACCTACGTCCATAGGAAAAGTAACACAAAATTTCATTGTAGATCAAGTAATACAATACAGATTACAACTACACTCGAAATACTCATTTACTACTCATATACTTTTAGTATTTTTCAGCCCAAATGCATTCAATAACTCACACATTATTTAGCCCCCATAATTCCTCACAAAATACTCTCTTGATCTCACAAAAGAATTATACAAATCTCAACACAAATTTTTCACTACTTCACGAGCACTAGCTCCTCTTACTACCTCTTATATATAGATAAAAGCTGGATCCAAAACTAGAAACCTACTCAAGCTAGGTAACCACTCAAATAGGAAATCAACTCCAACTAGAAAAATTATTCAAATTAAGAAAATTTCCTTTTCGAGCTCAAATTGAAGACATATCATCAACAATGTCCATCGTGGCATGACATTTAAGCCAAGTCACAATTGTTTCAATGAATCCAAACTTCATCACTACTCTCGCACTACCCGGCATGGACTTAACCCCAATGACATCTTTCTAGTCCAAGGCACGATTGGACTTCGCCATAATCATGGAACTTCATCAAAACATAAATTCCACTTGCACCTTTAATCTCTCCACAAGGATCTTCTAAAAAAAACCTCCTCAATCATTGATAAAGCAAAACCAACATTGCATCCATAATTGTTAGGAGATTGAACACGCACCTTGTTAAACTTGGTAGTTACAGCAATCATTGGATTTACAAGCTCCATCTTGTAACATACAACATTTGTGTCGAATACTGCACAAGTACTCGCTATCTCAGGAGTTTCTAATTGTAATTCCACCTTGAGCTAAACAACATCAAAATCCGTATAACATTACCACAAACACTCCTAGAAAAAGCACTTGAGACTTGTCAAATGTAACCTCTCCACTGATAATATGTGAATTTAATTTCTGGCATCATAATCAATAATCCCGCTCACTTTGTGCATAACCTAAGAGCACACACTTCTCTCCCTCCCATCAAGCATACCACCAATCACTTGAACATAACATGAGAACCAAATATTCTAAGCACATAATAAACAACAACTTACCTAGCCACGCTTCTTCAGGAGTCTAGCATCCAATCACACTTGATGGGGACCTATTCACCAGATAGCTTGCCATATTAAGCACATTCCCTTGAGATTTACTAACCATACTAACACTAGGAAGCATTTTATGGCTCATCAGTAATATTCATCTCATTAACTCTACAACCTATTGTGGTTTAGTGGCACTAGTGTAGTATCTCACTATGCCTTCCTTCATATATCTTAATCGCCTTGCTAGTCTTATTGTCGATCAAGGCTCTCAACTGCTTGATCCTAGCAACAACATCAAACTTGTGCCTTAGCACAAATATGATAGTCTTTCTCAAGTAGTCATTTACAACTGCTAGCATTAATCTAACACTCTCCCTCGAAGAAAACTGTGACAATCTACAAATATTGAAGAGAATCAACTTTGCAATCTCTATGGTTTTTTCCATCAGTTGTATTGAATTGCATTTTCTGCCATTTGTCTAAGTCATAATACCTGCATACCTTCAAGTTCTTAGCCACATAATCACACAATAGATTCATGTTGCTTAGAAACTTAAGGCTTCTCTTGCGAATGTATCCTGGACATATGCCATAATTCAAATCTTGAATAGATGGATCTAATGTTTCATAGTGAAGTCCATCATTGTCTCACCTCAAAACTCATACACGCCATCGTGCTTTATTCTTCACATTATCACCATTGCACCTTGAACAAATTTCTAAACCCCACTTTTTGAAAAATACTTAAACTCAATTAAATCTAAGGCACTCAAGGATATTCGATTTTTCTTCTTCAATTCTAGAACGTGTCTCACCTCAATTGATGTCCTCCAAATAGCATTATAACTTATGATTCTAATATCACCAACACCCACAATATCGCGTTCAACATTGTTCTTCAACTGCAATGTACTACCATCCGTATGCTAATAAGTTGTAAATCAGTTCCTATTCGATGCAATGTGAAATGAATGACGAATCCAGAAGCTATTCGTTAAACAACGAATCCTCAATGATAGAGAAAACATAATTAGCTTCTAAAATACAATTAGCTATAGTTGCAACATCATTAGTAAGCAATCTCTTATAAGATGCAACTCCAATAGACTACACAATTAGTTCTAAATGAACTACGTTTGTGTCAAATTCACCTTACTTCTACTAACACGTGTACTAGTTTTCCTCTACCTTCACCTACTAAAGTAGCAGGCACAAGTTTACTAAATTATTTTTTATGGATGTTGTCACTCAAGATGAGATCATGAACCTAATCAAATGTCAAGCTTTCGGATTTAGAAGAATTATTAACAACAATAACAATAGTTTTCTAACTATTAGGTAATGAGGATAATAAAATCAAAGCACATGCCTCATTAACTAAACTCAAGTGACTCACAACCAAATTAATTCATTGATATGCTAACAACCGACACACTTTCACCTGTCTTTACATGAAACAGACGTCGCATCAAGTAGAACTTGTGGATTACAGAGCGCTTCTCATATTTGTTCAATAGGGCCTTCATCAAACCCTCGATGGTCTTCTTTTTCACGATGTTAAACATGATATTACCAAACATCGTTAGCTAAATAACACCCAACACTTGTATTTAATAATTTTCAATTAGCTTCCTTCATCGATTCTGGCTTCTTCCCAAAGATGGGTAAGTGCAATTCCCTCTAGTACTAATAATCCAAAGCCCCACTCTAATATCAAATGTTGCGAAAAACAAGTGATCAAATAGTAAAATAGACAAACCAAGGAAATAAATCAAATACCAAATTTATGTTGTTTGGTCAATCTGATCTATGTTCATGGGGAGAACAACACAAAATTCCATAATAAATCAAGTGATACAACAAAGATTACAATGGTACTAGTGTTACTCAAACATTTTCGATGTTTCCCAACTCCCACTTACACCCAATAATTACATAGTATTTAGTTTTCATTATTACTCATGAGATAATCTCTCAATTTCATGAAAGAATTACACGATATCTTAACAAAAGATTTTCACAACTTCAAATACTCAGGATGTAATTCATAAGCATAAATTTCCCCTGAATACTATTCATGAAAAAGACCTGCTTCTTATATATAAATAAGAGTTGGATAAAAAAAAAAAAAACTAATCAAACTACGTGATAACTCAAATAGGAAACTAACTCCAACTAGAAAAACCATTCAAATTGGGAAATTTTTCTTTTTGGGCTTAAACCCAAGACATATTTTTAATAGTAATTTCTTCTGCTAATGTAAGAGTTGAATTGCAAGATCCATTAGCTTTTGCATGATTGCACAACAATTGGTATCACATCTAAGGCTTGGGTTTCTAGAGTTTATATTGGGGGTTTTTGGTTGTCTGATCATCGTCTAGAAACGTTGCATTTACAATTATGTTTGGAGTAAGAGTTGAGATTGAGAAGTTCAACATGAGGTATAACTGAGTTATACAACATTAAGATGTGTTCCCTATCAATAACTCAAGATTTAGCAAAGGCGTTGGATGGCAAGGATAAATTACCATAAATAATAAAATAAACTGATAAGGTGGAGTTGATGCAGAAGGCAAAATGCATATCCATTTGATAAGGTGTTGGTTGAAGTTGTTAAATAGATGGATGTCACAATGTTGTGGGCAAAACTTGAGGCACAATCTTTTTGTCAAGACTTGAGGCACTTTATCTTATGTAAGATTTGAACAATCGCTTGTATATACTGAAAATGATGTTTCAATTTTGGGAAATTGAAGCACATCCAGCGGAGCCCATTTGAATGAGTTTAATAGACTCATGATGGATTTGAAGAACATCAATAAGACTTGCCTAATAAGAAGCAAAGCATGATGTTGTTGGTGTCTCTATCATTTTCTTCTTATCACTTTATTAATTCACAAACATTGGGGGGGTACTAATTACCTTAAAAGACAAAAAGTTTGCCTTGTGTTTTAAGTAGTGAAAAAAGAAACTACAAGAAGATAATCTAGTCTAAGATAAGTTGCATGGTTTGATTATTCGGGATGGAGACAAATGCAAAAGTTCTAAAGCTCGAAAATGAAAGGACCATTCTCCATCAAGGTCAAATATTCAGAACATTTGATGTTATCACTACAATGGGGTAAGCCACTATAGGAGTGATTGTCCGAAATACAATAATAAAAGAGTCAAGGTGGAGTTTACAAGCCATGATAATTTTGTTACTAGAAAATATAATAGTTCTAATGGTGCTGATGATGTGTTAATAATCATCATGATTTCATTAGATAATGATTACGTGCTTAAGTCTGTATGTTCTTATCATATGGCTTCTCATAAGCACTGGTTTACTACCCCTCCATGTACAAAAGGTGGTAAGGTGCTTATGGAAAACAATGGTGCTTATGAAATAATAAGGACCAGAACATTTCTTATTAAAATGCACGATGGCGCAAGACATGTATTGGAATTGAGAGAATCTTATCTTGCTCAATGCTCTTGACAAGTTTGGATATCGGATCCCCACTAAAGGTAGATTTTTTAAGATCTTTGAGGTATGCTTATTGGAATGCGAGTGAAAATAGACTGCCAATTATATCTCTTCTAGGGAACGACAGTAATTAACTCGTTTGTTAGATTCTTCGAGGCTTCAAGTCAAGACACAACACAATTGTGGCACATGAGACTCTAATACATGAGTGAGAGGGAGATGACTTTTCTAAGTCAAGGGGGTTTATTAGGTGACACAAAACCAAGAAGCTAACTATACATGGGTAGTCAACGGACAATGAATTTCAATATGACATTTCGCTAGACCTCGGAGATTGTAGATTGCATATTCTTAGCCTTAGGGGGATCTTCTCAAGTTCATTCCAAGGGTAGTGCTAAGTATATGTTGTTCTTTGTTGATCACATTTTGAGGAAAGTCAAGATTTGTCTTCATAAGAAGGAGGAGCTTAGTTGGTTCAAATCATGTAAGGTGATGATTGAAAAGTGGATAGGAAGAAAGATCAAGTGCCTGAGAACAGATAAAGGGTTGGAATTTTGTTGAAATGAGCTTGGCCGGTTTTGTGCCTAAGAAGGCATAGTGAAATACCACATTGTTGTCAACACAGCATGATCAAATAGTCACAAAACTAATAAACAAAATTACGTTGGAGAGATCTCGCACTCTTTACTCTCTGATACTGGATAAATTGAGATTTTCGGGTCAAAACAATGAATACCGCTTGTTGGTTAGTGAATAGATTACCATCACCATTAATTGATTAAAAAACTCTGAAATGTGGTAGGTAAACAAATTGAGAGTATTTAGTTACCCTACTTATGTTTGTGTGAATGATGGTGCCAGAGCTAGGACCAAGGATGTGCATATTCTTAGGCAATGCAAATGGGTGAAAGAATATAGGCTGTGGTACAATGAGGAAGATTCAATTGGTTTTATGTTTAGGAGACATGTTACCTTTGATAAATCTGCTCTATTTTAAATTAGGAATAGAGATCGATTACTCTAGACGGTGTTCAAAAATAGGTGGAGCTTTAGGAAGAGCTTAAAGATGTTTACAATGTAGTTGATGTGACAATATCTATAGAGTCGCTAGATTCCATAGCAGTTGAGAATTGTTTCGAGATCACAATTGATTAAGCTATGAGATGGTCAATAGAGTCAGATGAGATAGAGTAACAATTAAATGCAGATATTGAAATAGATAATTTTTGTGGAACGGAGATGGCTCCGGCTATGGAGATTCTAAGAGTGAAGAATGCTAAAATGGTTGCTAGTGGCTTGAAGGAGTTATTCAAGAAAGTGTAGAGACACTTCGGCATCCAGTTGTGAAATTTTATAAGTACCTGACTTGTTGCATATCATAATTTGTCAAGACTATCGAAGTGTACTTGGATGGAGGTAGAGCATCTATCCCATGCTTAACATGCTAGTGCTATTGATTGTCTAAGTAATATCATAGGTAGTCCCTGGATTGATCTTTCACATGTAGTATGAAGAATATATACGGTTAATTTAGTGCGATGCTGTGAAGTGGATTCTCCTGAGTTTGTTAGGGACAACATAAATTCAGGCGTGTTTTGGGAAATATAGTTCTAATAGTGTGGCAATAACTGAGTTTGCTAACCTGGGTCATGCAGGGAACCTTGAGGATGGTCAATTTATGAGCAGTTATGCAATTTCTTCCATCGATTTTGTTGCCAATTGGAAGGCATCATTGAGAGACATGATAATTTTGTTGGCAATTTAACCTAAAAACACGATGACAACAAAAGGAGTTGAAGAGGTGGTGCTATCTAATGACTTGGTTAATGCCCATATGGCATTGGGTTGAGGCAGTGTTCATGAAAGTCATAGATATGATTGAAGAATCAAGTTCGTTGGTGACAAAAAATTTCGCATTAGATATAGCATTTCAGGAGAGGATGTAATCATGAAGAAGCTTGTTGTGATGGAGAATATTGGAGACATATGGATCAACTTCATTCCTCTAGACGATTCCAAGCTCAGTTTAGGTTTGATAGACATCTTTGATGGTTGAGTGCCCATGGGTCGTCATAAGAGCTGTATAGATGATGAGCACTATGACTTGACTGTAAACGTGGAGCCAATGTGGAGATTATTGAGAATGTCTTAAATTTGAACCCATGAGGAAAACTCGATCCAAATAGGTTTCTAGGCTTGAGTAGTATTACTAATTTGAGTAGGCTTATTAAAAGATATTTCCTATTTTGGATATAAATATACATACATACATATATATATATATATATATATATATATAATTCTACTTGGTTATTATGCACTAGAGTAAACAATGGGTTGTTAGGGTTCTTTTTCTATGAGTCTTGTGAGTGAGTCTGTGAGAAATTGTGAGATAATACTTGTAAGTTTTGCTTTAGGGGTAATTTAGGACTAGGAAACACTTGAACGATTATAAATTCTATGTTATCTAGATTTATAATAGGTTTTTTAGCAATCTGCTTTCCCTGTGTAGTAGGCACCTACACTTGGATGGAACCACACAAATATTTGATATCTTGGTCTTACTTGTTGATTTCTCTAGTGATTTCTTCTTCATGCGTTAGACTAAAATTGCATAATTTGTTAGCTTCAGTGTTATTTTAAAGCACAAATCCTTGATGCTTGCTTTTGGTAACCCTTGTACTATTTTAATAAACTAGGTATCGGAGCAGGCCTAGGGGTACTACTCTTGCTTCTTTTGTTATGGCTGTTGTACAATTTCATGAAGAGAAGGAAAGAAATCAAGCTCAAAGAGAGGTACTTCAAACAGAATGGGGGTCTCTTGTTGCAGCAACAACTGTGTTCATCCGAGACCAATGTTGACAAGAATAAATTGTTCAATTCCAAGGATTTGGAGAAGGCCACCGACAATTTCAACAAGAACAGAATACTTGGCCAAGGCGGGCAAGGAACCGTCTACAAGGGTATGCTTGCGGATGGAGGAATTGTCGCCATTAAGAAGTCAAAGGCGATCGATAAGGGAAAAGTCAAACAATTCATTAATGAGATTGCCATTCTCTCGCAGATCAACCATAGGAATGTGGTTAAGCTACTTGGGTGCTGCTTGGAAACAGAGTCGCCACTTTTGGTGTACGAATTCATACCGAATGGGACTCTCTTCCGGTACTTACATGACTCTCTTGTATCATGGGGGATACGCCTTCAAATTGCCACCGATGTGGCAGGAGCCTTGTCCTATCTACATTCATCGGCAACAATCCCAATCTATCATCGGGACATCAAGTCTACTAATATTCTCTTGGACGATAGGTACCGTGCAAAAGTGGCTGATTTTGGCACTTCCAAATCTCTTTCCCTCGATCAAACTCACGTGACTACAGTAGTCCAAGGGACATTTGGGTACTTAGATCCTGAGTATTTTCAATCATGCCAGTTCACAGAAAAGAGTGATGTGTACAGTTTTGGTGTGGTCCTTGTCGAACTCTTGACAGGGCAAAAGCCAATCTCGCTTCTTGGAGATGAGGACGAGAGAAACCTTGCAAGCTATTTTCTCCTGTCGATGGACAAGAACTGCCTGTTCGACATAGTCGACCCTCAAGTTCTGAAGGAAGGCAAGGAAGAAGGGATCGTCGCCTTTGCCAACATCGCAAGAGGGTGCCTGAACTTACACGGGAAGATGCGACCTACAATGAGAGAAGTGGCTAGTGAACTGGAGCGAATTAGAAAGCTGGAGAATCCCGCCATTAGGCATGGACATACTCATGAGAAGGGGGAGACGAGTACGCGTTGGGATTCTGTTGGGTCCGCAGACATAATCTCGCTATCGGACTTGCAACCACTCATGTGGAGTGAATCGATGTGAATTAGTTCTATCTAGATTTTCTTAGGTGTGTTACTACTTGAAGAAGAATATCGGGATTCTGTGTGTGTAATTGTCATAAGACGGAAAATATAATTTCGTATGTCGCACTCTCTTTTGATGGAAAAAAACAAAGAAACTTGATTGTCATGTATCTTAGAAGAAAGTATAGGATGTAAAATTTATCACATTATTTAGAGACAATTTAACGAATTGAATCAAAGTGTTTAGGTGGGAAGGGAAAGCTCAAGGATCTCTTCTAGCCCATGAGGAAAAAATAATCTTTCAAAAACGTGGACAGGTAATGGGAAAAGACATCGAATATGTGTTGTGTTAGTGGTCTCATGGTCATCTATTGTTCCAAGGATCACAAGTTCTCATTATGTCATGATCGCTATGACGAATTTATGCTCATGGGCACTGCAACCTTGTGTGGAGAGGAACTATTGACAGGTCAGTGGGGTTGTTGACGAGGTCGTTTTTAAGATCTCAAGTGATGTTGAGTAGTTGTAACTCAAACCTAAAATTTTGCAACTAATGCGAGACTCTTGTTATACGTTGGTTGATTAGCTAATCAACCCTCTCATCCTTATGATCACATTTCCAAACTTCCAAATTAACATACACTTTCACCAACTTACAGTTTTGAAAATGGAGAGACAGCTGCAGGGGGCCTCTTGGGAATAATCCACATAGAAAATTATCACAACAAAGGACAAGCACATTTAAAGAAATCTATAGCGTATCTTTCTCACTCGTATGAGACAAATCCCAGAGATAAAAAATATAAAAATATAAATAGAAAATAAAAGCCAATATTTGTCATGATTTCTCTTTTCTCACTTGTAGTTTTAGAGGTGAGTGTCAACTAAATTTAAAATATAAACATTAAGATCAAGCATCGAAAATTATATAATGAAGTAGAAAACATATGTTAAAAAATTACAGTCATTGACGGGGAAAAGTGCCAAAAAAGCCCTAAACCTTTTGGGTTTATGCCGATTTAATCCTAAACCTTTTTTTGGTGCCGATTTAGTCCTAAACCTTTTTACGATGTGCAAATTCAGTCCTTTCCGGCCAATTTTGGCCGGATTTTGCTGACTGGATGCCGGCCGGCTGACGTGGCCTGATCGGCGCTGACGTGTACAACTTTTAATAATATTTTAATATTTTTTTTTTTTTATTTTTTTCTCTTTTTATTTTTATTTTTATTCTTTTCTTTATTCTTTTTCTTTTTTTTTTTCTTCTTTTTTTTTTTTTTTCTCATCTTCTTCCTCCAGTCGGTCGCCGGAGCTCGGCGACCGGCCGGGAGGCGACGGCCGGCGAGGTCGACCTCGCCGGCCACCTTGCCGTGGCCGTGAGGGTGGCCTCGCGCCGGGCGGGCGAGGCTCACCCTCGCCGGATCGGCGAGGATCGAGCCTCGCCGGCGAGGGCGAGCCTCGCCCGCCCGGCGCGAGGCCGGCCTCACGGCCGGGTGGCGAGGCTCGCCCTCACCGGATCTGCCGAGGGTCGAGCCTCGCCCATGGCCGGTGAGGGCGAGCGCAAGGCCGCTGCCTCGGAGAACCCGGGAATCACAAAACCCCCACCCCGACGGATCGCCGCTGCGGGAGAAACAAGTGAAAATCCGGGGCTCGAGTCGCGCGACCGAAGACACCCCGAGCTCCCGTAAACCCTAGAGACGACGACGATGACGAGCGGAGGAGGGAGGAAATTTCTAGGGCGAGATTGGGATCGGAGAATGGAATGGGAGGAGTCCACTGGCCTCGCGCCGGGGCGGGGCTCGCCCTCGCCGGCCATGGGCGAGGCTCGACCCTCGCCGGATCCGGCGAGGGCGAGCCTCGCCACCTAGGCCGCAAGGGCGGCCTCGCCCGCTCGGCGAGGCTCGATCCTCGCCGGATCCGGCGAGGGCGAGCCTCGCCCGCCCGGCGCGAGGCCGCCCTCGCGGCCATGGCGAGGTGGCCGGCGAGGTCGACCTCGCCGGCCGTCGCCTTTGGGCTGTCGCCGAGCTTCGGCGACCGGGCCGGAGGAAGAAGATGAGAAGAAAAAGAAAAAAAAAAAGAAAAAGAATAAAGAAAAGAATAAAAATAAAAATAAAAAAGAGAAAAAAAAAATAAAAAAAATATTAAAATATTATTAAAAGTTGTATACGTCAGCGCCGATCAGGCCACGTCAGCCGGCCGGCGTCCAGTCAGCAAAATCCGGTCAAAATTGGCTGAAAATGACTAAATTGGCACAACGTAAAAAGGTTTAGGACTAAATCAGCACCAAAAAAAGGTTTAGGACTAAATCGGCACAAACCCAAAAGGTTTAGGACTTTTTTGGCACTTTTCCCGTCATTGACGTTTTCTAGGGAATAGACTAAATGCACATTCGACAATATAATCAACCGAATACAAAAGTTCTTACTCAAATAACTCGGTAAATACAAAATATAGACAACCCATGGAGAGTATCCGAGAGGAACTTATGTTGTGGACAAGCAATGTCGAAGAAATTCGAACTACGGAAAATTCCATATAGTAACTCCAGGATATTGTGCTCAATTCATAATTCAATTCCAGATTGCTGATTTTGAAGTAGTTCGATTTTCTGACTCGCCCCGTTATGTCCAGGGAAACATGGTGAAGTTGATGTTGAGGTATTGTACGGATGGTTATCAATTTCATGCCAAGTCGATGAGCAAAGGTAGAGATTGCGAGTGAGGAAAGTTATCCATTTCTTTATGCTTTCAAAGTTCTCAGCGGTTCCTATTATTTAAAGTACTTGAATTATTGCATGTACTTAATTAATATTCAATATAATTGTAATTTTATGTTTCATTTCTTTTAATCGGATGACGAAACCTAAGGGCCTGTTTGTTTGTGTTCATTTCTTTTGTTCATGAACACAATTTCTGTTTTTTTATTCCAGGAAAAAAAAAAGAACAGAAACGCGTTTATTTGCGTTTTTGTTCCAAATCTATTTTTTTTGTTTTCAGGAACAAATTTGAAATAGAAACAAGAAATAAGAAAAACTTGTTTCTTGTTTCTGAAACACTTTCAAGAAACAATTTTTCTCTCTCCTATTTTTTCTTTTCTTTCTTTTTTTCTTCTTTCCTTATTTTCTTTTTTTCTTCTTCTTTTTTCTTTGGCCGATCGCCGGCCTCAACCATGGCCGACGACCGGCCATCAAGGGCCGGCGACCTCACCAAAGCGTCTACGACCCCCAGCGAGGTAGAGCCTTGCCCAGCCACGGCGAAGCTCGGCCTCACCGGGGGTTGGCGAGCCTCGACGTGGTTAGGCGAGGCTGCCAGCCCTCGTCGGCCAGTCGCCGGCCATGGCCGAGGCCAACAACCGGCCAAAAGGAAGAAAAAAAAAAGGAAAAATAAAAAATAAAATAGGAAAAATAAAGTACAAATATTAAAAAATTTAAAAAATTATACAAATTTACCAAACGTGTTTTGTTCTTTTTCTATTTATGTTCCCCGGAACAATTTTTTAACAAAAACGTTACCAAACGCACCCTAAATGACTGGGTTTTGATAACACTAATTGTTTGATTGATATGAATACTTCTTTTTGTTATATTTTTCTATATATTCTAATATCTTGCGAAAACACGCATTTACAACAAAAATTTAGAATAATATAACAAATATGGTCTAAGAGTAATGTAAAGCATGAGTATCTTGCTAGTTTATAATAAAGTTTGCATGTGAATTATATTATAATCTATAATTCACCAATTAGAATTTTTTGACACTAAAAATAAAGGGAATTATGACATTTTATGGGCCCGTTTGATCCATTTCCCCAAGTATCTTTGAATGAACAGGCGTTTGGTGAAGGTAAGAGTGTTTGGATACTCATTTTAATGTATATTTTAAAAAGCAACTTCGAGATGAAAAGAAAAAAAGAAAAATTAAAATTAAAAAAATTAAAAAATAAAATAAAAAAGGAGGAGATGGTCCACTGGTGAAGCACAGTTGGTGATCCATTGGTGAAGGGGCCAGATTTGTTTGTCGGCCGCTAAGCTTCATCATCCAAGCTTTGCTAGTGGACTAGCAAGTCTAAGGAAGAAGATGATGAACAGTTTTTTTGAGAGCAAAAGTAGAAAACATACTTATTAGTGAGGGCAATATTAGAAAGAAAAAAAAATCATTTAGCCCTCACTTTGCATTCCAAAAATGTTAAAAGCCCAAAGCAAGTAAAGATCTGCTTGCTTTGGGCTTTTAGCATTCCAAATGCAAGTATTTGGCCAATGAGATCTCAAAAAGCTAAACTGAAATCTTAATATTTTTCTCAAGGGACTTTGTAGGCTGAAAGTCCTTTAGGAATGCTAAACCAAACGAGACATACGTATGATATGTTTGGAAGTGAAGAATATGAGGAGAGGAATATACATTTCATGTGTGCATTGCAAATGACTATTAAGGCATAAACGTGTATTTTTGTCTCACTTTTTTTCTTTTGAAAAACTCTCTTTTACCTTTAACTGTCGAAAAAAAAAAAAAAAAAACTAAAACTAGCATAAAATGGGAGAAAACTAAATCAACTAAATTTCTAAAAACAATTATTCAAAAATTAATAATAACAATTTTTCTTTGATAATAATTAGCTTTTTTAATTCTATGATTATTTATCTTGTTTAGATATTAAAAAAGTTATATCCAATCAAAATTCGGTCAAAGAGTAAAAATACACAAATAAAATTATTAATTTTTAAAAACCATGGCATGCAATCACTGGATGGCTTAGTGGCCTCGTGCTCCTGATTAAGGAGTGAGCTCGACTGGATTGGGGCCCGATGGACTGGGCCACAATCATCTACATTTCCTAGTTGTACAACTTTACAAGCGTATGTCAAAAGAGAATCTGATCCTCCCTGAATGAGTGAACTTTAGCCAAAGAAGTCTATCGCAAAATTATCCTCTCATATAAACCGAATGTCACAATTTGTTTTTCTTTGACAACATGAGTTGTCATCATTTTACAGCAATTGTCGATTGCCAGTGTTAGATGTACTATGAATTTACGCCGGGTATGAATTTATGACTCGAGCCTAGTTTTAGGAGGGACACAAAAGCTTGCTTTGGACAACATCTCTAAAATTAAAAGGGAAAAGTGCCAAAAAAGTCCTAAACTTTTTGTCTTTATGCCGATTTAGTCCTAAATCTTTTTTTGGTGCCGATTCAGTCCTAAACCTTTGTACATTGTGCCAATTCAATCCTTTCCGGCCAATTTTGGCTAGATTTTGCTAACTGAAAGCCGGCAGGCTGACGTGGCCTTATCGGCGCTGACGTGGCCTTTTTCCTCCAGTCAGACCGACGTTCGGCTGGAGGAAAAAGACAAAAATAAAAATAAAAATAAAAATAAAAATAATTAAAATATTATTAAAAGTTGTCTACGTTAGTGCCAACAAGGCCACGTCAGCCACCCGGCGTCCAGTCAGCAAAATCCGGCCAAAATTGGCTGGAAATGACTGAATTAGCACAACATAAAAAGGTTTAGGACTGATTCGGCACCAAAAAAAAGTTTAGGACTAAATCGACACAAAGACAAAAGATTTATGACTTTTTTGGGCACTTTTCCCAAAATTAAAAGGTCCCATAGAACAAGATAATGTTGTATATCTTTTTATTATCCTCATTAAACTAAAGTAAATATCACAAAACGAAACGAGAGCTGGATTGCATTTGATCATGCAGTTCCAAACTCCCAAATTCCTAACCCAACGAACTTGTTGTGCCCAAAAACACCAAAAAGAGAACCAAGGATCAGCTAAGGATATGATGAAAGTCCACGTAGCAAAAAACTCTATACTAGTTAAGTGCGGACATAACATTATATTCTCCCAACCAAAAACCCAAAATGTTATCCACCGCTACTTGTTTGGACAAATTGAAAGCATCAATTATTTTTCTTTTGTAATTATCGACAGCCTCCCCAACACTAGAGCGACTAGCAGTAGCGCTCTCCTGTATGAACACTACTAACCATTGGACAGTGTCCTCGTTTTCTTCATTCCAAATTCAGTTGCAAGGGGACAAAATCCCTTACTTAGGACAGGGTAAACGCTCCTAACATAAATCCCATGAGAGTTGTCAGAAAATATATAATATTATATTAGGATTTATGTTTGCTATGATTTACTGTTCAGTGTTGGCCTATATTATAAATCCCACGTTTTCAATAGACTCCACAATCACAATCTTCTTCATTTCTCTCTTCTCCTCTCACTATTTCAACTACACTACGAAATTCATTAGGCTCTGCCTCACGAGATGTGGATACAAGAACACCCTCATTACTAGAGCCACCCAACATCGTGTCATATCAAGAATGCTAGACGTGAAGGAACAATTTGAGTGTCACATATTCGCAGAATAACAGTCAAGAAAGTGCATGAAAAATGTTAGAATTTCCAAGCTCCAAGAGCAAAATGCGCAATAACCGTGCAATTCATATGAAGACAAGAGAAACTGACTCTATATACATATGTATGTATATATTAGCCTCATATGCTGACCAAACTAAGATGATATAGGATCAACCATATATGCCCCTCTAAGCGGGAAATTGGCCAAAAAATAGTCAAGCTAAAACACAGTTTTAATACTTTTAAGTGAACGATAGCCTCCTAGCCTATTTGATACCTTTAAGTTTTAACAGAATTGACCCTTCAAATTTGACCAGGCAGTGGTTGATCTAGGCATCCTTTTCTCGCTTATTCTCTTCTTTTCTTCAGCCTATGCTACTTTCTTTTGCTCATCTTTATAGCCTGACTCCGCTTCTTCGGACTGGACCAGCAAGACCTCCCAATCAGACAGAAGCTTGTCCCTCTTAGACTTCACTTGCTCCTTTTCCTTGATGAGGTCATCCATTAACTGCTTATTTCAAGATGTGAGTCTCGTGGCACCTCTTCATAGCAGAGAACCTTTGATCCCTTAGTAGTTTATGCAGCTCCAACTCTGCATTGTCCTGCTCAAATGTTAAGAAGTCGGAAGTGAAATCATTGAAATTGGCCTGAAATGTCTCAGTTGCTATTTGTTGCTCCAACGTTAATCCAGTTCTGGGTGGGTTTAAGGTTGATAGTGCCTCAGATAGCCTCTCTTTCATATTGGATTTAAAGAGATCTGAAAGGCAATTCTTCAAAGACTGTTTAGCCTCCTCAACTTCTTCTAAGCTAGGCATTTCAGCCTTCAAAGCACCATCATGGTAGCTTGAAGTTGATCCTGCATTAACGTCATTAGTCTCAGCAGCATTGACGAATTCCTCCAGACCAGTAAAATAGGAGTCAAACTTATCAGTAGGTCTAGCTGGCTGAAGATTCACTGGAGGAGTAACTTTTGAGACACGAACTTTGGCTTTAATCATCAAAGAGTTATTTGCTATGTATCCCCTAGTATGATTATGAAGCTCCCTCAATGTAATGAACCTTTTGAAACCCCGTTCACTCTCTCTGGCATTGAACTCGCGTTTCATCTCTGCAGAATTCAGAAGACACTCATGAATTCAAAAACTTGTTTACAACACCAGAGCATGATAAGTAGAAGCAACATTAGAACAGGAACGAGAATGTCATATTGTCCAGAAGAAGTGACACCTCCACATGATCAGCTTCAGCAATCAAATTTGTAAAAGAAAAAGGTCAATAAATTGACGATGCACAACATCTTTAAGATCACCAGATGAAATAATCTTAAATTTATGTCGAGGATCATATAGGTGCAGTCAAGCCCCAACTCCTCCATCCTCTGGACCAGTTGCTTACAAACTTAGCTAAATTCCTTAATCAGTAACCTTGGGATCATTGTGTGCGCATGCTAGAAGCTTACCCGCCTTTGAGAGGTTTATCAAAGGAAAAGCAGAAAACATATTCTCTCAACTCAATATATCTCTTTCTATTTCTTCTCACTTATTCTTTTCTCATCTAGGCTCGTACTCCTTTTTTTTCTCAAGTGGTGACACCGATTTCTCAAGATCAAGATGCATGATCACTCAGAGAGAATCCTATCATCCACTTTAGATCAAAAGCAAAAGATTCCAACGAACATTAATCCAATTTAAGAACAAACCTGCTGTGATAGAGTGAACGTTATTGATTTGATCGATCACACTTAAGCTGAACTTGGCTTTTCTGGTCCACCCGTCTGGAAACGTTGCAGAATCAGGGATTCGGAGGTACAGCGACAAACGGGCCGAGTATTTCCCCTTGGGGTATGCTACAATTATCCTGAACAAGAAGGATCGGATGACGCAAGAATCACTTGGCAACACGACGACATGCGATCATCAAGAAACAACTGCATTTATAGAAAAATGAGAAGAATAAAAGAAATAGACATTGAAGTACCATTTACAACCAGAAACTGTGAATGCTTCAGAGTAAAGCTTCTCTTACTCTGCCATGTGAAGTTGTTAATTATCCACATGAATTCTCCTGGATTGACGTCATTTTGCACGTCAGCGATATCCATTTTTATTTTCTTATTTGGCTGCTGTTTCTGCAAAATCATCTTTCGCAAATATGACTGATCTTTCTTCTTAGACGACACTCAGATTGCGGAGGAGGAGGAGGAGGAGAGTACTCCACCAAGAAAACAGAGAATTGAGTCAAAAGAAACGTCAAAGATAAAAATAACAATTTGAAATGTGATCTACATGGAAATTGAATAAAAACAAATCAGAAAAGAATCGCCAAATGATCAGCTCTGATTGATATGTTTTTTCTAAGTTGATTTGTCGAAGATTCCGCACTGTAACATACCCTTTTTTATTCCCCATACGTCACTTCAGTATCTTTCATTACAGGAGGTGGAAAAATTCAGGGGTACCCCCACATATTAAAGGCAGCCTAAGAATCAATGGGCATTTCACCCACCTCGTTCCATCTCAATCACCTCACAACTTTATGTAATTAGTAACCCGTTTTCTGACCTAGGTCTCCTTAGGCGAGATGTAAATCCACCTCCAAATGAGCCCCCTAATTTCACGTCAATATTTTACTAGCCGACATGAAGGCTAAGGGAGCAAATACGGGGTCACCCACCCCTGAGCGGTTCTTCCGCCTTTACTCCCAGTGAACAGATTAAGGACCTGCTCAGGTCCAACATGAGTACTTGTGTGGAACGTTGTTACCCTTTGACTCAATTTGAGCCAAAAATGCTGTTATTGTACCGGAGGTATGATGGAGGCATAACGGAGAAGCAAAAAGACCAGAAAAAAGCACAATCTAATCCTAAAAGTCATCATAAAAGTATATTTGAATTGTAAAACTTAAAAAAAAAAAAATGCAATCAAACTCTAAAATATGTTAAGAATGTGCCATCATTATCCTAATTCAATCAATTATATTTTCTCAGAAGATGGAGGCCATTCTATGATGTATTGCCAAGAAAAATAGAAATTTCCATGTTAATAAGCATCTTTTTTTCAGTATTATTTATACCATCAGCAAAACATTATACAAATAATGTAACCGATGAGATACATCTAACCTAAATGTAATAAAACAAAAAGGCGTTGGATTTTTCACTTCTTAATCAATAAATTGTAATGAAAATGGGATAACTTTGTCATTTAATTATGGGGTAAGCATTACCGCCTTACCAAAATCAATTAATCCAATGACTTTGAAACCCATTAAAATAAGAGAGCATATACAATAATTTGATTAGATGAATCCGACACCAATGAAATAGAGCACTCTATTCTGAAGTTCCAAAACACTAACACCTATAGAAACAAGTCACTCTGTTCCCAAGTTTCAAGAGCAAACAATTTACAACCACCGTGCATTTCATCTAAAGATAATTAGAATCTGACTATAAATGCAGATATTTGGCCTAATATTCTGTCCGAATTAACATAGTCTGGCGATAATTTTGCCAAAAAATAGTTTTTTGTACTTCAAAACGAATGACCACTGAAGTTTTTAACAAAATAACGCTTTCAAATAGGACCGAGCAGTGGTTGATCCGGACATTCTTTCCTCGGCTACTCTCTTCTTTTCCTCAGCCTCCGCTACTAACTTCCGCTCCTTCTCATAGCCCGACTTTGCTTCATCCAACTCGACCAACAAAATACCCCAAGTCCGAGAGGAGCTTGTCCGCCCTACACCTCACTTTCTCCATCTTTTTTGTGAGCTCTCTCTCTGTCTCTCTCTCTTTTCCTTGGTGATATCCTCCATCAACTGCTTATACAACATGGGAGTTTCGCCGCCCTACTTTTAAATTCTCTTAATATGAATTAACGGATTTAATCCCTTAGAAAGAGCTGAGGCATGGCCGTTAAAGAAAACTCTTCCCTATCGAGGGTTTCCAGATAATAAAAAAATGTCTTGTGTGAGAATTCCTTGTCTCATTCTTCACTCGTTCTTCAAAACTCGAAAAACGTGGTGGTTTCATATTAATTGCCCAGGATCATCTTTCCAACCATCTACTTCTCTTAGTTTTACAATTCTACAAGCATATGTTACAAGAAAGTTCTCATCTTCCTTAGAAGTCCTCCTCATAATAGAAGTCCATTCAAAACAGACTGCATGGTGTCATCGGTTTGCATCACTGGTCGAATGCCACTGTTATTTGTACTATGATTTTCCATGGGATATGAATTTATGGTTCGAGTCTATTCCTAGCTTAGACACAAAAGTTTACTTTGGCCAAAACCTCTAAGAATAAGAGGCCCCATAGAACAAGATTGTGTTCTAGGTTATTTATTATTCTCGTTAAACAAAGTGAACATCGCCCAATGAAACGAGAGCCCAAGTGCATTTAATTATATGCAGTTCCAAACTCGAAAGTTCCTAACCCAACAATTGTTTTGTGCCCAAAAACACCAACAAGGAAAACCATGGAAAAGCCCTTAGAGAACTGTGAATATAGCTTTATGTTCTGTACCTCACAACCAAAACTAAAATTTCATTCATTTCTGTTCGTTTGGAGAAATTGAAAGCGTCAATTGTTTTTCTTCTACAATTGCCGATAACGTCCCCAACACTTGTTTGTGGTCTTTCCTTGTATGAACACTCGTAATTGCCAGTTAGTATACTTGTTTTGTGATTTCAAACTCAATTGCAAGGGGACAATCCCTTACTTAGGACAGGGTAAACTCTCCTAACACAAATCCTTGAGACTATAATTAAAATCCATAGGCTCTGCCTCATGAGAAGTGTATAAGAACATCCTTATCGCTAGAGCCACCCAATGCAGAGTCATATCAAGAAGGTTTCATGTGAAGGAACAAAGCGATTATCCACGTAACCGACGGAACGATAACAACGCAATTCATATAAAGACATCAAGAACTGACTATATATATATATATGCTGACTAAACGAGCAAGATAGGAGATCAACCACATAACCCACTCTAAGCAGTCGTTTTGCCGAAAATTGGCCAACAAAAAGTCAAGCTAAAATGCAGTTTCCATGCTCAACTGACCAAACTGCTCAAGCCTATTTGTAATCTTAAAGTTTTAAGAGAATTGGGACTTCAAATCTGACCAAGCAGTGGTTGATCTCCATTCTTACTTCTCCTATTCTCTTCTTTTCCTCAGCCTCTGCTACTTTTTTCTGCTCATCTTTGTAGACCAACTTCGCTTCTTCAGACTCGACCAGCAAAATCTCCCAGTCTGAGAGAAGCTTGTCCTTCCTAGACTTCACTTTCCCCGTCTTTCTCTTGAGCTCTTTCTCTTCCTTGATGAGGTCATCCATTAACTGCTTATACAAGATGTGAGTCTCCTGGCTCTTCTCCATAGCAGAGAACCTTTGATCCTTTTGAAGTTTATGCTGCTCAAATTCAGCATTGTCCTGCTCAAATGCTAAGAAGTCAGATGATTGGCCTGAAATGTGTCAATTGCTATCTTTTGCTCTGATGATAATCCAATTCTGGCCGAGCTTAAAGTCGATAGTGCCTCAGATAGCCTCTCTTTCATATTCAAGTTAAAGAGATCATAAAGGCATTCCTTCAGTGACTGCTTAGCCTTCTCAACTTCTTCTAAGCCAGGAATTTCAGCCGCCAAAGCACCATCTTGGTTTGCACGAACTTGCTCCTACTCTAACGCCATGAGTCTCAGCACCATTGACAAATTCATGCAGACCAGTAAAATAGGAGTCAAACTTATCAGTTGGTCTAGCTGGCTGAATGTTCACCGGAGGAGTAACTTTCAAGATGCAAACTTCTGCTTCAATCACCAAAGTGTCATTGGCTAGGTATCCCCCAGTACGGTTATGAAGTTCGGTCAATGGAATGAAACTTGTGAAACCCCAGTTTTTCTCTCTTGCAGTGAAACCATTTTGCCCCTCTGCAGAATTCAGGAGACAGGGTGACAAATTCAACAACTTATTTTCAACACCAGAGCATGTTATGTGTAAGAAACATTGGAGACCGTCAAGAAATAGAATTTTGTATTGTTCGTCAAGCAAAATATTAGCAACAGAAGAAGCAAACACCTCCCCATGATCAGCTTAAGCAACCAAATTCATACAAAAATGAAACTGACAATGCACGACAGTTTTAAGACATCTGGACGTAACTATCCTAGAAGCTTAATTGTGGCTCCTTCCTTTTTTTTGGACCAACATATGGATCATATTAGATGCAGTCAAATCTCAACTCCTCCATCTACTGGACCAGTGGCTTACAAACTTAACTTGCTAAATTCCTTAATCGGTAACAACTGCCTTTGGGAGGTCTAACTAATGAGATACAGAAAAACTATTTTCTCCCTCTGCTCCATATTTGCACTTCTTCTCGCCTACTCTTTTATCATCTAAAACTCTTCCTCTCATTCATGTCATAACACCGAATTCTTTTAAAATCTAAATGCTCACAATCAATCAGAGAAACCTTTTTTTTTTTTTTTTTTTCCTTTCTCTTCTTTCTTTTTTCCTTATTTCCCTCCGCCAATTGCCGGCTTCGGTGATGGCTATGGAGGTCGCTATCTGCCGATGATGGCAAGGGTTGGGCAAGGTGACCACTCATCGGCCTTGGGCGAGGCCTCGGCAAGGCGACGATTGATCTATTGTGGGCGACCTCATCTAGCCTTTGCCAAAGGTTGGCTGAGTGAATTCGAATCAACGAGGCTGGCAACTGACAAAGGGGTAAAAGGAGGGGAAAAAAAAAAAAAAAGAAAGGAAAGAAAAAAAAGGAAAAAACAAAAAAAAAATTAATATACAAAAATAAATAAATAAAATTAAAAAATATCCACAATGCTAGAATTGCCACTTAAGATGACCAGCATCCGCGTCAATAAATTCCCACCTAAATTGGCGAGATGACTCAATTGGTATCAATGAAAAAGATTATGATTAAATTGATCTAATTGAATAAAACGTTTAGGATTAAACTGGTATTAATATAATAAGTTTAAAAAATTTTTGATATTTTTTTCTTATATTTTTGTATGTCTCATAATGATGCACCACACGAATAGATTTTATTAGAATATCATCTAAGCAACAAGATAATTAATTAAGGATATGCACAATCAAAAAAAACATGGAGAATATCCTAGATATATGCATGATGATGAGAGATATAGAAAATCAATGGAAATAACCTAATTATCTCTAATATAGGGATATTTCCTTGTTATTAGCAAGTGTGGATCGAGACTAATTGTGCCCAGGGTCAATTTCGAGTCGACCTTGAGAAACGACTTATTGTCATATGCGAGTCCAACCCACCAAACAATGCAATTGACCCCTATAGCCCTTTCAAATTAACGGGTTGGTGGAGTTGAAATGAATTGTATGTGACTGATTTAGACACGATTAACAAAATTCACACTCTTCACAATTAAAATTTTAAAATGATGAATTCCATTGGCTTATTTCTACGTTTTTTAATTTGATATGATGATAATTTATTGATGGATTATTGCAATATGCAAATAGATTCTATGAAAATGTGAGGATATTTTGTGTCATGTTGGTGGGTTGATTTCATGTGAGTGAGTTAATCTCACGTCATGATAGGTCATATACTTGTGTTGACTCATCAACCTGATATTTAATCATCCAACATGAGTTTGTGTTTTGTCAACTGGTTAATCTTTTGATCAAGTTTGTGTCAAAGAGACCGAGACAATAATTGTATTTAACTGGCTTTGCAATACACCCTTATGTCGACACAACACAAACATGATCCGCTTACATGGATTGCCACCATAGTTCTAGTAGCATTCCCTTTCTACTTTTATTTTAGTATAAAATTTTGTACGGCATTCTTTTTGCTTAGGCGTTAAATGCAATGAATGTCGACCTTTATCTATGAAACGCATTTAGTTAATCTTAGGGCCTGCATGGTAACGTTTTATTTCTCCCGAATTCTATTCTTTTGTTTCCCGAAAAAAAAAAAAAAAAAAAAAAAAAAAAAAGGGACATAAATTGTTTGGTAATGCCAACTTATTTTTCTATTCCCCGGAATAGAAAAGTGATTAGGAATAGATTTGGAATGGAAACATAAAACAAAACAAAAAAGGAGCTTCTTGTTCCGAAAACAATTTCTAGAAATAAGTTTTTTTTTCTATTTTTCTTTCGTTCTTCTTCCTTGTTGCAGCCACCACCGACAACTTGCCAATCGTCGGCCACCTCTTGCCGCTCGCAGCCACTGTCCATAGCCAATTGTCGGCAATGGTTGCCGCCACTCGTAGCCCACCGGCTACTGCCCATAGCCCACCGGCCGACAACCGCCACCATCCCCCAACAACTTGCCGTCACCAACCACCGCACGACTGCCACTTGCCGTCGCACGACCGTCAACAGTCGCTACCGATCGCTGCCGTAGGACCGCCGCCCACCACTCACCAGCCACCGCCCCCTCCCACGACGGCAGTCGGCGACGACAGATAGCGATTAGGCAGCGGTCTTGCAATGATCGTGCGGCGGTCGTGCGGCAATCGTGTAGCGGTCATGTGGCGATCGTGCAACAATCGTGCGGTGGTCGTGCAGCAGTCATGCGACAATCATGCAGTGGTCGTGCGGTGGCGGTCGACAGTCAGCGATTGTGCGGCGGTCATGTGACGATCGTGCGACGATCGTATGGCGGTCGAGCAGCAGTTGGCGATAGCAAGCTACTACAAACAGTGACAGTCGTCGGCCAATGGGCCTATGGTTTATACTACTTTTATATGAAAACATAGACTTCCATCATACCGAATAGTGATGGATGATATATTATTTATACTATTTTTATATGAAAATGTAGACTTCTATCGTACCGAAAAGTGAAGAGTGATGCGATGATAAATGTGCCAATTCTCATCACACACTAATGTATATATGCATTTATAGTATAGATTAAAGCAAACGGAAGCCACATGCGAAGCCGGCCAATTCTGTTTTGGGCATTACTTGTCGTCAGTGGTTTCTCTCTCCAATCTCCGATGTTAAAATCAAACTTCTCCATTTTTCTTGTTCTTGAAATCTCGTCACTTCATCTTCTCTCATTCTCATTCGACAGCCATGAAGTTTTTCGGATGCTTGGCTACAACTTTGTCCATCTCCTTGGTAAGTTCCCTGCTCCCTGCGACTAATCCAAATATGCATTGTCCACGAATGTCATATTTACAACCTATGTCTCTCTATGGGAAAGGTGCCCAGAAGCAAAACCGCTTTCGTGTTCCTCTTTTTGTGTTTGCACACAGTCGACGCATCACCGAGGCTTCCATGTAGTTGTAAACCCGTTTATGGTGGACAAGATTTTCCCCCTCCATCTACTAGTAAACCCGTTTTTGGTTCACAAGTTTTTTCCGATGGCGGTGACGGTAACAACTAAATTGGCTTAAAGTTTTGGTACTAGTGATTGTTTTACAAACTAATATTTTGTCCAAAAACCTCTATGCAGGGACGCAAGTGCTTTATGGCAGCTTTATGGGAAATTTGCTTCCGACGTGGGCGATCATTCCCGTCATACTGATAATCGTCGTAGGCATTCTCATAGCTATATACTTCTATCTCAAGAACCCCATTCCCATAAAATGCAGTATTGGTAATGTGGAGATAGTCGCAGGAAACCTGCTTGCATAACCTGCCTTCATCTACTTGAAGTGGATATTCTAGAAGAGTAAGAACATTTGGTGTCTCTCTTTTCGTGATGTTTTTGTATTAAGGACCAATCCGGCCCTACCAAATCATTAAATAACACATCACATGGGTATTAATATTATTTGCATTACATCCTCGAGTGGTTATTATTTTTATCCGATCAAAGATGGGCAATCCATATCGAAAGTAAGAGTTCGCAGGGAATTACATCCTCGAGTGATTATGCTCCACTCACGAGTCACAACTAAGTTCCAAACTTTTTAAGACTCTCTGGAAGCACGAGATCCCTAATACGATACAGAATGTCGTGCGGCAATCATGCGGCGGTCGTGCGATAGTTGTACGGCGATCGTGTAGCCGTTGTGCGGTGGCGAGTGACAATCAGCAGTCCGTGAGTAAGAAGAAAAAATAAATTAATACAAAAATTTATAAATTTTTACCAAGCGCATTTATATTATTTTTCTATTTCAAAAATGTAAATTTTGCATAATGACCAAATACCTTATTTTATTCAGAAATTATTCTCGGAGTAGAAATAGAAAAAAAAAACTCTTTCTAAAAAGAAATAATTCCCCGGAATAGAAACGTTGGAGTTTGGGACACCTGGAGTGCCATAACTTGGCACGGGGGGACACTTAAGTGCCATAACTTTTTTTCGGTACACTTAAGTGCCAATATCGGAGTAAAATGGGACACTTAAGTGCCAATCCGGCCAAAAACTGGCCAAACGGCTGACCTGGCATTTTCCGGCGAGATGCTTAACCGACGTGGCAATTTAGGTAAAAAAAAAAAAAAGCACACGTGGATGAGGAAACGACGTCGCTCCATCCATTGTGCCTTTGGCCAAACAAAACGACGTCGTTTTCGTCATTTTGGATTTTAACCGTTCTCTCCATCGGTTTACACCAGAGCCGACGTCCTCTTCATCGCCGTTCATAGCTCGCCGTTCGCAGGTCGCCGTTCGCAGGTCATCGCTCGCCGTCATCGCTCGCCGTCGTCGCTCGCCGTCGTCGCTCGCCGTCGTCGCTCGCCGTCATCGCTCACGGTCGTCACTCGCCATCATCGATTTGCTCAGGTTTTTTCTCTTCTTCCTCTCCCCTGTGGTGAAATTAGGGCTCTGACTCGTTTATTAGGGCTCAGACTTGAAATTTGGGAGTCGGCTTTCCCAGCTTAGGGTTGGATGGTATTGATGTGAAATTTATGCTTCAGATGTGGTGCTAGAATCCTATTGGGGGTTCGAGAATTGTAGGGCTCGGCGGGGAAAATTAGGGCTCGGCGGGGAAAATTAGGGCTCGACGTCACCCCATCCAATGTGATGTGTGATTTAGGGCTTTGATGTTGAATTGTGATGTGTGAAAGTAATTTGTATTGGTCGGATGTGAAATGTGCGATGGTGATTGGTGATTGGTGATTGTTAGGGTTTGGGTTCGGAGTATTGGAGAGTAACCTTGGACGAGAATCGAATCTGTTGTTGTCGTGGGGATGGGGACTTCGGGTATTTTTTTAATAAATTGCATTGTTGAAATTGGTGTCATGAGGACCCATGCTTATCTGCTCTCCATATTTTAAAGGAATGCGACGACATAATCAAAGTAGTTGTCGGGTGGGACGTCTATTTGTTTGTCCTGAGGCCTCTTTTCAAGCTGCAGCTGTCAGACCACTTATGCATGTTCCCTCTTTCTTCTTTTCTTTAATAAAGAGTGTGGGGACCTCTACTTGCAATTGTTTGTTGTCTTTTGTAAATGTGGTCCCAAACGTTAAATGTTTTTCCTCTTTTGTTGCAGAAATGGCTCATGATAAGGACTATGTAGTTGTCATCGTTCACTACGGTGGGTATTTTGTGATTGGGGAGGATGAATGGGAGTATGAGGGGGGAAATGAGAGTACTATATTTGTAGATATAAAAAAGGCATCTTATATTGGATTTGTTAGGGACATAGTGACATATTTGCCTTCTAGAGTACAGAAGTTGCTGTACTGTGTTCCTGGGAAAGGATTGAGAGATGGTTTGAGAGTTTTGGAAGATGATAATGGTTTTAGGGATGTCCTATATCATTATCTTCATGGCGAAGAGGCAAAAGTATTTTTTGAAAACAATAGTGATGGTGAGGACGAAGATGATGACAGAGATAGCATCCGAGTAGGAGAAGGAGGAGATGGTATTCAAGCTAGTACTGAGGTTAGGGATGAAGCAAGGGATGATCGACAGGACGGGGAGGAGAGGAGTGCAGATGCTGTTCACCAGAGCGATGGTGATGGTGACATAGGTGATGTCACCATCACTGAATTAGATTGGGACGTAGCTGAATCCAGTGATGGTGATGATGACGATGAAGGGTTGGCTGCTGAAACTTTATTAATCTTAAGTGACGACGACGATGAGGAGCTAACACGGTTAAGGAATAGACAAAGGGACTTTTTGTCGGATAGATTTGCAACTTTGCGAGTAGCTGATGAAGTTCCAAACGAAACGAAGGCCCTGCGAGATGTTGGTGTTGCTGGCCAGGAGACAGATTATGAAGAAAGCATCGACACCGCTACTTCCCAGGACGGACTTGAAGATGAAAGAGTTGTGCGTAGAAGGAAAAGTAACTTTCCTTCCTATGATCCAACGGATGCCTCTCCTACTTTGTCAGTAGGTATGAAATTTCATGATGCGATACAATTTAGGGAAGCTATAGTGAGTTCTTCCATTGCTGCACAAAGAAATATTGTATTCACTAGAAACACTCGAAATTTGTAAGGGCTAGGTGTTCGCAAAGTGAAATTGTCCATGGAAGATTTACGGCGCGTTTGTTAAGAAGAGTGGGTCTTTCAGATTAGAGCCCACCAAGAGGAACACACTTGTTCCATTAATTTTCAAAACAAAAGGGTAACAAGTGCATGGTTGTCCAAGCACTTCTTCAACATGATCAAGGTGATGCCTGAGATGAAAATTTCTAACTTTAAGATGCTGGTGAAGGAGCGTGTAGGCATCAATGTATCTAGGACTCAGTGCAAAAGAGCAAAACAAAAGGTGATAAAGATACTTATTGGTCAGTATGCTAAGGAATATGGACAGGTGTGGGAGTATGCTTGGGAGTGTAGGCTGCAAAACCCTACAAGTAGAGTGTTTGTAGAGGTGGTTGAGAGACCGCTTACGATCATGGGACCAAGTTCGATAAGTTCTATGTGTGCTTTGATGCATGCAAACGGGGATTTTTAGCTGGTTGTAGACGGATTATAGGATTGGACGGCTGTTTCTTGAAGGGCTTGTGCAAGGGAGAATTGTTGGCGGCGATTGGAAGAGATGCGAATAACCAGATGTTCCCACTAGCTTGGGCTATTGTAAAGATTGAGAACAAGGACAATTGGTCCTGGTTCTTGAAAAATCTGATGGCTGACTTGGAGATAACAAACGGGGAAGGGTGGGCAGTCATGAGCGACCAACAAAAGGTAATGTTTGCTTTTTGAAAAATTTAGTAGTTTTCTTTGTAATATGAACATGTAATTTGCTATACTCTTTCTTACTTTTAATTATTGCGGGGATTGGTTCGGCGAGTGTGAGTTGCTGCCCCATGCCGAACATCGAATGTGTGCGCGGCACATATATGGAAATTGGGCAAAGACCTACAAAGGGGATAAGCTGCAATTGCAATTTTGGCAATTAGCAAAGAGTGCAAACATGGCTGACTTTAGGATAGCCAAAGAAGGACTGCTTCAGTTGACAAAGGAAGGTTGTGCTAGCCTATTTCAAGTAGAACCGAAGCATTGGTGCGGGGCATTCTTCAGTGAGGAGTTCAAGTGTGATAGCGTCGACAATAACATTTGTGAAGTATTTAATTCGACGATAATAGATGCCGAGATGCAAACCAGTCATCTCAATGCTTGAAGATATACGAGTTGCGGTTATGACTCGGCTGCAGAAACAAAGAGATGAGGCTGCAAAGTGGACAAGACAATGCGGTCCTAGAATTGCCAAGAAACTAGATGATAATTTGGCTGCAGGCAGGAATTGTCATCCCATTTGGAATGGAGATGATGGGTATGAGATTATGAAGGGTGCTGATAAGTATGTTGTCAATCTAGGAAGCAGGAAGTGTTCTTGTCGAGCATGGCAAGTAAGTGGAATTCCATGTGCACATGCCATATGTGCCATCCGGTTGAAGGGCGACAATACGGATGATTACATTGATGTTTGGTACGATAAATCAAAATACCTTGCTTCCTATCGTTCATGATGCAGCCAATAAGAAGCAGCAAGTTTTGGGAGCCCACGGATCATGAAGCACCTCAACCTCTGCCACTGAAGAAGAAAATTGGAAGGGCAAAACGAAGACGAAGAATGGCGGAGGGAGAGGTCCCAAGTCAGCACAGAATGAGCAGGCAGGGTGCACAGATAACGTGCTCTTATTGTCACGTGGCAGGCCACAATATTAAGGGTTGTCAACTGAGGAAGCAACAACAACCGTTGAGGCAAGGTGAAGGGCCTAGTGAAGAGACAGTTCGAGAGATGCAAACAACAGAGCCAAGTGAGTCCACTGTTCTTCAGTCGACAACTAGAACCCTGGTAAGTCATGAAATTTTATTTTATGTTTATGTTGCTTTGTCGTTTATCATAATGCCTTGTATATAATGTGTTTATTAGGTCACAAGAACCCCAGGAAGTCATGAAATTGAATAGCCTGTTCGAAGAACGCAAGCTAGAAGACGGCCAGCTGAAGGATTGGCCCAAGCAACATCACGGCCAGCTGAAGGATTGGCCCAATCAGCATCACAGCCAGCTGAAGGATTGCCCCAAGCAGCATCACGGCCAGTTCAGTCGACTGTTCTTCAGCAGCGAAAGAAATACCCAGTGGTCAATTCAACCATTTGTATTCAGTTTTTCCATTTTCTTTACATTATTATATTTATGGTGTCTTTTGCCTCTTTCTCAGGTTCGAAGAAAGCAAGTTCGAACTCAACTGCCAACCGATGGCCAAGAGCCACCTCAAGGGTTACCACGGGGGCCACCGGAAGAATCACAATCACTACAACGGGCACCACAAGTACCACCACCAATACCACCAGAAGGCCCAACAGAAGGAGGTGTCCCTGATGTTGATGTTGAAGGGCTACACAGAAGGAGAACTAGAAGAAGGCTAGGTGAAGGGGCAGCTACACAAGGGCCATCTAGAAGACGCCCAGCTGAAGAATTGGTCGTAGAAGCCCCGGCTGTAACTGAAGGGCCCAAGAAAGTAAGAAAAAGAGCCAACAAGGAACAAGTTCTTGAAAGTGACGCCCCTATTAAAACAAGAGGAGCACTTGGGAAGAGGTTCAGACAATATGGCTATGGCCTTTACACAGATGAGCGTACTGGAACAGTTATTCTGAATGTAAGTTTTATTATTTATTGGTTGCATTTAATTAAATTTATGCTGTAGACTTTTGCTGATAATTTATTGTTTTTTTTTTTTTTTTGTAGCCGGGGAGAAGTTCAGAGGTTCTTATCTCAGGCCTAACTCAAGAATCAACGGCTGCAACAACAAGAAAGAAAACATCAACTGCGCCGAAAAGAAAGAAGAGAAAGAACCCGGTTGCGGCTCCTCCTCCATCCGAGTCGGTGGATGCGACAAGGTTGAAGAAGAAGTTGCACGTCCAATTAGAAAGAGTGCAAGAATTATGAATCGAGTGCAAAGCCCATCCAAAGGAGCACGAACGGGGGTGTCGTGCATATCGATTGATGAGATGAGATGGTGGAGGAACTTAGGAGTCTTGTTATGTAAAGAACTTAGGAGTCTTGATGGGATGGTGGAACTTGCTATGGATGGCATCTTTTTTCTTTTTTTTTCTTTAGTTTGTCATTGACGTTGTGACACTTAATTTCAATATCAATGAAATGGATCTTGCGTTGCTTGTCAATTTTTGCTGTTTGTCATGGATTCATCTGCTTTTACTTTGCTGCTGTTGCTGTTGGTGTTCTATGGTGGTAGTTGGAGTGCTGGTGTGGCTGTGGGGGTGGATGGTGATGTTTTGTGTTAGTGAGTTTGTTGTTGGGGTGCTAATGTGGTGGCTGGGTGCTGGTGTGGCTGGTGCCCTTCACAGGCATGGTTTGGGTTTGTGATGGGAAATGCTGCACCTACACCTGGTGCAAGTGTGCAGTTTGCACATCTTACACCATGTGTCCGGTGCAAGCTAGTGCGGTAGTACCTTGTGCAGCAACACCACCAGCATGGTGGTGGCTGGAGCACCTAATGTGTAGTGTGGCTAGTGGTGGTGGTTGGTGGCGTAGCCGGTGGTGGTGGCTGCCGCAATTTTGGGAGAAAACTCACAAAAAAAATTTGGCACTTAACTGGTCATTTCCTAAAAACTTGGCACTTAAGCTGTTCCATTTTAATTATAACCGACACTTAACCGATCACTTTAATAATAACTTGACACTTAAGCGATCCTTTTTCATTGCGACTAGCACTTAACTAATTGCTAAATACAACTTATGGCACTCGGATAATCACTCAAGTTTGTCTTGTATATATGTTCGTTAGTCCGCATCAAAACGAGAGAAGATGATGGTTTTGAAAACTCCATATGACAGCACGAGACAACAACAAAGCCACAATGATCTTGTGGAACAGCACAAACTTCTTCAAATCTTTCAACACCATAAAAACGCCTACGTTTAATTCAAAACAACACCATTTTTAACTATGGCAGTCGGAGAAATTTTTCTCATTTTCAAGTGCTTTACATTTCATCATAAAGTACAATAAACAACAAAACAACACCATAATAAACGCTTGGTAACACTTTCGTTCAATTTTCATCATTGAGACTTCATTCTTGAAAGGTTTAGTTGAAGATGCTTGAGCGTGCATTGAGACTTCATTCTTGACAAGTTTAACTGAAGACGCTTGAGCTTGCATTGAGTCAACCTCGTCCAACTTGTCCACGAACACAGATGGCTGCTGTCTTTTATGAAGTAGATCCAATATCACCTCTGTGGCTCGATCAGAGAACTTCGCATCAACCCATCTGAAGTATTTGCACTTCGACGCTTCTTTATATCGGGCGCATCCATAAAATCTTCTCCCAGGATTGATTCGAGTCCATGATGTTCTTCTTGGACTCGGTAACCCACAAAAACAGAAATGCTGACCTTCTCCTTTGCTTCGGTGAGAGGGGATTGAGGCGCTGCTGCTTCGGTGAGAGGGGATTGAGGCGCTGCTGCGAGTCCTGCTCTCCATTTCCAAGATTCGACGAAGGAATTTTGGGCAAATGAAAATTAAGGTTCGAGACTTCGATTTGGGCCGATTTAGGGTTCTAAATTTGGGGCATTTCGGAGACGCCGTCGTTTTTGGAAGATATGGGGGTACACTTACGCAGACGACGTCGTTTCTGCTGAGTCAGCGCCAACTCAGCTCTCCGGCGAGCCACGTAAGCATTAAAAAATATTAAAAACGTGCCACGTCGGATTTCCGGCAAGGGTCGCCGGAGGTGGCACTTAAGTGTCCCATTTTAAAAAAAAAAAGTGGCACTTAAGTGTACCGAAAAAAAGTTATGGCACTTAAGTGTCCCCCTGTGCCAAGTTATGGCACTTGCGCTGTTCTTTACTTGAAACGTTGCCATGCGCACCTTTACTGGTTATCGTTGGCCGAAACGCATCTAATGTTGCCGATATGCAGTGATACAAATTTAACAACATTTTTGAAAAATATTTTTGTATTGACAACTAAATAAGTGTAATCTTAAATTTTGTCACCACAGTAATTCTTGATGGATTTTAAAAACTCTAATCCTACAACCGACTCCCTTTTTTATTAGAAATATAGATGTGTGTGTATCTATACTGATAGCAACTTTGTGTTGGTTTTTTTTGGTTTTAGCCTATGTCCTTTGGTATATGATAGTCATGTCATTTTCCCTAATCTTGTAAAATTCGGGATGCAACAAAAACACCATAGTCTTTAGTGATGTTAGAATAAATACAATTATTAATACTATTATGTTTGAAACCATTGATAATAAAATCGAGTCATATTTTTCATGCCACTACTTAGATGCTTGCTTAAGCTCATAAGGAGATTTGACCAATTTACATATTTTCCTTTCATTTGCAAGAAAAAAAACACTTTGATTGTTCAATGTAAATGTTCTCTTTTAAATTTCCTTTTAAAAATGAAGTTTTGACATCAATTTAATGAACACAAAGATCATAACTGGATGCTAAAACAAAAAGAATTCGAATAGATGTTATACATGCTACAAGAGCATATGTATCAAAATAATCTATATTTTCTTTTTGTTTATACCCTATGACCACATTTAGCCTTCAATCAAAATTATCACGTGGACGTGACTTTTCCTCAATTTGAAGATGTTCCAAACTTCCATCCAAAGTGATGTCCTTTGACATGTGCAGCATCCTTTACCAATTATTCCAACTTGAAGGCAATTTTACAGTTACTACTTCAACTTGAAAGGATTCTAAAATGTCAATCTTGACGGCTCAAGTTTCATTGACAAGCACCAGCAATTCATGGACTTGTTCCAACAAGGGTTCAATATCAACAAATACCCATTGGTACCTTGCTTATCTATCTTGTATTTGAATTCAAGTACATTCCAAATGTCTTTGACAGATTTTATCTCGGTGAATAACTCGTACAAACGATTAGACAACGTGTTTAGAATATGCCCACAACAAAGCAATTCAACCTCTTCATATTTTTTCTTCTCCTTATTGACCCTTTCTAATGGCTACTACATTGAATTAGCATCCTTCAATGGTAGACTTTGGATCCTCTATGGGCATCAAATTAGGATCCATAACGTAAGAAATCTTCAAGGCAGTGAGAAAAAACATTATATTGTCTCTCCAACAAGCAAAGTCGTTACCATAAAAACGGGCCATTGTAATCATGTCTTAATTTATAACTTTGATGGACTCTGACTCTATCGTTGAACAAATAATTCCTTAAAATTGTTGGTAAGAAAGAGGATTGGGAAGATTGGAATTACACTTGAGGCATGAATATACTATCTTTGAGGAATTATTTGTTGCGCAATGTTGTTGATGGTTATTAGCAAAAATCATCCAAGATACAACAAAATCTCAAACAAAAACAAATAACAACTCTAGTATTTCCCCAAGAACTCACAAAAGAGAAACGGTTGAAATTAATGATTGTACTCTTTTAAGAAAGAGGAAAATTGAGAAGTAAAATATTGAGAGGGAAACGACGAATTTATAGCAGCATTTTAAAACAGATACAACATTTCCACTGAAATGTTCTGATTATTATAGAGGATCCCCTTTTGTGGGAACAAACATACTATTTCAAAAGGCAAAGTGTAAATTTGGACAAAAAGAAATAATCATTTTTATTTTTTGTTTTGAATTTTATAACTTCTGGAAAAATACATCCTTACAAAGGTTATAAGACGCCTAAGAACTTATAAATTCAAAAAATTTAAAAATTTAAAAATTACAACCGTTGACCAGTGGTAATTCTTGTCCATAATCACTCGTATCTTTTCATTGTGGGACAAGGTACCTGTTTGTTTGTTTTACAAACAAACTACCAACACATTTTCAACCAAATCCCAATATTCTTGCTAATTTTCTAATCAAATTCCATATCGGTTTTTCGATCCAAAAAAAAAAACAAAAAAAATTCCATATCAGTTTCAGATCCATACAAATTCAGCTGGTATGGTAAAATTTCCTCTCATGTCCACATAATTGTTTGATGACCTCGTCAACTAGATGGATTCAATGTTGAAGAGACTTGATTGAACAAATTAAAAAGTATAGGGACTTGATTATAAAAAACGTGAAAATACAGAGGCAAAAATTAGAATTTTCTTTATTGTATCTTCAATGGACACGAATGGAGTATTAAATTGGCTTATTTCTGTTTGATAATAAATAAATCCTGTTGCCATCGATCAATTTCAGTATATTTTATATTTAAAAAAGGTGGGTTTTTCTAGTGCAACATTTGCTAGCTATGGCCCGTTAACCTAACTCAGTCAATTATCAAATCAAATCCAGTAATCTATTAATATAAAAGAAAATTTTCCCCGAAGATGGAGGCCTTTTAAGCTTTCGTGGTTTATTGCCAAGAAATTAAGAAATTCCCATGTTAATGAGCATCTTTTGTTCAATATTATTTATACAATCTGCAAAACATTTTACAAAATAAGGTAACCAATAAGATACATCTAACCTAAATGCAACAAAGCAAAAAGGCATTGGATTTTTTAAACTTTAATCAATAAATTATAATGAAAATGGGAGAACCTTTCATCTAATTAGGTTAACATCATGAAAAATCCCAAACTAATATATTTTGACAAATTTATCCAAAATTTTTATCATCAAAAATAATGCATCCGTTAATTTTACTGGCAAATTGTTGAGTTAGATGAGACAAGATAGTTGATGTGTGTACCAGTTTTGAGTTTTACGCTCAACTTGTCACAAGCATACCAACTTATGGTTGGTATATTAATCCAATTTAACAGAAATTAATGGATGAAAATTTGTCCCATATGTACTAGTTTGATTTTCTTTTTCTTTTTCTTTTTTGTCAAAAAATTAGTTTCAAAAAAATTTGTCTCGGATATACCACTTTGGGATTTTTCGTGGCATTAACCCTTTATTAATGGGTTATATATCCAATTACATCATCTTTTGGCAAATATATCGGTAAATATTACCACTTTACTACAATTAGTTGATCAAATGAGTTTGAAACCCATTAAAATAAGAGGAGCATATATGATAATTTGATTAGATGAATCTGACCCCAATGATGAAGTTCCATAACGTTAAAACCCAAAGAAATAGAGCACTATGTTCCCAAGTTCCTAAACATTAATACCTAAAGAAATAGAGCACTCTGTTCACAAGTTACAAGAGCAAAATATTTGCACGGACCCCGCAATTCATCTAAAGATAATTAGAAACTGACTAACGAAGCAGATTTTTGGTCTACTATCCTATTCAAATTAACATAATCCAGTAATAATTTTGTCAGAACACAGTTTCATATACTTGAAAACGAATGACCACTAAATTTTTTTAACAAAATAGAGCCCTCAAGTCAGACCGAGCTGTGGTTGGTCTGGACATTCTTTTCTCGGCTACTCTCATCTTTTGTTCAGCCTTCGATACTATCTTCTGCTCCATGTAATAGACTAGCTTTGCTTCTTCCAACTCGACCGACAAAATCTCCCAATCCGAGAGGAGCTTGTCCTTCCTACAGTTCGCTTTCACCATCTTTGTTGTGAGCTCTCTCTCTCTCTCTCTCTCTCTCTCTCTCTCTCTCTCTCTCTCTCGGTGATGTCCTCCATCAACTGTTTACACAAGATCGGAGTTTCGCTACCCTACTTTTAATTTCTCTTATATGAATCAATGGATTTGATCTCTCCAAAAGAGTCTTGCCATGGCTGTTAAAGAAAATTCTTTCCTGTCAAAAGCTTCCGAATAATCACAAAACACCTGTTTCTGAATTCCTTGTATCTTTCTTTTCTCACTCTTTAAAACTCGTAAGATATTAAGGTTTCATTTTAATTGCCCAGGATCATCCTTCAAACAATCTAGTTTTCTTAGTTGTACAATTTTACAATTTTATGTTATAAGAAAGTTCTCATCCTCCTCAAAAGTCTTCATAATAAAAGTTCATTCTAATAGACTCCATATCGTCATTAATTTGCGGGCCTCGTTTTTTTTTTTTTTTTTTTGTCGGTCCTACTCTATACCTACTCTACACTCACTCTCAGACTTTTGCAGGGCGTGGGAGTCGAAACCCACTCCTGAAACTTGCGCGTCCCCACCCCATCCCCCCTGAGAAGGTGAGGGTTTGAACCCCTCACCTCCCCCTTCCATGTTGAAAGGGTGGCCACTAGGACAAATCCCAGTGGTTGCGAGCCTCGTTGAATGCCTCTGTTATGGTTACTACGGTTTTGCATTGGGTATAAATTTATGACTCAAGTTTATTTCTAGCTTGGACACAAAAGTTTACTTTGGACAAAACCTCTAAAAGGCCCCATAGTTAAAGATTGTGTTTTAGGTCCTTCATTTTCCTCGTTAAACAAAGTAAATATCATAAAACGAAATAAGAACCCGATTGCATTTGATTATGCAATTCAAAACTCCAAAGTTCCCAACCCAACGATTGTATTGTGCCGAAAAACACGAAAGAGAAAAACCACAGGGATCAATTAGGGACTTGATGAAAAGCCAAGGAGCAAAAGCCCTTTTCCAGAGAACTACGGATGTATCATTATGTTCTGTACCCCCACAACCAAACCCTAAAGGGACGTTCGATCATCTTGATTCTAATCCGAATAAGACTGAACAGGATATAATATGAAATAGAAATTTTGCTATATCTTATCCACTATTTGGTAAATTACAATAATAAAGTCGAATATATTCACATTACATTATTTACACCATTTGGTGTAAATGGCAAATCAGTATAAATGAATATAAAAATTCCTAAATGGAAACAGTAAAAATCTCTTACGACATTTTTACCTACTTTATATTTATTTGTTTTTTAGAATTTTTTCTCTTTTTTTAATTTTTTTCTTATTTTTAATTTCTTTTTTGCCCTTTCAAAATCCTATTAATTTAGTAAACTATACTAATATACCTAAAATGCTAAAATACCTAAAATATATAATAAATATAAATATAAATAAATTATAATTAATTTATTTTATAATATAGAATTAAATTCAACTATATAAATAAAAATAAGATTAAATTAAAAAACTAAATTGTTATTTTTGTTATTTTGAATTTATTATATTAGAATTTAAATAAATTTATATTGAAATTTAATTTTAATTTCATTAATTTAAGAAATTTGTTACTCAAGAAAAATAATTTTCCTATTATGGATATAAAAAATCTTATTTACCTTTATCCCACCTCCCTCATGAGATAATTTTATTTGGGTTATATCTCTCTTGTATCTCTGCCTTTATCCTGTTTTAAGCAATTGCCAAACATGGAATAGAATAAATTTTATCCTACCTTGAATTTTATCATAACTCAAAATGTTCATCATTGCCATTTGTTTGCACAAATTTTTTATTGGTAAAAAAAATCGTATTTATTACTCAAAAGGATGTAAAAGTACATAGTCTTCATGACAAAGCAAATCGAAACAAAGCATAAATATTAAAAACAAAATCAAATCCATAACACAAGGAGGATTAATGGGGCATTTGTAAAGTTAAATACAAACTCGTTCCGCATGAACAAATCTGTTGGACAAAATCGACGGTCGATCATTGGATCTCATGTCTTTGTCAATGATAAGTACACGTTGAAAATTCCTTCTTCAATAATTATGATGTTGCCAGTTGGTGGTGTATGCTTAGGTTCGGCTTCTTCTACACCATTGTCATATAGAAACAATCATAATAGGTTAAACAAACACAAATATAACATAAAGAGGAGCAAATCTTCGTCATTCAATGAGACGCCAAAACTCTCGCGATCATCATTAAGATTGGAGGTAGAGAATCTATACACGAACAAAGCAGAGGGGCATCGAATCCCCAAAAGCATATTTATTAAACTCTCAGATCTAGATCGGGAGAAGATAACACCCAAATCTAGAATTAGATTGAGAGACTTCAAACTCTCAAATCGAGAATTAGATCAAGAGAAGAAAGCTCCCAAATCCAAATCAAGAGGGAAGAAAAAGTAAGAAAAGAACAATAACACGTAAACAAAATCAACAAAAGAAAGAGGAGAGGGTGAGACTAGCTCAATTGTTTTTCTTTTGTAATTAGCGATAACCTTCCCAACACAAGAGCCACTTGCTTGTGTCTCTTTTCGTGCATGAACACTTACTAACCATCAGAAGTATGCTCGTTTGGTCATTCCTAACTCAATTACAAGGAGAAAATCCCCTACTTAGGACCGGGTAAACTCTCTCAATACAGATCTCCAAGACACTAATGAAATCCATAGGCTCCACCTGATGAGTTGTGGATACCGGAACATCCTTATCACTAGAGCCACCCAATGTGGAGTCATATCAAGAAGTTTTCATGTGAAGGGATAACTCAATCATCACATATTGACAAAACAATAGTCAGGAAAGCGCATCAGAATTGTGAGAATTTCCAAGCTCCAAGAGCAAAAAGCACGAAGACAACGCAATTCATATGAGGACATAAAAAACCGACTCTACAGACATACATATATATGTATATTATTTGAAACTCATGCCGACTAAACTAACACGATATAGGATCAACCACATAAGCCACACCGAGCAATTGTTCTGCCGAACATTGGCCAACAAATAGTCAGGCTAAAACACAGTTTCCATACTAGAGTGAACAATTGCTCATAGCCTATTTGAAACCTTAAAGTTCTAACAGAACTGAGCCTTCAAATTTGACCAAGCAGTGGTTGATCTAGACATTCTTTCCTCAGCTATTCTCTTCTTTTCCTCAGCCTCTGCTCCTTCCTTCTGCTTATCTTCATAGCCCGACTTCACTTCTTCGGATTCATCCCACAAGATTTCCCAGTCTGAGAGGAGCTTGTCCCTCTTAGACTTAACTTCTGCCATCTTTCTCTTGAGCTCTTCGTCTTCCTTGGTTAGGTCCTCCATTAACTGCTTATACAAGAGGTGAGTCTCATGGCATTTTTTCATAGCAGAGAACAATTGGTCCTTTTGCAAATTTTGCAGCTCAAACTCAGCATTGTCCTGCTCAAATGTCAAGAAATCGGAAGTGAATTCATCGAAATTTGCCCAAAATGTCTCAATTGCTATTTGTTGCTCCGACGATACTCCAGTTCTGGCCACGCTTAAAGTTGATAGTGCCTCAGATAGCCTCTCTTTCATATTCAATTTAAAGAGATCCGAAAGGCACTCCTTCAAAGACTGCTTAGCCTTCTCAACTTCTTCTAAACTAGGAACTTCAGCTGTCAAAGCACCATCTCGGTGGCGCGAACTTGATCCTATGCTTGCACCGTGAGTCTCATCAGCATTAATGAGTTCCTTCAGACCAGTAAAGTAGGAGTCAAAGTCAGCTGGTCTAACTGGCCTAATAGGAGTAACTGCTAAGAGGCAAACTTCAGCTTTAATCACCAAAGTGTCATTTACTAGGTATCCCCCAGTACGATCATGAAGCTCAGTCAACGGAATGAAACTTGTGAAACCCCAGTCACTCTCTCTCGCATTGTAATCATGTTGCGTATCTGCAGAACTCAGGAGACAGGGTCACATTTTCGAAAACTTCTTTACTAGGACCAGATCATGATCATGATATGTTGTATTGTACGACAAGCAAAATATTAAAAACAGAAGAAGAAAACACCTTGCCATGATCAGCTTAGACAACCAAATTCATGCAAAAAATAAACCGACAATACATGACATTTTCAACACCAACAGACGTAACCATCTTAAACTTAATTTGCTGGACCGACATATGGTCATATAGATGCTAGTCAACCCCAACTTCTCCATCCACTGGACCAGTTGCTTACAAACTAACTAGTTGAATTCCTTAATCAGTAACGTTGGGTTGTTGTACGCGCATGTTAGAAGCTCACCCACCTTTGAGAGGTTAAACAAATGAGATACAGAAAACCCATTTTTCTCTCAGCCCAATATCTCTATTTCCACTTCTTCTCACCTATTCTTTTATCATCTGAACTCTTCTTATTCAAGTCACAACACCAATTTCTCAAAATCTAGATGTAGAATCAATCAGAGAGAAACCTATCATACACTCAGATTAAAAAGAAGAGATTCCAAGAAAAATTATTTCAATTCAAGAACAAACCTTTTCTAATAGAACGAACATCATTGATTTGATCGATCACACTCAAGCTGAACTTGGCTTTTCTCGACCACCCGTTTGGCAACGTGGAAGAGTCAGGGACATCAACGTACAGCGACAAATAGTTCGTGTTGTTCCCATTCCCCCTGGGGCATACCAGAATTCTCCTGCTCAAAAAGGATCGGGGACGACATACTAATCACTTGGCAACACGATGAGCATGCGATCATCAAGAAAACAAAAGTGAACAGAGAGAGAGAGAGAGAAACATAAAAGGAATGTTGAAGTACCATCTGCAACCAGAAACTCTGAATACTTCAGAATAAACCCTCCTCGCATTTTGCTTGGAGAAGTTGCTGATTTTCCACGTGAATTCTCCCCTATTAACATCATTCTGTCCATCCATTTCTTTCTTTCTTTAAATTTGGCTGCTGCTTCTGCAGATCAAGTTTCGGAAACACAAACGTCTCTTCTTAGCCAACGCTCTGATTGCGAAGAAGGCGGAGGACGAGTATTGTCCCGCAGGATGGGGGAAAAGCAAAAGAAACGAAAAGAGAACAAGAGAACTTCCCCGTGAAGTTAAAGTGGAGGAAAAGTCAGGACTCGTCCATTCAGGTTCAAAGGAAAAAGGCATATCATCATATCATCCACTCTTCTGGCTAGCACAGTGAAAGCCAACGAGTACTGTTCTGCAGTAGAAAAATATTCAGTGGTGGTTTGCCACTATCACGGGGCTGCTGAGGTGGCATGTGTTTTTTACTCAAATAGAATCACAAATTGACACGTGTCTGCTGACGTTGAATAAAAGTAAAGCAAAAGAAAATCTGTATCTGTTCGGCCATGGAAGCTTCCCTCAGTTGTGCTCTTGGTCATCTCCATCATGTCATCGCTCGCAGCTAGCTATGTCGTCCCTTGCAGTCGGCTTGGCTCGTGATGGGCCCATCGACGGCCGAGCCACCCCCTAGTCGCTATGGTGGAAGTTGTTGGAAGAAATGACAAGAAGATTTTGGAATATTAATTTGGAAGAGAATATGGAAGTGAGAGTTCATTTTGGTCATAATACTAGGAAATGGAATCCTAAGACCGCACCTTAAAAGTATTTATATTATAAATCTTTCAAAAACTGCTCGTTTTTATTAAAAGCTTGTGATTTATTTTCTGATGTAGCCAGTAATAGAAAATAGTTTTTAATTGGCGGTACCAAGAATAAAGCGGCTAATTCATTAACAAGGGCTGTAATAAGGGTTCGATGTCATTATGTTAATTTGTTTTCAGTTGAAATCTGAATTACAGTTGCACCTCCTAGTCTCGTCCATGGCAATTGGCAAGGTCGAGGTCTCGAAGGCCATGGACAGAGCTCAAATATCAAGAAAAAAATAAACAAAGCCGTCTTCTTGCAGTCGGCTCATGGTTAGCCATGGCAACGGGTGAGGTGGAGGTCTTAAAGGCATGGACAGAGCTCAAATTTCGAGATATGTCATCCATTGCAATAGGCTCGTGGTCAACCATGGATGAATGATAGAGACGACACATAAACACGTTCAACCATGGATAAACGATGCCAGCGATTTTAGTCATTGACGGGCAGATCTCGAGATGGAGAAAACAGAGGGAATCGCCCTTGCTTACTTGGATGCAATGGTGGTCAGCTTGGTCACGGTGCCAGCGACTCTGCTGGTGGTGACGGCGGGGAGGAACGGAGGTCGGGCGCTAATGGACCGAGGAGGAAGAAGAGAGTTTTTTCTTTTCTTCTTTTTTTATTTTTTGTTTGAAAAAGAGAGGGAGTTGAGTGGTGAATTTTTTTTTTCAAAAATTATCTAGACTCCATCAGCTGCTAACATGGATTTGTGAAAAAATACTTGCCGCATAGGATGCTGACCTGGTTATAACAAACCACTGAATATCTTTCCATCTCGTAAAATTGCGAGTTCTATTTAGGATGACAAATTTCTCATGCGACGTGATAATACGACTTGAACACGATACTGAGTTAACGTCAGATTGAGGCTAATTGTGTTCAAGTTAGTTTCATGTCATCCCATGAGATAAGCTAATGATCGTATTGTGTTCAAATTCAGCTCAGCAAACACAAAATTAACCTGTAAAACCCATTGAAATTAGCGGGTTATTGTTGACATTATTTGTATATGATATGTTTAAAGGCAATTAACTAAAAGACTATTCTTTTACAGGGTCTTCCTTTTTAATTTTTAATTGATGATATTTCATAGAGTATGACAATATCTTTTGATTTGATAATATTTTAGTGATGAATTATTGAAATTCATAAGTTGATATCCAAAAAATTGAAGGATATTTCATGTCACGTTTGTCTCTTGAGTTTATTTTGTATTACTAGATTAATTTTGTGTCATAGCGAGTCATGCAATTATGTTAACTCGTTAACCTAATATTTAATCGTGTTACATGGGTTGTGTCATGTTAATTTGTTAATTTGAAGTGGCGTTTGTCACACAGCATACTTCAAAGTTAGAGTGAGATAAAGAATACTCCGTACTCCTACTAACTAGAGGCGTTTAAATGGGTCTTAGACCCATATATGACTCATTTATGATTTAAATAAGTCATATATGGGTCACTTGTTTTTTGAAAAAGTTAGTTAAATGGGTTTAACAACTAAAAACTTAAGATGGGTGGGTCTTAAGTGGGTCCTAAATTGGTCATAAATGGGTTGGATTCAGAACCCATTTTCACCCAAAACCTCACCATCTCTCTCTTCTCTATTTAACTTTACAAAAATAATTTTTTTATGGAAACCGAAATTATAATTATTTTTTATTTTAATTTTCTTTTTTTCTTTTTTTTTTTTTTTTCCTTCTTCCTCCGATCGCCGACACAGCAATGGTCGGCGACCGGCCAGGCGAGCCTTGAGTTCGCCGGCGTCGACCGGCAAGGTGGAGGCCTCTTGGCGAGCCTCGGCCTCGCCAGGGCATCGACGAGCCATCCGCCTCGCCGAGATCGGGCAAGCTCGAGCTCGCCAAATCGGGAGAGCTCGGCGGATCCGGTGAGACTTGAGGCTCGCCGATCTAGCGAGCTCAAGGCTCGCCGGCATCGGGCGAGGCTCGAGCCTTGCCGAGATCCGATGAGGGGCGAGCTCGAGCTCGCCTAACGCCGGCAAGCCTCAAGCATGCCGACCGGCGAGGCGGAGGCCTCGCCGGCGTCGGCGAGCCGGGTGAGCTCGAGGCTCACCTGTGGCCGGCTGCCGGGTGTCATCATGGCCGGTGACTGGCCAAAGAAGAAGAAGAAGAAAAAAAGAAAAAGAAAAATTATATTAAAAATTAAAAAAAATAATTAAAAATTTAATTTTTAAAAATAAAAATAATTAAAATTCGATTTTTTAAAATAATTTTTTTAAAAAATTATAAAAATTGTCCATTAAATTTATGTTGTATAAAAATATTTTAGCAATACCATTTTTTTTAAAAATATATATATAAGAAATAAGCTTTTGTTAAATTTAGTTAAATAGGTCGGATATGGGTCGGAAAATTTACATTAGGCATAAATAGGTCATAAATGGGTTAATGGGTCAAGTTGTGTCGGACCATTAATGACCCGACCCAAACCCGATCCGACCCACCCATCTAACACCTCTACTACTAACCCCTGAATTTTGTTTCTTGGACATATGCCCTAACCTTCTATTCCAACGCATGAATGAATTTTTCTTAAGGAATCCAATTTTCTTTATGACAATCCTTATCAATAATAGGCTGGAATGGTGGGTTTGGAACTCTACTTACAAAAGAATGTGAATCTATTCGGCTGATTTCCACTCTTTCCCTCAAAAAATGACTCACTTATTTCACACGATTAATTAATCATTTCCCATTTAAAATAACCTATTTTGCAATATGCCCGCATGTTGACATGACATGAACACTACCTATGAACATGAATTGTCACCCCCCATTCTGTTAACAAATCAATTGAAAACAAGCAATTTATGTCAACATGCTTTCAAATCTTCAAAGTGTCATGGATTATTTTTCGATCGTGCCACTGAGGCATGTCTTTGAACGGGTCACGTGCATTTGATTGAGGAGTGAAACAAAGGCATAATATGTTAGGAGTAGAGATTAAATCTATACTAAATCTTTTCAAAATGTCTACAATCACTGATGTAAACTTGAATAAGACTGATTTGATTCTAGTCCAGAACATGCCGTTTTAATTATTTTTCTTCGTGAAAAAAATGTGCAACGGAATTCAGTAGAGCTCACAGTCTCCAGGAGATACCTACGCTCATGGACATAAAAATCCTTTCGTCTGAAGAGGTGAACCCCCACTCATCACGGGCGAAATTACGCTCAGCTCTCACTGGTGACGACCACAGCACAAATCCTTGAGAAACAAACAGCAAATAAATTCCAAGCGACTGAAACTCAATTGATCGCGCTCGATACAAGAGGAGGAATCAATTGATTGCGCTCGACACAAAGGAGGAAGGTGAAGGCGTGGAGCTTCTAAAGAAGTGTACGGGACGAGGAAGAGAAGGTGCAGGGCTTCTGAGGAGGCGTCAAATTGCGGCGGCAATAGTGTGGCTACCGAGGTGGAAAGAGGGCGTCGAAATTGCTGAGTTTAAGGGGATTGAGCTTCGAGAGGATGCGCTCAAAAATTGGTAAACGATTTTAAAAATTTTAGGAATTGTATTTTTCCATTGGAGATCAATTAGCCCACTTCAAGCCCTTGCTTAAAAAACATATTCACTCAAGGCCCTCTTTAAAAAAAAAAAAAAAAAAATTAGGGTACTTAAGGCCCTTATTTAGAATTTTCCCATGAATTTATGACCAATTGAGAGCAAGATTGTGTTGTAGATCATTTCATTTATTCACATTAAACAAAGTAAACATTACAAAACAAATTGAGAGGTGGCTTGCATTTGATTATTCAGTTCCAAACTCCAAAGTTCCTAACCCAGCGATTGTTTTGTGCTGAAAAACATGACGAAAATCCACGTAGCAGAAAGCCCTTTTCCAGATAACCAGGAATATTACATTTGTTTCTAGTCCACAGGACAAAACCTAGCACAAGAACCACTGCTTGTGGCTCTCTCCTAACCATAAGACAGTATCCTTGTTTTTGTCATTCCAACTCCGCTGAAAGGGAGATATCTTAGGATGGGGTCAACCGTCCTAAAACGAAGACAGTATCCATGCGCTCTGCCTCATGAGATGTGGAAACAGGAACACCCTGATCACCAAAGCCACTCAATGCAGAGTCATTTCAAGAAGGTTTTATACGAAGGCACAACTCGATCATCACATATCGACAGAACATAGTCAGGACCGCATCAGATTTCTGAAAATTTCCAGCTCCAAGAGCCAAAAGCACCATGGTCACACAATTTGTATGGAGACATCAAAACTGGTTCTAAAGACATCCATGTGTACGTATATTTTTGACCCACATGCTGACTATGCTAACATGATGTTCGATCGACCCCATAAGCCCGTCTAAACAATTGTTCTGCTGAAAATTGGCCAAAAAGACTGGTCAAGCCAGAAGCCAGTTTTCATACTTTTAAGGGAACAATTGCCTCATAGCCTATTTGAAACCTGAAAAAGTTTTAATACAATTGATCCTTTAAATTTGACCACGCAGTGGTTGATCTAGACATTCTTACCTCAGCTATTCTCTTCCTTTTCTTACCCTCTGCCATTTTCTTCTGCTCATCTTTATAGCCCGACTTTGCTTCTTCAGCCTCGACCAGCAAGATTTCCCAGTCTGCAAGGAGCTTGTCCATCCTTGACTTTACTTCCTTCATCTTTTTCTTGAGCTTTTCCTCTTCCTTGGTGAGGTCATCCATTAACTGCTTATACAAGATGTGAGTCTCTTGGCTCTTCTTCACAGCAGAGAACCTTTGATCCGTTTGTAGTTTATGCAGCTCAAACTCAGCATTGACCTGCTCAAATGTTAAGAAGTCAGAAGTAAAATCATTGAAATTGGCCTGAAACATCTTGATTGCTATTTGTTGCTCCAATGATAATCCAGTTCTGGCTGAGTTAAAGTTGATAGTGCCTCAGATAGCCTCTCTTTCATATTCAATTTGAAGCGATCTGAAAGGCATTCCTTCAAAGACTGCTTAGCCTTCCCAACTTCTAAGCTAGGAATTTTAGCCTTCAAAGCACTATCATGGCAGCACAAAGTTGATCCTACACCATCACCATTAGTCTCAGCAGCACCGACAAACTCCTCCAGACTAGTAAAATAGGGGTCAAACTTATCAGTTGGTCTAGCTGGCTGAATGTTCACCGGAGGTGTAACTGTTAAGACGCAAACTTTGGCTTTAATCACCAAGTGTCATTTGCTAGGTATCCACTAATACGGTTATAAATCTCAGTCAACGGAATGAAACTTGTGAAACCCCCAGTCTCTCTCTAGCAGTAAAAACATTTTGCCCCCCTGCAGAATTCAGGAGACAGAGTGACGAATTCAAAAACTTATTTACAACACCAGAGCATGACATGTGGAAGAAATATTGGAGAACATCAAGAACTAGAGTTTTACATTGTTCTCATCAAGCAAAATATTGGCAACAGAAGAAGCAAACACCTCCCCATGATCAGCTTAAGCAACCAAATTCGTACAAAAATGAAACTGACAATGCGCCACAGTTTTAAGACCTCGAGACGTAACCATCCTAGAAGTTAAGTTGTGGCTCCCTTTTTTCCGGACCAACATTTAGATCATATTAGATGTAGTCAAGCCCCAACTCCTCCATCCACAGGACCAGTTGCTTACAAACTTAAAAGTGCTATATTCCTGAATCAGTAACAACCACCTTTGAGAGGTTTAACGAATGATATACAGAAATGCTATTTTCTCCCTCGGCACAATATCTCTCTTTGCACTTCTTCTTGTCCATTCTTTTATCATCTAAACCTTTCTTCTTATTCATGTCATAGCACCGAATTCTTTTAAAATCTAAATGCGCACAATCAATTGGAGAGAAACCTATCAGACACTCACATTATAAAAAAGAGATTTCAAAAAAAAAAAAAAAAAAAAAAAAAAAAAAAAACAATCAATGGAATTAAAGAACAAACCCTTTCTAATAGAGCGAACATCATTGATTTGATGAATCACGCCCAAGCTGAACTTGGCGTCTCTGGTCCACCCCTACGGCAACGTCACAAAATCAGGGACTCCGAGAAAAGGGAACAAATGGTCTGAGCCATTCCCTTTGGGGTATACCAGAATTATCCTGTTCAAAAAGTATCGGAAGACGCAAGAATCACTTGGCAAGACGATGAACATGCGATCATCAAGAAACACCGCAAAAACAAGAAAAAAAAAATTGACTCACCATTTACAACCAGAAACTGTAAATGCTTCAGTGCAAAGCATTTTTGCATCCTGCTCAGTGAAGTAGCTGATTTTCCACGTGAATTCTCCCCGACTAACATCATTTTGCACATCCATTTATTTATTTATTTATTTGGACTGCTACTTCTGCACGATCAACTTTTCGCAAACAACACAGATTTTTCTTCTTAGACGACACTCCAACTGCGAAGGAGGAGAAGGAGGAGAGTTTCTTACAGTACAGGAGTTGGGAAATTTTATGCGGTAGGAGAAAATATTCAGTGGTTCGTGCGCGCCACGTCATCCGCTGACCTGGCGCGCACAAACCACTCAGGTATGGACACCTGTCCTAGGGGGCCCGCTGGAAAATGAAAGGACCTGCTCAGCTCGGCTCAGCTCGGCTCGCTGGAAGAGGAAAAGACAGGTCAATGGGTCAAGAAATTCGTAAGCTCCCGCCTGAAAAGTTTCTCTCTCCTCAATTGAATTTTTGGGGTTTTCTCTCTCCTCTTATCTTGAGAGAACGACGAGACCTGTGTTTCCTTCTCCGTGCATTCCAGCCCCTCCGCTTCCGCCTCCGCCTCCTCAAAAGCCTCGCCGGTCATCTGCGTCTGGCACGTCGCCTCCTCCAAGAGCCTCGCCAGTCGCCGTCAGATCCCGACCTGTAGCACCCCTGAACCAACTAAGGCTGCCACAGTTACCTATCTAACTTCGCTTTACATATTGAGCCGTAAATTGTTAGGCTCTCTTCTCTTTTTTTTTTCAACGGTCCCAGCGCAAAATCTTACAGCGGAAGTAAAATTAACATCTTCATTTCTTTCTCCGACAATCATAATACAATGCACACTAACTAGTTCATCAGAGTAAAAAGTCAAGGCCTGAACATTCTACATAGTAGAAAATGGACACCTTTATTTGGTACATCTGAGAACCAGGGTCCTCTACACTCTGCTATACTTCAAAAGATGACCGACGTCTTCTTCATTAGTCGTACACTTAAGGTCCATCGATCAATGTCGGCATCCAAAAGTTCCCTTCTTTGTTATCCTCCTCCTTGCGGTCATATCCAACCACTCAATCCATCTACTCATCTGAAATGTTAGTCCCCAAAAGGGGTGAGTACAACCACTCAGCAAAGATATAATCTCTAGACTACCCATACCTTGCAATCAAGCACATCACAACAACATGTAAGCATCATAGACAAGCATTTCAATCATCAAATTGCAGTCATATCATACTTTCACCAACCAGCATCTTAACTATGTATACACATCTCATCATGCAAGCCTTTCATAATTTCACAAGACAATCAGAAAACTTTAGAATATCAAAATCATGATCGCAGGTGAACAATTCAACCACATGCCTTGACATTAACCTCAAAGCATACATCCATCAAACATGTGTGCTCATAATGCAAGCATTTCTCATGTTCACCTGGTTCATCACTCATACACTTGCACATTAACATCTTTTATGCATATGAACATGTCACATTATTCAGCAAACACATATGCCAATATTTCTCCCCATGTGCATGACTCACATGATCAGCTCAATTCATGCTCATGCATAAACACATATGCCAATATTTCACCCCTTGTGCATGACTCACATGATCAGCTCAATTCATGCTCATGCATATCAACAACGTCATGTGCACCTTTCAAAGTTTCGCAATACTCATGCATATGACCAACTTTATGTGCACCTTTCACAGTTTCACAATGCTCATGCATTCGTATCAAATTCTTGCAATTTCAAATGCAAATCCCGGTAAGAACCAACCGGCTTCCGGCCCCCACATTCCGGGCATCTCACACCCAAAACGGCATCGTGAGGCATCACGGCACACACGCCGTGCTTCCGGCATTTACACTCCCCGGCCGGGCATCTCGCACCCCAACCGGCATCACGAGGCATTCATGGCACACACACTCCGTGCTTCCGGCACCCCCAACGCTCCGGGCATCTCAACTCCGAGGCCATCCAGATTTACGCACACAGGGCTACTGGGCATCCGGCATTTTCACTCCCTGGCTGGGCATCTCGATACTTCCGAGGAATAATCACCCATGTCATGCAATTATCTCTTTCATATGCATGCTCTTATGACATGTTACATGATGTTCAATTAGGCAACAGCAAACTACATCACATGTCCTCTCTCACAAGACATGGATTTCACTTAAACATGCCTCATTACATGTTCCGTGCTATTCATGAGCAAAAACAGCAAGCAATGCCATGCATGTTCACTCACATGACATGAATTTCACTCAACATGCTTTAACATATCAATGCTCCACAATTCAGCATGTATTCGTTGAAAAGACAACTCATTTAAACCACATATATCCTTAATAAAGTATGAAATTCATGCATACATAACAATTATGGCCACATGGAATGTTCCTCATGTAATATGCACACTCCAATGATGAATACCAAAGGAAATGACACACGGCCATGTCATCACAACCATATCTTTGCAAAACAGCATACATAGCCTTCAAAGAATCCATATTTTTACCATTTATTTGGCCATATCAGGTACTACCATTTAACCATAGCATTATACACACTTAGTAACACATCTTTCATCAAGGAATCATCCCCAAATAATTCACACATAGGAAGATATGAATTGTACAAAATCAGTTTTGACATTCTCAATTTTCAGCATACACGGTATTCATATGTCTAGAAATTTAATGCCTTAATGTGACTCAAGAATTACCACTTTTAACTATGTTGCAGCCAAGAGTCTAATGAACACAATCCATGAAGAAAACATCACCAAATTCGTGCTCCATAAGTTTCCACAATACACACTTATCCTCGGTAAACTGTTCATCAACGCCCAGCAGAACATCACAGCAAAGCGACCTCAATTGAGCTATCTATCCACCTTATTTTGTTCTGATTTTTGGATATGTTATAGAACATTAAGTAATGCACCACTTTCATGAAGAAATCGAGTTAAGAAAATCATGAAAACATCACCAAAATAGTCACGCAAGTTTCTGTGTTCAATCCAGCAATTTCCAGAATACAACGACCAGAAAACTCAAGCATTTCACCAAGCTACACTCAACGAAATGGGCTCAATTTTTAGTATGTTATAGCCCAGAATGTCCTCAACAAATCATAAGAAGAGATTGAATCATAATTCCCCACAGAACTATACAAACCACTAGCATCAAGACTGAGAGGTCTACTAGCGACTCCGAGAATGCTCCGGTTCCTAAGGAATTGGTTTTCACCCCACAAACCCCCTTCAAATGCTCTCATTTTCGAATATGTCACAGATCATGAGGTGTACAACAACTTCCATGAAGACATCAAAATCCAATTCCCCCTCTAAGACCCTCTACCAACGCATGCAAGCAAACTGTGCAAAACCGTTCTTGGAGCCCGATTTACTCCGGTTTTGATTTCCTCTTAAAAACTCAACATTCCAGCCAAGAGGTTCATGATTTCTACAACTAAACATCATTAAAAGAAGCATGAGAGGACTAGAAATTTATCTTGCCTTTGATTTGAGCAAAAACGATGGAGAAACGGTGACAAATGATGCAGCAACTTCTCGGTCCTTCCTCCCTCTTCTTCTTGCCCGAATTTCCTCCTTCTCTCTCACTCTCTCACTTTCTCTCTCTTTGGTCGACCTAGAGGGCTAAATGGCCAGTCACTCCCTTCTTTTACACCTCAATTGCCACTTATCAAGCTTTAGAATCTCCACTCCATGCGCGGCGACATGTGGCAGTGAGGTGGACAGCTTGGACGCCACCTCACCAAGCTCTCCCTCTCCTTGGCCGAAGCTTGCATTTCTTTTGGGCCTAGTTGGTCCAATTACATTAAATCATTAAGCCCACATGAGCCTAATTAAATTAAGCCTTGACCCACCCAAGTAATTCCTTGGCCGTAGAGCATATATGTATACATAAATTCACTCAATTCCAAACACTAACCAATTTAAACCTCATAGCCACTATGTCCACCAAAATAATTCAATTACAACTCAATAAACCAAAGTCTAGAATTTCACAATTCAATTAATCACAACCTCACATCTTGATAAGTTGCCAAAATAAAATTGAGGATGCCACACGACCCCCTCCGCCTCTGACTGTTCCCACGGAGATCGAGCACAAGGTTTGTGCTCGCGTTGGTCTCTCGGCAACTTCTGGACCTCGATTCCCTCCGACGAACTCCGACTCCGAGCCCTCGAGGTCAATGGTCGGGACCTGAGGGCCTCATGCTTCTTCTCCTTCTCCGCCTCCCCAAAAGCATCGCCGGTCTGCTGCTGGCACATCGCCCTGAGAACCCCGCTGATCGCAGCTGGGTCCCGAGCCTCCTCTGCCTCCGCCTTCGCCTTCGACTGTTTCCAACGTGGAGATCGAGCACAGAAGGAGAAGAGAAGAAAGACAAAACCACCCCCTCCCTCTCCTCTCGTCCCCTAAACTCCTCTCGCCGTTCCCGACAGCTTCATCGATGCCTTCGATAGTTGTGTCCGATTCAGCTCAATCCCTGAAGAAATCCAAAAGCAAGAGCAAAGAGAAGAAGATGAAGGCGAAGGTCCAGCTCGAGGCCGACGGCGGCTGCGAGTCTCCGACGTCCGACAAGAAGCACAAGAAGGAGGAGAAGAGCGGCAGCAAAGGCTCCGAATCCAAGCAGCCGAAGCTCCTGGAGCATCAGGGGGATGCGAAGAAGGAAAAGAAGAGGAAGGCACTGGAGTTGTATGAGGATGACGAGGAAGACGAGCGAGACCAGCTCCGAGCTGGTCGACCCTGAGAACTTGAAGGGGAAGAAGAAGAAGGCGAGGTTGAGCGACGGCGATGATGAGGTAGCTCGGGAGGAGAACCGCAACACTTTGTCGAATTTCAGGATCTCGGACAGCTTGAGGTTGAAGTTGAAGGACAATGGATCGAGGCACTTTTTCCCATTTAGGCCACGAGGTTTGACATCATCCTCGATGGGACTGATTTGCCAGGTATGGAGACTTTTTATTTGAATTCCGCAGGATTGACATGTCGATGGTCGCGCGCTTGGTTGAAATCCGCTAATTAACTGACAAATTAGAGAAGTCAATGTCTGGACGTTGCAGTAATGACAGCTTGTGATGTGGAAAAGGGTCACGAAGCTGACATATATGAAAAGAGAAGCGGGTTTTGTTGGCTCTATGAGTAGTGAATGGTTGATGTATGAGCCTGGTGAATGTTGTTTTAATTAACAGCACAACAAAGCAATTATGGTGCAGAGCAACATTCCACAAGCCACTCCCGAATTCCCATGGTTCAGTCTTTGGTCATGGCAGGCACCGACTATCATTCCTCTCTGTGCGGAGCAACCGACAAGCTAGTGGATATGAGTTCGCATGCTTCCGCGAGGGTGGAGTTGAAAAAATTTTCTTCATCGGTGATGGACTGTGCAGAAGGAAACCTCCCAGGTCATCCCCTGGTTTCTGATTTGGAGATCTCTGATGGGATTCTGGGGGGATCAGGTTTTGTAAACTCCAAAGACAACCTTTCTCCTGAAGGTGGTGGTACTATAATGAACTTGCTTCAATTATCATCACAACTTCAACGTGTGGAGGATCAAAGGCAATCCATCCATTTGAAGGAGCAAAATGATGTTTTCGGTTGTCCCAGCATCACCTGAGCATTCCAAGATAAGGTACAAGGAAATCCTTGAAACATTCATTTGCTTGATGGGTAGGTAGCGCCTATGTTTCTCTCGTATTCAGTTTGCTTTGTCAATATTCACTTTATTGGAAATCGACTGTATATACTATGAGAGTAGAAATTATTTAATTTTTTTTCCCACTTCTTGTGCTTATTTAGATGAAATGTTTGGCAAGGTTGTTTTCCTTGAACTCTGTATTAGCACTCAGTATTAAGTTGCGCTAGGCTCTAGCTGATCAATAAGAATCTGGTCCCTACTGGTATTGGAGTGTGTCTTACTCGCTATGCCATCCAATTGCATGGAGTTGTCAATTTTACAGCAAACTTCGTCCTTCTCTCGGCAAAGTTGTCACCTCTTGACTCTGTTTATATATAGACTGACAACTTGCCCTGTCTGATATGACAGGATGTTTAGGCCAAGATTGCTACTGCAGGCAAAAGTAAATCTGGAACCAATTCCTCTTTTCTTTTCGTCAGCTGCTGTCGAACTTGATGTTGCAATTCAGTTCACTTAGTGACATACGCATTCTCATTTTCATTGCAGTTACAATTGAAAAGCAGTTCGAAGCTTTGCATCTTTTCTGCATTGTTTCTCAATTCTTCTGCTGGTCTGGCTCGAATTCATGATCCTGTCTTAGTGAAACAGAGAATTGGCTAAGATTGGCTTTTATTTCTCTCGAGGGAGAGGTTAATGGTAGTAGCATAGGGAAGATCAGTATTCTTCAATGGCCACGGAAGGCAGTGGTACACCCAATTGAGCAATAAATTATTTATTGAACTTTGCAATTTTTCTGGTCCAAGCAGTAAGCAGGAAAGAGTAGTGAATTTAGTAGTGAATTTAGTCTACGAAGGTGTTGGTAATGGCGGTCCAATTAAGAAAAATCAAGGATCGAGTAAAAATCCTCATGCGAAAGGGTGTAATGCCGCTAATTCAGTTTTATAGCTACTACTAAGACCTCTGTTCGTCCCGCTTTCTGATGGTGATGGTGGTCTGACTTCTCCATAACTTCGGTCATGGAGATCTTGTCGTGCATTGCCCATTGATGTTGTGTTTGTGTCGGTTTGTTTTTGTTGCTTCGATTGCTGAAAATCTATGGCAACCATGCAGAAGAATTGCAAGGCCCAGTATGCAAGGGCATTTTTCATTTTGACAGTTTTAGGACATTGGCCTGAACAGATTTTTAGGTCATTAATTCTTCATAGTCAACAGGGGAGGGAAAACAGATTCATTAAAGGTACTGTACTGCGGAAGGCATTCAAACCTACAGCTGATAATTTGACCAAAAAAACTGGCTAAATAAATCTTCTAGTTTGTGGCATTGTCATCTGTACATTACTTCATTGGTGTTATTTGATATAAAAAAACCAAAAGTGCGTGAAGATTGTTTGGCTGCCGTTGCATTTCATTTTTTTTTAAAGATGATTGGCTGCTAGGAGCATGAGTTTTGGAACTGCTTCCTCATTTCTGTAGTTGATGGGTTTTAATTTACTAGCACTGATTATCACCTTGTTCGCTGTGCAAATTGTACCAGGGCAAAACTATGGCTTCTGTCTTGCCCATTTTGGAATCTCTAACGAATGGGCCTACAAAAACCTCAAGGAAGACAGGATATGGTAAGCCACCAAGTGTTTCGATGCTTTTACCTACTAAGGAATTGGCCAAGTAGGTATTGCAATCAAATTAATGGAAATAATCTCATCTCTTTACAGCGATAGATGTCTGACATCGTCTACTCTATTATTTTAGGTGTTTTCTGATTTTGAAGTTTATGGTGGAGCAATGGGCTTAACATCATGTTGTTTGTATGGTGGAGCACCTAGCCGTGTGAAAGTAACTCATTGAATTGGAAGCTTATTTGGTTTTCTTTCATCCGCTCGCATGTTCACAGTTGTTACACCTTGTGGCAGGACCACATTGAGAGGGAAAATATTGACTTGAGCTCTTTAACCTTCCGCCTCCTTGATGAGGCCGATGAAATGATAAGGATGGGTTTTGTTGAAGATGTGGAGTTAATTTTTGGTGTGTGTACACTAATTTTTTTCACTATGAAGTTTCTGGTGGAAATATGCTTTACTAATTTATTGCAATTACAATTATTATTAGTGTAGCTCTTTAACAAATGTTTTCAATATATTGTAGGTTGAGGACATTTTGTATGACTGACTACCATGAGAAGCAAGTTGCCATCAACAAGTAGATAGAGAAAAGATCTGTGTAATCAAAGAAATTTGAAAGAGGGCGAACGGCAAAATGAGCAAGATCAAGCATGGCTTTTGACTTCGAAATGATGAAATAAATTCTCTTGAAAGTATAGATAGTTAACTAATGTCAATTAGTGCAGCTTTTGGATTTTGTTTTTGGCTATGAGCTTGCACTTCTACATAGGGTAGAATCGATGTGCAGCTTTTTGGTTTTTTTGTTATGAACATGCACTTCTACATAGAATAGAATCAATGTGCAGCTTTGCGTCTTTTTGCTATGAGCATGCACTTCTAGATAGGATAGGATCAATGTGCAGCTTTTCGACATTTTGCTATGAGTATGCACTTCTACATAAAGTTGGATCGATTTGTAAATATTTTTTGAGACTTGTATAGTTCACTACTTCTGCTACAATAAAATGCCATATTATGATGTTAAATTATTGATCAATGCAACAATCTACTTTTTGGTATAAGCAGTTATTATTTTTTTTAGGAAATTACATCACGAGTATAAATATCGACTGAACATTTATTGAGACCCTCTATTGTAGTTAGATTTGGATTTTTCCTTGTCTAGTTGAATCATTAGTTGCTTTTGAGTTGTCTCTGCAATGATATTCTACCCTTGATTTTAACAGATTGTAATGTTAAGCAAGCGTTTTTCTTCATTTTGTCGATTGGTGATCTTATTGCCGTAGTATTTCTTCATTTTGTCGATTGGTGATCTTATTGCCGTAGTATTGCTCCACCGTTGAGAAGCACAAAAGTAGGAAACAACGCTTATATTGAACTGATCAAAAATATATACCCAAGTGTACAACTCACATTTGCAAAATTTAGAAAGGTGGAGACATCAGTAAAAGGCCCCCACAAAAAGCTAGGAAAAAAGAAAACAGACCATTCCATTTCCAATTAAACACATATTATTTTTGGGACACTTTTCATTCACTCGGGTCACAACAAACAAATACCAATTCTACTTGTCCTTCGTGTCTACCCATTCCAACATCTAAGAGTCATCCAACATCCGAAAGTCTTTCGTGTCCACTCATTCAAGATGCTACACAAGACAAAGGTAAAGAGGTAATTGTCTACTCTAGGCGGAAAACTCAAAAGGAGTTGGAGGACCGTATTACATCGAAGCCAGCTCAAGAGACAGACTTGAATTCAAGACCCACAATAGATGAAGGTAATGCTCCTATAAGCTCAGAAAATTTTTCTGTACTCGATGATCTTGATCAGCCCATTGCTCTTAGGAAAGGGAAGAGACAGTGCACTCAACATCCTATTAATAATTTTGTATCTTATGAAAAGTTGTCTGCTAAATACAAGGCATTTGTTTCAACGTTGAGCAACATTCAAATTCCCAAGAATATCCAGGAGGCACTTGCTCAATCCGAGTGGAAAAAAGCAGTTCTTGAGGAAATTCATGCACTTGAGAAGAATAATACTTGGGAATATACAGAATTGCCAGCTGGGAAGAAATTGGTGGGATGTAAGTGGGTCTTTACAATTAAGCACAATGCTGATGGTAGTGTTGATCGTTTCAAGGCAAGGCTGGTTGCTAAGGGATTCACGCAATCATATGGTATAGACTACGAAGAAACCTTCGCTCCAGTGGCCAAACTAAACTCCATTCTGGTGTTGCTCTCCCTTGCAGCTAACTTGGACTGGCCTCTACATCAATTAGACATAAAGAATGCCTTCTTGAATGGGGAATTGGAGGAAGAAGTCTTCATGGAGGTTCCACCGGGAATTGACACTAAAGAGAGCTTCAACAAGGTATGCAAACTCAAGAAATCCTTATATGGTCTAAAGCAATCACCTCGTGCTTGGTTTGAGAGGTTAACAAGGGTCGTTAAGAAGTTGAATTTCATTCAATGTCAAACAGACCATACCATGTTTGTCAAGAAGTCAGCTGAAGGTAAAAGAGCAGTAATGATTGTATATGTCGATGATATAATCCTAAGCGGTGACAACTGGAGGAGATTGGAAAATTGAAGAATATCTTGGCAAAAGAATTTGAGGTTAAAGACCTAGGTCAACTCAAATACTTCCTAGGTATGGAGGTAGCTCGGTCACGGAAAGGAATTGCAATTTCCCAATGCAAATATACTCTTGATCTTTTGAAGGAAACTGTTATGCTTGGGTGTAAACCAGCTGACACACCCATGGATTCTACAAATAAAACCAAGATGGAAGAAGAAGGACCATTAACGGACAAAGGGAGGTATCAAAGATTAGTTGGCAAACCGATCTATCTCTCGCACACTCTGCCAGACATTGGTTTCGCAGTAAGTATGGTTAGTAGATACATGAACCGACCAACAAAGAAACACATGTAGGCAGTTTTTTGAATTTTACAATACTTGAAGAAAAGTCCTGGAAGAGGGCTCTACTTTAAGAAAACGGATGAAAGAAACGTGGAGATATTCACGGATGCAGATTGGGCTGGATCTCTCATGGACCGAAGGTCGACAACAGGGTATTGTACCTTTATGTGGGGCAACATGGTTACTTGGAGAAGCAAGAAGCAACCTGTTGTTGCTAGGAGCAGCGCTGAAGCGGAGTTTAGAGCAATGTGTCAAGGAATATGTGAAGGCATATGGCTGAGAAGAATCTTAAATGAACTAGGATTCACTAATACCAATCCTATGTCATTATTATGTGACAACAAAGCTGCTATTGAGATTGCCAAGAACCCGGTTCATCATGATAGAACAAAGCATGTGGAGATCGATCGACATTTCATCAAAGAAAAACTCGAGGAAGGAATCTTGAAGCTCTCGTATGTTCCGACCAATCATCAAACAGCGGACATACTCACCAAGGTTTTATCTAGAAATAGTTTTGAGACTCTAAGGTGCAAGCTGGGTATGATAGACATTCATAACCAGCTTGAGGGGGAGTGTTGAAAATCAGAATTGGATTTTCTGGTTATTTTGTTTCCAGATTTTTTAGATTTTCCAGATTTTCTAGATTTTCTAGATTCTCCAGATTTCATTTTTCCAGATTTTGTTTGTTAGCTTTTAGGAATGTGTTTATTACGTTTTAGGGTGGTGTAGCAGCTATAAAAAGGTTAGATGCCTCATGTAAAGATTCATTCCCTTGGAGAATAAAAAATCTCAGAGCAAATTCTCCTAATTTTCTTCACAGAGTTGACTGAGAAAGTATACCAAATACATTAGGACAATATGGGACCAAGGTACCACATACTTTATCCTATGGTGGGTCATTCATTACAAAAGCTTGAGGCTAGGTTTCCTAAAATCATAAAATCAGCCAAAATTTCACATTGAAGGCTTTTTTTTGTCTGGAAGGTCCGACGCCAAGGAAGCGGCTGCAGATTATTTTATCAACTTCTACCTTGTTGCCGCGACCTCTCCCACCACCGAAGCCACCAGAAAACCGACCATTCCTTGGACCAAAAAAACTACCACCTCTACCCCTAGAAAAACCACCGCCATGACCACCCCCACTGCCAAATCTTCCCCCTCTTGATTGGTCTCTCTCCTGGAGACACGGCAATGTTTTTACCACCTCTAAGCTTACATTTGTTGCATTCTCCTGACCTGCAAACCAAAGAAGAGAGAAATATTAAAATCATTAGCTACACTAAACTGATTAATTTGCAATATTGCTAAAATAATGGAAAAATCTATGGAAAGTATGCATAAAGTGCAACATCACTTATGACTTAGGAGCCTGATGAGTTCTGTAGTTTAAGTACCAGCAAGGAAAGTATCTAGATCTTCAACTGCCACATCAAATACAATGCCATTTCCATCAACTGAGGATAAGACCCTTCACAAACTCTACTTTGTTTTCAAGCAAGAATCTCCTGAGGACACCTAAAGCATACCTAAAATCAAAGTGACGCATAAGCCCAGAGTCAGATCACGTGAGAATAGAATACAATACCAAAGCTAGAAGGGGGCCAGCCCCAACTTCCACACAATATCTGCGGAGAGCGATGCGCAAAGCAATACAACTATTTGACAAGAGATCTCGCATGCTTATGAAGGGGTATAAATGGGCCTTCCAGTCTCAAGAAGTAAGGTTACATGGTTTTCGAGTAAAGAACACCTGGAGTGCCATAACTTGGCACGGGGGGACACTTAAGTGCCATAACTTTTTTTCGGTACACTTAAGTGCCACTTTTTTTTTCAAATGGAACACTTAAGTGCCAATATCGGAGTAAAATGGAACACTTAAGTGCCACTCCGGCGAAAATCCGGCCAAACGCAATTTTCCGGCGATGGAGGTCCAAAACGGCGTCGTTTTTGCATGCGACGTGGCAAAAAATGCAAAAACGACGCCGTTTCGCGTCCGACGTGTAAAAATAATAAAAAATTAATTAAATTAAATTAAAACTTAATTTTAAATAAAAATACTCTAAAAATTAAAAAATTTAAAAAAATTTAAAAAAAAAAGGGTGGGGACGAAGGGGCGGGCGGGCGAGGGTTGAGCCCTCGCCGCCGCCGCCTCCCGCCGTCGCCGGGAAGGGCCGGCGATGGAGGGGGAGGGTCGGCCGGGTCGCCGGTCCTCGGCCGGCCGGCGGCGAGGGCCGCGAGCCCTCGCCGCGATCCGGCGAGGGCTGCGGCCCCGTTGCCTCCCTTGTCGCCGGGAAGGGCCGGCGACGGAGGGGGAAGGTCGGCCGGGGGTCGGCGACCCCCGGCCTACCGGCGGCGAGGGCCGCGAGCCCTCGCCGGATCGCGGCGAGGGCTCACGGCCTTGCCCGGATCTAGGAGAGGGCTCGCGGGCCCTCGCCGCGATCCGGCGAGGGCTCGCGGCCCTCGCCGCCGGTCGGCCGGGGCGGCGACCCCGGCCGACCCTCCCCCTCCGTCGCGGGCCCTTCCCGGCGACGGCGGGGAGGCGACGGAGGCGAGGGCTCAGCCCTCAGCCGCCCGCCCCTTCGTCCCCGCTTTTTTTTTAAATTTTAGAGTATTTTTAATTAAATTAAGTTTTAATTTAATTTAATTAATTTTTTATTATGTAAACGGCGTCGTTTTGCTGAGTCAGCGCCGACTCAACTCTCCGGCGAACCACGCAAGCATTAAAAAATAATAAACACGCGCCACGTAGGATTTCCGGCAAGGTCGCCGGAGGTGGCACTTAAGTGTCCCATTTGAAAAAAAAGTGGCACTTAAGTGTCCCCCGTGCCAAGTTATGGCACTCCAGGTGTCCCAAACTCCATGGTTTTCAAGTGACGAAAGTAGTGATCTGCTCTTTATTTCACTATAACCCTGAAAAAAGGAAGAGTACGTAAAATAACTGAAGAAAGAAGGAAAAGAGATGCACGTCAAGGAAGTGGAATTAAAGAAATAAGCTTTGTTGAAGTAACAAGATGTGAGTGGAAAATAAACTTACAGAAGCCTTAGCAAGAGCCTTTGCAAGTAATTCAACTGCTGACATGCCTGACGTGTTCAGTAGTTGCTCGGCTGCAGACTTGAATGCCGGAATGACACTGCATTTTGGAGGATATTAGCATCTTGTTATAGGCAATGATTCAGCTTCTCAGCAAAAAGAATGACTGTACCTATCAGAAATTTGTCTTGTTGATTCTGCAGCTTCGACACCAGCAGCTTTAGCAACATCACTTGGCTGCGGAGCACTGATGTGTTCAAATTTTACACCAGACTCTCTTTCGATCTTAGATACATTTGCCCTTCTTGGATCGTACACCACGACAGCTACTACAATATTGCCTAGAAAACAATATAGCCCTCAGCATCTGGCGAGCTACAGAAATAATGAAGCTACGAAAATGCAGGTTTCAACTTAAACAATTACCAGCTCTCCCCATGTGTCCAGATCTCGTGAGTATATTCTTCAACATCACGTGGAGGCCTGCACTTAACCAAATAAAAAAAAAAAAAAAAAAAAAAAGGCCAACTATCAGCACAACTACATTTAAAAAAAAAAAAAAAAAAAAAACAACAACAAATCAAAACATACCACATACAGCATCCTTGGATAATTAACTAGACATCATCGATGTCCACTCCTCATGCCGCCACATTCGTGGCCACTAATATCATAAACTTGCCAGAGCTGAAACCAGCAAGTGTAACCTGCACTCAAGAAGCAAAATTTAAGCAAGGAAAAGCATGTCCTGCGTCAATTAAGAGGTAAAAAAGGTTTCGGCCATTTTAATATAGATGGTCATTGGTAGCCATTCTGAGCATGTATCCGAATGGCCTTTTGCATTTTGTTTTTGCTTGGTATTAATCTCGTGGCTCGCACACACTTCTTTTAAATCCGAAACTCTTGAAATCATCACAACACTCAAGTATCGACACATAAATTGAGAAATCATTCATTCATAGTATTTGTCAAATTCAAATAATATTTTAAATTTTAGTGGGAAGTACTCCAAGCATTGCTTAGGTGTAACCAAACATGCCCTAGACTGTGAGAGTCAATTTCTAGAAATACTTGCATACACGAAACCAGAAAACAAGTGACATACAAGGAATGCATCACTTAAATAGATAGCCCCTGCAAATTAACAAAAGAATATTGTTTCCAGTCATGATGCTGGACCTACCAATGAATTAGATCCAAAAGCAAATGCTCATAATTCATTCTATTGGAGCCTAGACCTGTGCATTCATCACCCGAAAAACTGAGGATAGGTACCCCACTAAAAGCATTAGCCACCTTCATTCTCTGAAAATATTTTATAATGAAAACGAATTTTTTGCTACAAACCAATATCTTTGCCTCGGATGTAACATTTATTGCCGTAATCATTTATACCTTGTGAAACCACCACACATCAATAGATCAGCACTCTCCAAGAAAATGAACTTTTACGCAAATTAGGTTGGTTGATTTGATTAAGATAGTAACAAATTCGCACGACATTGTCACCTGCTATATGTGGTTGACAAATGGAAAGCAGGCAAAACAACTATTTATAGCCATGTAATTTAGTAGAATAAACCATGCTTTATCTTCTTTGTTCATCTCCTCTTCATTATGTTACAACATTAATACTCTTACATTCAGTAGTATCTCTAAAGATTCTACACATTCATCATTTACCTCTCGTTTGGGCTTGTTGTATGTCTCCATGCAAGGGCCATGGTCCAGCAACAATCCTGAAAGTTGAGAAGCAGATTCCTTTGTCTCAGTAAAAATTATGGTACAGCCTCCAGTAAAGAAAATCCAACCAGAGAAGAAAGTTTAAAAATTGTATAGTGTCAAATAAATCTCGTGACTAACAAAAGAGCACAGCATCGAAGAAATTGTATAGTGTCAAAAAAAAACCAAAAAGCTACACATCGATTCAACCCTATGTAGAAGTGCAAGCTCATAGCGAAAAACAAAATCCAAAAGCTGCACTGATTGACATTAGTTAACTATCTACACTTTCAAGAGAGCCACAAGAAGAAGCAAGAAGAAGCAAACCTCCATTTCCTTATTCACAATCTGGCCAAAGGCATCCAGCAAGACAACATCCAACGCAAAGTTCCTCCGACACAATGCCTGCAATTCAGTAAACCAATTGTCACTGCATATTGGAAGAAGGCTGTAGCTAGAGCATGGCACCTGACTTTTAAGGAGCAAATTGAACATTAGATATAAGGAGCCTATTGGGTTTCAAAGAAGGAAGAACAGACTAATACAACCATGCTGAATGTAAAACACCATTGAGTAAGCTTTCTCCCCCATCTCATTTCCCAGACACACTTGCAAGGAAAGCTATGACCCAATCAGCCAATCATTAATATAAATTCATTTTGGATAGACAATTACAAGGAATCTCCAATTCGCAATCTTGCTTTGGAAGCACAACGGGAAACAATTGGAAAAGCTGAAATTGCAAATACTTAAGCCATATCGAAATTGATACTTTTTCCAAAGAGGCAAGCTTTAGAGCTAACTTTTTTTCTATTGAAAGAAAAACAACAAAAAAAGTCGGAAGCTATTAACATAGAAATATCGCTTCCTGACGTCACAGAAAAAAGATTCAAGTTTGTCAAGGCAGTTGAACGACAAATGCTTAACACTGGAGGTGACACTCAATTAGATTTTGTCGAAAAAAATAAAAAAATAAAAAATGCAGTGGTGATAGGATTAAAAGGAAGATACAACGACTTACCTTTCCACCCACGATACTCCAAATACCATCACTACCTTCTTCTATGTCGAAGCGAGATGACTTGTCAATAGCTAAGTGTACCGGTGAGTCCCGGCATTACGGGAAAATATTCATTAAAGAAATCATATCCACATGAATAAGGTCAAACAAACTCGACATAAGGTACCTTATAATGATCCTCAATGGATGAAGAAGGGTGCAAGACCTTTGGACTGTATAAATAACCTTCTATACCATCATCAGTTCCACTGGTACTAACCAAACTTATTTTCCTTAAAGGGCTAGATTCTCCATCTTTTGAGGCACTTAGGGGCTTCTCATCCACCACTTCCCCGTCAATGTGAAGCCGTAAAAGTTCACTTGAGACCTGCCATGAAGATAGAACTTTGAGCAATTTACAAAGGGAAAAAGGCCCTGAGAGTAAGAAACGTAGGAAAGACAATGACATCATAAGATTGACAAGAGACTTTCGGTTGAGCACCATTTATGCAATCTAAAATTCTACTTTATCTCTTTCATCAGACCAACAATGAGACATAGACTTACATAAAATTTTGCAGATAACAAATCTTGTCCAAGATCCTCTAGATAATGCATGCAATTAGTTGATCACAGGCACTCCAATGAATATGAATAGAATCATACTCCATGTATGTACTCTATAAAAGCTTGTTCTTTCCAGTCACATTGAAAGTGCAACAGTTCTATGTGCTATTCGAATATCCATCTAATACGCCTTACTTTTATATATTTGAAGATCATGCACCATTCATACAATTCCAATTACATCTGAAAATGATTGGTTAAACGTAAAACAGACAGATAAAATGTTCAGTAACAACTTGCTTCAGCTCGACGGCTCGAACCAATAAGTGGTAAACATGACAGACATTAATGCGCTCGAGATATAGCCATAAAAATTTCAGCAGTTATCAACTCAAAAGGAACGAGCAGTTTAAAAACTATGTGTAGAAAGAGTAATTCAGACACTTGATATAAATACCTGACAGCCAACATGGACCCATTTTCCAAATGGAAACTCGCTATCTGAAGAAGCGTACGATTTTTCACTTAAAAAAAGAGAAACCTCAGAATCAGGAGATTCTTTTTGTGGAGGAAGCGGTGGCAGAAGCGTGAGTCTCTCATCTCCATTCAAAACGAGAATTGAAAAAGCATCCTTGACATCAGAGTTCACCTGTGTGAAAGAATATTTTTAACCCCATTAACCATAGAACTTTGAGCTGAAAAGAGAAGTGACAAGCAACACTATTTGTGATTATGGTATACATCATCCCTTAATCACCATTTTCGACTAGTCCCTTGTGTCACAAACCAAGATAGATCGCGGTGCGGAATGGGAAAAAGCCAAGACTTGACGCATTACAAAGGATTGATCCCAGACAAATCCACAAAAATCAATAAGCTTTGGTTCCACCAACATGCATTGACACTCAGTATACCATCTAACAGGAACAACACAGCAATACACTTCAGTGAACATGAAAAGACACTCTTGGGAAAATTCCACAATGATTCAAACTCATCGTAATCAGACCGACAGACAACCCGAGAGCCAAGCAACGGTGATCGATCCAAACCAACGCCAAACATCCCTCCAAATCACAAAATCCAACAACCGGTGAGTGATCAATCGCTAAAGCAACTGCCAAAAAGGGACGAAAAATTAACAGAATTGAGAAACGAACACCATCCCTCCCATCAAAAACCAACGAACCAAAAAGGGACGAAAAAAAGATGGAAAAACGGCGGCTTTCCTCTACCTGACGGAAAATGGTACAAGGGAAAGTGGCGGACTTCAAGAGATAAACCCAGAAGCAGAAAAGCAAGGACCCATCTTCTCCTTCATCTCGTTCTTGTTCTTCCTCCTTCTCTGCTTCGATGTCGAGCCAGAAATCACCGAGCGAAGAGTAACGACTCAAGTCGATCGTGCTCTCGCCGTCCGCCACCAGTATATCTAGCCTCGCAAACCTCTTCTGCTTCAAAATCCTTGGCTACGTACTCAAGCCCGAAATCGGGACCGAATAAGGAGTAGAAGACGAAGAAGCTCGAGAGTCCAGTCGGCAGCCGGCGATTTCTGGAGCTGCGGCTGGAAAGTCGATGACGGCGACGAGGACAGATGCGAGGAGGGAAGCGCTTAGGGTGAGTGAGAGGGCTCGAGACAGAGAGGAGGGGGGCGTTTGGGGTGAGTGAGAGGGCTCGGGACAGAGAGGAGAGGAGTGCTTGAGGAAGAGAGAGGCAGAACCGGGAAGAAATAGCGCGCGCTCCGTTGAAAAAAAGAGAGAGAAAATGCAGCAGGCCTCTCCTTCTTCGCCACGCCATCGACCCCGCCCAAGTCCGCCGAGATCTCCCTCGCGATCGAGTGGGCCAGCGTCAGGGACAACGCCCGGTCAGCGGCGGGGAGCCTGGTGCCGCTCGGGAACGAGACCGAGATGCAAGAGGCAGATGGCTAGCGAAGCTTTTTGGGCAGGCGCAGGCCGAGGTGGAGGTCCGGACCCAGAGCCGGAGACGGAGGCGGAGGAGGTGGGATGCGCGGAGAAGGAAACAGAGGAGGCTCTGAGCGTTCTTTTTTCTTTTACGAGGAGAGGAGAGAGAGCCCGCCCATTTAAGTGAGGAGAGAGAAAAATTTTGAGCGGGAGCTGACCGTCCTTTCTTCTTTCTTCGCGGCGGAGCCGAGCCGAGCGCCAAGCCGTCCGAAAATTCTCATTTTCCAGGGGGTCCCGCTCAGGGACACGTGCCGATTTTTCATTGGTTTGTGCGCACCAGGTCAGCAGATGACGTGGCGCGCACAAACCACTGAATATTTTCTCCTGACGAGAACGGAATGTTGCATGTCTCGGGATTTTATGGAAGGAGGAAAGGGGAAAAGCAATTAAAAAGAAACACAGAAAACGAGACACCTTCCCATGCAGTTAAAGAAGAAAGATCGGGAATGGTTTATTCGGGTTCAGAGAAAAAATGCGTGTCATTCGCACTTTTGATTGGCATATTGAAAGCCGATCGGTTACTATCTCTCAATCTCGCAAGCTTTATTGGAATGAAAAATTCTAAAACCGCACTTTAATACGACTCTAAAAAGATTTCAAGATAAGAACAGAGCAAAAAAGAGAATTGTTATTGTTATCGGATGATAATCTAATATAATAAGGTAATCAAATGCACAATTAAAGAGAGAAAAGGATAATTCCATAAATATATCACAAAAATAAAGATAGATATCATAATTATCTCTAATTTATGAAAATATCATAAATATTTCTAACAAAATTAGCTAGTTTTTTTTTTTTTTTTTTTTTTTTTTTTTTTGGTCAAAAGTTCCTCATATCATTTCAAGTAGTAAAAGTAGAGGAACAACCCAAATGGGCTTCAGAACAAAGAATATCCAAAAGGGATTGAGGGAGGTGAGAGACCCAATTCCAAGGTAGAGGTTGGCGGAGGTGAGCTTTTGCAACCCAATCCGCGATTTTATTTAACTGTATCAACTCATGGATCAATTTTAAACCTGGATTCGAAATGAGCACAGCGCGGCCCATCTGGATTACGTAGTTGACTTCCCAAGGGGAGGATCTATCCCCAAAATCGTCCAAATTGATGTGGAATAGTCAGACACTACAACTACCTCATGTGACCCTTCTTTCTTCCTCCACTTCGCTGCCAGTTCCAGACCTTCACAAACAGCTAGGGTTTCGACATACAAGGGGGATTGCGCTTTAACCAAGTGAGCAAAACCGTCGAGCAGCACGCCATTCTCGCCCCTACACACCCCTACAACAGATCCATCATTAGTCCCTGGCATGAAGACTCCATCGACGTTGATTTTCACCCATCCTGGGTCTGGCAATCTCCAACTTGTAGGTTTTGCATTTTTTGTCCCAGTATTTTGCTATTGTGATGGAGTTTGATTGGTATTTTCCTGTCGAGATGGATCTTGATCTATTAATTTTTTCTATGATGAGAGCAGATCTACCACTACGCCCCGCGGATCTGGATTCCTTGCGCGGAAAACTCTCACGCTATTTCCAGATGAGCCAGAGGGCTTCGACGACTGTTTCAGGTTGGGGAGCTTGAGACAAGTGGCTTTTATACTCCACAAACCAGCGATCTATGCTCCTCAATTCTGTACTTTGTATTTGAATCCGGAGGAGGTTATATGACCATATTTCACGGGTCCAGGGGTAGAGTAAGAATAAGTGTTCTGCTGTTTCGGGAGACGCATTGAACAGGGGACACCACGGCTCGGGTAAGACTCTTCTTTTGGCTAGATTCTCTTTTGTGGGAAGGGCATTTTGACATAAATTCTACATGAACACTCTAACTTCGGGGAGGGTGCGTAGACTCCATATTTTGCTCCACAGTTCTTTGGGTTTTTGATATGAAGTTGAAGGTGATATGTGGGCCAAGTGGTCTTCTAATCTTCTGAGTTGATTATACCCACTTTTTACTAAATAATTGCCTGATTTAGTCGCCATCCAAATGCATTTATCTACTCTTCTGTCCGATGGTAAGGGGATGGCTAAAATTTCTCTTACAATTTTGTCCTCGAACAAGTTTTGGAGGCTGTCTTCCTTCCATGTTGAACTGTTTGTATCTATGAGCTCGGCTACCAACAAGGGGTCGTCTTGATTAGCTGGGCCAAGGATTGTGCCTCGCTTTAACCATATGTCCTCACGTATTTTAATTGATGCACCGTTACCTACTTCCCATAGTGTTAAGCCTGAGATAGCATCTCTGCCATTTAGTAGAATCTTCCATCCCCATGATGATCGATGGCCTGTCTTGGCATGATAGAAATCTATAGAAGGGAAATAGAGTCCCTTGAATAATTTACTCCATAAAGATGAAGGGTTTTCTATTAATCGCCAAGCCTGTCTTCCTAGCATTGCTTTATTGAATGCGATTAGATCTCTAAAACCCATTCCTCCCTGGTCCTTCCTCATTTTCAGCACATTCCAACTCTTCCAATGAATTCCAGTCTTGGATTCAATGTTCTTCCACCAAAAGGAAGCAATTTTTTTCTCTATAGCTCTACAAATGGAGATTGGGATCTTAAAGATGGACATCGCGTATTGGGGTAATGCTTGAATAACTGTTTTCAAAAGAATTTCTTTCCCAGCTTTGGACATCAACTTTTCCTTCCACCCTTCTAGCTTCATATTCACTCTGGCCAATATCCAAGCAAACATTTGTTTTTATATGTTCCCCAATCAAATGGAATGCCTAGATATTTTCCAGTTTTATCGATTTCCGGTACTCTCAATTCCCCTGTCATATTTCTCCTTAAAGTTTAAGGACAGCCCGAGCTAAAAAATATTCCAGACTTGTTCAAATTGATTGCTTGACTAGTAGCCATGCAGTATTGATTTAGAACATCAACCAAATTTTGGCATTCCTTCACCTTTCCATCCAAAAAAAATATCAAGTCATCCACAAATAAAAGATGAGATAGTGTTGGGCAATTGCTGTTTAGTTTTATGCCTTTCACTCTCCCTTCCCCAACTGTTTTTTTCATAAGAAGGGATAAGACATTTGCTACTAGTATGAAGAGATAAGGTGAGAGTGGATCACCTTGACGAAGTCCCTTGATGGTTGAAAATCAGGTAATGATTCTCCGATAAACTTGACACTAAAAGAGACTGAAGTCACACAATGCATGATTCAACATACAAGCCTTCAAAAAGTCCCATTCAATTCTGTCATATGCCTTCTTCATATCAAGCTTCAACACAGCTTGAAATTTCTTCTTTCTTTTCCTTATTCTTAGTGAAGTGAGACTAATCGTACCCAAGTCAATTTCATGTCAACCTCAAGAAATGATTAATAATGGTCATGTTCCTGCTTAACCGACACACACGAAATTGACTCATATGATCCGTTTAGACACGATTAATTAAAGATTTTTCTTCATTCTCTTCATTAATAAGATGCCAAATTGATGATATTCCATTGGCTGTGACCATGTTTTTCAATTTGATTTGATGATATTGTGTTGATGGATTATTGTAATATCTAAATAGATTTTATGAAAAGTTAAGGATATTTCATGCCCCGTTGCAGGGTTGATTTTGTGCTAGTGAATCATGCACTCCAATGACTCGTCAATACAATACTTAATCATGTTACACAGGTTGTGTTAGTGTCAATCGCTTAATTTTTGGGTCTAGTGTCAATTTGTGTCTAGTAGATTGACACAATAATTTAATTGTATTGTATTCGAGTTGACTTGTTTTGTAGTATACCCTTATGTCAACACAACACGAACATGAATTGCCACCCTAATTAGTAGCATTCCTTTTCTATTTTTTTTTTTAAAAATGTGTTTGAAATCTCTATCGGCGGTCCCTTTGTTCAGATATTTGTGCTAGGACGGTCAGTGCATTACCAGTGAAACTCTTGTAGGTGCGTTAGATGGTGTTTACTGCCTGACGCTTCAGCACGTCAACTATGCTCCCTTTATGGCCTTGTCTCATCATTTTACAACACTAGAAGTGGCCAAGTTGTTCCTCAACAATGTTTATGAGTTGCATGGGCTACATCTAAGAATTGTAATAGGTAGAGATAAGATATTTACTAGTTTAGTTTGGCAAGAAACCTTCAAATTGATGGTAACCCAGCTGCATTTATTTGACAGCAAATAACCCCAGTCAAATGGGAAAATTGAGAGACTCAATCTTTATTTGGAGACTTACTCGAGGTGTATGCGTTAAGCTTAGCGAAACAGATGGAATCGATGGTTATCCTAGGCTATATGGTGGTGCAATACCACCTTTGGCACTAGCATCCGGACAACTCCATTTCAGACTTTGTATGGTTCTTCCTCGCCAACTCTAGGGCTCGACATTCATGTGTTGGCACCTCTCAACGCAGTGGCTAGCTCCTAAAAGAAGCTTCACTAAGCCGAATGAAGCATTATGCAGAAAAGAAAAGGATGGAGAGGTCTTTGGTAGAAGGGGACATGGTCTAGTTAAAGATACAACCCTACTAGCAGAGACCACGGGAATCTCGCAAGCTCATCCCTAAGTGCTATGGCCTTTTTCCATTTGAGACGAGAGTGGGAAAGTGTGACATCCCAATTTTTCCAATTCTATTTTCAGCTGATTGAGTCGGGCATTTCATCTGTGCATTTAGTTCGACTCTCTAAGTTGGCCACTCATGAGGGAACTAGCCTATTAGGCGAAGCAATTAAGAGATTTTAATGCGTCAAACTTGGGGACTGATCACCCTCAGGTCGGATGCAAGAAAATTTCCCTGAAAGCTACCGGATAGGTTAGGACGTGCTGGAATCGCACTAGATCGAAATTAACCGTGAAAATTGAGATTGAATCCAGAAATTGGACGTCATGGTGTGTCACAAATCATTTTAGGATCATTGACTCATCCTCGGAAGATTTTTTCATGCAATCAAAGTTTTTCAGCGAATTAAATCAGAGAATGGCTAATTTCGCTCGAGAAATTAGTAGGCCCGTTTTTTATCGTGCTTTTGGGACTCAAGGAAGTTCTATGGATAAGTGAGGGTGTGAATTGAAGTGTGGTGACATTGGATTAATTTTATGGGCCTCAATTTAATTCAATTGGAAGAGAATCGAGTGGAATTGAAAAATTTGTCGTACAAAGATTTCGACCCCGGCAGAGAAGGAAATTGCACCCATTGAAGAGGTTGTGGGAGATAGTGGAGCATGACCTCATCAATGATGTCATGGTGGGCCATATTAGTTGGATTAAAGAAAAAGAAAAAGGAAAAAGGAAGAGAGAGAAAAGGGTCTTCTTCTTCTTCTTCCCCCTTCTCTCCCGTAAGAAGCCTCTCCTTTCTTCTTCTTCTTGCTGCTCAAAGAAACGTAGCAGGCCGAAGAAGTTGAAGACCGCCGAAGCAGCAACCAGCAGCTCGACCGGAACTCGCCGCCGCCTCGTGCGCCGTCCGCCGCCATCTGCGCGACGCCTTGTGCTCCGCCTCGCTTCGCCCAGCCCGTGCCAGCCGTCCCCTCACCGTCCACAGCTAGCCACTGTCACCAGAGCAGCTCGCCAAGAGCCACCGCATGAGCCACCCTCCCTCCTCTGCCGTTCCTCCACCCGAATCAGCCGCCGTTCGGCCCTCCTTCGGCCCCAAAACAATGAGCAGAAAAATGGGTTTCTCAGCCCCTTCGTGGGCCGTTTTGGCCAACTTCCCGACCCCGGATGCTAGGCCCACTTTGGAGAAAGTCGATCCCCTCGTCGTCCTCGTCATTTTGGTCCGTTTGGTTCGTTAATCGGGTGAGTTTAACTCACTAAACTTTGATTAGATGGTTAATTATGCTTTAAGTGTGTTTAGTTTGAATTAAGCATATTTAGGTGGATAGATTAGTATATTTTATTATAAATTTGATTGAGGGATTTGTTTAAGTTAAATTGTGATTAATTAAGGTTAAGAAAGGGAGTTAATTAATGTTAAACCTTGATGGGACTTAATGGATTTTAATTTTGAATTATTTAATTATTTCGAAATTCGGAGGATTAAAATATTATATTATATTCCGGAATTAATTAAATAAAAAATTTAAAATTTAAAAAAAAAAACGGAAATATTTATTTTTAACCCCTAGGTTGCTCGAATTTCGTGCCGATCGCTGTTGTGCTGTTAGAATTTAAATTTGATGCTTGGTTGTGGCGAATTGAGTGTGATTGCGATAAATAGGGGTTCTTTGTAAAAATTCCAGATGTAGGAATTGTTGGGAATTTGGCCGTGATTAACCACCTATTAGAGGTCCTGCCTATTGAGGCCGTGATGAACCACCTATTAGAGTTCGTGCCCATGGGGCCGTGATTGACCACCTTTTTGAAGGTTGTGCCGAGTGGGGCCGTGATGCCTCTAGTAGATTTAACACCATATTAAAGGTCGTGTCGTGTGGGGCCGTGATTACCACCGATTGTTAAGTCTACCTTTAAGGGTTATGATGGGATGTAGAGATTGATTTGCTGGGATGACATGTAGTTGGCCGAGCCGATTGATCGCTGAGACGATCCAAGTGATTGAATTGCTTTGATGGTGTGATTGTGCCTTAATTGTTTGGTTATCAAAATCGTACGTGGTTGATTTATATAAATTGTGTTAACCTGCAGATGAAGGATAATGCGAGGTAAGTCTTCTTGATGTGGTGGCTAGATCACTCTGGGGTGTATTTTCTTTCTAATAGGGGTTTAGGGGGTTGAACTTGCTGAGATAATGTCTCACCACGTTGTGGGCCAACATTTTCAGGTCCCGTGTGGACGGAGCGGCCAGTTCGCCTGGTTGGCCTGGTGAAGTTGCAGAGGTGAAGTTTGAAGGATTGGAATTTGTATTCGACTTGTAAGTCGTAGGATGGTCCCTGTTTAAGGGCCGGTCTTTTGTAAACTTTTGGCCATAGAGTTTTGTTGTAAATTTTATTGTTTTATGAAAATGTAATGATGTGAATTTACTTCCTGCTGCGTTATCCCGTATTTTATTGTCAAGGGTTTTATAATATGCTTCCGCATGTGCATTAAAGAATTGAATGGGTCGGCGACTTAACCTGGGAGTGTCGCATTTGTTTGACCATGGTGGGATTTGGCGTGCCCGAGGTTCGAGGCGTGACATCCCTGTTTAAGTGGTATCAGAGCATGGTCTGTGTATGGAGTGATAAGGTACGATGAGTCACGCGATAGTTAGCAGGAAAGGCTTTTAATATTCTAATGCATGTGATTGATAGTTGCTTGGTAACTTGCTTGTGTGGTCACTCAGATTCCAATGTGGTGTTGGAATTAAAGCGGGTGTTTATATTGAGCCTGTAGCGTGAGTGACTGAGTGTCAAGGGCCGCTAAGTGAGGATAATAGGCCCTGTGTTTCCGGGTGGGCCGCTGTTGAAAGTCAGGTGTCCGTGGTGCCCCGAGTAGAGGGCAAGTTGGGGCCAGTGCGAGTGGTGAAACATTGCTTCCAGTCAATACTGGGGTAGTAGCCCCTAAAGATCCAAGGTTTGCTCGGTTATTGAGGATGCTTGAAATGTTAGGAGACAGAATGGGTCAGTAGGCCACCGCTTCAATCGCTATTACCGCCGTCGCCGTCAGTGCCGCAAATGCCGCCAATGCCGCTGCCACCGAGGCTGTAACTGCCGTTGTTGCTACGCCTATTGAGGCCCAATCTGTAGTTGTGATCAAGAATCAAGTCATCGTATCTGAGTCATGGTTTAGTTTAGACAAAAATGAGAATCAATTGGGGGAAAAGCCGATGTCAGAAGAAACGTGCCATGTTTCACCCAACTGGAAGAGTAGAATTGGAAAGTTAGTGCTCAACTCGATCGTTGTATGTTGTGTCTGTAAGAAAAGACATGGATCTGTTCCGTACTGTAATAGAGAAAGGACTTGTTACAAGGGTCGCTAGTACAGTAATATGATCAAAGATTTTCAGTGTCGATAGTTGGAATCACAGTTGTTTCGATCACCGCTGTCGATAGAAGAGAACAAAGGGAGCATGCTTCGAGACTTTTAGTAGGGTACTTGGAACGGCCCTCAGTGCAAGGAAAGGTGTATGATGTTCCTTGATGGGAGGTAGATGATTCACCGATTGTGTGCCGAGTTTGTGGAAAGGAGGCATGAGTTAGCCCAAGGTCAGAGTGAAAAAGGGAACACGGTTTGAACGTGGTCGGCATGGCCATCAAGTTAAGGACTGTCCATGTAAGTTCAGGAGAGCGTAAGCGCCATTATTGCATGTAGGACGCCACTAGGATGGCTAGAGGAGCATGAAGGGATTGACCATGCATCAATCAAGAGAAGAATGTTTTTGAGACGTTTTTATCATAGTTGTGCAGCAGAATTTTCAGTGAAGGTTGTAGGATCTTTGTTGTGGTAATAAAGTGATAGAAAGATGAATCTCTGACGATAGTTGTACTTGAAGGGTTTGCCTAAGTAGGACTTGGAAGTCATTTATAAAAAGGTTTGGCTCAAGGAGCTTTCTGTTGTTTTGAATCGTGGCAGTAATATAATTCAGTTTGTTCAGTTAGCGTACAAGAGTTTTGGAATTTCTGAAAGTCGAAGAGGAACTTCAATCCTTGTTATTTGTCACTGAAGATGACCTGGTTCAATTTGTTAATTATCGAATCTACCTGGCAACGGTAATGGATGCGTCAGCTGAGGAGCCGAATATCGAGAGCATAATTGTAGTACAAAAGTTTCTAAAGTATTTTCTGGAGAATTGCTAGGTTTGTTGTTAGGAAGAGAAATAGAGTCAGGATTGAATTAGCACCCGAAATAGAGCCAGTCCCTAAGGCTTCTTACCGGATGGTGTTACCTGAGTTAGAAGGACTGAAGGTGCAGATGCAGGAATTTTTGGATAGGGGATTCATACGTTCCAGTGCATCACCTTGGGGAGCACCTGTTCTATTCGTGAAGAAGAAAGTTGATTCTTTGTGTTTGTACATTGATATTCCTCAAGACCGATTGGAGGTCAGGGTATCATCAGTTGAGGATCAAGAAGAAAGACATACCAAAGTTGGCATCTTGCACTCAATACGGCAGTTATGAGTTCATTGTAATACTGCGTGGTTTGACGGACACCTCAACTGTTTGTTTGGGTCTTATGAGCAGAATGTGTAAGGGTACTTAAATCAGTTGTGATCATGTTCATTGAAGTTATCCTGGGGTGTTTAAAGAGTGCCGAGGGGCACGAGAGACATTTGAGGATGGTACTTCAAGCCCTGAGTATTTTTGGATTTTTCAATAAACTTAGCATATGCGAGTTTTGGATAACTTGTATTGCATTCCTAGGTCACGTGATTTCAGGCGAAGAAATCTCCGTAGACCCCGCCAAGAATGGAGCAGTGATCAGCTGGCCGAGGTTGACTACAGTGACAGAAATCAGAAGTTTCTGAGTTTAGCAAAGTATTACAGACAGTTAGTATATAAGTTTTCTTTCAGTGTTAGCATCGCCGTTGACAAGAATACTGAGGAAGGAAGAAAAGTTCGTGTAGATAGATGAGTGCGAGTGTAGTTTTCAAGAGCCTAAGAAGAGGCCGACTACTGCACCTATCTGGGCCATTTCGTCTAGCCCTGGAGGATATGGGATCTTCAGTGTTACGTCGCTTAAAAGATTGGGTTACGTGCTGATGCAACATGGTAAGGCCGTTGCATATGCGCCCGTTAGTTGAGACCTTATGAACTGAATTACCTAACAGATGACTTAGAACTCACGGCAATAATTTTCGCTCTGAAGATTTAGAGATATCATTGGTGTAAAGAAAGACTCCAGATCTTTATTGACTGTCAAAGTCTCAAAGTATTTATTCTCTTAGGAGGGATTGAATGAGAAAGTGCTGTGAACCAGATCTTTTGAAGGACTTGGATGGTGGTATCTGGTATCATCCGGAAGGATAAAAGAAGTTACTGGTGCATTGAGTCGAGAGTCTTCATTCGTGCATATACTGGTTAAAGAGTGGACCTTACATGGAAAGGTCGAATTTCAGTTTTCAAATTTTGGTAAGCCATCTTTTAAATCTTGTGGCCACCCTTACTATTGAGCCGGAAGTTCATATCAGAATTAGAACACTTCAACCGTTAGATCCAGAGATTCAGAAGATCTTGCAAGCAAGTGCAGGTGAGAGAGGTTGATTTTCAGATTTCTGAAGACAGAACACTAAGGTTCTGAGGACGATTGTGTGTAATTGACGATACGGAGATTAAAGACGAGATCTTATGGTAAGCTCATCTTAGCAACTTCAGCGTTGTCCAAACAGTACAAAGATGAGTCAGAATCTACAGCATCGAGATTGGTAGATCAGTATGAAGATAGATATCACTGAACAAGTCATAGGTGTTGGGTGTATTAGTAAGTGAGAATTTGGTAAGGTAAGCCAGGAAAGCTTTTTCAAGCACTTGAGAGAATCTTGTGTGGGAATAGAAGAATAGCATGATGGAATGTTATGACGGGCTGTTAAAGTAGTCGGGAAGAGTATTGATTCCTTATGGGGTTGTGGTCGACAGATGAACAGAGCCAACTCATCTTAGTACAGCATGAAAAGATCTCGATTAAAATGGGTATACCGATGTGTGTGTATATCATATAAATCGTCTGCATGGGGGTGTCCGGGACGAATTGTATTTCAAATTGAGATCAAATGTTCCAATTTGGTAGAGCTTTCATATGGTTCTCTCTTAAGCAGTACATTGCAGAGGGTGCAGAATTTCAATTGCTCAAACGAAGTCAAGGAAAGAAATATCATAGGCCAGGGTCAGTACAGTAGTTAGTGGTTGTAGTTGCCGAGATCAATGTCAGAGTTATATCATATCTTAACAGAGGTTCCCAGTTTCAGCAAAACAGTCAGATGGTTCCTTTTAAAGCAGAGCAGAGCAGAGTGTACAGAACTTCAGTTGGTTGAGCTAAGATCAAAGACCAAAAAGTCGCAAGTACAGAGTTGGTTCAGAAATCAGTGATTCAGTCACAGTTACCAGGAACAGTTTAAAGACCGCTCAGAGTCGACAGAGGAGTTGCGTAGAATGGTGTCAAGGACCTTTGGAATTTTAAGTGGGAAAGTACCTTTGCCTTGGGTGTCACCCTGGTAAGAACGTCTCTATATGTTAAGAAAGGGAAGATGAATCGGCATTTAAATTGGAATCCATCGAATTTTGGGCTCAAAGGAGGATTTTGGCTATAAATGAGTAAATGAAGCAAGTCGAAACACCGCCGGCACCTTTAGCCGAGTGGTGCCCGGGAAGGAAGTGAATGGTCCGAAGTCAGGGTTTCGAATCCCTGGCGCGGCAGTTAGCCGCTTTGTGGAAAAATAGAAACAAAAGGAAAAAGAACCAAAAATTTTTGCAACTTTTGTTTTGCGAAGGTGGACAAGTGCGTGATCTTTCGGAACAGAATGTTTTGGGCAAGACCTGGAAGTCATCTGGCAGTACCACGATACAAAGAGAGCAACCAGATAAAGAGAAGATTAGACGAGACAACTGTACCCCCACCTTTTGGTTTAAGGATTGGTAAGGGTTTAAATTTCGAGGACGAAATTTTTATAAGGGGGAAAAGTTGTGACATCCCGATTTTTCCAATTCTATTTTCAGCTGATTGAGTCGGGCATTTCATCTGTGTATTTAGTTCGACTCTCTGAGTTGGCCACTAATGAGGGAACTAGCCTATTAGGCGAAGCAATTAAGGGTTTTTAACGCGTCAAACTTGGGGACTGATCACCCTCAGGTCGGATGCAAGAAAATTTCCTTGAAAGCTACCCGGTAGGTTAGGACGTGCTGGAATCGCACCAGATCGAAATTAGCCGTGAAAATTGAGATTGAATACAGAAATTGGAAGTCATGGTGTGTCACAAATCATTTTAGGATCATTGACTCATCCTCGGAAGATTTTTTCATGCAATCAGAGTTTTTCAGCGAATTAAATCTGAGAATGGCTAATTTGGTTCGAGAAATTAGTAGGCCCGCTTTTGATCGTGCTTTTGGGACTCAAGGAGGTTCTATGGATAAGTGAGGGTGTGAATTGAAGTGTGGTGACATTGGATTAATTTTATAGGCCCCAATTTAATTCAATTGGAAGAGAATCGAGTGGAATTGAAGAATTTGTTGTACAAATATTTGGACCCCGGCGGAGAAGAAAATTGCACCCATTGAAGAGGTTGTGGGAGATAGTGGAGCATGACCTCATCAATGATGTCATGGTGGGCCATTTAGTTGGATTAAAGAAAAGGAAAAAGGAAAAAGGAAGAGAGAGAAAAGGGTCTTCTTCTTCTTCCTCCCCCTTCTCTCCCATAAGAGGCCTCTCCTTTCTTCTTCTTCTTGCTGCTCGAAGAAACGCAGCAGGCCGAAGAAGCTGAAGACCGCCGAAGCAGCAACCAGCAGCTCGACCGGAGCCCGCCGCCACCTCACGCGCCGTCTGCCGCCGTCCGCACGACGCCTCGCCCTCTGCCTCGCTTCACCCAGCCCGTGCCAGCCGTCCCCTCGCCGTCCACAGCTAGCCACTGTCGTCGGAGCAGCTCGCCAAGAGCCGCCGCACGAGCTGCCTTCCCTCCTCTGTCGTTCCTCCACCCGAATTAGCAGCCATTTGGCCCTCCTTCGGCCCCAAAACAATGAGCAGAAAAATGGGTTTCTCAGCCCCTTCGTGGGCCATTTTGGCCGGCTTCCTAACCCCGGATGCTAGGCCCGTTTTGGAGAAAGTCGATCCCCTCGTCGTCCTTGTCGTTTTGGTCCGTTCAGTTCGTTAATCGAGTGAGTTTAACTCACTAAACTTTGATTAAAGGGTTAATTATGATTTAAGTGTGTTTAGTTTGAATTAAGCATGTTTAGGTGGATAGATTAGTATATTTTATTATAAATTTGATTAAGGGATTTGTTTAAGTTAAATTGTGATTAATTAGGTTGAGAAAGGGAGTTAATTAATTTTAAACCTTGATGGGACTTAATGGATTTTAATTTTGAATTATTTAATTATTTCAAAATTCGGAGGATTAAAATTTTATATTATATTCCAGAATTAATTAAATAAAAAATTTAAAATTTAAAAAAAAAAAAAACGGAAAAATTTATTTTTAGCCCCGGTTACTCAGAATTTCGTGCCGATCGCTGCTGTGCTGTTAGAATTTAAATTTGATACTTGGTTGTGGCGAATTGAGTGTGATTGCGATAAATAGGGGTTCTTTGTAAAAATTCCAATTATAGGAATTGTTGGGAATTTGGCCGTGATTAACCACCTATTAGAGGTCGTGCCTATTGAGGCCTTGATGAACCACCTATTAGAGGTCGTGCCTATTGAGGCCGTGATGAACCACCTATTAGAGTTCGTGCCCATGGGGCCGTGATTGACCACCTTTTTTTAAAGTTGTGCCGAGTGGGGCCGTGATGCCTCTAGTAGATTTAACACCTTATTAAAGGTCGTGCCGTGTGGGGCCATGATTACCACCGATTGTTAAGTCTACCTTTAGGGGTTGTGATGGGATGTAGAGATTGATTTGCTGGGATGACATGTAGTCGGCCGAGCCGATTGATCGCTGAGACGATCCAAGTGATTGAATTGCTTTGATGGTGTGATTGTGCCTTAATTGTTTGGTTATCAAAATCTTACGTGGTTGATTTATATAAATTGTGCTAACCTGCAGATGAAGGATAATGCGAGATAAGTCTTCTTGATGTGGTGGCTAGGTCACTCTAGAGTGTATTTTCTTTCTAATAGGGGTTTAGGGGGTTGAACTTGCTGAGACAACGTCTCACCCCGTTGTGGGCCAACATTTTCAGGTCCCGTGTGGACGGAGCGGCCAGTTCGCCTGGTTGGCCTGGTGGAGTTACAGAGGTGAAGTTTGAAGGATTGGAATTCGTATTCGACTTGTAGGTCGTAGGATGGTCCTTGTTTAAGGGCCGGTCTTTTGTAGACCTTTGGCCGTAGAGCTTTGTTGTAAATTTTATTGTTTTATGAAAATGTAATGATGTGAATTTACTTCCTGCTGCGTTGTCCTGTATTTTATTGTCAGGGGTTTTATAATATGCTTCCGCATGTGCATTAAAGAATTGAATGGGTCGGCGACTTAACCTAAGAGTGTCGCATTTGTTTGACCATGGTGGGATGTTGGCGTGCCCGAGGTTCGGGGCGTGACAGAAAGGTTGCATATCGCTTGACTTTGCCAGCAACAGCTTAAATTCATCGTCTATTTCATGTCTCTATTGAAAAAGCACATTCAATAAAAGAAAATTGAGTAGGCCAAGCTGGTTTTCAGCTCCTAATCCAACGGTTGAACCTAAATTATGATTACATCGACCAACTATTTCCAGAGTTTATTCCTCAGTTCAATGGGAGGGGAGTTGGATAGACTCATCGGTCGAAATGATGGGCTGGTGGGCTCCGTGGAGAGATGCTTATATTGGGCCTCAAGCGCTTGCCAAGGATTGAGAAGGCCCTTCGGCACTATAATTGCTGCAATCCCTATTTTCATTCTATTTTCCTTTGTTTCAAGTTTTGCAAATTTCAAAAGGCAACCATATGTTTCTTGCTGCTTCTGCTTGGGAACCTATTCGGCCAAGAGGGCAAACTTTACAATGGGCTCCTTTTATTTGGAACAAAGCGCTGATCCCCCGCTATTAATTCCTATTATGGTTGATCACAAGGAACAGGCTACCAACTTAGGTGATGCTTCTTTCTCATGATAGAATCCCAGTTGGGAATTGTGGCTTTTGTTCTTGTTGTCCGAACTCGGTCAACCATCTCGTTTTTGGTTGTTCCATTCCGGCTGCACTTGTCACTTTTTGGGCTTCTAGATTTTATATTGCTTGGACGAACAAATCTTGGATGGATAACTTGCAATGGGCGATCAAGTATTTATCCGGAACTTCCTTTTATTCCACCCTTGCTCAGTTCACTTTTGCTGCTTTATGCAACATCACTTGGAAGGAGCGGAATAATATTCTCTTTGAGGTTAGACAACCCTCCCTTTCTGCCATGAAGATACGATTGGAGAAAATTGTCAAGGACAAGGCTTTGTCCTTTCACCAGATTCCTCCCAGCACCACAAATCGTAAATTGTTGCATTGCTGGTCAGTAAACCCTTCTTTTTGGTGAAATGATCCACCTATTGGTCAGTAGACCTTTTCGAGTAAGGGGCTCTCTCATTTCCTGTTCTGGTCGGAGGTCCTCCTCAATTCGTGCTGCTAAAAGTGTTGGTTCAAATTCTCTAGTACAGTTGACCAGCTGTCCTACCATTCCTTCATCTCCCTGCACTTGTGTAGTTGTTGGGATTCGATTTTTTTTGTGATCCTAGTGTAGGTTTTTGCTTTGCCACTGTTTGGCTTTCCTCTGCTTCTGTGCAGTTGGTTTTTTTTACCATGGTACCCTTCCACTCACTCTGACTGTTGTCTTAGTGAGTACAAGTTCTTGATGCCGAGTTTTTGTTGTATAGCGTTCTTGTTACTTTTGGCTTAAGTCAATATATATCTCTTACCTTTACCCAAATATATATGTTTCTTGCTTTCACATATGTAATGGAGTGAAATCATCCTCTTGATTTTTTAATTTCCTTTCTTCCCCTCTTCTCTACATTCCTCTTTGCATCCTCTTTATCTTCTTAATCGCTTAAGTCCTAACATTTTGTGATTTCCGGTTTTTGATTGTTCAGCGATATAGGACTGATTTTTACTGCTTCTGATTTTATGGAGGCTTATATTAGTTTTAGTGCCGGTCGGCTTTTGTCAATGAACTTTTCCTAAAGTGTAATCTGTTGAAACATTACAAATATAGAGTGATTAAAACTTAAAACATTTCCAAAAATATATATATGTACTGACAACTAAATCAGTGGTCTTGAATTATGTCGCTCTAGCAATACCGACAGTGATTCCCTTTGAAAACCATAATATGAACAACCTCATGATGACAGGATGCACGCTTGAAAAGGAGCCGCCAAATAGCTTTTTTTTTTTTTTTTTTTTTTTTTTAAATGTAGTGTTCTATGGCGATTCTTTAGGTATTCTTTCCTAGTTCTAATCCAAACAAAAGAGGATGGATTGGCGTTTTTGGTTTTCCATCTACCGTAGTACAAGTTTTATGATGATTTTCTTTGTTATTTTTTTGTCAGAACTTTCTATGTTATTTATACTTCCTTATTGTACTCCGGTTATAAACCAATCAAAGATTTTAGATTCGCTTTCTTTTTCTTAATTCTGCAAACCACACAGTTCTTGAAAACCTTTCTTTTCTTGGAATGCATGTTTCTGCAAATCATATTCTTTTTCCCTCATACTTTTCTTAAACAAAATATTCTGTTTACTTTTTTGGTCTATCCTAAAGAAACGTACATGTTCATTTCGAAATCTGAAAACGGAGGCGCAATCTAAAAAACGCAGGCGCAATTAGTCTTGGGGGCATCCTGCCTTTGCTAAGATGAATAGTTGTGGATTCTTTTTCCTGCAATATAGGATCAATATGTAAGAAGGATATCTTACTTGGTCTTCAATTTCCTAATCCTATCACAAGCTATTCTCTCATAATTTGTTTCTAGGAAGATGAGCATGATGACCTAGAAGGTATTTTACATGAAATAGTTGTAGGTATTTTCTCTCCATTCCATTCTACAATATTCATTTTTTCATCTTTCTATTCTGATTAAACTTATTATCTATTTCTCCACCTTCATATTCAATAATCTTGTCAACTTCTTCATTGTTTTGAAGGTCTTTGAACATTTTCTAATTAAAAAATCCATTTTTCTTGGAAGTTGAATGTCCTTCTGTCTAATTGTTATTGATACTATTAAGTTCTTTTCTTCAGCATTTGCACATATTGAAATGGTTTCTCATCTTCCAGAATCTCACTTATGTGTTCTTGGATCAATTGTTAGTGACATGGCCTTGTAAAAGATTTTATATATTAATCTAGATTCTGAGATCCTTCAATTATGAAGGATATTGAGGTTTTATATTGACCATATTTTCTCATAACGTTTGGATCTTTCATCCAAATGGTAAAATTTGGGTAGCAATTGAAATATATAGGTTCATGGATTCTACAATCTCTGGTAAGAGTGTGTGAACTTATTGTGCCTACAATCCTTTAGACACAACCAATATAAGTGTTTAATTTCAATCTCTGTTGGGAATTTTAAAGCAATTTGGAGTAGTCCTAAATGTAAATAACTGAATTTCCTTTCTTTGTGACCATTCTATATTCCTTTAGAAAGCTATTAGAAGTTTCCCAATTTTCCTATAGTAAGACTTTTTTGTCGTGATTGATTTGCATAATCTCTCCTAAATCAAAAGCTTCCTCTATCCTTGTATGCATGGTGTACATCAGTATTCACTATATTCCATTTTTCTGAACGTTTTTGTTAGCAAGTGCAATACACATGACTTTTTGACTTTGGAGGTGTAAAATGTGCTTTTATCTCTCGAGGAAAACTCACTTTTATTTCTGATTGTTGTAAAAATGAAAAATATGGAATATGGGAGACAACAAAATTGACTAAAATGCTAAATTAACTATAATAATAAAAAAATTAGCAAAAAAGTTAATAATAACAATTCTTTGTTTTTTTCTTAATTTTTTTCTATAATTAGTTATCTTGTTTTAGATATTCTAATAAAGAAAAGTGATGTCTGATTAAAATTCGGTTAAATTTGGGTAAAAATCTACCTAATACAAATATTTAACTTTAAAAGAAAAAATTCCGCGTGGCGCATGATTGCTCGCTGGCTCAGGCGCATCCAATGGGTGCTTGCTATGTGGTAGTCCCAGTGCCAGCTAGGTGTTGGGTCAGCGCCATGTTGGCATTCATAGCGGTCAATTGGGCTGACACGTGGTCGTTTGAGGTTAGGTTGGCTTGGCTGGATTGGGGCCCGATGGACCTAGGCCACAATCCTCCATTTTCTAGCAAATTTATGTTTTGGGAAACATTTCCCGTTTGAGTTAAATTTACACTCTGAATAGGCCCTCCATTTGTCATTTTTTCCTCTAGATAATAACTCATGCTTTAGTTATCGTTCTCTCCACATCTAGATATTGATCCTCTTGATTAGGTAAGGAAGTCCTGAAGGTTGGAGAAGCTACAAAAGTCAAATTATGAAATTCGCACTCCAATCTCAGCACTGAGCCCAGATCTACGTTGGAAATCTCCTGAAAAAGGCAGCTTAAAATGCAATATCGATGGAGCTTTTCAGTCAGGGGTTCAAAAGGATCAATGGCTTGCATTTCCAGAAATCATAAAGGAATACTCACTTATGTCTTTACCCGAAGCTTTCAAGCTCAATCGGCCTTCCAGGCGGAGATTTATGCTCTCATTCTGTCAATCCAACATCTGATCTAGCAGGGGCTTCATCAGGAGCGACTGATTGTGGAATCGGACTGCCTTCTGTTGGTGGAGATTGTCGCGGAGAAGAAGACGACGCCATGGATGGCACGCCACCTCTTTGCTGAAGTCAAAGAGCTGCTCTCCCAGTGCCCTAATCTCTCCTTCAAGCATTATCGAAGAGAAGCTAATGCAGCTGCAGATTGGGCCGCAAAAGGCCACCGGAATCAAGGCTCAGTCCGCAATTGGAATATATTCCCTCCCTTCATTTTGCAAGATATTGTGTATGGTGATGCTTTAGCATCTAGTTGTTTTTCTTTAATATAATTTCGAAAGTTTCGACCAAAAAAAAAAAAAAAAACTAAACAATCACTAAGCAAAGAGTCAGTTGTATAAAAATGATGTGAAGGGGATAAAATGATGAATTGCCCAAGGATATCAACGTTCGACGCATCTATTTACAATTTCACGAGGCACATATGTTGAAGAAGATTCTCATCTTCTGGCCAGTCCTTAATGTAGACAATCTTCATTCCATATGCGAAATTCCACCCAAATAGATTCCATTTGGCCAGTGAGTACAATGTAAAATTATTCTAATCTAAATAGAGTATGAAAATTTAAGAGGGGAAATTGTCTAATCAATTATAAACCTATTGTATGTATGTTAATTTAGTCTTAAACTTTCCAAATTTACCAATTTAGTTCTAAAATTTTGCGCAAATTTCCAATATAGTCATTTTTGCCAATTTTCATAGGAAATGGCTAGCATGGCGAAGTGCCACATAAGATGGCCAATGATAACTTAATCGTCACATTGGCAATTTTCAATGAAAATTAGCCAAAATGATTGTATTGGAATTTTAAGTAAAGGTTTAGGATTAAATTGGCAAAATTGAAAATTTTAAGATTGAATGATATCTATATAATAAGTTTAGGGCTAATTAGGTAATCTTCTCAAATTTAAGATATGACCAGTGAATCATAACAACATTTGTGATTGTGTTTTTCTTTTCAAGAAAAAGTTGTCAAAGAACTTTTGGAAAAAGAGGAGAAAAAATAGAAAGAAGAGAGTAATTTTGTAGGGGAAAAACACCAATTTACAAACTTACTTCGTAGGATATAACTCCATATCATAAAATAGCGGGTCATATTCAAGCACCTTACTAGTCTTGCTCCTAGCAACTGCTAAATTAATTTTCTAAATTATTTTTTATATCTCTAACATTATTTCGAGAATGTTTTCATGAGAGAGACAAGGAAACTAGATAACACAAGAATGTTATTACAATGGAAACAGTCGTGGATTAAAAGAGTTAATAATCTCTCTTGCACCACCGAAAAACAGAAGTTAATTATCTAATTGAAGCATTGTGATAAACTTTCCTTCCTCGAGGCTTTCAGAGCATTTGTCCCAAAATACTTCTTTTATAGATAGAATATCAAGAATTGTGGCGTCAAAGTTTGACTGTCAAATATACTTTCCCCCAAGCTAAACCGGCACTAGCTCACCTAATCCTTCATTTTCCAATCCCACCGTAGTCCACCTCGCTCGATACCTCGCGGGAATATTCTTATTCTAAAAATAAATTTAGAAACTATAAACTTTTGGGTAAAGAAATATTGCGAATTTTCTTAAAACTAGAAATTGAATTTGTATATTTATGCAAATAATCCAACTATTCTTTTTGTGATACATTCCATGGATGATGAGATTTTCATAAACCCCTCCCCCTCCCCCCCACCAAAAAAAAAAAAAAAAAAAAAGAGCAAAGAAAGAAAAGAAAAAGGATCCTAAAGAGAATGAAGCATATATCCGGAAAAGGAAACTGAAATATCCAATAGATTTTACAAAATTAACTCACTCGTCTTTTTCATGCCAAGTCGATGAGCAAAGGTGAAGATTGTGAGTAGTGAGGAAAGTTATCGATTTCTTTATTCTTTCAAAGTTCTTATCGATTCATATTATTTCAAGTGCTTGAAATATTGCATGTAATTAATTAAAATTCAATATTATTGTATTTTTATGTTTCATATTTTTTTTTTAATTGGATGACGAAACCTAAATGACTGGGTTTGATTGATGTGAATCCTTATTTTGTTATATTTTTCTATATATTCTAATATCTTGCAAAAATACGCTTTTACACCAAAAATTTAGAATAATATAACAAATATAGTCTAAGAGTAATGTAAAGCATGAGTATCTTGCTAGTTTATAATAAAGTTTGCATGTGGATTATATTTATAAATATATAATTCACCAATCAGAATTTCCTGAGACTAAAAATGAATGGAAATGTGACGTTTTATGCATGATATGATTAGAAGATAAGAATATGAGGAGAGGGATATACATTTCATGTATGCATTGCAAATGACTATTTAAGGCGTAAATGTGTATTTTTATCTCACTTTTTTTTTTTTATAGAAAAACTCTCTTTCACCTTTAACTGTCGTTAAAAAAAAAAAAAGTATAAAATGGGAGGAAACTAAATCAACTAAATTTCTAAACAATTATTAAAAAATTAATCACAACAATTTTTCTCTGATTGTAATTAGCTTTTTTAATTCTATAATTATTTATCTGGTTTAGATATTCTAATAAAGAAAAGTAATATCCAATCAAAATTGGTCAACGAGTAAAACTACACAAATATAATTATTAATTTTTGAAAAAAGTATTAATTGGAGCCTGATGGACTGGGCCACAATCATCTACATTTCCTAGGTGTACAACTTTATAGCATGCGTTAAAAGAGAAATCTCATCCTCCTCGCAAGTCTTCCGCATAATAAAAGCTACATGAGAAATAGACTAAATATGTGAACTTTACCAAACAAGTCTATCGCAAAATTGTCTTCTCACATAAATCGAATGTCACAAGTTATTTTTCTTTTACAACATGAGTTATCATCATTTTACGGTATTTGTCGGTTGCCAGTGTTAGATGTACTACGAATTTACGCCGGGTATGAATTTATGACTCAAGCCTATTGCTTTGGTCAACATCTCTGAGATTAAAAAGTCCCATAGAGCAAGATTGTGTTGTAGATCTTGTTATTACCTCGTTAAACTAAAGTAATTATCACAAAACCAAACGAGAGCTGGATTGCATTTGATCATGCAGTGCCAAACTCAAAATTCCTAAGCCAATGAACGTGCTGTGCCCAAAACACCAAAAAGAGAACCACGGATCTGCTAAGGATATGATGAAAATCCATGTAGCAAAAAGCCCTATAAGTGCAGACATAACATTATATTCTCACAACCAAAATCCTGAAATGTTAGCACTCTCCTCGTAGGAACACTACTAACCATTAGACAGTGTCCTTATTTTCTTCATTCCAAACTCAATTGCAAGGGGACAAAATCCCTTACTTTGAACAGGGTAAACGCTCCTAACATAAATCCCATGACTTGTTAGTTAATATTTAATATTATATTAGGATTTATTTTTGCTATGATTTATTAATTCACTCTTGCCCTATATAATGTATCCCTCGTTCTCACTAGACTTCACAATCACAATCTTCCATAGGCTCTGTGTCTCATGAGACGTGGAAACAAGAACACCCTCATTATTGGAGCCACCTAGCGTGGTGTCGTATCAAGAAGCCTATACGTGAAGAAACAACTTGAGCATCACATATTCATAGAAGAACAGTCGAGAAAGTGCATCAAAATAGTTAGAATCTCCAAGCTCCGAGAGCAAAATGCGTGATAACCATGCAAATATGAGGACATAAGAAACTTACTCTATAGACATATGTATGTATATATTAGCCTCATATGCTGACCAAACTGAGATGATATAGGATCAAACATATATGCCCCTCTAAGCGATGGTTCTGCTGGAAATTGGCCAAAAAATAGTCAAGCTCAGACATGGTTTTTATACTTTAAGGCTGCATTTGGTCGTCCGGATTTCTAAACGCGATAGGACTGGATAAGATAGGATAAGAAATCCATGGATTTCTTCATATCCCATCAACTTTTTGGTAAACTACGGATTTAAAGTCGGATATCCTCATATCCTATCCAATCTATTGTTTGATGAACTACGGATTTAAAGTCGGATATCCTCAATTTCAATATATTCACTTTGAAACATGAATTATTTTTCTCTCTTACAAGTTTTTCATTTGTTTCCATTTTGTTACAGGTTCAACACCAAATCAAACAAATGCCCAATTAGAACAAAGAATAAAGTCCAAAGTTTATTCGCTTTTTTTTTTTCTTTCAGCTATCACGAGGATGCAATGACAGTTAATCATGTTAACGAACGACCTCTGAACAAAGAGACAAGAAACTATTTATGAAAATAAAAGACAAAGGCAAAGAATATTATAGATAATGGTTTTCTTGGCAATGAAATAGAGATCAAGTTTCAAGCCATATCCACCTCTTTTCAAGTCATGGCTACAACCGAAAGGTCCAAAAAGATATCTGAAACCCTTTAAAAATATATATATAAAGAGGAAAGAAAGAAAAAGTACGGAGAGAAAACATATCTCCTACAAACTCAGAAACAACTCAATCATCACTCATTCTCTTCTCTCATCTCTTGGAGAAGTAATTCCACAAATGCTTTCCTGTCATCTCCTTGAAATCCCAAAAATAGATGAATATTCTCAGGATCCTTCACAATTTTTCTGCATAATTTTATTCTATCCATAGTACCTAAAGACATTTGAAGAAGCTCCTCATTGATTTTTCGTTTGTCATTATCCAAATCCTTGGCATGTCCAATGTGGCTAGCAATCATCTCCATTCTCTCGTTAGCTTTCTCCAAGAATGAGCCAAAAGTTCCTGCTATCTCAACTAAGCCAGCAGCCCATTTGTCACTTGCTTTAGCTCTTTTTCTTCTTGAAGAATCAGAAACATTTTGTATCTGAGAAGATGATAGTGGCGGTGAGTTTTGACTTACACCGTTGGTTGCCATATTCTCATGATTTTCACTTTCCTCATGATCTACAGCTGCATGAGCTTCTGAAGGGCCTTCACTGAGATTTCTCTTGGCACGGTCTTTTCCAAATACGGCTGCTAGTCGATCATATTGAGGGAAGGACTTCCCTCTCAAAGAAGCAGCTCCTGGATTGGTCTACAAAGAAAATTATAGTATTTTGTTAAAAATGAAACAATTAATAAAGAAAAAAAATGAGAAGAAGTGACACAAACCTTACAATATTTTTGCCAACTATCCTCAGAATGAATATCAACACAATGCTTTTGATGGTCCCACCCAAAGCCACTTTGATTTCTCAAGTCATATATCTGATTATACAACTTTTTCAAGTTTTTCATTTTCGACTCTATATGAGGATTACCCTTGATGCCAGAAGAAGGGAACTTTTCTTCAAACCACCTCTCTAACATAACCATGTAACCACTCTTGAAGCCGTTATCGGCTTTCATTCCTCGCGTAACTAATTCTTTAAGACCATCTAGAAGTGCATTTTCTTCATCTATTGTCCATGTACGTCAATCTCTCTTTGTTCCCCTTCCTTGAGTTTGATTGAAATCGCTACCTTCCATTCCTAAACATCTCATTGCAATTTCAAAATATTTAATGATGAAAGATAACATGGTGAAGAAAATTTAATGATAGAGACAGAGAAAGAGAAAACTAACTCAGCATATATGAATGGAGCCACTCCCAGATTTCTTAAAGTAACAAAAAACGGAGAAAAAAAAAACTAACTCAATAGTCAATCAGCCATGATATTCATCGACACTTAACACATACATTGACAGAACAACAAATATCATCGACACTTAACAAAGACATTGACAGCACAACAAATGCATTACAGATTAACCTCAAAACAGATCAAGCATGAAGAAAAAGAAGCCAACTTTTAGAATAATTTGCAGCACATGCCCATTCAACACATATCATTGTAGCATGATCATAATGCCCCCAAATAATCTACCACTTCATTAACCTACAAGCGCTTTGCCTCTCTAACACACTTGCCCTTGCTCGGTTCAACGCAATTTGCGAACTCCTCCTAATGCATTTAGACAATGAATACATATTCTCAAATCTTTTTGCCAAAGGAGCCAAACAGCTGCAGCTGCTAAGTAATTCCCCACAACAGCACTAACTACAGCCATGAAACTTCTCCTGTAAATACTAAACACTCCATAAAGTTTGGTTAATGGAGAGCCCATCTCTGGCACTGCCATGAATAACCTCAAACGAACTTTCGCGTTCATAATAGTGAGCCACCACACAATACCAACCCAACACCCAAAAAATATAGACATGAAAACCAAATTATTTCAAGGCTGAATCATCAAAAAAAAAAAAATCTGAACAACCCCATTTTTTTCTATGAATACTCCAAATTAGACCATTAGGTTAACGCCTCTCTCCGCATCATCCGTGACGTGTGTTCAATCATGAATTAAAAGGGACTAAAGAACCCATCACACATTCGTGGACGCATGCCCTTCTTCAAAACAAATATGAATTGGCTACTAGAAATTAATTTAAGCACACGAGCAAGTACATAGATTAATTTAAGAGTAGCTAGGTGGCGGAGACATAGGCTAACATGCCGAAAGGACGATGGGCCAAGCGATTTCAGTGGGATACGGACGGTAGTCCCACAAGCAATGTTAGCTCCCTTTGCGTCGAACCCATCCTTCCGGCAGGCAACTCGCATCCAACCGACTGAAATCAGATCGTACGTCTAATACTTGCGCAAATCTCTTCCGTCCTCGTGAAAACAAATAAAAAGGGGAGAGAGAGAGAGAGAGAGAGAACCAGAAGGAAGGGTTTTTGTCCAAAGATGAACAGGGGTGGGCGAGGGTTGGAGGGGGATCTTATTCTCGCCGTCAACAACGCTGCCCTAATAAAAACAGAAACTGCAACGACATTAATTTGCACTCTGATCCATCCAATTCCACAAGCAGACAAAAAAAAAAAAAAAAAGACGGAGGAAGACATCACAGTGGGGGGGAATCGATCGGGAGGGCGACCGTCGGGCGATCACCGGCGGACGGGGGTTCTTACCTTGGCGGAGGAAGAAGGCTTTTGTAAAACTTTGATGAGAATCGGAGAGCTACTGAGGAGAAGCTTCAACGTCGATACTTTGGAAACAGAGAGTCGTCTGTGGTGGGTGAACGACGGAGAAAGAAAAAAAAGCGTAGGTTTTATGTCTCGGATAAAAGAAATCATATCCAACCTTATCCTACCCCCCCTCGGATTTTTTTATCCGATCTATATCCGGTCTATATCCGACCTTATCCTATCCTAGACAACTACCAAACACGGGATAGGATAAAATATATCCTAAGTGAGCAATAGCATCCTAGCCTATTTAATACCTTCAAGTTTTAACAGAATTGAGCCTTCAAATTTGACCAAGCAGTGGTTGATCTAGACATTCTTTCCTCGCTTATTCTCTTCTTTTCTTCAGCCTCTGCTACTTTCTTCTGCTCATCTTTATAGCCCGACTCTGCTTCTTCGGACTGGACCAACAAGACCTCCCAGTCAGACAGAAGCTTGTCCCTCTTAGACTTCACTTCCTCCTCTTCCTTGATAAGGTCATCCATTAACTACTTATTCAAGATATGAGTCTCGTGACACTTCTTCATAGCAGAGAACCTTTGATCCTTTAGTAGTTTATGCAGCTCCAACTTGGCATTGTCTTGCTCAAATGCTAAGGCCCTGTTTGGCAACTTTCCGATTCTGATTCTTTTTTCCCAGAATCAGTTTGGGACGAGAATCGTGTTTGGTAAAATTTTTGATCCCAGGACAAATACGTTCCCGAAATCAGTTTGGGATGAGATTTAAGAATCAAAAAAAAGTTGCTTCTGCGTCCAAGAATCAAAAAAAAAATCAACACGTTAAAACTTTCTTCTTCCCTTCCGGCATCCCGCAACCACCGCCCGTCGCCGTCCGCTGCCGCCCACCACCGCCCGCCGCCAGTCCGGCGAGCTCGCCGGAGGCTCGCTAGGCCAGGGCGAGGTCCGGCAAGCTCGCCGAAGGTGATCCCAGCCACCGGCGAGCTCGCCAGTGGCCAGGCGAGCCTCGCTGGGGCGCAAGCCCCGTCGGTGGCCTCGCCGGGGCTAAGCAAGCCCGGCGAGGCCCGCCTAGCCACCGGCGAGGCTCGGCCTCGCCAAAGCCTCGCCGGGGCTGGGCGAGCCTCGCCCAGCCTAGCGGCCAGCCTCGGCGAGGGCCGGCGACGCTCCGATGAGGTCGCCGGCCAGAAGAAGAAGAATAATAATAGGAGAAAAGGGGGAAAAAAAAAAAGAGAAAAAAGAAAAAAAGAAAAGAAAAAAAGTAAAAAAGTAAAAAAAAAATTATTTAAAAATTAAAAGAAATTAATTTAGAACATAATCAATCTACACGTTATCAAACGCAATTCTATTCCAGAATCAGAAATTTTGAACAGTTACCAAACATGTTTTTTTACTCATAATCAGTTCCGGGAGCAGAATCAAAAATAATCAATTCTTGTCAGAATCAGTTTCCAGGAACAGAATCGTTGCCAAACGCGCCCTAAGAAGTCGGAAGTGAAATTATTGAAATTGGCCCGAAATGTCTCAATTGCTATTTGTTGCTCTGATGATAATCCAATTCTGGCTGAGCTTAAAGTTGATAGTGCCTCAGATAGCCTCTCTTTCATATTGGATTTAAAGAGATCCGAGAGGCAATTCTTCAAAGACTGCTTAGCCTTCTCAACTTCTTCTAGGCTAGGCATTTCAGCCTTCAAAGCACCATCATGGTGGCTTGAAGTTGATCCTACATTAACAGCATTAGTCTCAGCAGTATTGACGAGTTCCTCCAGACCAGTAAAATAGGAGTCAAACTTTTCAGTAGGTCTAGCTGGCTGAAGATTCACTGGAGGAGTAACTTTTAAGACGCAAACTTTGGCTTTAATCATCAAAGAGTTATTTGCTATGTATCCCCTAGTGTGAGAATGAAGCTTGCTCAATTTAATGAACCTTTTAAAACCCCAGTCACTCTCTCTGGCATTGAAATCAGTTGCATCGCTGCAGAATTCAGGAGACAGTGACAAATTCAAAAACTTGTTTGCAACACCAGAGGATGATCAATGGAAGAAACATTGGAGACCATGAACCAGAATGTCATATTGTCCGAAGAAGTGAACACCTCCACATGATCAGCTTCGGCAATCGAATTCGTTAAAAAAGTCTGGTAAACTGACAATGCACAACATTTTTAAGACCACCAGATGTAATTATCTTAAACTTATATCGCGGCTCCTCTTTTTTACTTGACCAACATTTGGATCATATAGGCGCAGTCAGAGCCCCAACTCCTCCGTCCACTAGACCAGCTGCTCACAAACTTAACTTAGCTAAATTCCTTTATCAGTAACCTCGGCATCGTTGTGCGCGCATGCTAGAAGCTTACCTGCCTTTGAGAGGTTTATCAAAGGAAACACAGAAAACATATTCTCTCAACTCAATATATATCTTTCTATTTCTTCTCACTCATTCTTTTCTCATCTAGACTCGCACTCTTTTTTCAAGTGGTGACACTGGTTTCTCAAGATCTAGATGCATGATCACGTAGAGAGAATCCTATCATTCACTTAGATCAAAAGCAAAAGATTCCAACAAAAATCAATCTAATTCAAGAACAAACCTCTGGTAATAGAGTGAGCATTATTGGTTTGATCGATCACACTGAAGCTGCACTTGGCTTTTCTAGTCCACCCGTCGGGAAACGTCGCAGAATCAGGGATTTCGAGGTACAGTGACAAATGGTACGTGTCATTCCCCTTGAGGAATGCAACAATTATCCTGAACAAAAAGGATCGGACGACGCAAGAATCACTTGGCAACACGATGAACGTGCGATCATCAAGGAACAACCGGACAAATAGAAAAATAAGTATAACGTAAATAATAATAATAATAATAATAATAATAATAATAATAATAATAATAATAATAGAAAAGACATTGAAGTACCATTGACAACCAGAAACTGAGAATGCTTCAGAGTAAAGCTTCTTCGCGCTCTGCTGAGTGAAGTTGCGGATTATCCAAGTGAATTCTCCCTGATTGACGTCATTTTGCACGTCAGCGATTCCCACTTTTAATTTTTTATTTGGCTGCTGCTTCTGCTCAAACATCTTTCGCAAACAAGGCTGATCTTTCTTCTTAGACGACATTCCAATTGTGAAGGAGGAGGAGGAGGAGGAGAGTAACCCACCAAGAAAACAGAGAACTGAGTCAAAAGAAACGTGAAAGATAAAAATAACAATTTGAAATGTGATCCACATGGAAATTGAATAAAAACAGATCAGAAAAGAATCGCCAAATGATCAGCTCTGATTGATATGTTATTTTCAAGTTGATTTGTTGAAGATTCCGCACTATAATATGCCCTTTTTTTACTCCCGATATGTCGCTTCTGAATCTTTCATTACAGGAGATGGAAAAATTAAGAGGTACCCCCCACAGGAGCACTTGTGTCGAACGTTGTTACCCTTCGACTACAAGGTGATGGTATGTTGGAAGTGTCGTTCTTTCATAGGAGGAATGATGGAAAAGCAAAAGAAAAAAAAAAAAAAAAAAAGTGCAATATAATTCTAAAATTGTCATAAAAGTGCATCTGAGCCCTAAGATATTAAAAAATGCAATCAAATCTCAAAATTTATTAAGAAAGTACTATTGTTATCCTAACTCTATCCATTATCAAATACAATTTAGTAATCTATGAACAAAAAATAAGATTTTCCCAGAAGATGGAGACCATTTCGTGGTGTATTGCCAAAAAAAATAGAAATGTCCATGTTAATAAGCATCTTTTTTTCAGTATTATTTATACCATCAGCAAAATATTATACAAAATAATGTAACCAATGAGATACATCTAACCTAAATGCAATAAAACAAAAGGGCGTTTCACTCTTTAATCAATAAATTTTAATGAAAATGGGAGAACTTTGTCATTTAATTATGAGGTTAAATATCCATTTTTAATGATCTTTTAGCATATATGTCGGTAAGTATTACCGCCTTACTACAATCAATTGATCAAATGACTTTGGAACCCATTAAAATAAGAGAGCATATACAATAATTTGATTAGATTAATCGAACAACAATGAAACAAAGCACTCTGTTCTGAAGTTCCAAAACACTAACACCTATAGAAACAGATCACTCCGTTCCCAAGTTCCAACAGCAAAAAATTTATAACCATCACGCATTTCATCTAAAGATAATTAGAAACTGACTATAAATGCAGGTATTTGGCCTAATATTCTGCTCGGATTAACATGGTCCGGCAACCATTTTGCCAGAACACAGTTTTTTGTACTTCAAAACAAATGACTACTGAAGTTTAGCAGAATAAAGCATTCAAATCAGACCGAGCAATGGTTGATCTGGACTTTCTTTCCTCGGCTACTCTCTTCTTTTCCTCAGGCCCCGCTACCATTTTCTGCTCCTTGTCATAGCCCGACTTTGCTTCTTCCGACTCGACCAACAAAATCCCCCTAGTCCGATGGGAGCTTGTCTTCTCTACACTTCACTTTCTCCATCTTCCTTGTGAGCTCTCTCTTTCTTCCTTGGTGATATCCTCCATCAACTGCTTATACAAGATGGGATTTTCGTGGCCCTACTTTTGAATCCTCTAATCTCTCAGAAAGAGCCGAACCATGGCTATTAAAGAAAACTCTTACCTGTCAAGGGCTTTCAGTCTTCTGTGAGAGTTCCTTGTCTCATTCTTCACTCATTCTTCAAAACTCGAAAGACATGATGGTTTCATATTAATTGCCCAGTATCATCTTTCGAAACTTCTACTTCTCTTAGTTTTACAATCTTACGTGTACTATGATTTTACATTGAATATGAATTTATGGCTTGAGTCTACTTCTAGCTTGGACACAAAAGTTTACTTTGGCCAAAACCTCTAAAGAATAAGAGGCCCCATAGAACAGGATTGTGCTTTAGATCATTCATTATCCTCGCTAAACAAAGTGAACATTGCCCAATGAAACAAGAGCCCAAGTGCATTTGATTATATGCAGTTTCAAACTCGAAAGTTCCTAACCCAACAATTTTTTTTTTTTTTTTGGGTAAAGGTAACCCAACAATTGTTTCGTGCCCAAAAACACCAAAAAGAAAAAACCATGGGAAGAACTATGGACATAACATTATGTTCTGTACCTCGCAACCAAAACTAAAATATCTTTCATTGCTGTTCGTTGGGAGAAATTGAAAGCGTCAATTGTTTTTCTCCTGTAATTACCGATAGCATCCCCAAACACTTGGTGTGGCTCTCTCCTTGTATGAACACCCCTAATTATCAGTTAGTATCCTTGTTTTGTGATTCCAAACTCAATTACAAGGGGACAATCCATTACTTAGGCCAGGGCAAACTCTCCTAATACAAGTCCCCGAGACTATGATTAAAATCTAAAGGCTCCGCCTCACGAGAAGTGTATAAGAACATCCTTATTACTAGAGCCACCCAATGCGGAGTCATATCAAGGTGTTATGTGAAGGAACAAAGTGATTATCCACATAACCAATGGAACGATAACAACGCAATTCATATCAAGACATCAAGAACTGACTATATATATGCTGACTACACGAACAAGATACGAGATCAACCACATAACCCAAAATTGGCCAACAAAAAGTCAAGCTAAAACGCAGTTTCCTTTCTTAAGTGACCAACTGCTCATGGCCTATTTCTAATCTTAAAGCTTAAACAGAATTGGGCCTTCAAATTTGACCAAGTAGTGGTTGATCTAGACATTCTTTCCTCTGCTATTCTCTTCTTTTCCTCAGCCTCTGCTACTTTCTTCTGCTCATCTTTATAGCCCAACTTCGCTTCTTCAGACTCAACCAGCAAAATCTCCCAGTCTGAGAGAAGCTTGTCCTTCCTAGACTTCACCTCCCCATCTTTCTCTTGAGCTCTTCCTCTTCCATGATGAGGTCATCCATTAACTGCTTATACAAGATGTGAGTCTCCTGGCTCTGCTTCATAGCAGAGAACCTTTGATCCTTTTGAAGTTTATGCAGCTCAAACTCAGCATTGTCCTGCTCAAATGCTAAGGAGTCGGAAGTGAAATCATTGAAATTGGCCTGAAATGTCTCAATTGCTATCTTTTGCTTTGACGATAATCCAATTCTGGCCAAGCTTAAAGTTGATAGTGCCTCAGATAGCCTCTCTTTTATATTCAATTTAAATAGATCCGAAAGGCATTCCATCAACGACTGCTTAGCCTTCTCAACTTCTTCTAAGCTAGGAATTTCAGCAAGTTTGGGACACCTGGAGTGCCATAACTTGGCACGGGGGGATACTTAAGTGCCATAACTTCAAAACGGTACACTTGAGTGCCAATATCGAAGTAAAATGGGGCACTTAAGTGCCACTCCGGCAAAAATCCGGCCAAACGGCTGACGTGGCGATTTTCCGGCGACGGAAGCCCAAAACGGCATCGTTTTGCACGCTGACGTGGCGAGAAAATGCAAAGACGACGCCGTTTTGTCGCTAACGTGTAAAAAATAATATAAAAATTAATTAAATTAAATTAAAACTTAATTTTATTTAAAATATTCTAAAAAATTAAAAAAGAAAAAAAATTTAGAAAAATTTAGAAAAATTAAAATTAAAAAAAAAAAAGGGGGAGGCCGAAGGGGGGGCGAGGGTTGAGCCCTCGCCGCCGCCGCCTCCCCGCCGTCGCCGGGAAGGGCCGGCGACGGAGGGGGGAGGGTCGGCCGAGGTCGCCGGCCCCCGGCCGACCGGCGGCGAGGGCCGCTAGCCCTCATCGAATCGCGGTGAGGGCCCTAGCCCTCGCCGGATGCGGGGCGAGGGTCGCGGCCCTCACCCAGATCCGGCGAGGGGGCGGGCCCTCACCGCCTCCCGCCGTCGCCGGAAGGGCCGGCGACGGAGGGGGAAGGTCGGCCGGGGTCGCCGCCCCGGCCCCCCGAGGGCCCGCAGCCCTCGTCGGCGGGCGAGGGCCGCGACCTTCACCCCGGATCGGGTGAGGGCTCGCGGGCCCTCGCCGCGATCCGGCGAGGGCGGCGGCCCTCGCCGCCGGTCGGCCGGGGCCGGCGACCCCGGCCGACCCTCCCCCTCCGTCGCCGGCCCTTCCGGCGACGGCGGGGAGGCAGCGGCGGCGAGGGCTCGGCCCTCAACTGCCCCCTTCGGCCTCCCCCTTTTTTTTTTTTAAAATTTTTCTAAATTTTTCCGATTTTTTTTAATTTTTTAATTTTTTAAATTTTTTAGAATATTTTGAATTAAAATTAAGTTTTAATTTAATTTAATTAATTTTTTATTATGCAAACAACGTCGTTTCCACTAAGTGAGCGCCAACTCAATTCTCCGGCGAGCCACACAAACATTAAAAAATAATAAAACGTGCCACGTAGGATTTCCAGCGACCCTCGCCGAAGGTGGCACTTAAGTGTCCCATTTGAAAAAAAAAAAAAAAGTGGCACTACCGTTTTAAAGTTATGGCACTTAAGTTTCCCCCTATGCCAAGTTATGGCACTTGTGCTGTTCTTTACTCGAATTTCAGCTGTCAAAACACCATCTTGGCAGCACGAACTTGATCCTACTCTAACGCCATGAGTCTCAGCACCATTGACAAATTCCTCCAGAGCAGTAAAATAGGAGTCGAACTTATCAGTTGGTCTAGCTGGCTGAATGTTCGTCGGAGGAGTAACTGTTAAGACGCAAACTTCAGCTGTAATCACCAAAGTGTCATTTGCTAGGTATCCCTCAGTACGGCTATGAAGCTCAGTCAAGAGAATGAACTTTGGGAAACCCCAGTCTTTCTCTCTCGCAGTGAAATGGTGTTTGCAACTCTACAAATCCAGGAGACAGTGATGAATTGAAGAACGTCTTTACAAGATATGTGGAAGAAACATTGGAGACCATCAAGAACTAGAATTTTGTATTGTTCATCGTGCAAAATATTAGCAACAGAAGCAAACACCTCTCCATGATCAGCTTAAGCAACCAAATTCATACAAAAATGAAACTGACAAAACGCGACAGTTTTACGACCTCCAAACGTGACCATCCTAGAAGTTAAATTGTGGCTCCCTTCCTTTTTTCCGGACCAACATATAGATCATATTAGATGCAGTCAAATTCCAACTCCTCCATCTACTGGACCAGTGGCTTACAACTTAACTTGCTAAATTCCTTAGTCAGTAACAACCACCATTGATAGAATTAACAAATGAGATACAGAAAAGCTATTTTCTCCCTCAGCTCCATATCCCTCTTTGCAGTTCTTCTCGCTTATTCTTTTATCATCTAAACCCTTCTTCTTATTCATGTCACAACACCGAATTCTTTTAAAATCTAAATGCGCACAATCAATCAGAGAGAAACCCATCACACACACATTATAAAAAAAAAAAAAAAAAAAAAGAGAGACAGAGATTCCAAAAAAATTCAATCGAATTCAAGAACAAACCCACGCTAATAGAGCAAACATCATTTTTTTTTTTTTTTTTTGGTAAAAGGTAAGAAACTATATTGAGCTCAGGAACAATATACAAAAACTGGCACCAAAAACTTACACTCTAACTGCAACAGCAGAGAGAGTGTAAGGGACCCAAGTAACAAGCCAAACAGCAAAGCACCAAACAACAAACCCAGCAACCCTCAGAAATACAAAGGAAAAGGGTCGAAGAACAGAGAGCCTAGGAGAAGGCTAGAAAGAGAAACAAGGCACAGACTAGACGCTTAGGACGAACCAGGCGACTGAGCAAAAACCGAAGGGTCAAAACCCCAACCTTTCTGGAGCCACTTGTTCTTTGGAGACGCGGGAATATTTTGAAGGTAAGAGCTCGATCCTTGACCACCTTAAGGTGATTCTTCAAATCCAAGATCGCAAAGGATTCCCCCACGGAAAATGATGCAATTCCTCTTTTTCCAAATCACATAGCACATAGCTGCAAAAGAGAATCGTGCAATACTGTGATAAAAGTCCTTTCCGGCTAAAAACTTAAACGCCCAAGAGATGGTATCCATCCAAGTTCTATTCCTCCAAGGAAGGTTACACCTGGAAGCCCAGAAGCATGCACGCGTAGCGGAGGTGTGACATTCAAAAAAAAGGTGGTCAATTGAATCTGGTTGGGCATTGCAAAAAGCACAAACCAAGTAATCAATTCTACCATAAGAGAGGAGGAGCATTTAAGTGGGTAGGCGATTTTTAGTAGTAAGCCAAAGAAGGAACTGGTACCGAGTAGCCATGGCACTATCCCAGACTAGAGAAGCCCACGGAACACAGTCTTTCTTCGCTCTTATGGTGCTCCAAGCAGAAGTAACCGAGAACGAACCAGTTGGATCACACCACCAAGAGAATTGATCGGGAGCCAAGGATAAGTTTGGAAGGACAATGCCCCAACTCTGGAGAAGAAATTGATCAGGAGCCAAGGATAGAGCGAACATCATTGATTTGATCAACCACACGCAAGCTGAACTTGGCGTCACTGGTCCATCCGTATGGCAACGTCGCAGAACCAGGGACAGCGAGGAAAAGCGACAAATGGTCCGAGCCATTCCCTTTGGGGTATACCAGAATTCTCCTGCTCAGAAAGTATCGGAAGACGCAAGAATCACTTGGCAACACGATGAACATGCGATCATCAAGAAACAACGCAAAAACAGAAAAATAAAAAGTGAAAAAAAATTGAAATACCATTGACAACCAGAAACTGTGAATGCTTCAGAGTAAAGCTTTCTTGCATCCTGCTCAGTGAAGTAGCTGATTTTCCACGTGAATTCTCCCCGATTAACATCAATTTGTGCATCCATTTCTTTTCATTGGACTGCTGCTTCTGCACGATCAACTTTAGGAAACAACACGGACGTTACTTAGACGACACTCAAATTGCCAGGGAGGAGGAGGAGGAGAGCTTCTTGCATTACAGGAGTTGGGAAATTTATGCGGTACTCCACTTGAGTACCTGTGTCGAAAGTTGTTGACTCCTGGACTTCAAGGTGACGGTATGTCGCATGTCTCGGGCTTAAATAGAAGGAAACCCTTCACTAGAAAATCTTCCCCGCGAAGTTAGAGAGAAGAAAAGTCGGGAGTGGTTTATTCAGGTTCAGAGGGAAAAGGCGTATCATTCGCACTTTCCGTTGGGATATCGAAAGCAATTGAGTTTTATTCGCACTTTAATACGATTCCAAAAAATACCAAGCTAAGATTATGGTGGAAAAAATAATTGTGTAATATATATAGATTTTTAAGGATAAATATTTGAGAAGTCAAAAAAACTGTTATATTGATACCAATATAATCCTAAACTTTCAATTTGACTAATTTAATCTTAAACATTTTTTATATTAGTACCAATTGAGTCTATCAGCCAATTTAAACTGGAAATTGCTATCTTGGATGCTGGTCGTCTCATATAGGACAACTAGCCCCGAAATGGACATTTTATTTAATTTTCAAATAATTTTTCACATTTTTTTATTATTTTCTGTTTTCTTTTTTTTTAATTCTATTTTCCTTCCTTGTTCTTTTTTTTTTTTCCTTTCTCTTTTTTTCCTTTTTCCTTATTTCTCTCCGCTAGTTGCTAGCTTTGATGATGGCCACGAAGTTCGTCAATTGCCAGCAATGGCCAGGATTGGGCAAGGCGACCCCTCATCAACCTTGGGCGAGGCCTCCTCAAGGCAACCCTCGATGGATCTAGTGCAGGCGACCTCATCCAGCCCTCTCCAAAGATTTTTTTTTTCCTTTCTTTTGTCGATCTTATTTTACTCCTATTCTAACTCTCACTCTCATACTTTTGTTTTACCTCCTTGTAGGGTGTAAGAGTCGAAACCCATATCTGAAATTAAATCATCCCTACCACATTCCCCCAAGAAGGTGGGGATTCCAACCTTCCATCTCCCCCTTCCATATCGAAAGGGAATCCAGTGGTTACCCTAGCCAAAGGTTGGCAAGGGCATCCGCATCACAAAGGTTGGCAACTAACGAAGGAGGAAAATGAAGAAAGAGAGAGGAGGGGGAAAAAGGAAGGAAAAAGAATAAAAATTGAACATAAATAATTAAATTTAAAAACATCCACAGTGCGGATGACTTGCATTCTTGTAATAAATTCTTATCTAAATTGACTAAATGGACTCAATTGGTATCATTATGAAAATGTTTAGCATTAAATTAATTAGACTAAAAAATTTAGGATTGAATTGATACTATTACAATAAGTTTAGATATTTTTTTTTTTTTTGGGTATTTCTCCCTATATTTTGGTATGTCTCATGAATAGGTTATTTAAGAAATCATCTAGGTAACAAGATAATCAATCAAGGATATGTACAATCGAAAAAAGATATGGAGAATATCCTAGATATATGTACGATGATTAGAGATATAGAAAATCAATGGAAATAAAATAATTATCTCTAATATAGGAATATTTCTTAAATCATCTCTAACAAAATTAGCAAGTATGGATCAAGACTAATTGTGCCTAGGGTCAATTTCGAGTCAACCACGAGACACGATTTATTGTCATGTTCTTGTCCAACCCACCAGACACGCAATTAACCTGTATAACCCATTTAAGTTAAGGGGTTGGTGGAGTTGAAATAAACTGTATGTGACTTGTTTAGACACGATTAACTAAAATGACATTCCTCCACCCTCTTCACTATAAAGATTTTAAAATGGTAAATTCCATTAGCTATTTCCTTTTTTTTTTATTTGATATGATGATAATATATTGATGGATTATTGCAATTTATAAATAGATTTTGTGAAAATTTGAGGATATTTTGTGTCATTTTGGTGGGTTGATTTCGTTTGAGTGAGTTCATCTCAAGTCACGACAGGTCATGTACTTGTGTTGACTCATCGACCTAATATTTAATCATGTTGCATGAGCCGGTGTTGTGTCAACAGGTTAACTTTTTGGTCAAGCTTGTGTCAAAGAGATCAACACCATAAGGGTGCGTTTGATAATGATTCTATATAGATTCTGATCAAAAATAATTATTTTTTATTCTATTCTCGGGAACTGATTCTAAGCATTTTAAATCGTTTGGTAATTGTCCAAAATTTCTGATTTGGAATAGAATTGTGTTTAATACCGTGCTTATTGATTCTATACCAAATCAATTTCTTTTAATTTTTAAATAATTTTTATACTTTTTCCTTTTTTTTTATGTTCTTTTTTTCCTTTTTTTCCTCTTTTTTCTTTTCTTTTTTTCTCCTATTCTTCTTCTTCTTCAGGCCGGTCGCCAATATGAGGGCCGGTGACCTCACCTAAGCGTCGCCAGCCCTCGGCAAGGCGGCCCTCGTCGGTCGAGCCTCACCGGTAGCTGGACGAGGCTCACCCAACCCTCGCCAAGGGCGGGGCTTGCCTCCGGCGAGCTCGCCGGACCTCGCCCTAACCTGGCGAGCCTCCAGCGAGCTTGCCGAACTGGTTGTCGGAGGACAGCGGCGGATGGTGGCAATGGACAGCGGCAGACGACAGCGACAGCAATGGCCAACAGCAACAAAGAGAGGGAGAGAAGGGTTACTTTTTTTATTCTTTTTCTTGTTCCTGGAACAAGAATCAAATTTTTTTATTCTTGATTCTACTCCCAATCTGTTTTCCGGAACAAATTTATTTCGAAAATGAAAATTTTACTAAACGCGATTATATTCCCAAACTAATCTCGGGAACAAAAAATCAGAATCAGGCACTGCTTGAAATCCAAACAGTGCCTAATTGTATTTGAATTGACTTGCTTCGCATAATACCCTTATGTTGACACAAATAAGAACATGATCCACTAACATGAATTATTGTGGCATCCAAGAATTTTGATGACCCTCGAATAAGTAACGGCTCGTCACGGGTCGACGGGAGTATCGACAAACTGTGTCATTGGCACCATTTGTGGACACTATTTTGTTATCGTCATCGTCGGTATAACATTAGGCCATCGTTTCATCACCACCCGTCGTTCCGAAACATCAACTTTCGAAGAGAAATTTTCCATGCACGGCCATGCACACGTCTGATATTAGTTCCGAATGGCCTCGCCAATTGACCGAGCTGAAGGCCCATAGCCCGCAACCGCCATGCGTATGTAAAAGTTTACGATGGAAATTGTCGAAGACCTCCCAACCTTTCCCCGTAAAGGACCGTGGACCAACCCAACTTCATGCACTATTTTCCTCCTGAGACGGCCATGCGAACGGCCTCGCCAACGGCCACGTTCTTCGGCCATGCAGCCGTGTCTCTCTATTTTCCTTCATGAAGACTTGAAGACTATCAATTTGCATGGCCATATTCACGTCCATTTGGCCGGTCAAACAATAGAAAGGATGGCTGACCCATGCAACAAATAGGGTCACGTTTGTGCTTGGGAAGTGGGAATTGATGGCAAAAAAAAATTTCGGTGAAGGTCCACGCTCACAGCCCATATCCACACCCGAATGAAGAGCCCACACTCGTGTCCCCTTCTCTCCTCTTGGCTGGTCAACTAAAGAGGGAGTTGACCAGGCTGCCACGTCCTTGCATGAGGGAGCAAGGTGGCGTGTGCTCTGCATGAAGGTTGGCTTCTCTTCAGCTGGACAGCGACGCCGGGGATCTCAACCAAATGGAAGCCACATCAACTCCTTTTGCGCTGGCAATAGAAGAACCGAATGATGGCCACGACATCCCCACCTGTCCTTCGCTTGAGAAGCCGCAGAAACTCAAGCAAATTGTTGACCGGTGTTGTCAACAAAACAGCGACGGAAGAGAGAGAGATCGTGGATTTCTCTCGACGTCCAGCTCTCTCTCTCTCGGTGCTCACTTCTCCTTCGTTTCCAGCGGCAATTGCATCAAGGAAGACCCAGAAATTCTCCTCTTCTCTCTCTCGGCAGCTTAGGTTTCCCTTGTCCAGCGAAATCCTCGGTAGATTTAGTTAAGAATCCTCTCACCATCTTGCTCGCTCCTCACCGTCAGCCACCAACCTCTTTCACCGCTGTCCCTCAGTTGCTGCCGAACCAGGAAACTCGCAGCCCGCGCCTCACCACACGCCGTTGTTGCTGTCACCACATCTCCTCGTCTCAACTATAGTTCGTAGCTTGCAGTCCGCTCGCCGTCAACGTCACCGGACCTAAGGCAAGTTGAAGTCTACTAATTTATATAGTGTAGTGCTGTTGCTGGCTGAGGAAGTGCATTGTTAGACTGGATTGTTTGAATTTGGTGTTGAATGGTGGTATCTAAAATGACTAAATTGGTTTGGGGCTAGGCTATTGAGTGAGCTGCATATTTCTCATGAATACATGTGATTTTGGCCTTCGAAAATGCATCAATCTTTGCCGTTGCAAAGCTTTTGATTGTGAACTGTTTTGGAAATCTCCTTATTTGCGTTGAAACTCCTATGTACAGAGGCGCCACTTATAAATGTTTCAAGAAATGTTTGGTGTCTTCAAAATTTCGAACCTTTATATGAACCATTTTAAAATCTTGAAGGTGGGACTGAGATTTTGGTCTGCCAACATGCCGGTCTCAAATTACTTATGGTTTTGATAAATTGTTTTATTTCAAGCCAAGATGTGCAAGTGCGACTCAAGGCTATTCAATGTGGATTTCGAAAAGCATTTGAGATTTAAACGTGAAAATGGATTTTATGGATTTGGTATCATGCTTTTGATTGTATGAATTGATTTCATCAATATGAGATTGACCTATTTTCAAAGACTATGGTTGATGTATGATTGATGCCGTCGGACCCTCAGGTCGATGAGGTCGATGATGCTCCGGGAGTTGGGATGCCATAGGATCATAACGGTCGATGCCTTGGATGCCTGGGGTCCAAAAAGCCCCAGAGGTTTCTCGAGAGTGTCAAGATGCCCGGTTAATTCTGGAGGGTAGGGGTAACCATTTTCATGGCGAGCCTTGGAGATTCCTCATTATGCTAGGTGAGGTGCGAGATGCCTAGAGGTGTGACATAACACGCTCTGGATGCCCAGTGATTGAAAACCGGAGGCTTTCACGATGCCAAGTTGGGTACAAATGCCTAGAGGGACGCAAACACTAGTCCTCTAAGATAGACGTAGGGAAATGAAAAATAAACTGAATTCTAAAATTTCATGAATTCTACTGAGTTGCGTCTGATTATGGGACAATACTGAGTTGCCTCTGATTATGGGACAAAATTGTGTGACATGGTATGGGACGTATCATGACAGTTTGGCTCTATAATCGGGACCCATGTAATTGAAACGATGCATTTTGGTTTTGAAACTGCACTTGCTATTACATTGAAAAGTTTTATTGATTTGATGCACACTCATTATATGTTTTGTCTATTTTGCATGGGATTAGATAGTGATGGCCCAGCACAGTATGATTTAGTAGATCTTTAGCTGCTGGGTGGTTGTACTCACCCCTTTTTGGGGACTAACATTTCAAAAAGACGAGATGCCTCTGCTGCCCATACCTCCCGACACATTTTATGGAGTCTCGATCGACCTGCAATGGGAACAGTCAAAGCATCATCATCCCAAGGTGCGAAAGTGCGAGGGCTATCATTATACGGGTACATGTGACAGTGGTGTTCGACATGTGATAGTGGTGTTCGACATTGGTCCTCCCACCGGCCCTATACTTCAGGAGTACATTCTCATTTTTGTTCGTCAAGATGGACGCACAGGCTATTCTATATTATACAGATATGGGAGAGGGGCCCATTCAATCCTTTTTCTTGTTTGTTTATTAGGGCCTCCTTCTTATCTTCATTGCGGGGTAGAGCAGCTTGGTAACTGCCGCGGCCACCAGCAGACGGACTAAATGGATGGGTGTGACCGTGGGCTAGGGTCAGTAGAGGAAGGATTTTTTGGACGCCGCCATTGATTGATGGACTTATGTATATATCTGTTAGAAAAGTCAATCAATCAATGTCGGCGTCCAAAAAATCCTTCATCTGCTAACCCTAGCCTACGGTCACACCCGTCCATCCGTCCATCCAGTCCTTCTGCCGGTGGCGGTGGCAGCGGCCCCAACGTGCGTCCATCTCAACGGACAACATCTAGTCTGTTTGCTGGTGGCAGTGGCAACAGCCCCAGCGTGCGTCCATCTTGATGGACAAAAACAGCAATGTACTCCTAAAGTACAGGGTCGGCGGAAGGACCAATGTCGAACACCACTATCACACGTACCCATATAAAAGATAGCCCTCGCACCTCGGGATGATGATGCTCTGACCGTTCCCATTACAGGTCAACCGGGACTACATAAAATGTGCCAGTAGGTACGGACAACAAAGGCATTTCGTCTAGTCTGAAATGTTAGTAAAGGCATTTCATCTCCACTCAGCAGTTGAAGATCTACTAAACTATATCGTGCAAGCCATCACTATCTAATTTCATGCGAGATAGACAAAACATGTAATCAAAAGAATAAGTATGCATCAAATCAGTATAGCTGCATCAAATCAGTATAGCTTTTCAAAGTAATGGCAATTGTAGTTTCAAAACCAATATGCATCATTTCAGTCACACAAGTCCCGATTATAGGGCCAAATTGTTGTGACAAGTCCCATACCACGCCACACAATTTTGTCCCATAATTAGACGCAATCATCAGCAGAATCATCAGTTTTAAAACTCAGTTTATTTTTCATTTCCCTACGTATATCCCAGAGGACCAGTGTTTGCGTCCCTTCGAGCATTCGCACCCAACCTAGCATCGTGAAAGCCTCCAGTTTTCAATCACCGGGCATCCAGCGCGTGTTACATCACACCTTTAGGCATTTCACACCTCACCTAGCATCACGAGGAATCTCCGGGGCTCGCCATGAAAATGGTTACCCCTACCCTTCGGAATCATCCGAGCATCCTGACACTCCCGGGGTACCTCTGGGGCTCTGCAAACCCTAGGCATCCAAGGCATCGATCGTTGCGATCCTATGGGCATCCCGACTCCTAGGGCATCGTCAACCCAAGGGTCCAACGGCATCAATCACAATATAGCAGACCAAACATTTCAAGTGCCAAAAACATTTCCAAATTACAAACATAGAAATTCCTTTGGATTCTCGAAAATCCCCTTGTATAATATTAAGTAATGTAAATTGAGATTGTCAAAGGCACACCAATGCAACAACAGCAGACTTTAAAACATATGCCATTTTCATGTCAATGAAATCAATTCACAAAACTCAGCAACATAATATCAAATCCATAAGTCCACTTCCATGGTTAACCCTCCAACACATTTCGAAAATCCACATGTAAATTCTCGGGCTGCACTTGCGCCTCGCAGCCAAGATTGAAAAGATTTGTCAAAACCATAAGTAATTTGAAATCAGCAGATTGGCAAGTCTAAGTCTCACTCCTTACTTCGGGGTTTTTAAAATTAGTTTATGTAAAATTTGAGATTTCGAGGGCACCAAAGATTTTCTTTTTCTTTGTCGAAACATTTGTGAACGGCGCCTCGGTACATAAAAATTTCAGCATAAATCGGGAGGTTTTCCAAACCATTTCCAAGTAGAATTTTTAAAGCTTTACAAATGCTAAATTAAGGTATAATCGAAGTCCAAAATCACATGCATTCATGAAAACTACAAGGTTTCCTCAACCATCCATCCCCCAAACAGTTTCGGTCATCTTATAAATCACCATTCAACACCAAATTCAAACAATCCAGTCTAACAACGCACTTCCTCAGACAACAATAGCACTACACTGTATAGATTAGTAGAGTTCAACTTGCCTTGGGTCCTACAACGTCGACAACAAGTAAAACAGGAAGCTCGGGTCACGAACACGGCTCAACGATGGCAATTGCAAGCAGTGTCGACGACAGCAGCACGCACGAGCGAAAGGCGGTCCTTTCCTTTTTCCCTCGCTGCCTTCTCTCGAATTTCTCTCGCTCAAACTCTCTCTCTTTCGCTCGCTCGCCCGCTGCTCACTCTCTCTCTCTCTCTCGGCTTGCTCGTCCGTTTGCCACTTTGGTCACTGGTTTTGTTAAAAAAAACCAGTCAACAAAAGAGGGTGCTTCAGTGACAGAAGGAGGTAAGGACAGGTGGGGAGAAACGTGTTTGTTCTCTCTGGCCACATGGGCCTCGACGGCTGCCCCTCATGCAGCTGTCCTCATTTAAATTCCTCGCTGGCCACGAGGTTCTGGTTGCATGGCTTTCGCTGGCCAACCCTATTGGACGCAAATTACGCAACCCCAAGATCTCCATAACTAGAACAAGAACACACATCCAAATAGTAGAAGATTAACGTACCTGTTTTAGGATCTCGTTCTTGAAAGCGAAAGCGGAAAAGGATTGCCCACACATCAAGGGGTTTATCCACGCATCAAATCATTCTCCTCTATTACCCTCCGTATCACTGGCTCAATGAGGCGGCCTCTCACGATTAATGTTAGAATAACGTCCATTAGGTGAGGATATGTGAGGTTTAGGGTTAAAGGAAAAACTTGAGCACTATTTATAGAGTTTCTAGCCAGTCCCCCTCATTACGGGCCAGGCTCAACTCGGCCCACACTAGCCAGTCCAATATTAGACTAATTAAGAAACTTTCTATCTTATCTTAGACCAAACCTCGTAAAACAGTAAACGTTAAACGGTAAATAACAATGTCAATTAATTTAGTCCACATTAGGGGAAAACTCTTACATTCTCCCACTTGGACTATATTAATTGAAATTGTATTGTATGTGCGCACATTGGTCTAGAGATAATTCTTAATAGTCAATCCTATCCTATAAAGTCTCTAACACCGAATCATGGCGGTAACTATATGTATACACACAGAGCCTTCCATGGTTACAAATGCTTTCAACTTTATTGATATGGATTCAATATGGTAGTGTGGCAAATGGTTAACATCTCTCATAGAGAGATCCCATTTGTCAGTTATCATTCTCTTACCTTAGGCGACACAAAAGCTTGTGCCACAAGAGAATGAAATTATGGTTCCAATGAACCCACATATGTCTTGTCCTTACGGTTAACCTTTCTTTATGTATCACAAGACATATGCACAAGGCTAATAACCGGATGCCCCTAGCCTTCACTCAAGGTTTAAGTAATACGTTGAGACTTTATCAATATGTATTCAACATGATAACAACACATTCAAAATATTTTATTGAATGCAAAAGTTGATACATATCAAACCGTTACTAAATGTAACGAACCACAGATGTGAACTTTATCAGAGTAAAGCCGAAATAGCTCCCACCAAACAACAGTATCCGAAGATACTCTTAGGCCCATGTTGATGACATGTCATTCAAATACACATGGGCGTAGGATTTTAGTTAGTGGATCTGCAATCACATCATCTGTGAAAATATGTTATATTATAAATCACCTTTCTGTACCGTTTCTTTATGGTCAAAAATATTTGACCACCATATATCTAGACCCTTTGGAACATTTGTTATCAATAAAAATACAACTAATTTATTGTCTCAACTTAACCATATGGGTCTATCCATAAAGTCAAAACAGTCAACTCCTTCATAAGGTTCCGAAGCATAATAGCTCAATTAACAGCCTAAAATAAAGTTATAAACTCTACTTACAAGTAGACATAAAACTTTATTTACTGCACTGCACTTCCTGTTAACATAAATATGTATCCTATTATTAATATTATATCATCTTAACAGCCAGTAAAGTTAACACTTGAATACCCTACTAACTGCAAGAATTAAACCTGTCTGTAAATTAACATATAATCTCTTGTCATTTTAAAGTACCTTAAAACCTTCTTGGCAACAACCTAGTGATCATGTCCTAGATTCAATTTATATCTGCCTAGAAGTCCCGTCGCAAAGACGATATTTAATCTAATGCAAAATCAAGCATATATTATACTTTTAAGTGCACTAACACAAGGTACACAAATTAACTAGATTTTCTCAATATCTGAATAAGGACAATGTAATGGATTAGCTCCATCACCCTTAACAATAGGAGTAATTCCTAACTTGCAATAACATATATTGAATATTTCCAAAATACGATCAGCAAATGTCCTCTGAGAAAATCTAATAAAATCCAATATATATGACAAGAACAATCCTTACGGACCTTAATGTAAAGGACAAAAAATGGCTCAAGGTCACTACTTGTAAACAAAATATCATGTACATAGAATATGAGAAAAATAAATTTCCTCCCACTGACCTTGCAGTATATTGAATTACTTTGTTCCTAATTGAACAAAATAACAACACTATGAAACTTTAATAATATTGTCTGGAAACTTGCATAAAATTATTAATAAGACTTTCAGTCTACACACAAGTTTACTTAAATTTATTGCAAAATCCTCCAATTGCACTATATAGATTTAGTATCTATATGGCGTAACTCCATATAAATAAATAAATAAACTATTAATGCCACATTCACTCTGAAAGAATCTTTTAAAGAAATATGACGTAACTCCATATAAATAAATAAATAAACTATTAATGCCACATTCACTTTGAAAAAATCTTTTAAAAAAATAATTATTTCTTCACTATTAACAATCCACCCCTCTTTCATAGTGAAAACTTTAACTATAAGTTTAGTTTTTAACTTCACAATCTTTCTTTGAAATTCTTTTAGTTTTGTACGCCAATTTGCAACTAAAAACATTGTGATCTTTAGACAAGTCAGTAAGTTTCCAAACATGTTTTATAGATTGCATATCGCCTTTTATAGCATCTAATCACATACTTAATTAAGGATAAAAAACAACATTTATTTATGTCGCCAAATCAACCATGTAGTGGATATTGTGGTCATACTCTCACTAATAGACTATATAGTCTAATGGAATAACTGATCGGTTTTCCTAACAAATCTCCCGAGTAAATCTACAACCACTTCATTATATACTTGATAGGAAAATTTCATCATAAACTATATCAAGAATAGTATTTTGAACATCATCAAGTTTAGTCTATGGTACAGGAGATTCCACAATTGTCTGTTTAGATAAAGACAAAGACACAGTGATTTTTTTTTTTTTTGTAACGAAGACACAGTAATTTTCCATTGTACTATTATCCTTAATAGTCTGAGAGCAGCTATCCTTGACAATTACGGTGCAATTATGCCTTTCGGCCAAATCTTTTGTCAGGATTTACAAGTATAGTAATTAAGTTACCACCCCAGAATCTACCAAGTATTTGACAAATGACCCTTTAAGCTATTTCGCATTGTCATACTTGCCAAAATACTCACGGCCACTATTAAGCCTGACAACCTTTTAAGACTAATTGTAATTATTTATTTTTTATCTCGGTCGTTTTCCCTAAATAGAAAACTTTTGGAAATAACATTTTAACCATATACTAGATGTATATGTCATTAGGACTTAAACACAATTTTTGCAGATGTGTCTTAATTTCAGTATTAGACAAGACATAATTACAAGCCACTAAGGCTTACATCATCTCTTAGCAGTACAGTTAATAGGCAAACCACTTTTCAAGTATTCTAGAATGGACCGCTTCATGGATAGTAAGCAAATTCTAGTGCTCCATTCTTAAACAACAAATCATATGTCCACAACTTAAAATTTGAAGCAGTAAAAACCTCAATAATAGTGGAGTTATTAATTACAGAAAGGTGACTAAAAAACAAGCAATGTATATAATTAGCATCATGTGAGCACCGTGTAACTTAACGTACAAGTACACATCTAGAGAGTTACACGCATAATCATATAATCACCTTTGGGCAGAATACATGACATGCAGTTGTACACTCCCCACATGATAGCGGTTATGAGAATATGTTCCAATCTTCGTGAATTCATCACCTTTGGGCAGATGAATCACTAGGACTGATCACTCCTCCACCACACCATCATGTATCCCTCCATGAACTAATACACAATTACCTCCTTTGGGAGTATGACCATGCATTAGACCAGGAGACATCCCAATCAGCGTACGAGACCGAAATTTCTTAAACCCAATCAGCGTGCCACTTTACTACTCAATTGAATCCTTGAAACTCTCTCATACCAGGGATATATTTACATCTCACATACACCATATACATGTGATTTCAACTTTAGTGATAGGGGCATATATTACTAAAATCACATATCATGCTAATTACATTGCCTTATTCATTAATAAAATTAATCATACATATATATAAATATATATAGAGAATCTGAAAAATCGATTCCAATGAGATTACCAATCACAGCAACACAGGAAACTTCTCTTGTGCACCAAAATTACAGATTCTAATGATTCTTTTAAATGTTGATCTAGAGAATCTATCACAAATCAACATCAATAGCAATACATGGTACACCAGATCGAGAAGCCTGACAGCTGATCCATTATAGCTCATGAGTTTCATAAGGCAAAACATGACTCCAAGGCCAACAACTAATTTATTAGTCAATTTTAAGTAACAAATATCATTACTTCAACCAGTGGCCTATAAATTGAGTCAAATCACGGAACCAAATATCTAAACTATAACAGTAGATACTATTGCTCTGCATAAATATTACCATACTCCTTAACCATAATAATATTCAATTTGATAGACGTTAACCAGTGACCATATGAGTTTAGGTATAATATGCAATAACTTAACTAACATGCATTACCTACACTCAGCAGATGTGTTAAATAGTACAATCAGTTTGATCACAGATTCATAAGACGTCCAACATTCAAAGGTTACCAGTATGTAAAGGAGTATGCATAAGCAACAAAAGTTTTTCTCATTATCTCAAGATATAGTTCAATAACTATCTCATAATGATTGTATCTCATTAAGCCAACTTCAATTCACAATAAAGTTTGATTTTTATTGACAAATCACACCTTTATAATGATTATGTGATAATATACCTATAACCCAACACTTATATTTCCGAAATCACAGAAAAATATAAGAAAAAATACGCAAGAATTCATTTAAAATACATGTATTTAGGGTTTCATATGTAATTTCACATCAATAAAATCATCAAACATATAAAATAAATATACCACGAGATAGGAAATCACCATACGAGTCCAATGCCGTAAACCACGTGCCAAAAGGAGACCCCATGCGCCCGCACGCGCCACCTGAGTGCGCAGCACGTGGGGCTCACGCGCCTGACGTTAATCCAGCCAGAAGCCGGTCCGACCGGTTCCTGGTTCGACAGTCCGGTCCAGCCGCTCGGTGGCCGGACCGGTCAACAGTTAACCAGGTCGGGTCGAGTCGGTCTCTGGGTCGGTTCAGGTCGGTCGTCGGGTCGGGTCAAAAACTAGGTCGGGTAGATAACGTCATCGGGTCAGGTGGTGACGTCATCGGGTCAGTCGCCCTCCGCGTCGAGTCGATGACGTCGTCACCATGACGTCATCAGTCACGTGCGGCGCACGCATTAGGTCAAACCTGGGGCGCTGACGTCATGATGACGTCAGCGGCCGCGTGCAACGCACGCCCCGCGACCGCGCGTGGAGCGCATGTTCGACTCCCCCAGCGGTGCGTGGCCACGCGTGGGGGCACGTGCGGCGTCCCCCGGCAATGCGCCAACGACGATTTTCACCGTCTCATCAAGCTAAGTCCCAATTCGCAATTTAATTTGATTTTTATTAAACTAAAAGTCTCAAAAATCGCAAATTAGGTCATATTCATACTAATTATGGCTAATCCGTACAAATTAGGGTTCAAGTTCTAGAGTTATGGAGGCTCTGATACCACATGTTGGACGCAAATTGCGCAACCTCAAGATTTCCATAACTAGAACAAGAACACACATCCAAAGAGTAAAAGATTAACACACCTGTTTTAGGATCTCGTTCTTGAAAGCGAAAGCGGAAAGAGATTGCCCACACATCAAGGGGTTTATCCATGCATCAAATCCTTCTCCTCTATTACCCTCCGTATCACTGGCTCAATGAGGCGGTCCTTCACGATTAACGTTAGAATAACGTCCCTTAGGTGAGGATATGTGAGGTTTAGGGTTAGAGGAGAGATTTGAGCACTATTTATAGAGTTTCCAGCCAGTCCCCCTCATTACGGGCCAGGCTTAACTCAGCCCACACTAGCCAGTCCCATATTAGACTAATTAAGAAACCTTCTATCTTATCTTAGACCAAACCCCATAAAATGGTAAACATTAAAGGTAAATAACAATGTCAATTAATTTAGTCCACATTAGGGGAAAACTCTTACAAACCCATCTCCATGCAGCGATCGTGGCGTCGGAAATCAACCTCTCCAAATTATTGACTCCTGAGGAGACAACGTGCATGGAGCATTTTCGGTTCCATGGTCTTCATGGGTCAACTATTTTCCTTTTATTCAACCACCACATGTACATGTACGTGGCTGCAATTCTTGCATGGAGAAGGAACTCGACAAGGCTGCATGGTGATCGATGGAGAAGGGCAACATGCAAGGTTGCCGTATAATCAAAGTCACGTCTTCATTTGCTCAAGGGGTACATGGTTGGATGTGTGCATGATCAAAATTTCCCGAAAGTTGATGTTTCGGGACGATGGGTGGTGATGAAACGGGGTTGAATGTATAGTGGTCTAAAGGGTTAAACGGCTAGAGTTAGTATAAAAGATATCTTGTCGACACATTACTTGGAATGAACCTTGGTCTTGCTTGAACGTAAGGAAGAATTTCAATAAGACTATAATTTCTTCAACAATCGGGCCATTATTAAACGTGACATATCGGTCCGATGATGATAGCAAAACGATGTCCATAAATGGTGTCAGTAACACAGTCCGATGATACTCCCGTCAATCAGTCACGGACCGTTGCATATTCGAGGGTCGTCAAAATTCTCAAATGCCACAATTGCCACCACAGTTTAATTAGCATTCCCTTTCTACTTTTATTTATGTATAAAATGTTGTAAGGCATTCCCTTTGCTTAGGTATTAAATGCAATGAATGTCAGTGCTTTTATCGGTGAAACGCATTTAGTTAAGCTCAGTGGTTATCCTTGGCTGAAACACATCTAATATTCTCAATATGTAGTGATACAAATTTAAGGACGTTTTCAAAAATATATTTTTACTAACAACAAAATTAGTATACCCACCCCGTTGTGAGCGAGTTGGTTCTAGTCGCACATTGCCACCACGCTGGGCGGGGTTTGATTCCCCCAGCTCGCTCAGTTGCGCGACTGACGTGCGGCGCCGTGGGAGGTGGGTCCCCATGTTAGTGCCCCTGTGGTTTACGCTGAGCATTGTCGGCTGTGAGATGGTTCCACTTATATTTTCAAAAAAAAAAAAAAAAACAACAACAACAACAACAACAAAATTAGTGTAATCTTAAATTCTGTCGCCATAGTAATTCTTGACAGATTTTAAAAACTCCAATCCTATAACCAACTCCCTCTTTTATCAAATATATAGATGTATGTATGTGTGTATATACATTGATAGCAGGTTTGTATTGGTTTTCTTTCATTTTAGCCTATGTCCTTTGGTATAGGACGGCCAAGTCATTTCCCATAATCTTGTAAAATTTGGGATGTGAAAAAAACACCATAATCTTTAGTGAATTTAGAATAAATACACTTATCAACACTATTATCTTTGAAATCATTTGATAATATAATTGAATCAAACTTTTTATACCACTGTTTAGGTGTTTGCTAAGCCCATAAAGAGATTTGACCAATTTATATATTTTCTTTCCGTTTGTGAGAAGAACAAAACATTCTATTTTTAAAAAAGCAATTTTGACATCAATTTGATGAACATAAAGAGCATAACTGGATGCCAAAATAAAAAGAATTCGAATAGATGTTATCCATGCTAAAAGAGCATACTTATAAAAAAAAAATCTATTTTTTTCTTTTTGTCTATACTTGTTGGCCACATTTAGCCTTTGATCAGAGAATTATCACATAAACGTGATAATTTGAAGATGGTTCAGAATTCCGTCCAAGTGATTCCTCTGACATGTGTAACACCTTTTCCCATAATCATTCCAACTTGAAGGCAATTTTTCAATAATTACTTCACCTTGAAAGGATTCTATAATGTCAATCTTGAGGGCTCGAATTTCATTGACAAGTACTTGTAATTCATGGACTTGTTCCAATAACGGTTTAATATCAACAAATACCTAATGGTACCTTGCTCATCTACCTTGTATTTGAATTCAAGTACATTCCATATGTTTTTGACAGATTTTATCTTGGTGAATAAATCATAAAAACAACTAGACAACGTGTTTAGAATATGCCAACAACAAAGCAATTAATCCTCTTCACGTTTTTTCTTCTCCTTATTGACCCTTTCAATGGCTTCTACAGTGGATTGTCCTCCTTCAATGGTGGGCTCTGGATTCTCTATAGGCATTAGATTGGGATCCATAATGCAGGAAATCTTCAAAGCAGTGAGAAGAAACATTATCTTGTCTCTCCAACAAGCAAAATCATTGCCATCAAAACAGGCCATTGTAATTATGTCTTGATTCATGACTTTTATGGACTTTGACTCTATTGTTGTAGAAATAATTCCTTAAAAGTGTTGGTAAGAAATAGGATTCGGAAGATTGGAATTAGACTTTGAGGTGTGAATACATGTCTTAAGGAATTATTTGCCCCACGACATTATTGATGGTTACTAGCAAAAATCATCATGGACACAACAAAATCTGAAACAAGACTAGATAACAACTCTAGTATTTCTCCGAGAACTCTCAAAAAAGGAACAATATAAAATAATGGTCGTATTTTTTTACGAAAAGGAAAATCGGTAAGTAAAATACTGAGAGGGAAACGATGAATTTATAGCAGCGTTCTAGAACAGATACAACATTTCCTCTTAAATATTGCAGCTATAATACGGGATCCCCTTTTTGGTGAATAAACCAACCGTTTCAAAAGGTTACCGTAAATTCTTATAAAAAGAAATAATCGTTTTTGTATTTTTTGTTTTGAACTTTATAACTTCTGGAAAGATACAACCTTTCAAAGGTTATAAGTCATCTAATAACGGTTATGTAAAAATTTTAAATTTGAAAAAATTAAAAATAACAACCGTTGACTAGTGCCAAATCTTGTCAAAAAAAAATTATATTTTACCATAATTGCAATTTTCAAAGATAGTACACACCTTTGTCTTCTCCAAACCTCATTGTATAATGAAATATGTCTACAGCTTCCCATGTGCCTCTCTATGTGATATTTTCAGGTCCCGTAGCTCTCAATGGGCTTGGCTAATCTGTGCCCCGACGTGCTTTGCGAGATAATTAGGGCTTGTACGGTAACATTCCTATTTTTCCCAATTTCTATTCTTTTATTCCCAGAACCAAAAAAAGAACAGAAATCCATTTGATAATGTCAACTTATTTTTCTATTCCCCGAAATAAAAAAGTAGTCGGGAATAGATTTGGAACTATGAGAAACAAAAAAAAAAAAAAAAAACTTCTTGTTCCCTGGAACAATTTATAAAAATAAGTCTTTTTTTTCTTTTTTATTTTTCTTTTGTTCTTCTTCCTTGCAAAGGTTGCCGCCTGTAGCCACCACCAATTGCCGCCACCGCCACCGCCCCCACCGTCGCTCGACCAGCAGTTGACGCCGCTTGCTGCCAGCCATCACCGCTCAACCGCCGTCGTCGCCCGCCCGCCGTTGGCCACCAACTGTCGACCTCCTCCTACCGCTGCATGACCGTTAACCGTTGTCACTACCCGCCGCCCACAGCCCATCGACGGCCGCTGGAAGAGGCAACGACCAGTGGTTGTAGGTGGTGGTCGTATGGTGGTGGGCGATGGGTGACAGAAACGGTGGGTAGTCATGCAACGGCAGGGAGAGGTTGGCGGTCAACAGTGGTCCATGAGCAAGAAGAAAAAATGAATAAATACAAAAATTTATAAATTGTACCAAACGCTTTCCTAGTCTTTTTTTATTCCAAGAATAAAAATTTTATATAGTTACCAAACACGTTATTTTACTCAAAAATTATTCCAAGGAAGTAGAAATTAAAAAAAAAAAAAAAACTATTTCTGAAAAGAAATTGTTCCCCAAAATAGAAGTGTTACTATTCACACCCTTAGGGCGCACGAGTTTGGTAACCATTCTATTCCCGGGAACAATTTCTAAGCATTTTAAACCATTTAGTAACTATCCAAAATTTCAATTCCCAAAATAGAATTACATTTAATACTATCCTCAAAATTTCCACTTCAAATCATTTTTTTATTTTTTAAATAATTTTATTTTTTCCTTTTTTTTCTTTTTTCTTCTTCTTTTTTTCCCTTTCTTTCTCCCCTTCTTCTTCTTCAAGGTGGCCGGTAGCTAGCCTTGGTATGACCAGCGACAGGCCAAACGAGGGCCGGAGACCTCACTGGAGTGTCGCAGGCCCTCGACAAGGCCGTGCCTCATCGGACGAGCCTCATCGATAGTTGGGCGAGGTCGTCGTGAGGCTTGGCCGAGCTTTGGCTAGGCAAGGTCAATCCTCACCCAACCACTCCTAGGCGAGCTCGCTGGACTTGTCACTGATGACCAGTGGCAGTGGAAGAAGAAGAAAGAGGGAAAAAGAACAAGAAAAAAGAAAAGAAAAGAAAAGAGAGAAAACAGGTGATTGATTCTAAAATTGTTCTTGGGAACAAATAATCAACTTCTTTTACTTTTCGATTCTGCTCCAAATTTACTTTCGGGAACAAAGAACAAAATTTTTACCAAACGTATTTCTATTCCAAATATATTCCCAAGAATAAAAAAATATAAATTTTCACTATTTGGCAAGTTAACAAACAGGCCCTTAATTTCCAGGCCTCTTTACTTGAGTCCATGAGCCCCGGTCCAATTAAAATGCTGGTATATGGACATCATTAATGTAACGACCCGGACCCCACTGTGTAATATTGTCTGCTTTAGACACTGAGTCCTCACGGCTTTAAAACGCGTCACCTAGGGACAAGGTTACACTCGGCCATTCCTTTCCCCAAACTGATATTGTCCGCTTTGGCGGCCCCACAGTGGGCCCCTCACGGGTTTGTTTTCAGCACAGCGGAAGCGTACATGAAACGCGTCACCTGGGGACAAGGTTACACTCGGCCATTCCTTTCCCCAAACTAATATTGTCCTCTTTGGATGGGATTGCACGAAGCCATTTCCTTCCCTCAAGGCTTTGTTTTCAGCGCAGCGGAAGCGTACGTGAAACGCGTCACACAGGTTAGAGGGGCCCAAGCCATTATAAACTGACCCCCAAGACTCTCTCCCTAGGCGATGTGGGACAAGGACCCCTTCCTTGCGCACGTCTGGGGATTGAGGCGCGGACGCACCGCCATCCCTCCTCCCCACGCACCGCCGCTCGGGCCGTCACACTGGAAAGGAAAGGCCGAGTGCAACCTTGTCCCCAAGTGACGCGTTTTAGAGCCGTGAGGACTCAGTGTCCAAAGCGGACAATATTACACAGTGGGGTCCAGGTTGTTACTGTTAAAATATGTCTTGAGTTTGAGTCCAATGTAAAATTCCAAATATTCCAAATTGGATATGTTCCGGACGTCTGAAATAGGAAAGTCCAACTTCGACTTGGATTTGGATTTTGGTCAAAATATATAGAGATATGTTTTGGATAAAATCATTTAAAATAGGAAACATAATCCTATGAGAAGTTGGCAGGTTTCACTTATATATAGACATGTGGCCGTGGGTGATATGTGTGGATCACAAATTGTCTTGAAGCGCCGCGTGAGTGCTTGGTGTTCCGCCATTGATCATGAAGAATTGGTCTTAAAGCGCCGTCTTGTCGTCGAGTGCTTGGGAGGGATTTTCTTTGTCGTTCTTGTTCGTGCAATTACATCCAAGAAGATTTAGTGTTTGTAGCCAATACAAATCTTGAGGTAAGATTTGTGTGTAATTCCTTTGTGAGATTGAGAGATTATTTTGTGAGGAATTTTGGGGCTAAACACGTGTGCGTTTTGGATGTAATTGGGGCTTGGGAAACACCGAGAGAGTGTTTGAGTTTCTTGAGTGTGTAATATCCTTGTATCGCTTGATCTATAGTGAAATTCGCTGCTGCTCTCCCCGTGGACGTAGGTCTTTACGACTGAACCACGTAAATCCGTGTCCGATTTATTTTATTCTTTTGTCTATATTATTGTTCGATCGATCGCCCTATCGCAACAAGTGGAATCAGAGCCAGACTTGGCTAAGTTGAAGCGAATCGATGGCGACAGAAGAAGTAAAAGTGAGAATCGAAAAATTTGACGGGAAGGATTTTAGTTTCTGGAAGATGCAGATTGAAGATTATCTTTATCAAATGAAACTACACTTGCCATTGTTTGGGGAGAAACCAGAGACGATGAAGCAAGCTGATTGGGATTTGCTGGATAGACGAGCTATGGGTGTTATTCGGTTGACGTTGGCTCGTAACGTCGCGTTTAACATCTTGAAGGAGAAGACCACTGCTGATTTGATGCAAGCCCTGTCGGATATGTACGAGAAGCCCTCTACGATCAACAAGGTCTATTTGATGCGACATCTGTTTAATTTGAAGATGAGCGAAGGTGCGTCAGTTGCTGATCATATCAATGAATTCAATGTGATTGTTAGTCAATTGAGTTCAGTTGAAATTGACTTTGAAGATGAGGTACGTGCTTTGATTCTATTATCCTCATTGCACGATAGTTGGAATACTACTATTATCGCTGTTAGTAATTCCTCCGGGTCAACAAGTTTGACGTTTGATGGAGTTCGAGATTTGATTCTGAGCGAGGACATTCGTAGAAAAGAATCTGGCGAACATGTATCTGCTGCTTTAGTGGGTGAAAATAGAGGAAGATCTAGAACACGTATGGGTAATGTAGTACTAATATGAACAGGCGTAGTCAGTCTAGGACTGCTAATGTTGTCTGTTGGAGCTGTGGCAAGAGGGGGCATCTTAGAAGGGATTGCCTTAAGCTGAAGAATGAGAAGGGTAAGGGAATTATGGTTGATTCTACAGATAATGTTGCAGCTGTAGCAGATAATGCCGATTATGTCTTGTCTGTCACTAATGATTCATCACTTGATGGATGGATTATGGATTCTGGTTGTTCTTTTCATGTCACACCAAATAAAAACTGGTTTATCACTTATCAATGCATGGGTAGTGGTAAAGCTCAGTTAGGGAACAACGCTAAATGCGATGTTGTGGGTGTTGGTGATGTTAAAATCAGAATGCATGATGGTATCATGAGGACATTGACTGGAGTGAGGCATGTTCCAGAATTGAAAAAGAACTTAATTTCCTTGGATGCCCTAGATTCAGCTGGTTGCAGGTATTCTTCAAAAGGTGGAGTTTTGAAGGTTGTTCGAGGTGCCTTGGTGATAATGAAAGGAATCAAGCATGGAGACCTATATAAACTTCAAGGTGAGACAATGACAGGTTTCGCTGCGGAGATGTCGGATGCATCTGTTCGAGGGTCTATGGACTGCTCGAAGAAGACCTGGGTGTTTGTGCCAAGGCACAAGTTTGATGCTGGTGTCAGGATCATGCAGTCAAGAGCTTTGATCGAGACGGAGACTGGTAAGTCGATCAAGCATGTGCAGAATGACAATAGCATGGAGTTCTGCTCGAAACTGGCAAATAAATTCTGCATGAAAGAGAGCATAGTGAAACACCGCACTAGTGCTAGTAAATCACAACAATTTGCAGAATTGATGAGCAGAATATTACTAGAGATGGCCCGAAAAATTATCTCTAGTGCTGGTATGGCCAGGAGATTCCTGGTTGATGTGCTAAGTACGGTAAGCTACTTGGTGAATAGATCCCCATCAACTGCTATTGAAAGGTGGACTCCTGAAGAAGTGTGGTCAGGTAATGTTGCTGATTATTCTATTTTTAGAATGTTTGATTGCCCATGTTATTTTCGAGTGAGTGATGGTAAGCTCGATGGGAGGGCAAGGTGCATATTCCATGGCTATGCACAAGGTGAGCGGGGTGATCAGTTGTGGAGCCCGGATATAAATTTACCTGTTGACAGCAGAGAAGTTATCCTTGACAAGTCTCCAATAGTTCTGGCAAGGAGTGTTTGTAGTAGTACTAATATGGATCTGGACGGTGTTCAGCTTGAGGTGGAGTTGCGACCAGAAACTCCTGAGGTAGCGAGTACGAGTACTAGCAAAGTAATCGACACAGATGGTGCTCATAGCGAGGTGGAGCCTATAGAGCCAACGGTTGCTATAACTGCTGATATTATCAAGGTACATATTCGATCTCCTGACAGATATGGATGCAACAATGGTTTTGCTTTATCTGCGGTTAGGGAGGTTGTATCGGAAAATCCTTGCAGAGCAGTTAAAGGTGCATGCGGAGTTGGTATTCTGATGAGGTCCTCGGTTATGGCGAAGTTCAAGCGAGGCTTGGACTTGGATAATATCTGTGGCGGTTGAGCCCATCATGGACAATGGGAAAGTAGCTGCAGAATTTGAATTTTTACGAAGCGATTGCGACTTGACTCAAACGTCGAGCCAAGGTGGAGATTGTTAAAATATGTCTCGAGTTTGAGTCCAATGTAAAATTCCAAATATTCCGAATTGGATATGTTCCGGACGTCTGAAATAGGAAAGTCCAACTTCGACTTGGATTTGGATTTTGTTCAAAATATATAGAGATATGTTTTGGATAAAATCGTTTAAAATAGGAAACATAATCCTATGAGAAATTGGCAGGTTTCACTTATATATAGACCTGTGGCCGTGGGTGATATGTGTGGATCACAAATTGTCTTGAAGCGCCACGTGAGTGCTTGGTGTTCCGCCGTTGATCATGAAGAATTGGTCTTGAAGCGCCGTCTCGTCGTCGAGTGCTTGGGAGGGATTTTCTTTGTCGTTCTTGTTCGTGCAATTACATCCAAGAAGATTTAGTGTTTGTAGCTGATACAAATCTTGAGGTAAGATTTGTGTGTAATTCCTTTGTGAGATTGAGAGATTATTTTGTGAGGAATTTTGGGGCTAAACACTGTGTGCGTTTTTGGATGTAATTGGGGCTTGGGAAACACCGAGAGAGTGTTTGAGTGACTTGAGTGTGTAATCTCCTTGTATCGCTTGATCTATAGTGAAATTCGCTGCTGCTCTCCCCGTGGACGTAGGTCTTTACGACTGAACCACGTAAATCCGTGTCCGATTTATTTTATTCTTTTGTCTATATTATTGTTCGATCGATCGCCCTATCGCAACAGTTACAAATGGTATCAGAGCATCACACAGTAGGGCCCAGGTCGTTACAAATGGTATCAGAGCCGACTCCCGACCGCGTGTGGGGCCACAGCGAGGGCGCTGTGCTCCCAAGGTGGGGAGAGTGTGACGACCCAAGCGGCGGTGCGTGGGGAGGAGGGATGGCGGTGCGTCCGCACCTCGATCCCCGGATGTGCGCAAGGAAGGGGTCCCTGTCCCACATCGCCTAGGAAGGGAGTCTTGAGCCAGTTTATAATGGCTTGGACCCCTCTAACCTGTGTGATGCGTTTCACGAACGCTTCTGCTGCGCTGAAAACAAAGCCTTGAGGGAGGGAAATGGCTTCGTGCAATCCCCATCCAAAGAGGACAATATTGGTTTGGGGAAAGGAATGGCCGAGTGCAACCTTGTCCCCAGGTGACACGTTTTAAAGCCGTGAGGACTTAGTGTCCAAAGCGGACAATATCACACAGTAGGGCCTGGGTCGTTACAATTAAAATGTTCTTTAATAACTATATGCAATTTTACTAATATTTTTGTTTAAGAATCATGATCAATCCCTAAGTTTTATATGCAATAAATGAATAAATAAATCGTCAAAATCTAGATGTTGACAAGCTCTTGGATGAGAGGAGCTTCAGTAGATACACACTTTCTTCCTTCTCCATTAAGGATCAACGCAATTTGATCTTAATGTGCGGCGTGTTGATTCATTCAATGAAAATTTCAAATAATGTTAGGGAACATAGTCCAAAAAGTCCCAAACCTATTACGATTTTGCCAATTCAGCCATAAACATTTTAATTGTGTCGTTTAAATCATAAATATTTTCACATTTTATCAATTAAGTCTATCCAATCAATTTTAACTGGAAATTATTAACGTGGATCTCAGTAGTGCTACACAAGACGCCTAGCACTAACATGGACAATTTTTTTTTTTAAATTTGAAATTTTAATTGTTTTTTATTTTTTATTTTTTCTTTCCTTTTAGTTTTTCTTTTCTTTTTTTCCTTTCTTTCTTTTTCATTTTTTCCTTCCTAGCCGGTGAGGGTCATCAACAAACCCTCGCCAGTCACAAGTGAGGGCCGGCCAACCCTCACCAATCATAGCTAATTGACCCTCCTTGGCCACTAGGAGAGGGGCCGCTGACCCTGCATGTGACCAACAAGGGTTGGCTAGCTGGCCGATGACCCTCGTCGCTTAGGAAGGAAAAAATGGAAAAGAATGAATGAAAAAAAAATTATAAAAATAGTCTACATTAGTGCCGGTCGTGCCACGTAGGAAATGTCGGCGATTTTCGGTTAACTTGGCCGGATGGATTTAATTGGTGAAACTTGAAAAGGTCTAGGATTCAATTGACTCAACTAAAAGATTTGATATTAAATTGATAAAAGTACAGTAGATTTATAACTTCTTTGACAAGCTTCCTGATAATGTCTTCCTAATCTCCTTTGACTCCATAACTGATTTTTCAGAGTATTAGTGGATTAGAGAGGGAAAAGAAGCGATGTACCATCTATTGGACACGCTGCTACCGACTGATTACCAGCTTTTGTAAGTGTTCACACTTAAACTTCATCAAGCACATCCTCCGCATATTAAAATACATGTTGAAGCTGATCAAAACACACTTGCAGATTGTAGTTCTTTGCTTGCTGCTCCTCAGCATCTAACAACACTACCTTAATGGCATTTGACGTCTCTCTAAGCTTGTGAAACTGATTTTCGATGCTGTAAATTGAGATGGCTTCTTGGAGCGCCGGTGATGCTGTCTTGCCCCGGCACACCCTCACACCCTCTGTAATGCTGAAAAGGAGTGATTCAGCCATGCTGAGTGATGAGGAAATTGATACAGGCCATTTGGTGGAGACAAACAAGAACACACTGTCTTCCTTTCGTGGGTTGCTATGACGATATCTTGGTAACAACTGGATGAAAGGGATGTTCTTTCCTTGGGCGTGGCCAGCAGGTTAACAGAAAAATGCTTTTCTACCTTTTCTTTATCTTAGATTAGGTTTTGTAATGTTTAGATATGTTTTACACAATAATTGCCTATATATTTGGGTTAGCTTGGCGATTTAGGAACGGACTTAGGTTGTGAATTAGGGGCATACTACAAACTCATGCCAGCAAATGCAAATATATTTGGGTCATTAGCTAAATTTCAACTGGCTTTTTGTAAGGCAGATTCATTTTTGACTGGTGATAAAGATAATTTGTAGAACAGAGATTCACTATCACAATGTATATAACAATCAAAAGTAAGATTACAATTCGTTTCTTGGGAGGTTACGACAAATTTATGATGAATTGCTGTCGGAATTATACACTAGTATCAATCTTACAATTAAATTATACGATTTAGATATATGTTTGATCTATCGACTTGCGTCATCTAACAATGTAGTTCTCAAACCATTTTTTCTCGCATTGTTTTCCTCCATGCATACTAAGTTGCTCTCGGTTCCTCTGCTCCGACTCCCTTTATGCTAAATTTACCGATATGCAATCATTTGGCAAGAATGTTGTGCAGTCGGGTAGCAGTTAATCGCTGTCCAAGTGAAGAGCCTCCCCAATGGTGGTTGTGGCATGACGTCGATGATGGGTGGAACGGCGGTGGCCATGGCGAGTCTGGCGACCGCTGAGAAGGGAGAGAGACGCACCATGTCAAGGTTCTCTCCAAAAAATTAAAGAATTGTGTGTTACGTGCACAAATTGATGATGAAAGGCTTGATAAATGCTTGCCAAGTGTCCAGCCAACGGTAACTTACTGCTCAGCTGCAACATATTCGTTTCCTTCTCTTATCCTCGGATCTGCCACCACCTTTAAAACATTCACATCTCTCTCTCTCTGGCAAAACACTAACACCCAATAAAACAAAGTACTCTTGTTCCCAAGTTCCAAAACTCTTAAACTTATAGAAACAGAGCACTATGTTCTCAAGTTCCGCTAGCAAGAAATTGTAACCACAACGCAAATCATCAAAAGACAATTAGAAACTAACTACTTAGGCAGATATTTAGCCTAACTCCTGTTCAAATTTACATAATTTAGCAATAATCCTGCCAATACGCAGTTTCATATACTTGAAAGTGAATAGTCACTAAAAGTTTCAACAAAGCCTCTAAGTGACCAGGCAGCGACAAATCTGGACATTCTCTCCTCAGCTATTCTCCTCCTCTCCTCAGCCTGCGCTACTTTTTTCTCCTCCTCTTCGTAGCCGGACTTCGCTTCTTCCGACTCAAACAACAAAATCTCCCAGTCCGAGAGGAGGTTGTTCTTCCAACACTTCACTCTCCCCATCATTCTCTCGAGCTCCCTCTCTTCCTTGGTGATGTCCTCCATCAACTGCTTATACAAGGTGTGAATTTTGCGGCCCTTCTTCATTGCCAAAAAAATTCTATCCATCTGTATCTTATGTAGCTCAAATTCAGCAATTGTCTTGCTCAAAATTAAGAAGTCAGAAGCGAATTTGTCGAAGTTGGCCAGGAATTTTTGGATCGCCTCACGCTGCTCAGTAGATAATCCAGCTTTGGCTGAGCATAGAGTTGGCAGCACCGTAGATAGTCGCCCCCTTCATATTCACTTTGAAGAGATCTGAAAGGCATTCCTTCAATGACTACTTAGCCTCCTCAACTTCTTCCAAGCTAGGAGTTTTACATGTGACCAACATCTTGACTTTGCAAATTCGATCCTACTCGAACACCATTAGTCTCAGCTTCTTCAATGAGTTCATCCAGACCCGCAAAGCGAGCATCAAAATTATATATCAGTCACGAGTATTTACAGCAGTGTCGCGACCAATTTTTCGGGGTGTGAACCACCTAGGGTTTGGCTAATGGATTGTTAAGCCTAGACTTAACTCGGGCTCTCCCAAGCCCATACCAATTCGCGACTTAGGTTCAAGTTCTTAATATGCAAATGGATTTTATTTAGGAGTCGCCACTAATCTATTTTTGGTGGGTCGATTAGAAACCCAAGTAAAGTAATGGGAGATTTACTTTACTCCTGCGAACCAGAGATTCTAGATATGGGGACTTGGTTACACTAGATTTCTCTAATGCCCTTTCAGTACCATTCTTTTTATTTTTGAAAAATGTTTGGCAAGCAGCTTGAATTGATTTTAATTATCTCTTTAACATGTGAGGTGATCATGTGAGTGCGCAAACCACCAATTTAACATCCAATAATGTAATGAGTAAAATTACGGGACTTACCTTGTAGCAACAAAAGCATCTGTATTGTTAGATCAGAATTCACATCATCAACCCTAGATATGATTTCTAATTAACACGTAATTTCTTTTTTTTTTCGCTTGATTAATGAAAATCATGCAATATGCAATGCAATATAACTAAATGACCTAATTTTAATGTCATGCAATTTTTAATTAAATTAATCTAGCAACAATCATTAAATGACGCGCACATGATTTTTATTTTTCTTAATAAGCATGCAATCTACCCTAATATCCAATGACGTGCAAAGAATGCCCCTATTCTAATTTTTTCTTTTTCTTTTATGAAATTCGAAATTAAAATTGCCACATAATTAAACATGCAATTTAAAATTTAAAAATGAAAGTCTAACATCCTAAATTTATGTTTTTGATATTTTTTATTTAAGAAATTCGAAATAAATAAATTTCCTATTCTAGACATGCAAAATAACCCTAAAATAAGTAATATCATAACATGCATCTGATCTAACTCAAATATTTTTTCCTTTTACGGGAGCAAATAAGGCATCAAGAACAACATGGCACCAAATCAAGCAAGACATCATCCACGTCCATTTAATTTTGAGAAATAAATTGACGAATCGTATCTCGCGCATGAGATCGGATTGGCCAATTTTAAATAAAATCACGAATCGTCTCTCGAGCGTGAGAGGATTGGTGATTTTTCCGTATGATTGCGGATCGTATTTCGAGCATGAAATCGGACCGTCAATCATATGCACGTTGCGAAATCAAGAAGATTTCCCTATTTAGAAGGCTACTTGAGTTGCGAATATCATGGCATATCGGGAATTTCCATCATGTGCACTAACGAACATATCAAATAAGGAAACGAAATTTTCGGAAATCAAAATAGATAAAAATTTTACCTATTCCGAATATTGGCTTCCATATTTGGACTTCAAATGGCTACTCGCGATATGACAATGCTCGGCGAGACTCATAGCTTGGACTTGGATATCGGGACCGGATTTTGGCTTGTGGATGATGCTCAAGGGAAGAGCGGCGGCGGCAGGCAGCAAGCTTGAATAGCTACAAAAATTGTCGCTGGAGATCCCAATGGTGCTAGATAACCACCGGCTTCGAATGTGGACCAAAGTTCGCTGGACTATGGCAAAATCGTTTGAAAGCCTTTAAGAGTAAGTGAAAGAAAACCGACCTGGACTAATGGGGATGGCTTGGTGACGAACAACCCTGCAATAAAGGACAAGACTAAAGGGCAGCAAGGAAAAGAACAAATTTTTCCTTTGCTTTCCACGTGTAGATTATTCAAGAAGATGAACCATGCATTAAGTGGAATTTTGCTATGACTCTGTGAACCTGACCCTCGCTGCTTTGTTAATGGAAGGTTTTGAACTCAGCCCAGAATTTTTTGAAGCGTCGATGAAGAGCTCGCGTGGTGATCTGGCCGGAATGCTCAGCGATTTGGGCCATGGAAAGGCTTGCGGGCCTCGGTGATGGAGTTGCTCACGGTGCAACTCCTCGATGTGCACCTCGGCAAGGTTACATGCAGTAATTTATGTTGACCAAGAACAAGCCAACGGTGTAGACTTGTAGCGCTCGTGAGGAGGCAACCGCCACATGTGGTTGCTCTCGGAGATCGACGGGGTCACAGAGCTAAGCAGCCGCAGCAATAGTTGCACATCGCCGAGGACCTGCAAAGAATAAATCAAGCTCGGCAAGGAGATGATTCACGGCGGACCCGTGCTATGGACAGCCGGGCATCGGGATGTCCAGAATCGAACGAGAATCCGAGCTGCATTTGATGTTCAGTAAACCACGGTGCAAGAGGGGCAATGAAATCACAATAGTGTGGTCTTTTTAACGAGCAAACCCCTTTCAGTTCTCTCTTTATATATATGCACCAAGATCTATGGTGGTGGCAAGTTGTCAGACTTCCTGCACCATGCAATAGCCTGAGAAAGTGGACAAACACGCTGAGAAATAAAAGGCAGAACAGCACGTGGTGTTTTGCTAATATGAACCAAGACCAATGGATTAGTCAACTCTTGCTGACTACGCTGGCTTTCACGATGATGCTCACGGATCAACGTGGGTGCGGCACTACACGGCACGGCTCTAGGGTTGTGGCAATGTAGCTGCCAAGCAATCCTGCAACGTTGGGCGTCCAAACCGGAGGGGGAGCCTGCAGTGGGTCGCGGCAGGGAAACGATTTGCGTGGCGGAACAGGGGGAGAGGGACGACGCCTGCTGCTCTCGGTCAACGTTGATGGAGGGATCGTCCGCGAAGCCTGTGGCGTGGCAGACTAACAGGAGCAGCACCTGCACGCTAGCCTTTGAAGATGCGAGTCTTTGCTGGTGAAGCAGGAGGCGCCGCTCACGGACACAACACCAGACACCTGGCGTGGGAACAGCAACAATTGATCTTGCGTGTCCCTCCACGAACGTAATAGCATCCAAGACCAGCAGCAATTGATCTCTGACGTCGAGGGAGACTCCGAAGGCAGGGCTCTTTGTTACCGATATCCCTCAAGGTCCGCTTTCTCCTCTCAATTTCTCACGTGTCTTGCTCAATTTTTTTCGTGTATTCAACTGCGCGGCCCTCTTGAATGGTGAATTGCCGGCCTCTTGAATCAGGGACGTCGTATGGGATGACTAGTGGGCAAGGCAGAACAGGTGGCCTTTGATGATGAGTGGACGCCTCGAATTGTGGGTTGATTCTTTTTGCCCACACGACTGAATCTTCACCACGTTGGCTCTGACATCTTTTGCAAGTCAAAGTGAATGGATTTTCTTCATGCAGCAAGTGGAATTGTCTTCTTTGGCTGGATAATATTCAACGTGGATGCTTTCGGCGAAAGGACCTCTCCTAGAATTGCTGGAGCTCTCTCAATGTGGCCGCGTGTTCAATGTATTGTGGCCTTCTAAAACCCTAAACGAATAAACCTATTTATAGGCCACCGATTAGGTTTTCAATTTTTCCAAACCGATATCCACGAAGATTTTTTTCAAACACAATATTCGTTTTGCCAAACGCAATATTTGCTTTTTCACTTGCCCTATCTGAATTAATCATATCCCGAAAAATTTCAAATTCCTACTTTCACGAAATGATCTTTGATCATTAAAAAAAAAAGGCTTGGGCCAATTGGCTTACTTTATGGGCTTAGTCTGGCCTATCAAGTTGAAAATCAGAACCACTAATTCAAATCCATTTGCCACCAGTCCAATGAACAAAAATGTATATTAAAATAAATGCGCCTAAATCTATATGCTATGCAATTGATATTTTTTTCAGGGATAAAAATAACCCCTAATTTTTTAATGCAATAAATGACTAATCTGGTCGCCAAAATTTAGGTGTCAACAAGCAGGAATGACCCTTAAGGCAGAAACCTCTCAATCACCAACGTGTCGTTCGCTAGATAAGCCTTTGTATGATCATGGAGCTCAGTCAATGGTATGAAAGACGCAAATCCGCATTTGCTCGAGACTTCAGTGAACATGTGCTGTTTGGCTGCATATTTTGAAGGAACTCAGGAGACGAACAAATTCCAATATCACCTCCATATCACACACCACATATCACGATATGAATGACAAAAATACAGGAAACCAATAGAATCGGCCTGTACTACGTCAAGCAAAACATTTGCAACAGGGATGCAAACACAGCTCCTGATCAGCTTCACTAACTAAGATCAAAAGTTCATATCCTAAAGTTGCACCAAATTTAAGACCGCAACATGCATTACTATGTTCTTGAATTCAATCAACAATATTTGCGGCAGATACACATGAGATCGCATGCCCAACTGATTCCAACGAACGATCCTCGTAAAACCAAGATAGGCCTACTTGCTTCCATCGAGATTAACACCTCATTAACAATCAGAATCTTTTCGAAATCATAGTGAGCGATCTGTCGAGTCCGAAAAGATAGGGTAAATTGAGACAGGAATCCATCAGGAACTGCAATTCATGCAGCGACCCTAAATCAAGCTCCCATCCATATGAACTCCAACCTCCCCAAACGTGGAAAGGAGAAACTGTTGTGCTTGCATGACCGAATGCCGTGCGCAATCAATCAAAGACACATATTCACAGACATATTTACAAGAAACTAGAGACCCGGGGAGAACTAGAAATAATAATGGTTAAGAGAACAAACCTTTTCTCACATTGTAACTTAAATTTCATTCACTGACCAGAGTCAACTGAAACACGGTGTCTCTCTAATCCACCCTTTGGGCAATATCGCAGAGCCCAGAACTTCGAGGTATAATGACAAGCGACTCGTATTGGGATAAATCAGCACTCTCCTACTCAGGAAACCAGAAAAATTGTCAGAGCTTTAATGCGAAACATCGCTTGGAACAGCGATCGTCACGTGATCATCAAAATATAATCCAATTTTTTCATTGCCACGTACAACCTGCAGCAGTTAACACATCAGAGTAGACCTTCTCTGCAGTCTGCTTGCTGAAGTTGCTAAAAGTGCACCCGAATAAATAAATACATAAGAGGTCTTCAATCACTGTGATGATAAAACTGGATGAACTACGTTCAAGACATTGCAGAATCAAAGGACATGAATCCAATGGAAGATCATAGAGCGGTCTTTTAGGATATGAGAGTTATCAACTACAGCAACTGAACGAAATCTTAAATGGGATATATATCCTTTCCCCTTAAAAATATATTTAGATATTCAAGTTACCTTCTATATGAAATTGACAAATCGTTGACACAAAAAGTAAACGTCCTAAACTTGCGTAAGAAAAAGATTATATCAAAGTACTAGACGTTTTTATAGGGAGTGCAATCGAAATCCCAAACCTTTTTTGAAACCCTTCATTGTAATCCTAACCCCCTTAGCGAAGGAGCTCGATCACAAGAACCATTTAGAAATCACACGATCGTTAAGCATTATTTTGGCTGTAGGGTTAATACTAAAAAAAAAAAAAAAAAAAAAAAAAAAAAAAAAAAACCCAAACTGATAAATTTATAATAAATTTACCCCAAACTAATATCTTGACAATCAAAAATCTTAAATTGGTACATCTATGACAATTTTACTCTCTATTAATTTTCATTAAATTTTACTATCAAATTATTAAATTAAATAACACGTGACAGTTAAAGGGTGTACCAATTTAGTGTTTTGCCCTACGTCTATCATAGATATACCGATCTGTGGTTTTTCATGGTATTGATCTTATTTAATAAAAACTAACAATAAATTTGTCACAAACATTTGGACAATTTTACCTCAAACTAATTTTTTTACTATCAAAAATCTCAAAAGTGGTATATTTATAACAAAATTACTCTAAATTAATTTTTTTTAACCATAAAAAATCCAAAACCGGTATATTTGTGACAAATTTACAATTTAGGGTTTTCATGGTTTTGACTCTTCAATTGTAATCAACAATTAATTGGTAGTGTTTGGATGCATTTATTTTTGCATTCAAGTTCTTCAAAGTGAATCATGTTTGGTTACTACTGAATTTTTCACTTACTACTGAATTTTTCACACATTCTAACATACAGTTTTTCACTTACTACTGAATTTTTCCAACTGTTTGTGGCATATTTACATTGCACTGAAGCAGAAATTACCAAAGCAGAGTTCGCTTGCCATGTGTCATAGTTCTTCTGCATCTCTCCATTGAGGGGTTCGTTATGTATAGCTACATGTGGTCACTGGACTAAGTCACCAAATCCATGCACGATTCAAGTCATATTCTGATGACAGAAACTCCTTTATTATATCTTCATCGGGTTTCGTGTTTCCCCAATTTTCTCCTGAGGACGTGTTAGACTCAAAGCTATTCTCTTCGTTTTACTCACGTGGCATACATAACACCCCCATCGGTAAATAGCACCGTCAGCCCGAAAGTATCAAATATTTTCGAAAATCAAACCAAAAAAATATATTTTCGAAAAAGTAGTTGAAGCTCGACTAAACTCAATTTGGTTCCACGAGCTGAGTATCGCTAAGTCCGAATATCAAAAGTCTATGAATCTTCACTTTGCTAAATCTGAAATCCCTCAATTCTTATGAAATGTTCTTATACCAATCGTCCAATGGTGAGTTGATTTTGACCGATCAAAACGAGATTCTCTGCATATAAAACAGGATTAATCAACACCTATTTTTATAATTTGAGTTCTTAAAGAATTTCTATCCCGATTTATATCTGGAATGGAACCACAATTTATTATATTTTCTTTTGTTAGAACACATGTGTTTCAAAATAAAAACTAGTTGCCACGTGTCAACGTCACTGAGTGACGCGGAGAGAGTAAACAATTGCCTTATCCAAGTTAGTGGGATTACAATTATTAGAGATTCTATGTGTTGGGATGGATTTAATTAATCTTCTTTTTTTTAGCATTTACCATATTTTTCATTAATTTTAGGAGTTCATATAATATTTTGGAAATATATAGGCACTTACTACTTGTCACTATTTTTAATTTGTTTTTGGAATCTAAAATAACCATTTCTTTTTTTTATTTCCAATATTTGATAAGAAAAGAAAGTGTCACCGTGTCTTTAAAAAATAACAGAAAATTGAAAATAGCCTGGTTCTTGTACTTCCTCTTTTCCCTCCATTTTCCGCCCCCATAAAAGGCGAGGAGCTTCTCCTCCTCCTTTCTTCTCGCTCGCTCTTCTTCTTCTTCGATCTTCCAGATTTCCTCTGCGATTTTTCACCGGTACTCTGTCAAATCTCTCAGCTCGGCTCGGCCTCCTCCTCGGCCTTCTTCGGCGGCGCCAGCGCGAAGATGATGGCCAATATCACCGTCTGCGCGCGGTTCCGGCCTTTGAGCTCGAAAGAGAGGCGCGATCACGGCGATTCCGTCTGCATCGAGCGGATCGACGACGAAGCCTTCAATCTCAAGGTGCTTGAACGAAACTCCTTTTTCTGCTACTTCTGCAGCTGTGCTCGTGAAAAATCCGGTCCGATGTGGTTGCGTACCCGCCGGAAGAAACGGTAGTTGCGGTTGTGGAATTTGTACTTTCGAGTGAGGTTTTTGTGAATTCTCCTCTCGTATTGGCTGAGATCGCGGTGGTTTCGATTGATTGAGCTGCGGTTGTCTCGACGTCGGTGGTTGTTAGGATGAGAAGGAAGGAGAGATGAAGTTCAGCTTCGACAGGGTGTTCTACGACGACTCGAAGCAAGACGATGTCTATTCGTTCCTGGCTCGTCCTATCGTTCGAGGTATATCTAGCATCGCCACGGTACCTGATAGATGTGACGTCAATCATGATGTCAGCTCATTCGTGTTCATTCGTAGATGTGAAGTTCATTCGCTCCATAGAGCGAGAATCATAGATCACAGCATTAGGTGCTTGTGTCAAAATGCAAATGAGATTAATCGAGTATTTTCATGCGATTCTGCTGCTTTCTCATCCTTTAATTGATGATTGAGATGAATCGATTAATCACATTTAGATCCACTGCTTTCTTCTGTTAGTAGGCGTATTCATCGCGAGAATGTAACGCTAGCACAGCACGCGCTATCTGGTTCACTTCCTGGTTTATTAATATTTTAGTTTGTATGTGTTGCTTTTAAATGTAACAGATGTGGTGAATGCAATAAATGGGACGATCATTACCTATGGACAGGTGAGACACTATGCTGCAACAAATGTGCGAGGTTTCTGTTTTCTATTGATTCCTTAACTCTTTACCTTGATGCATCACTCGAACAAGTAGAATTGTTATGAGGTAGAGTGGCATGATTAGAGGCATGCATGTGTAAATGTGGAGGAGAGGATGCTAATAGGTGGTTTACAAATGAATGGAGTAGAAGTAATCCTATGATTAGTGCCATAGTAATTCTCGAACAACCTCTTTCAGTTCAGAATTCTTTCGAAGTTTTCCAGTTTGACATTTTGTATCGCATCTCCATATGGAGGAATGCCCTGTCCTTGTTCTAACTAGATGTTATGATCATAGCTCCAATTGTTGCAGAACCAGAACTGCATCTATGATACTTTACACAACTTATTTTCTGGATGTGCTAAATAAATTATACCAATCATTTTCTCTTTTCTAACAACAAACTCAATTTATTTCTGGAACAGACTGGAGCTGGAAAGACATATACCATGGAGGTGATCAGTATGCCCACCGAACAGCATTAGTAGATGGTTGTTGATATATACTAGTTCGGTAACAATATTTATGAATCAGGGACCAAGCATCCTCGAATGTGATGATGCCAAGAAAGGTCTCCTTGCAAGAGTGGTTGCTGGAATTTTCAGAGAAATCAGTTCTGCTGATTCAATCAAGTATACAATCAAATTGTCCATGGTGCGCCTATGTGAGCTGCTACTTGGTGCTTCACTTAGTTATTGATGCAATGCTCTAATTTTAACATTTTCGAACTTTTTCAGGTGGAGATCTACATGGAGAAAGTAAGGTATAGATTTCCATGACTGCATTTGAAGACATTCATGTTGAGATAATGGTTTTTCTTTAGTTTAATTATTGCATGCTGCATGTCATTCTCCTGAATCTCATTCAAGAATCCCTGGAAGTTTCATAAATAAAACCTCATGGACATCATTTATTTTCCTTCTTCCAGGGACCTTTTAGATCTTTCAAAGGATAACATACAAATTAAAAAGACCAAATCGAAAGGATTATCCTTACCTGAAGTTACAGAGGTGATTTACCAGCTCAGCAACTGCTTTCAATCCACTAACATGCAGATAGTAGCTAGGTGGTTTAAATCGCTGGTTTTTTATGTGCTGTGGACCTGAAGAATGCATCTTAAGATGCTTATGTGCCTCACAAACATTTGCAAAATGTTTCTGAGAAAAAGATGTTATCTTAGATTTTAGGCTCCAGTGGTGTTTCAGACAATACCACAAGTGGAATGACTAGAAATGAGTTTGCTGCTCTACTAACATAAATCTACCTATCCTTTGTTGTATACGCAAAACTGGATAGCTTATTGGGTTGAAACCATCTACACTTACATATTATCTTATGCTTTCTTTCTGTGGGACCCCCTTGATGTTTTCTCCCTTCCCTCCAGATATCTCTATCAGACATTGCTGAAGCGTTGCAAAGTTTATCTGTAAGATTCAAGCTCCTTTTCATTTGACTGTATTCCAATCTTCCCTGGGTTGATCTTCTAGTTCCATCCTCTGAACTCCAGAGTGGAATATGCAACAGAGCAGTTGGAGAGACCCGTATCCTTTCTCCTTTCTCCTTTCTGTTTTGGCTTGTACTTGTTCTTCATCTTGCCACCAATCCCATATCAGAACTTTCTTAAAAATATCTGCCACCTTCCCTAATTACTCATCAAGTTTCAAACTTAAGCTGAAACAGAAATGAACGAGGGCAGTAGCAGAAGCCATTGTATTTACATATTCTCGGTGCACCAAGAATCAACCATACAGAAGAGGTATGTTTGGTCTCTTATGGGATTGCAATTTATTGGCAATTTTTTTCGTTTCTCATATAAAATTTCGTGTCTTGAGCATGGCCAGAACATTTGGAAAGCTAATTCTTGTGGACCTGGCTGGCTCCGAGAAAGTTGAGAAAACGGGAGCAGAGGGCAGGGTTCTTGAAGAAGCTAAAACCATCAATAAGTCCCTGTCAGCACTTGGAAATGTAGTACATGCCTTGACATGTGGTCCAAATGGAAAAGGAAACCATATTCCATATCGCAACTCCAAACTTACTCGATTATTGCAAGATTCTCTTGTGAGACTGCCGCATATTAGCCCTTCCATTATCCTGCTAGCATGTTATGCTGAACATAAACAATGTGGTCGTCTCACAGGAAGGGAACTCTCAAATGGCATTACTATGTTGCTGTTCACCCAGTCCTTCAAATGCTTCAGAAACTCTGTCAACCCTCAGGTTTGGTGCCAGGTATGTAAGTTCAAAGTCAAACTAATCTAGGGCAGGGTATGTTCTTATTCTGATGTCGATGTTCATTAGGAATACAATGAGAAAAAGAAAATGTTTCAGAAAAATCACCTATGAGCTCCCCAGGCATATCGACCAGGAAGCAACCTACCCATTAGTAGATAAGTTCTTTTTTAATCGACTAATTGAAACAGACATTAACGCAATATCTACGAGATAGAGAATTTGCACCTTGAGCTTTTTAAGTTCTGATTCATCAACTATATATCCCGTGTTAGTTAATGTGTGCCGTGCGGTTGGGGATGCCACGCGTGCTTTCTAATTCCAATTTCTCTATCATTTCTTCAGGGCAAAGCACATAAAAGCATCACCACGTGTCCACAGTACCAAAGATAAACATGCTAAGACACTGAGGACATCCTTCCCATCCAAAGATGAATCGTGTGACAAAGTTACAGATAAGGTTAAGGTTTACCAGACTTCTCATAAAAATCAATTGACCAATCTATTTTACTCTCTCACATTTGGCATTTACAGTCAAGGGAAAGCATGGATGCTGAAGATGTCAAGTTGCTTCAGGATTTGTTCACGTCAGAGGGAAGAGTACATGATCCTAATTTTCTTCCGGACTTGGAACTTGATTGTGGGGAGGCTGCTGCAGCAACTAATATTCCATTGCAACGAGCTGCAGAGGAGCTTGCTTCTGCTGTTGAGCTGGTTAGTCAAGACTCTAGGTTGCACCCATCAGCTTATTTTCCATTTTTTCTTTGGCCACATGATGATTTTACGTCATTTTACTGTGATAGAAAATCTGATGTGGTGACTGAGAATCGAGTTACCAACTCATTTTAAAATTGAAGTCTTGGTGGGAGTTTTTGTACTTTCATAGGACTGAATAACTGCCTAAATGTAATCTAATTTCAGCATCACAAAACAAACTCAACAGTCGTTTAACTGTTGCTTAGGGCAATATTTCTGGCTCTTTTGACAGCTTAAAGAGCAGAACGAAGTCCTGGAGGCGATGCTGGCAATTGTGACGAGGATGCTTTCATCTCAGCGCGAGGCAAGTGATGATCTCAGCTTTGGGCACTTGGTATTTGAGACTCTAAAACCCTCCATCGCTTGGGTTGCATCCCTACCCCTGGTCAAGCTGTTGACAGACAGCTATGCCTTTCTACTGTGCTGCTGGTGCTGCTGTTGCTGCTTTACAAAATGATTAGGGGAAAAAAGGAATAAAGTTAGAACTACATTAAAACCTCAATTTTGAAATGTTTCCCTATTAATTCTCTCCCCTACTTGTTTTGATGTTTTGATGCGATTGTATGAAGGGTTTTGTTAGTATAATAGTCTTTGAGTTACCGAGAGAACAACAATTTATAGTGATCCACAAATTATTAAAAGAGTAGGTCTCATAACAATTTATAATTATTTTATAGTCTAGAATAGGTCGTTATTCTAATAACAAATTAAAATCTATTACGTAATGATTTTTACCATAAATTAATCAAAATTTCAATATAATTACATAAATGCCCCTGGAAGATAAGGAGTTCGTTCTTTTCTGCATGGAAAATTTGGCCGTAAGCATTTGCATGGGCGCCACGCGTCCATGTTCTCCTTCATCCTTCAGCCATCGCCACCACGTTTACCCGTTTCTGTCACTCCTCTCAATGGAGAGAGCTTAAATAGCCAGACAACTTCGCCGGATCCCCAGTCAAGCCGCAAGCGACATCCGGCGATGGACGCGACGACAGCGACGGGCACGGCCCCGCTCGCGGCGGGTGGACCAGTGGAGGAGAGCACGGTGGTGGGGATGGTGATGCAGGAGCCGGTGGCGGCGGCGGAGACGAAGTTGAAGATGAAAGTGATGGTGGCGGTGGACGAGAGCGAAGGGAGTTTCTACGCCCTGCGGTGGACGCTGGACCATCTGCTCCGGAGGAGCAGCCCCGCTCCGGCAGCGGACGGCGACGAGGTGGAGATGATCACGCTCGTTCACGTTCAGCAGCCCTTTCAGCACTACGCGTTCCCCGCCGGCCCTGGCGGAGCAGGTTTCTCTCTCCGTCTGAAATTCGTTTAGTTCTACACAAACCGATGGTCGCTGATGGGCTCTGTAGCCATCAAAACATGTAATCTGCAAGAATGGCAAAGCTTGACATAGAGCTTGTACTAACATTACATGGATCCGTTCGGGGGCGCCCGGTTGTTGCAGCGTTCTATGCGGCGTCATCGGTGGTGGAATCAGTGAGGAAAGCCCAAGAGGAGAACTCGGCCCTCATACTCTCCCGTGCTTTGCACATGTGCAAAGAATCGATGGTGATTCAACTGATTTCCCGACCACTTCTTTCGCTAGATTTCCACGTACAGTAATGAGAAAGCAAATGCTAGAAACAGAAACGAAGGAGGAGAATTCGCAAATCATGTTTGACAGATGTTGAGTTGAGCATCAGTTGATGAATTATAAACTCCACGATGTTTGCAGGTTAAGGCAGAGACCTTGATCCTGGTTGGGGACCCCAAAGACATGATCTGCCAGGCAACAGAGCAAATGCACACAGATCTCCTCGTCGTAGGCAGCCGCGGGCTCGGTAAGATCAAAAGGTGATGATCATGACTATTGGTGAGAGCAAACCCTTGAATGTGAGCACAATCATGGAAACAGCTTCTTACCAGTATCGGTTTAGTATCGAGTTACTGGCTGATGCAGTCGTCTTTCCATGACTTTTAGATTAGTGTGAGACCCATGTACGCTTATGACATTGTCGAGTCTTTTAAGTTCTACTCGCGTACGGATATCTCCACTGAAGTTTCTCTGGCAATCCAGTATGCCGCGAGGCGTGTTCATCGTCGAATTGACGGTCTTTCTGGTAAACTGCAGGGCATTCTTAGGGAGCGTGAGCGACTACTGCGCGCATCACGCGAAGTGCCCCATCCTGATCGTGAAGCCCCCAAAAGAAGCGAGCAAGCAATGAGGGAGATCGGCCAGAGAGATCAAGCGGCGGTTGGTTTGCCGATGGAAGATCGATGGATACGAATAAGCATGTATGTGGTCTAACGTGTATAATAAAACGGGTATTGTTTCTTGTCCAACGGCGGCTTTTTTGAGATAGATATCGCACCCTCTGATGATGAATGGGACCGAATCTTGTCTGATATGCGCTCGTGATCAGAAGTGCGGGTAAAAGACCAGATTATTTCGTAAAAATATACCTAGAGATACGAAAGTTTAACCTAATTATACTCGAAGATATGCAAAAGTATTCCTGGTAACAAGATCTTTAGCACACCGTATTCGCGTGGGGTTTAAATGATGCCAAGATCCCGCAAAGAACGATTTGATAAGGAGAGATGTCTTAGGGTTTCCCAAAGTTTCAGAGACTGAATTCGAGGAACTCTATCAATGAGTCGAGCAACTTTAGAGTAACTTGAGCTCGAGATTGACAAGAAAAATATTAAATAGGCCCGTCTTAGTACGTAGGTTATGCATCATTAAGATTGACAAGAAAATAATAAATAGGCCTCTCTTGGTACATAGGCCATGCATCATTTCACTCGATTATCGCCATGTATTTGAAACGGGGAGAATTAAAAATAAATAAAATAATAATAACAAATCTATTATAATTATGCCAATTTAGGTCGGCGAATGTCAGTGAAGATAGTTGGCTGACGAACAATTTTTTAATATATTTTTTTCGAATTTTTCAATTTTTTTGAATTTTTCGAATAATTTGTTAATATTTTTCTAATTTTTTTCGAATTTTTTAATTTTTTTCTTTCTTTTCTTTTTTTCCCTATCTTCTTCTTCCTTCCTCTGACCGGCACCGACCACTATCCACGGTCGGCGTCCACGTCAGTGCCAGCCGGCTAATTTTAGTCGGATGGTCTGAATTAACACAATTATAAAAAGTTTAAGACTAAATTGTTCAAAAAAAAATTTATGATTAAATTGACACAATTATAATAAGTTTAGTACCTTTTTTTTTATAATTCTCCCGATTTGAATGGTGCTCACGTTTTAAAATTCTTTTCTTTCTGTCGTTACTCTCTTCTATCACTGTTTTCTCCGCTTCACCTTTTTGCGGCCACGGACGAAAATACCTTTTGAGGCCACGGACGACAAACTTATCGGTTTTCAATTTGCCTATTTGCCTTTTGAGGCAATGTACGATGATGGCTTGTGACTCTGGCCAACAGCATCACCAATCATAGACAAGCTAGGCTAGCCATGAACAACGTCACTGATCATCATAGACGAGCTAGGCTCGCAAGCAACGCCAATATCATTGTCCGACCAAATTTGGTCGGCAATTGGAGACCGAGATGGGCAAGACCAGCTCTGTATATGCCAACGCTCACCCATACTTGTCATTGGTGTCATTCGGCCAAATCTAGTCAGCTCGGTCAATGCCCGTGACGCCATTGGTGGCAACAATGGGGGAGGCTCGGAGGACAGGCTCAAAGGGAGAAGATGACCAAATGGGTTTTTCAAGCAAGAGAGACCGAAGGCGTGCAAGGGAGGGAGAGGAGCAAAGGGAGAAGGAGAGAGGAGCGATAGGGAGAGCAGGAAAGAGAGATGCCATTGTTGAAAAAGGCAAGGTGAGAAAAGGGCAACGGAGGAAAGAGATGAAGGGAAAAAGAAAATCTGACAAACGGGCTCATCATGAACATGTGACAACAAAAAAACCAATACATGGAGTCATGCATGACTTATGTATCAAGACAAACCTATCCAATATTTTTCCAAGATTAAGAGCCTAATTTCCTGTCAGAGCTTTAGCTCGAGCTTCTAGAGTAGCTTGTCCATTTGGGCTTTGATGAGATCAACTCGACAAGCTGGCAGACGTAATCGAGCTTCTATTATTGTTTCAAAACAGTTACATGTCAACACCTATCAAAATAGGTGGGGAGTATTCGAGCTTTCTAAGATCAAGATCAAGCTCGAGCTACCCAGCATAAAGTTCGATCAATCTCAAAACAAGTTTGGAAAGCCAAGCATGCTAGTTGAGCTAGAGCTCAGCACCAAATCGGTTCATCAACTTGACTCAATTACACCCCTATCCCATGCGGAGGTAAAATGAAGCTTCTCAAATTTTTCAAAAAATCTGTATTTGCCTTAAGATACAGTTACAGCCAATCTCATACGGAGGAAAATTTAAGGTTCTCGATTTCTCAACAATGCTTTCTTTGCCTCAGAGATAGAAGGATGCCATACCATTCTCAAGTATGCTTCAGGTGAAATACCTAGGAAAACTCTTCCCAAGTTCTCTTTCAAATCCTGTTAGTGACTTTGTAAGTACAATATCTTCTTTCCCATTTTGCCTCTTCCGAACCATTATCAAACCATTTTAACGTGAGTAACTAAGAGTAAGTTATATACAGAATGAGATTGGATAATCAGCTGAAATAGAGCACAGAAGATCAATCACAATGGAGGAGCCAACGAGGAATAATGTGGAAAAAGCGCTTGCCACAGCTTCACCCCTGCAGCACACACAGCACGTTTGCAATTTAGAACCAGCAGCACAATGAGGATCCTACTGATGTTTCAGATTTCAAGGAACTACCTGTTGGGTCATTAGAATCTCTACTGCTACATTAAGATCCCCGTCTGCGGCTGCAACTGCTACTTCAACTTGTGTCTGAAACACAGCCGAGGAGTTAGTCATGAGACATAGGTGATAACGTGAAGAGTCGAGGTTAAACTTTGATGAACAGGGGTCTACAATGAAAAATCATAGAAGAAAATAATGAAATGCCAAATGGTAATCTCTTTCTTCCATCAAATGCATCAATGCGCGGTCATTTTCTTCTCATTATAGAATCGAGTCTCTTAAAAGAACTATGAAGACTGGCTTCCAGAATTTATTCTAGAATTTTGCTTTCAAAGAATGACACAGAAAAAGAAAATGGAAATCAAGACTAGGAAAAGAGAAGGAACGAGAAATTCTTAGGTGCTCCCAGGGCATAATTTTCTCATCGGCCCTAATCATTGACAGTAGTGGATAGTATGGATTTCCTTATCTTCCATCTAAGATAACACTTCACATGCTGAGATTGGCTTGGGTAAACTCCATAAGCACTTAAACATCTGTCCATTCTCATAACATGAGATGTGATTGATCATCAACACAGTGAAGACTAGCCAGGGAATTGCTGCTCCAAAGAAGCTGACTACTGACCAAGTAATCCAGTTCTTCAGGGATAGTGGATCCAAATTTTCAAGAATAGTTTAAAAGATAAAAGCTACGGCTTAAAGGATCCCAAAGAACAATCATGAAATCAAATGTAGACAATGGAAGCTGCAATTTACCCTATCAAAGCCCATGGATACAAGTTTTTGGACTTCTTCATCGGAAGCAACTAATGCCTGCATTGACAAATGAATGAACCAAACATGACAAAATGACCTCCAGAGGAAGGAAGCAAATCGGCTTTTTGAATCACAAGTAGAAAGAAACCTGATTGTGTAGATGGCTTTCTAAAGTCACAGGCAAAGCGTTTTCCAGGTTCCTGGAGTAGAGGAGAAAATGACAGGTAAAAACCAGATGCAGCAACATGGAGGATTTTTTTAATTGATGCCACCAGTATAGCATACAGAGAGTGTTAAATGAGAAAGGGTATCTCATTGTTCCAATCTCTAAAACACTTACGGGACAGTCAACCTGAAACAAGGCTAATATCAGGATTCTCCATACTTCTACTAATGGTGATAATGCTGGTCATAGCAGCTAATTTTCATGCATTGAAGAAAGATGGAAAAAGACACTAGTTGAAGTAGTAGTTGAAGAAAGATGGAATCACTACAACCTCAATTCCATAAAAGATTATAATGTCAAAGATTGTATCCACGTAAATGACCGATGAGCAGAAAAGAAAAGGGGGAGAGAGAAAAAGAAAAGAGGGAAAAGGGGAAGGGGGGGGGAAGAGAAGAAACATTTCATTTTTCCAGTACCTTCCATCCGGCAACTGCTGCCCCGAAACTACAGGCACAATGCCTGGTGAATGTTCAGGGCCATTGTTATCCAGGAGCCTAGCTTGTAAGTTGTAATCAGAATTTTGAGAAGAAACAATTTGACCTCTTTCGGATCCTAGTGCTCTTCCTCTACCAGGAAACCTACTGTCTTGTGTTGACTGCATCGATCAACAGAATATGGTCAAAACAAATTCTTAGACATTTACGTTAACAAAATCTGCATCCATCAAAGAACTACAATATTCTTTACCTAATTTCTCTGAAAGCTACAATTTAATGACAACAGCAATTGATTTCAAACTAATTGGATAATATCCTCATGGAACTAGGCTCCCACAGATAATCATATTTCGATTAAATCAGCATTTCAGATAAATAATCTTCAACAAAAAACGATGAATGTTTTTCAGCACTTAACCTGTGCCCAATACCTGAACAGAAGTTTCCCGCCGTGGCATCCAGGCAGACAGATTTCTCCACAAATTTCCAGAGATCAATCCACTATTTAAGTATTCAAAACAAAAAACAGTTAAGTCTCCCAGTTATGCAAAGACCAAATTAAGAAGCAAAACCACAGTTTACCTGGATGGTGCATTTTGATTTGAATATGTAGGGATGTGGCCCATAGCATTCCCTCCAGTGCACATGATAAACTTTGGCCGTCTTACACAAGTTGACTGAAGACAATTTAAGGGATACCACATCTAATTAGATTATGCATATCAAACTGAAAACAAAAGAAATATATGTAATCCCATTTGCAATCCATCATTATGATCAAGATCCTGCAGTATCACACCCACAAAAACAAATTTTGACCCAAAATAAAAAATCAAAAATCAAAAGCTCTGTGTTAAGCAATTCAAAAATATGAGTAAAGAAATTGCAGAAAAGCCAGCAAGTAAGAGATCGGGTGCTCCTACATATATTAACATGCACAAAAGAACATAGACTGAATGGCAAAATGTAATGGTACATGGACTGATCTACCTACTTAACGAATAAGCTCATAGCTTCTGTTCCCCCAAAAAAAAATTCATCACCTGATTGAAGGCACCCATTTTGACATTGCAAAACTTTATTTAACAATTTGATTAAATACATGCAAATGCCAAATAAAATAAACCAGGTGGAAATGAGCATGTCAAACTAAACAAAGTTGTATGCTATTTATAGAAACTAAGGCCAAACAATGTCATCCAGTGATTATATGGAATTGACACAAGATAGCACTAGTCAAAAACTGTCAAGGGGACTCCAGGAGTCAGCATCCTCGTAATTGCCCAACTGCCTTAAACATGAAGACATGCAGACAATATATATGATTCACTCCGCTTCCGCAAACAAACAAAAAGGAGGGCCTATTTTCACTGTCGCCAGGCCAGCAATTTTATTCAGACGATTCTACAGTTCATACCCTTTGCAGCAACAATCTTCTGCAAAGTACAATACTAAAAAAAGAAGCTTGCAAAACACTGGCTCTTCATTATGCACCATATGTGGACGAGCCAGTGCTGGCTACATTGGGATCAGAGATGCATCTGAACAAGTCACAACGACTCTCTATTCAATACACATCAGGCAGGCAAAGAAGGAAGTCGCGTCAATCAAGCTAGTGGCTCTACATCGTACCAAGCAATTAGATGTGAAAAGCCACACATATCATTTTAACATCTAAATAACTCACGTCGAGACATCTTTGAAATATGCGATCTGGTATGTCCTGTGCATACAACAAAAACCTATCTCGAGTACCGATACAGCAAATTATAATTACATCTCTCCAGGATATATGGACACCAGTCAACTAGAAACATAGACAGGCACAACTAGAAAAGGACCTAAATTATTGGTCATGGAACATATATAATCCACTGGGCTGAAGGCATAGGGTGATGCTTTCAAGCACTCTTTAGTTTAATGAAAAAACGTTGAACAAGACAATCTCCATGGTTCTTTCTTTTTCTCAACCACAAGTTTGCACACCCTCGGGTAAAGCAGAAATTTGTGTTACAGTACCAATGGACTGTCTTGATGAACACTGCACTTAAGTGACTTAACAGCTCCATTCTGCCTAGGCAGCAACATGTGGATAGGACAGATGAAGGAAACCTAAAGACTTGAACAAGGCAGGCTATCCAAAACCAAAACAGCTTTTTGAACTCCTTTTCTGTATTTATTCTAGATTCCATATCCAACCAAATGTCCCTTGGGGGTTTAATTTCATTTTGTCCATGGAAAGGTGAGTGCATCTCTCCTAAGAGATAATGTTGACTATATCGTTACTTTAACAGTTAAAATAACTCCAAGATAAGAGACAGACCCCACTTGTGTAAAATGCGAAGAAAGTTCCCATCACATGGAAACATTCAATATTACCACCACAACAATCCTATAGATTCATGTAAGACCCTATTAATCCAATAAATATAGAAGGTTTAAAACACTGGTAACATTCAATGCTATCAGCAATAATCCCATGGAAAACATATTCTACAACCTCAGGCTTTTTAAGACTTTAATAGATTGATCTAATGGAGGCATCTAAATTAATTGTAGTTCAACTTCAAGCAACAGAAATGTATGAAATTTACCAGTAATGAGGAGGCCTCTATGGCAGAATAGAAGGACGTCCCAGGTATGACATAGTTGAAGAGGCCATAAGTATCTGGAAAAGGCGGGCACACCAGAAAAATTTCACCAAACTGGCAACTTGATTGTTAAAGCGCAAGAAGAGAGGAGATAAAAGAAGAATCACTGACATGCAAAACCCGACAGAATCCCACAAAGGTGTCCAAGTAATGACACATTTGACATAAGAAGCTGGAAGGCAACCAGCAAGATCCAGACATACCTGATTCATTATTTACAGAATGACATTACTTCAGTGAAACATAGCATAGAGTGAAATTAAGAATAAACTGAAGGACTCTAAAGCCATGTCAATCCCTATACCATTTAGCAGGCACGTTGAAGAGTCCAAACACACTGCAAAATAAGGGTCAAAAGTTCCAGATCTGTTAGAATCAATGCATACACCACAGATTATAAGAAAAAAAAAACTGTGATTATTACTATTATTCTTTTTCCAACACACAACTGTGATTATATTCATTGTAGGATAAAGGTTCCAAAGAAATCGTGAGTTTTGAGTAAGAGCCTAAAACCGTAGTATTTCATAGAGTAAACTGAAGTAGCAATTAGGCAAGAAGAAACATTTTCATCAAGCCTCGGGGTAATCACATACCTTCTTGATTGAATTCCACTCAGACTCGTCTCTATCACAATCATGGAGAATAAAATCCCAGAAAACCCAATTGAACACTCAGCCATCAGGTATTGAAAAGGATGAAAAGGATTATGGGCTACCAAAAGGGCAATGAAAAGATGGAGAATAGCATTGCTTGCGGCCAAGAGAACTATTATGTACAACAGTCGAACAGATCCCATAAGTCTCTCCAGCTCTGAGCCTAAAGGAACCAAAGCCAGCATGTTGAAGAAAACATGTAGCAGTGAACCATGGAAAACAATCGACGTATATATCCTGTACACTGAAACAACACAAACAAAGTTATTCCAATCAGTTTAATGTAACAACTAGAACCATCTTGTAATTCATGAATACCAACCAAAAATATCAATCATATCTGCGCAAGCTCAAAGATGATGTGCTGGTGAAATATTCTAAAAGATTGAGTTATTTAACCAATTAATGTTGCATGGAAGTCTAAAGTATACAAGTCAGCCTCAGCGCACGACACAAGCCAGGATACGTTAGCCTTGGTAGAGTCATATCAGATTAATATTCTCTGTCGTGAAGAAAGGCCATCATCTAACAGTTATTCAATTGAAAATTGCATCTACTCAAAAAGATTTTCAAGTACCATTCCTCACTCAACCTCCGTCTTTTTCTCTCTACTTAACCAGTGACACTTACTTACAAGGGCAATCAAAACCAGTGAACTTCCAAAGAGAACTATCCTACTGATCAACAGTGCCAGAAAGGAAGTGCTGCATAGGAATGTGGAAGGTGATGGTGAGGAGAGGTAACTATGGAAAGAAGAGAAATTGGCTTGGCAATAAATCATCCGCTTGCATAATCATATGGGGATTGGTTTGCGCGTTATTTTGACCTTCAAGATGTAACATTCCATTTCCTAGAACATAGTTCTAAAAAGCATACCTTGGAACCGTGATATGACATCTGCAGGCGAAAAACATATTTCAAGAAAGGAGTCATATCCTGTCAGAAGGCATATCAAGTATATGGTCCCACACGTGATGACAACAGCAGAAGTAAGAAATGGAATCCCTTCCCACCATTGTCCCAACCGAGTAGGCAATCCAGCCTGTACAATGTGTAAAAGTGACATCTTAAAACAATAAATATATACTTTGTGAAGCTTCCAAAAATCTAGTATTCAGATAAATTACTTTTAATGATTACCACCTTCTGCACATGTCAGATTTCAACGAGCAAACAATTATTAACACCAAGGAAGTGGAACAATCTAATCAGCACATGGGATCTCCATTCTTAACACGATAATGCAACATAAGGCCTAAGTAATATGAATTCATAGCAACCAGGAAGAAGGGTAAAAGGAACAACAAGGCAGCTTATGGATAGAGGAAACCAAATCTTGGTGGACATAATCACATACATCACTACAGCCATCGCCACACAATCTTATCCACCAGCCGAAGCAACCACCTCATTCAAACAAGAACAAACTGCAAAAGGTATTTTACATTGAAATGCCTAACTGCGAGCAGACAGCAGGCTCAATCAGCTACTAGTCGTGTTTCCTCAGTTACTATAAGCAGAGAGCTAGTAAAATTTATTTAAGTAGGACAAATATAGCGACAAGATTATCCGACTTAAATACACGAATCTAGCTAGCTTCGACCGTTAGTGCCCACAGTCAAGACCTACGCTCATCCAACCATCAAGAAGAATATACAACGTTATGAATTTGAAAAGCCTATCTTTATATACCAAACTTATACTCCACGCAAATTCTTAAGATCCAGCACTTCACTCGATGCCAATTAACCTCAAAATCTTAGGCCATACGACAGTTCGAATCCACACGACTTCACCCCGCGGCCGACGAAAGGACCAAATCGACATGACAAAATAAGAAATTTCCTCTCCTCGCGGCAAAACCCCATCTGCCGCACAAACCAAACGAAAGATCTGCCCATCTCTTCAATGCTATGACCTTCATAATCTTCGGATAACAAACAAAATCGGGAAGCATCTCGCCATTTCGCGCGCCGCGGCTCTCTAAACATCGCCCGCAGAGCACCTAACAAAAACCCTAGCGGGAACCTCACTCCCCGCGTCCATTCCCGAGCGTCGAACAAGCCAGTCCCGACCCCAGTCCGCCGCCGATTCGCTTCCGGCGAGCGGCCGGCCGCCGGACAGGGCGCGGCGAAAGGAGGATCGGCGACCGGGAATCGGAGAGAACGGAGCGAGAAGGTGCGGATCGGACATCGGCTCACCTCGGTGACAATGTTGGGTCGCATTTCTCGGGTCGCGCTCGCTGCCGGCTCGGCGATTCCTGCGCGTCAACAGCGTTTCGACCCGCCCAGAGAGAGTGAGAGCTGACTCCGTGCAACGACTCGAACTCGACTGAGTCGACGGGGCAAAACTCGCGAACCGTACGGCAGTTTCGAGATCGCGAGTTTTTAGAATGAAGGAATTTTTGCTGTGGGGGTGGTTGGAGTGCGGGCTCGGAAAAGGCTTTGGAACGAGGCCCATGGCGAGGGGAAATATAAAAACGGCGAGAAAGGAATTTTTTTTTTTTTAAGAGAAAAAACTCACATTTAAAATTAGAGAAAATCTCAAATAGGAACCCAAAATACCTCCATTTTCTCAAAATAAGACTTGAAGTGAAGTCTCTCTCAAATAATGACTCAACGTGATCATTTAATATCAAAAAATGACCTCATTCGCTGGTCGATGAATATATGCATCTCCAATGCATATTTCGATAGCCTAATTAGGTATTTTCATCCTTTTTTTTTTCATTTTTGATTGCCTTGTTCATCATTTTCTTTTCACTTCTTCTTGCCCAGATCAAGAACACTAGATTTGGGGAAAGGTTGGCAAGCGCCAGCCGCTAGTAAGGGCGGTGAGGGCCATCGAGCCCTCGCTAGCCGTGGAGGAGGGGTCGTCCAAATCGAGGCCCTACAAGGAGGTCCTCAAGGACAAGAGGGGCAATTGGAGAAGTCTTCAATTTAGGGGCGGTGGTGGGAGGAAGGGATGAAGAAGGCGACGTGTGCATCCCAGTCATAGTCCTAGCAAAAGACAAGGTTGTTGGTGGAGCAGTGAGTGGAGGCGGGGGAGGTCGCCCCTTGCGGCCATCAGTGAGGTCGCCCCTCACCAGCCCTAGGTGAGGGCTTGCCCACCTCACCAACCACTAATAAGGGCCAACAAGGGCTCGATGGCCTTCGCCAAATCTAGCTAGGGTATGGCAAGGGCCGGCCTAAAAGGCCTCGCCTACGGCCGACGAGGGCCAATGAGGGCTCAACGGCCCTCACTAAATCTGGTGAGAATCCGCCTGCAAGCCCTCACCCACTCTTGGCGATGGGTGTCCAGCCCTCACCAACCCTCACCAACGGCTGACACTCGCCGACCCTTCCCAAGTGCAATGTTCTTGAGAAGAAGACAAACAAGAGACGAAGAAGCTAATGAACAGTGCAACATTGACCCAAAAATAATAATAATAATAAGAAACAAGACAATTGAGAATAAAAAATAATAATAATTGGACAAAAATACCTTGATTAGGTCATCGGAATATGCATCGGAGATGCATCTATTCACCGATCGGTAAGTGAGGTCATTCTTTGAAACTAAATGACCACTTTTGGTTCTTATTTGAGACAAACTCCATTTCAAGTCATCTTTTGAAAAAATGAAGACAGTTTGGGTCCCTATTTGAGATTTTCCTTTCAAATTATATCTAATGTGATACATTCATCTTGCAACTTTTTTTATTGTAACATAAAAAACTCATTTATCGTTCATCAAGATTTCATTCGATAATTTTTTAACAAAAATAACATCATTTTTATTTCACTTAATAGAATTTAATAGAGATTAAATGTGTCACTTGAGTATAAATTTTAAAGTAAATATGTTATAGTGGGTATGATTTAGGATTTTTTATGGCTTTTTTTTTTTAATGTGATTTTCTTTTTTACAATTTTTTTTCTCCATGCCGTGACTAAATACAAGACCGTGCTAAACAAAACGATTTATGGATAACAGAAAGCATGGTAAAACAAAAGGAAACGGGTCCTATAAGAGAAGCAAAACGAAAAAAAACAAAAGGAAAGGAAACGGGCGATAGAAAGGCCCAAGAGAACCCACGTCCAATGAGATTATTTTCTTCTTTTTTTATTTCAAAATAAGATAAATTCGAGGATTTTAGCGCATTACACAAATGTTAGCTACCACATTGGCGATGTTATCTAGCTCTCATGGAAAATCACCCTGTGAAAACTTTTTCCACCTTCAATAATAACGATAGATATGAAAGACAGAGTTATGCTCCGTTTTTCAGCGAGAAATTAAACTTTCTAGATAACATTATTCATGAGGTTATTTCTCAACAAATGGAAACTTTTTCAAATATTTAGCTTAATCTTAAACTGAGTTGAAAATTATTTTTCGTCTTTAGGAGGCAAAATTTGCTTTTATTTTTCTAAAATGACAAGCATTGTTTGCGTGTTATAAGAACTGCCCATGCTATTATCATCAAATGTTAAATAAAGTTTTATCAAATGAAGTTTTCAAGACAAAAGCACTTTCGTTGATCATAGATCGTAAACAATTTATTTTTCCCTCTTATTTAACCTAGGCATAGGTGCTTAGGTCCCAAGTCCAACTTTGCAATACTCTAGCTCAAGTGTTGGGACCTTAGACCAAGCCACGAAGGATGTGAAGCTTAGTCATGAGGGTCTCGGGAACTTGGGCATGGTTGCGGAACACCGGAGCATGGGCGTCGAGGTCTAGGCCTGACCTTAAGGGACTCCAACTCTAGCATTAGGGGATCTTGGACTCGAGTGTCAAGGACCCTGGCTCAGCCATTAGGGGCTAAGGTCCCCCTCCTAAACCTAGTTGCCAATTGGATTTCTCAAGCCAATCACTAGTATCACACACACATGAACCAAGATCTTGGGTCCAACCTTTAGAGACCAAGGCCTAGCCTCTATGTACCCGAACTGATGAGGATGCCTTGATAGGTTGGGGCTTGCGCTAGTAAGTTGGGCACGTGAACAGGGTACCTGAGTATAACCATTAGGGACCCCAGCATAAGTATTTGTGTTCCTAGCCTTGCCCATCCTCAAGAGACTTGAGTCTAGTATTTATGGATTTGCCTAGCCATAAGAATCCCCAAGCACGGGAGCCGGGTTCCTAGAGCTCAAACGCCAAGGTTTCCAATTCAAGCATCAATATTTAATCGTGTTTCGAAAAATGATATCCGACTTTTAAAAGAGAAAATCACCTCCATCAATTTAAACATAGAGTTTTCCTCGACTTATTTTCTTAAACAATTCAAATGCTCAAAATGAGAAAAACATTTTCTGATAAAGAATTTGCGCCAAACAAATGGACCTTAATTCGAACCGAACTATCTACAGAAGGAGAGGCAGGTTATATAATCAAGTTGGCAACTTAAAATGAAAATTTTCACCTTGGCAGAACACAGGCATCGAATTTAATCTTGGCTCGGCATCACTTTTAAAGAGTAGGGTCATGACACCGCGAGACGCCAAGACAAAAGAAATCGTACATTACGAAGAACACCATAAAAAAAATAATAATAAAAAGAGAGAGAAACAAAACCACGTCGAATTTTAACTCGATGGTAAACCCAATTCTTTTGAAAACTGAGAATGTTCACTCTCTTTAGAATTATTGTTGACGGTGAGAATGCACCGTATGACAGATGTAAAACTCAATTTTTGCACCCGGACCACAATTTCAAACAGAACTTTGAAAACCAAACAAAATAACAGGTATAAACTCGGCCATTTTATAATCATTGGTATAATTTGTGTTAATAGCCTCCACCAGATGGATATATCAACATAAGAAGTGGAATATCCAAGGAATTCGAATTAGGGAAAGCACCCAGTCGACACCGTCTTAACCATAAAGTGTGATAAGAAGGATGGCCAAAGTCATCAGTTCCAGCAGAATCCCTATCCTCTTTCTATATCCCAAAAGCTCACAGAATCAACGAAGCCAAGTAATAAACAGATAAAAACCTCATTTAGAACACGCTCTCCGCAAGATCCCCTGGAGTTCAATTAGCTATTTGATCGAAAGAAATGATAATAAACCAAGCGCGCATACAACCAAACATCTCAGAAACACAAAGGTGAAGCTGAAATTGACCTCATATCACACGCAACAAGAAATGGAGATCCACAACACGTCACTAAACGTAAGATACTTCCTACAATTCATTCATGCTCAAGTTCAAATGTTTGACACAAAGTAGAACAAAATGTGAACTGAAAATAAAGTTAAAACACTCTCACATTCAATCCACCAGCAGCAGCAGAAACCCCACTATAGTCATTACCAAAACTCAGGGGAAACATAAAAAAAATGATTTGCTCAACGGAGCCTCCTTGCTTCTCTCTCAGACTCCAGAAGGGTGAGGACATCTCCCTCCCTCACCGGTCCCTTCACATTCCTCATGATGAACCGGTTCATGTCGTCCAAGAACTTGACTCTCACCTGAGTCACCTGCCCTCTTGAACCAGTTCGGCCCATGACTTTCACCACAACAGCATGCTTGATCTGAGAATCCATTCTGCACAAAGGCGACAAACCAGACAAACCAAACATAAAGATCATGCCACCATTGAAAAATCGACTACCAGCCACACACGGATATTCGGAAGAGCCAACACAACCCGTCATCAGAAAAACCCACATTCGATTTCCCTTCACAAACACAATTTAACTTCCCAATTTTCACAACCACACACAAAATCCGCACGCTACGGTAGGACTTACCCAATAGTAAATCTACAATGCAATTAAAAGAGCTACCCCTTTCATCAAAGGGGGCCTAGATTGTCAAACATACGCCCACTACAACTTCAATTTCAAAGCAGAACAGGCGATTCAATATCGCGCGAAGCCTCCGCACGCTCCCCCCTCAGGACAGATAAACACCCGTTTTAATGCGTCCTCCTCTCATCTACCCAGAAGGAAAAACCAGGTCATGAAGCGATTTCCCCAGCTCAAACAAACTCAACCCAGAATCCAAACGAGAACCCAGACTACAAAGCACATCAAGGGGAACAACATCGCGCGCACCACATCACAAAGAGAGCAAAGCAATCGGAAGAGAATAGCAGCACTATCAGGGTCAGAAAATCAAGAAACAGAGGCAACCCAATTCAGGCAAAAGCCACCACGAAAAACCCATCGAAAACGCAATCGACGGAACTCGGGTACGCATAGCGTTCGTGTATTAAACAGAGAGGAAGCGGGAAGAACCTGAGATGGGGAGAGAGGAAGGAGAGGCGAGGAAGAGAGGAAGCGGCCGAAAGCTTGAACTTCTGCAAATCTTTAGCGAGGGCGAGCAAAACCCTAGCGAGGGTCATATTTATATGGGAGTTGTATCTAAGAGATGACCATATTGCCCATCCCGTCTTGGGCGGCCCATGGCCTTATTCTGCGTTTAGGGGTCAGGGGTATAGTTGTCATATCGTGGGCCTTTAGACTCCGGAGGTCAAAACCCAAAAAAAAAAGGAAAAATTAAAGAGAATTCGATATTTTGTAGGTTAATACCCTAAAAAACCCCAAACCGATACACCCGCGACAAATTTACCCTAAACTAATTTTTTGACCATGAAAAACCCCAAACTTGTATACCTGTGACAAATTTACCCGACTAACAAAAAAAAAAAAACCCTAAACCTGGCGTACATTTTGACAAATTTATCCTCAACTAATTTATTCGACCGCAAAAAACTCTATTTGGTAAATTTGTGACAAATATACCCTTCGCTAAATTGGATTAATATAAAAAAATCACAAAAATTGTAAAATGTAACAAACGGAGCATAAAATCCCAAATTGGTATATTAATTAACTATCACGTGTCATTTAACTTAATAATTTGACGATAAAATTTAATAAAAACTAACAGAGGGTAAATTTGTCACAAGTGTACCGGTTTGGGGTAAATTTGTCAAAGGTATACCAGTTTGGGATTTTTTGTGGTCAAAAAAATAGTTTGGGGTAAATTTGTCACGGGTGTCTGGGTTTAGGGTTTTTCGGGGTATTAACCATATTTTGTAATGGGTCCTTTTAGGGTACGTATATTAATTATTCTATTTTCGAAAATAATTTCCATTCAAAAATAATTTTTATTTTATTTCCAAGAATAATTTATGAATATTTGAAGATATTGGTAACAGTTCAAAATTTTTATTTCTAGAATGGAAATTCATTAGGTAGGATTCTTCATTTTTTTCTTCTTTTAATTTTTCAATACTTTTATTCTATTTTCCTTTTTCCTTTTTCTTTTTCTCTTTTCTCTTCTTCTTCCTCCTTCTTTGTGCCTGATTGCTGGTAGCATGGCTGGTGACTGGCTAGGAGGAAGAAGAAGAGAGAATGAGACAAAAAAAAAAAAAGAAAAAAAAAAATAGGTTTGGCTTGATTCTAGAATTGTTCTCAAGAATAAAAAAGTAATTATTTTTATTTCTTAATTATGTTCTAAATTTATTCTTAGTAACAAAAAATTTACTAAACGAATTTATGTTTTTCTTTATTCTTGAAAATAAAAGAATAGAATCAATCACTATTAGACAAGTTAACAAACAGATTCTTATTTGTCCAAATTTAGAACAGTTATTTAAGCTTAATTAACCCTAGAAACATTAGGGTTTTCCAGGTATAAATCATTTATATTATTATATCAAAATACTATTTGATCTCACTTTCTCGATATCAATTTTATTACAACCCTATTTCTCCACTATTATATAATAGTTTTTGTCTTAGGGCATGAATGATAACTATTCGATTAGAAATTAATTTTTAGAAGAGAAATATATTTTTCTATTTTTATTTATGGATAAGTTTCTAAGCAAAAATTTGTATTTGATAATAATACAAAATTTCTCTATTCAGAATAGAACTTCCAAATTTTCTTCTTTCCGAGGGTGGTGAGCAATAGTGGTAGCGATAGTAGACGACAACGGGCAAAGACTAGTGATAAGTAATTGGTAGTGGCCAATTTGTGTTTAATAATGATACAAAATTTATCTCTTCATAATAGAACTTACAAATTTTCTTCTTTCCGAGGGTGGCGAGCAATAGTGGCAACGATAGTAGACGACAATGGGCAACGACTAGTGATCAGCAATTGGTAGTGGCCAACGGGCGATATCAGCAAGTGAATGGCCGATTAATAGAGAGGACGAGCAATAATAAAAGTTTTATTTCTTGTTTATAGTCTAGAAATAGAGAAGCGAAAAATGTTTACTTCTCATTTTTGTTTCTAACCTATTTATGGGTTAAAAAATTTATTCCAAAAATAGAAAAATGAAATTATACCACCAAATGGATCTCTGTTCTAGAAACAAATTTGCAACAAAAAAATTGTTTTGAAATATAAATAAAATGGCTTTCACGTATGCCCTTAGCCTTATTAGAGAAAATTTCAAATAAAAATCTAAAATGAACATTATGTCAAATAAGAGCATAAAATAATCATATTAATCTCGAATAAAGACTTGAAGTGGTCATAGTAGTTTCAACTAAATGTTTGACCTTACTAGTCACCGATTGATTCAAGGGCATTTTTGTCAAAATACAATTTTAATTTAAAATTATTTTTTATTTTTCATTTTCTCTTTCTCTTTTCATTTTTTTTTTCCCTTTTTAACTAGGGCAAGGATCTCCCTCACTAGTCACTGGCAAGCAACCCTCACCCTGATTTGGCAAGGGCGGCCTCACCCTAGCAAGGCCCACGCTTGCCTAGCCCTCTCTAAGCATCGCCAGTGGCTGCGATTGCTTGAGATCAGCCACTGGAGAAGAAGAAAGGGATAAGAAAAAAGAAAGAAAAAATTCAAAAAAAGGTAAAATGACGAAAATGTCATCGATCAATTGGAAAGTCAAACCTTTTTTGAAAACTAATATAGTCACTTTAGATGTTTATTTAAACCAAAATTCATTTTAAGTAATTCTTTGAGAAGATAAGAGCAGTCTAGGCTCTTATCCGGAATTTTTTCATTAGACGAATAAATTTAGCAAATAAAATGAACAATGTTATCTAAAAAAAATAATTGGGTAGGCAATAGTGCGTGCATGAAAACAAAAGTTTTATTAAGGGGAAGTTAATTTATAAGAAATCGATAATCTTCTTTTTTTTTTTTTTTTTTTTTTTTTGGATGGTGGAGATGAACGATAGAGGATGGCAACTTGAAAAGGGGAGATAGAAAGTTTACATGATTTTATCTCATACGTTCCACATTTTACATGGCATGTCGATGTAGACAATTTATGAATTGTCACGTCACACCAATTTCTGACTATTGATTGAAAAGACTATATTGAAGTTATATGCAAATATTTAAGATTATATTATTAAAATTGAAAAGTTTAAAACTAATTGACATTCGTTTGGACTTAAGACTAAATTGATAATTTTCGCTGGCAATGGAGTGTCACGTCATTATTGCATGATATGTTAATGATCACAATTAACGAGTTGAAATTAATACGGGAGGAATGGTGAAAAATATTGATTGCAAGATTGCATCAAGTTGGAGAACTCGATGGCCGAAAAAGTTGACTCAGATAAATTATACACTAGTGTGGCTTAGAGAACAAGATAGTCAATACTATAGCTTGCTTACTTCATAAATCGAGAATTTTACCAACGGTCTCTTAAATTTTTTCTTTTCAACGTTCAAATCCATCTATTACATATGCGATGATTGTACACTGCTGTCCATACGGACGCTCGACGCAACGTCATGTCGCTTGCTTTTTTAACCACAAATGTTGCTTATGTTAGTAGTAAGAAAGAAATTATCTTTTTTATTTTTTTTTATTTTTTTGGTGGGTAGTGATTAAATTGGTTAGATTGGTTGAATTTGGCTGGAATGACTGGCAATGGCCTAGACGAATACCAGCAATCACCCATCTTCCATCTACCGCAACAGGTGCTAGTTACCGAGGATCTCATTGTATATATGCACCAATGGCATTGGCCAGGGTGTTCCCAACAAGCTTTTCCCCCAACAAGAAGGGGGGGGTGTTTCCTATCAAAGCAATCAAACAATGCAAAGCAAAAGATGCCTCCTGATCTGATTCCATTTCCTTGTTAATCTCTACAAAGAAAAAACACCAAAGAATGGCAAAAAAAAAAACTTGATGCCGAGGAATCCGGCATATACACTACGGCGTGGCTGTCTGGGGCGTCATAACCCGTTCCTGGACGAAGCGGCTTCTGCTCACCGTGGCCTCTCTACATAGAGACGTTGGTGTCAGCACCTTCGGGCTGAACCGGGACGCGCCGGATGGCGAGGAATGCGTGCTCGATGCTCTCGGGGACAAGTTTGCGAGCTCCAACACGTGGGATTGGAGCTCCATGGGGTAATCCCTCATGCAGCCGATGCGCGGGCCGGCGCCGGTTGTCCATTTGAAGGACAACTGACGACCCAATTGATATGATCTAGACCCCCTGTGCGAATCTATTCTTTGCATGATCTTCTCCCTCGGAACCGGGCATTCCACGTCCGCCTCTTCCTCGTCGAACATGTTCAGTTTAGGGACCATGAAGTCCTCTTCACTGAGGAACGATTCTTCCGGGGTTTCGTACCTGTCCTCATCTGAAGGACTACCGGCGAGCAGGGTCCAACGGCTCAGCCCACGCGGAAGCGCTTCTTGTCCAAACGTGTGGAACCCATTAGGCCTTTGCGGTATTTCGAGCTTGGTTATGCTTGAGCCTACTCGCCGCGACCAAGTGGTCGTTTGAGGATCGGAGTCGCTGACGGCATCGCCACAGCACACCTGTAAGTTAGCTTCCTCGTCAGCTGATTTCACATCACGTAATTCTTTGTGGAGTTGTACCAAATCGACCTGAGAGGGATTGCTTGGGAGGCTTTTGCGATTTCTAGCAAGGACTGCCTCTTCTTCCTCAGTAGGGCATTTCTGCATATCACAAATATGGAAGAGCTATAGGCTTCTTATAACATCGGATCAAATACTATGAGCCACTGAGAATTTAACTCGACAAGATGAGAAATTATGAAGATAGATTTGCTCTATGATAACTTTTCGAATCACGAATCAACGAAATTTGCCGCTTGCAAATAGAACTTCTGATTCTCTCGTTCCCATCCAAATTCCACTTACTGTTTTACCATGATTTATCAAAACAAGAGTTCATGTCAAATGCCAATGCCTTCAGAGAGGACATGGTCAAGCTCATCTTTGTTACCTCGACATTGGTGAGATCCACATTCTTCTCCTTGAGGAATGACATCAAAGCCTCGAAGTTCTCTTCAGTCGGCAGATAATGCCCGCTGTGGGGCCAAACCGCCTAAGACAATAAAAGATCAGCGCTATGAAATCCAAAGGCCCCCTGCGGTCGAGCCAAACTGTCTATTGAAAAAGGATTTCCAGATGATGAAGAATGTATTGTTACCTTTAGGATACCATCTTCCACCTCTAACCTGCCAGCAGATAATGTGGCCCCGCCAGCCAAAAAGCTCGAATGCTGAAACGTGCCCTTGCTCTTCTTCCCGACGTATAAGTCCTTGGATGTGCTAAGCACAAAGATCCACTTAGCATCTTTGGGCCCTCCTCTCGTGTCAAGGATCTCACCGCTTTGCTTGTAGGAGAACTTCCCGCTCTCTATTACGACCTCGAAAGCCATCCTCTCAGTCTGCAGAAGAGCAGAACACACATAGGAGGTGGCGGTGGCACATATATCTCTTGCAGAAAATGTTCTAATGTATTTCTTAATCGATCTAGGCATTGGAATCTGATTGTAATTCCATAAGTGGTTGTGGGAAAAAGCCTCACCGGTCCGAGATACTTGATGCACTGCTGGTGAAGCTTTGCTCGAGGGCATCTATCGATGTTGACCTCTCTTCCTTCACCTATGTCAAGCCTGCAATTCCCAGTAATCGTCCCGGTATTGTCGGTCATATTCTCACAGGCACTAAATTAATCTGCTTCGACTTAGTCTGTCGACTTACCAATAGAAGAAGGGCTCTTTGCTTCTGCAGTGGAGCCACGTGACATAGTAAAACTGAAGATTATGACCATATCTGTGCCTGGGATCAATCTGTCATAAAAAAGAACATGAAGCAAGACAAATGCTGTGGCATCTCCATTGCTATATCGGTTATGCAAAAGTGAGACTCACCGCCTCGAGCCAATGCTGCAAAGCGAGTTTTCTAGCTTTTTCATCCTTGGACGAGCCCTTTCCAACCTATTACAGAAGAGAACTATTATAATCAATAGAGTAACATCAGATATCCCGATGAAAGTAAACGAAATTATCCTGGATGTACGTACCTTAGCAGCTCTAGTCCTTGCTCTGGACCAACGTGAAATGGCAGTCTCGGGTTTCTCAATGTCGAAGAAAGATATGGAGCTCCTCTTTAGTTCGGCGAAATCCAGCAATTTCCACCTTCAAAAGAGTATGCCATCAGAAAGAAAATGTTGCTTCCATGTAAAAGACCAAAGTTCTAGAAAATAGTCACAAAACCTCTCCATGCTATTCACAATATATAGACAGAAGACAAGTTAATTTGCTGTGTCTCTTGCGCCTCTCAATCTATGGATAGAGAATGCATATGGAGAGCAAGACCAACCATCTCTGTTCCACGAGAACCGCGCAATCAGCTAGCTGTCTTCTGGTCCGGAAACTACGGTAGACCGTCTGCAACTTTGTCGCGGCAGCCTTGCTTGTTGAACTTGCAGGCTCGGACAACGAAAGGTACGAACGCTTGCCATGTAAACCATCCGATTCCCGTGAGTGCTCTTCTTTGTATCTAATCTGCAAGCTTGTCGACCCAAGAAACGCTTTCTTCTTTTCCCTGTCCAATGAAGGCGAGCTAAAGCAAAGCGTGGTCTCTATTTCCTTCGCACTGTAGACGGGAGATGCAATCTTTCTTGAAGCATATGATTTCGCCATGTTGGATCCCGTACCTCAACTGCGGAAACCTGATGGATTGCTGCAGTCACCCTCGCATTCTACATAGGGTGGCAGCAATGCAACTGTGTCCGAAAGAGTTCATCAATATACAAATGCAGAAAAGGGACATTTTCTCCTGTCAATTGGATATGAACCAGGCCCGGGAACTCGAATAAACATGAGACTAATCTCCATCAAATCACGATTTATTTTCCATGTCGCATGCATAACCAGAAGCTCGAGGTTAGAATTGCGCAAACCCAATGGTGCTCTCATGACAACATATACATTTCACGAATCATTGGCGGAGATTCCTCAAACCTTGTCGCCCTCGAATTAAAAAAAAAAAAAAAAAAAAAAATCATGAATCTAGAGCAGGAGGAGGAGGAGGATTTTTACCTTAACAAGAGAAAAGGTTAAATCACCATTGATGAGACTGCTCCAACGTTAGGTTTAGAGAGGGAGGGAGACGATGAAAAAGGGAACAAGTCCTAGGGGGTAGAAGAAGAAGACAGAGATGACCAACAAAAATAAATCTGTGAGCGGGGGAGAGAGACAGAGGAAGAGGGCGATAAGTGTGGAGGAAAGAAAGACAGGCAAAGCGGTTGTTTCAACGGTTTTTCAAAAGAGTCTTTGTGAGGAAAGGGTCACGGGGTGGAGAATGGGACATTCCGTCATCGTTGTCATGATCACCACCAGCACTGTCATGCACAGACGAGATTCGAGGAAGTGTAGGGACGGTTTGACGACCATCCCTGGCCATGAGGAGATGCTCTCGAAAGATGGGATAAGACCAACTCTTTTATTAGGAAAATAGCAATCATGTGATGAGTCAAATTAGGAGAAGGAAATTTGTAGACCGTGAATCAAATTATGGTAAATACTTCTTTAGCTGAGTACTCTTTTTGAAACTGGCTAGCTGAGCTCTATATACTTCTTTATAGAAAATTTGTCCCGTAGAGATAAGGTTTGTCTCGCTAATTCTCTAGACCTTAAAAAGAGAGAATAAGATAGTCCTTAAAAAGCTTCATCTGGATCTTCGTATGCATCTTGGGACTATCGAGATGTAAAACATCTATATTTGGTCGTTTGGATTATCAGGATACGATTGGAGATAATAAGATATGACATCCGGGGATTCTATTGTATCATATCTATTGTTTGATGAATTGTAATAATAAATTCGAATATATTCATAGCATATCATGTATTTTATTTGATATAAACGACATATTAATGTTAATGAATAAAAAAGTTACACAAATAGAGAATTCTTATTTATTTACTTTATTTTTATTTACTTTTTTTTTTAAATCTCTCTTTTTAATTTTTTTTTACCATTTCCATCATTCTTCAATTAAATTTATTAAATAATGAACTATACTAATATACCTAAAATACTAAAATACCTAAAATATGTAATAAATATAAATATATTGAATTTATATTACAAGATAAATTATATTCAAATATATAAATAAAATAAGATTAAATTAAAAAAACTAAATTGCTGTTATTTTTTGTTATTGAATTTCTTATATTAGAATACAAATATTATTTACATTGAAATATAATTTTAATTTAATTAATTTAAGAAGTTTGTTACTCAAAATATCTTATCTACTTTTATTATACCTCATTTATAGAATTCTTATTATATTTGGCTTTATCCTATTGGGAGTAGGTACCAAACGCAGGTTTCTAAATTTTATCTTAATCGCTAAATGCAGGATATCCCTCCCCTTAAGGAAGACCTTTATAGGGGGAATTGGGGGTATGATTTGTCTTGCTAATTCTCTAGACCTTATATCTAGTTAATCAATTGAAAAGAGAAAAGGTAAAATGGAACTAGTAGTCCTTTAATTTTGCCTGAAATTCCAAAGAGTCTAGCCTTTTTTTTTTTCAAAAGTGATCCTTGTATGTTTTAAGAAGACCTACTATTTAATTCATAATTAAATTATAAATTTTGCCATTGTAGTGCAAAGTAAAGGTATACAAAATGGACTGCCAAAATCGACAAGCACCTAGATCAGATTGAACTTGCCAGTTGGGTTTGGTTCTCAACAGTGTTAGTCCAATTCTTAGTTCCTAAAAGTGGAATTGGTGTCCAACTTTTCTTGATTCCAAGAAAGAACTAGATCGAATCAACTACATATATATATTTTTATTTCTTCAAAAAAATTATTAAAATGAAACTAAACACAATTTAGTCTAGTGGCCCCATAAATTGCGGCATAATGACTTTTTACTCATCGTCTCTTCACTCATTATCACTTTTGTCAATATCTTAGAATTCATAGCTCTCTCATTGTGCACAAGCACTCTTTAATGAGTTTGATGTACAGTAAAATGTAGAAATTTGGTCTCTTCCCCCTTCCTTTAGTGTACTGGGGTCATTGTTTATAAATCTGCCTTTTAATTTCTGTTTATTGTACAAAATATATGAACACATAGTTAGGATCCTTTACTCAAGATCTCTTTCAAAAATGTAGTAAAGAACACAATTCCAGTTTCCAAACAAATGACATTAGATAGTGCCAAAAAAGAAGAAGAAGACTGATTCCAATGGACTGGATCAGAAACCAACCACCCCTCTCTGCTAACTCGACTATCAAAGAGTTAACTATCAAAAAGTTAAGGTGGAAATCAGAAAACACGCGGCAATTTTATTTAGTACATTTGTTGTTGATGTAAGTAAAAAATTAGTGTTATATAAAAGAAAAATCACCTAATGCTAAGAGAAACAAAAAAAAGTGTAGACAATGGTGGCAACCGCTGCCGCCGTGGTGATCCTGCCCGCTCAACAGTGACCACCACCATCATGGCCCCACAACAACCACTGTGGTGGTGGTCAATTCGAGTCTATTGCAGTAGTCGCGCAAGATCACAGCGACAGAAAAAGAGCAGGATGAGACCTTATCCGTGACGCAGCCACTGCAAAGGTGGTCAAGGTGGTCTCAACTCTAGCAAAAGACACAAAACATGGAAAGAAGCAGATCCAGAAACTTCCACGGCGACGGTGGTCGCAGGCGAGTGGAGTTCTTCGACCATTCATCTTAACACTTGGATAGAAAGGTTAAAAAAAAAAAAACGGGAGTGATATATTTCTCGACACAAGCAGTGAGAATACAATTATGCGTTTCTTTAGTTTAGAGGAAACAAGAATAGTCCGCTAAAATCAAAGTTTTAGCTGTGAATATCTATTGATAACTGAGATTTGACCTGAATCACCATTTAACAGGAAAACTTCCAATGGGACATATGGAGAGGAAACTGACGTTCCAAATCTGTATGTGGGCTGCAGCATTTTGCTTCCTTTGGCGCATGAAATAGCCAGAAGACGAGGTCCGGTTCTCATTTGCCACACCTGCGTCAAGTTTTCAATCAATGGCATATTCAATGGAAAGCACTGTCATGTGATATCTGAACAAGACTTAGATAGTGAATCATGAACGAAACATTTTAAGTTCACTCAAACTAGACGACGAGGAAATTCAATCAAAATGTGTTCAAAATGGCGATCACAAATGTATAGATGCATATAGTATGGTGATGATATGTACTAACATCCAGAATCCTCAAATGGTCCTGAGTTCACACCTGATATAGGCTCAGATACATTCCATTGACTTGGATGGAAACTGGTCCTAGATCAAGTACTTTTCTTTGTCCAACAAAAAGATGAAGAAAAGATGGCCAAAGCAACACAATTCCGCTTAACAGAGTTGTGATGGGACTTAGCAATTACAAGTTTGGATTCTTAAGCAGAATAAAACACATCATGCGTGTAAACATGCATGTGTACACACGAATCCCAGAGAGAGAGAGAGAGAGAGAGAAAGAGAGAGAGTGTACCTCAATGATTCCTTTTCTAGGTGCATGAATAGCTAGGCAGAGGCAGTAGTCACTCTTAGTTGCTTCGTAGTGAGAGGAACTTGAAGACAAACTATTGTTCACCAGCATCTCCATGAACAGACAGCTAGCATCACGGTATCCCTGGATAGCAGCAGAAGCCCATTATCAGGATGGGCCGAAAGATACAACATACTAATAAAATAATAGGATTAAATTTGAAGAGAAACCTTCCACAGACGCACTACCACCAGGGCCTGAGTATCTAATAGTAAAACGCGGCCAAGTGAATCTGTTATTGCAGCCAGTGTACCACTGGGCGATAATGTGAGTTTTTCACCCTTCCTAGGATGATCCTTCAAACATGTCAATGGAGAAGCTGCAATTGAGAACCACCCACTTGTTAGTACTTAAAATGATGATGGAACAGCTAGGACCCTGGAAACCAGACCAGGAAAACATCGATGTGAATAGAGATGCATGCATGCTTGGCACTTAAACAATAGGGAAACAAATTGGCTGAGGATTCGGCGACACCTGTGACTATTTTTTCAGAGTTAATTATAACAGTTGTGGTATCATTATCACCAAAATATACACAATAAAATATTACCTCGGGCAAACGATTGAGGTTTCACTTCTGATTTTTGCGTTGGCGCTTGGTCACTTCGCCATATCATTTTGGAGAAAGAAGCTATTGTTGAAAATGTCACAGGCACAACCTTTGAGAGAATTGCTCCAACTATGGATCTATTTCTATCTTCTGAAAGTCTTCAAAAGCATGAAAATGAACTTAAAAAGGTATTCAGAATCAATAGGGAAAAGAAATGGGGGAAAGTGGCAAAAACCACCAAATAACCAGAAAAACTGAAATATATAATGACATCAGATTGCAAGCCCTAACCTGAATGCTGAAATTACGGCATCCTCACCAATGGTAATTGCACGGTAATACCGTTGACTTGACTGCCTAACAATAAAGGCAGCTGATTTCAATCAGTATAACTTCAGATAGTTTCCCAAAAGTAGATAGAAGAGCAGGGAAAAAAGAAGGAGAACTAACTGCAGGACCCATTAATCTAGATAGCAAGATTAAATCTTCCCGTATTTTATGAGATAAAAACATAGGGTATATGGAGAAACACGACACAAGCTCAGCTTAACCATTACATAGGAAAATAAATGTCTTTTGGCAAATTAGGCAAGAAAAGCAGTGAATGTGGCTAACCTGAACTTCCATCAGAGGAGGGGGCATTATCCCAGTGATTGCTGCATCAGCACATGCACCATACTTGTTGACATTCCATAACTGGTAAGGTAATTGTTCAAAAGTGTTTCCCGGAAAACCAGACTTTCGTCTTTCCATTTCATCCCAAAACTTAGAATTTGTTTCTTGAGACCATCTATGCAGCATGCTCTACATTGCAAAAGGAAGATGTGAAGCAGTGTCCAGATTAAGAGCTTAAGGAACTGGATAGTGAAGTATCGAAAGAACTAGGAAATTTTAATGCTCCTTTGAAAGTCTATTAGGAAATTTATTGTCTTTTTCTATTTTTTTTCCTTTTTTGGGGGCGGGGGGTTGGAAGTACACGAAAATTTGCTTTTATACAGATTTTGAAGACAAAAATGAACACTTTCATTTGCCCTATTCATCACAGGAAGATTTCACTAAGATAAATACAATTGTTCTAAATATATTAAGAATTTCCTCATTTAATAGTTAAAATATAATAGTCATTTAGGACCTACATTCCACTGTCTTGCGTTTATTTCCTCAAATTAAAAGAGACAACAAAAGTGAAAACAACTAAAACATCATCTTCTTATTTTCAAATCAAGCTTATATTGCAACAGTTTTAATAAACACTAACTATTAAAAAAAAAGGAAGAATCTTTAATATTTTCCTTGTTAAGAAAAGGCCATAATTTCATTGCTTGACATAAAATATTCAATGAAATTCAGAAGAACATATCAATCAGTCGGTAAGAAAATTCACCTGTATATCAGATCCATCAAAACGGGCGATAACACCTGGCATTATAGCACAAACCTCCTCTGCACAAGTGTCTGTCGTCAGGTCTTTCTTAGTTCCCCGAACTCTCAATCTTAATATCCGGGCAGTATGTATTATCTGTGAGAACATATATTCAGCCGTGCATTCATGTTATAAGATAATGCTTGCACAACGAAGTTGTTAATATCCCCATTCAAATGAGTGAACCTATTCTAGATTGACAATGTGGTCCCCCAAAACAGATAAGGAAAGGCATGTTCCATCAAAATTCTACTTATATCACTCAGTAGACTTGGTTTTCCACGAGAACTCATTTTGATTAGTAAGTTAATTATTTCTTCCAATTAAAGATGAAATAAGGAAGAGATGAAAAGAATGGAACACAAAAAACAATGGTGCGAAACCAGCAAACCAATTAACATACATTGTCATTATAACTAGAGGCTCTAAGGACATGGTAGGTTAACCATGAGGCTTTTGTTTTTACCATGTAGAAAAGCATCGACTTAAAAACTAAAATGAAAGGCTCCCTCAGTAAATGCAAGGATTTTGAACAGAAAACGGAAAGGCATAAAAGCCAAAAGGGCCGAAGGGACCTAGACCTTCATTTCCAGTCCTCAGTCTAAGGAAGTGACTATGGTCAAAGATATTTTCAAAGAGCGCCTGAAAAGGAACACACTGATTCCTAATTGCCTGCAAGTTCCTCCCTACCCCTTTGGTGTGGTTAAGAGCTAATTGCCAACAAATTTTCCCTTATAACTGCTGAAAAAGGTGACAATCAAACAGAATCTCCGGAGGTCCCTAACAATTTTATGGTTATTTTTGAATAGATAATAAAGGAGTCTAAAAGTTCAAGTACATCAGAAATGTTTTAGGACAGAGAGAGAGGGAGAGACAAGGAAACAAAAGAAAAGCATCTCAAGGCTATACTCCATCCGAGCAAGAAGACCAAAGCCAAATAAATGAAGCAACCAAGATTTTGAACCCTCAAAACAATCCCATCTTGGTTTTTTTTCTTTTTTCAAAATGCACCACATGATAGTGCAGCCCTCCGGGAATTGAGTCCCCATTATAGGGATCCACCAGTTTAATAGCTGGGTGGTGCGTCTTGGAATGATCCATGCCGGCGTAGACGATCTAAAGATGTGATTTTGAATGTTTGAGGAGCGAACTTACAATCGACAAAGAGATGATCAAAGAGATTCACCCGAATTCTTACAGAAACAACAGCAGGACATGGGGAATGGCATTCATATCACGATCATGACAATCAGGAAGACATGAAATACCCAGTGGCTGTAAACGCACCCAAAGGAATAATCTTCATCCCCAATTCCCACAGAAGAGAATGAAAAGAACCCAGCAGGGAGAAGGAACAGGGCGACGCCATCCAGCGAAGATTTACCTGCTTGTGGATCAAATCGCCGTTCAGCGAGTAGATCAGCAGGTGGCCGCGCGAGGTGCCGACGGCGACGACCCGGATCTCGTCGAAGACCAGCCACTCGACGGCGCTGACGAACTCGGCGTGGATCGGGGAGAGCTCCGGCCGGATCTTGATCCGGGGGGAATCGGGGTCCGACCACCCGATGACGAGGACGACGGAGCGGTCGGCGAGGGCGAGGGCGTGGGTGTCGAGCGCGCAGAGGAGGTTGGGGTTGTCGGCGAGCCACCCCTCCTTGCCGGCGCCGACGTCGGCGAGGTCGTCGCAGGCGATGCAGCCGAGGTCGGTGGTGTGGCTCCGCCGAGCCATGGTCGGGTCGGGTTCGGGTTCGGGTTCGGGGCCGGGGCCGGGGCCGGGGCCGGAGCTCGTCAAGCCATTTGTCGGATTGCGCAGGGAGAGGATTAGCCTGATTGCTTTTGGTCGGATGGGTGATGTGATGATGACTGGAGAAGAAGCATAGCGCAATAACTGTTGAATAGAGATGAGGAAAAAAAAAAGAAATTGTTTTATTTATTCAATATAAACTATATTTTCTACCCAAAGAAAAGAATCGAATATATCCCAATTTAGGAAAATCGACACGGTTCGTACATGCATCTTGGTCTAAAGTGAAATGTTGTGTTTGAGCATTTAATTTTATTCAATATAATCAATGAATTATTGATAAATATTTAACAGAGTCTTTTAATTTGCTCAACTAACAAATTAAGCATTGTTTGATGGCGTTAGATTACTATAGTTTGAGTTGGATATTTACAAATAACACGTCATCATGTCCACCTTTCATCCATCTACTATAGAAAAGAAAAATTAATTAAGGTGTTAAAATGTCTATCATTATTTAATGATAGTGAATTAACAATTTATTATATAAAATTAATATCTAACATGTATAATTCATGCATAATTTGTTTTGTCATCCGTGGTTCAAAATTAAAGAATCGAGGGACATGTGAGTAGCTCTCGTTTACTTGAATCAATACAATGACGGTATCGAATATTTTTATATAGTTTGGATAGATTAAACATTTATGAATAGTTGATAAATCATATCAAACAAATTAAAATTCAACGGGATATCGCAGTTGAAATCAAAATTTAGAAATTATTTATATCATTTTCCTTTTCAATTCCTTTTCTCAAATAGGGCAATCTCATCGAAATTCCTTCCGAATCACGGCGCTCATATTGTTACATCGTTGACGATGGACTCCCCTACCAAAAGCTGACAAATCGTTGTCCTCGAGCAAGACTGCGCACGGATCGGCGAGTCAGAGGGTGGCAACGGGCGAGACGCAGGGCATGAGATGATTGGCGACGTCCGTGCGCTGAGCGAGACCGTTCGACAAGCACATCCGCGGCGTTTGCTTCAGCAACATCGACACCTTCAAGTTCCTCACCCCTCACCGACCCCCGATTGCGACTTTAGAGAGAGACAGAGAGAGACAGAAGGGAAGAAGAAAAAGGAAAAAAAAAAAATAATGTCCCTACCTTTGCCGTGAAAAAATGCTACGTGTGCTCATTGGAGGATGGGGAAAATGTGATGGCTTATTTGAAATTGGGGGTAATTAAGTCCCTCCTTCCATTGAGGAATTAGAAATTGGACTGAACCGGTATGGTTTGATAGAATCAGTCACTTAGCATTGATCAAATGACTATGTAATGAGATAGACACCAGTGTTCCTCTTCCCGAGGGTGCAAAAAGAATAAGGAAAGTCTACAACAAAAGACTCGACTAAGGAACGAATATGTTAATCAAATATTCAATACATGTTCTTTGTATGGAAATATAAGGGAAAAGTGTCAAAAAAAAGTCCAAAACACATTGCATTAGTATCGATTTAGTTACCTAATTAATTTTTGCCGGATATTGTTAAGTAGACGTTGATCGACTTACGTGATATGACTGATATTAATTTAGGTAACTAATAACCTTTTGAATTGTATATATATTCATTTTTTTATTCATTTTCCTTTTCTTCTCTTATCTTCCTCCCTTAGAATTGCCCAAAGCTGGCTGGTTGGGTCCAAGTCCAATCCAGAGAGTTTCTAATTTGGCCCCTTCGGTCATGCTCGCCCCCATTCAAAAGGAGTCGTCGTCGGGACCATCATTATGAAAAGAAAGAAAGAACGAAAATCAAGATTCGAGACGAAGCTCGGACCAAAGGCCAAGAAAGACCAAGATTCGATTCGGTGGCTCGCAGTAGTCACTAATTTATACACGTCCCGCGACACCTTTCCCCACCCGACCGCTCCCCTCGTTCTCCGCCAAAATCCACCAAAACCCAGAAAAAGCGCAAACGCCACCGTTCGCACTCGCATCGCGATCGATCGATCGGTTCGATCAATCCATCCGTCCATCCATTAATCAATCAAGCCGGGCCGAGCTCAATCGAGAAAACCCCTTCACTCCCCATCCGAGTTCTCAGCCCTCTCCGGTGCTGGAAGCAGCGAGGGGGTGAAGTAGATAAAAGAAGAAGAAGAAGAGGCAGAAGAAGCAGCGGGAAGGGGAAGGGCCAAGCCCTAGCATTCGCGGCCCGCGCCGGAGGATTCCTCGATCGATCTTTTTTCTTCGGGGTGCCGTTTGGGGGGAGAGAGAGATGGCGGTGTCGGAGGAAGAGTGCTCGACGGCGAGGTCCGGGGCGTCCACCTCCACGTCGCGCAACACTCACTACCTGGCCAAGTGCGTCGTCCGCGGCAGCGCCGTCCTCCACGTCGCCTACGGCCGCCTCCGCTCGCCGTCCTCCCGTGACGTCGTCTTCGGCAAGGTTCCCTTCTTTTTGCGCCCCCCTTACCCCTCTCTCTCTCTCTCTAATCCGTTATTGATATGTGCCAATCAACAAATGCGCCCTCTTGTTTTTTTTTTTTTCTTTTTTTGGGAAGGGGGGGGGGTTTATAATCGAGTTACGCAATTTGGTATGTTGCTGGAGTCGGATGGAGAGTTTGCGAAATCATGCTTGATTCGCAGGGAACTTGTATGATTCAGTTTGATTTGTGCATGGACGGTACATAAGCCTGGCTTGGTTTATTGATTGAAGCTTCTTTATTCTGGACTTGTTTGACATCTATCCACCCTGAAGCCTTTGGCTATAATTTATGTCAGTTCTGTAGAATTGGAGGGTCGGCAATGTGGAGGTGTAATTATTTGGAGATTGCTTGAATGTCACTCTTTTTCGCTACTTGCTCTTGCAATTTATTTGGTTGGTTCATGAGGAGTTCGGAAGTGGAAGTGAGCAAGGCACTGTAGTGTACTGACTCGGTGCGGTGTCCAGTGATGAACTGACTATCTTTTAGGAAGGTTTAACTGTTAAGAAATTAAAAGAGTTGCGCCACAGGTGGAATGGAATTCTCCATCTACCGTGTCTGATTGCTGGTGGGGGTGGTTTATTATAAGAAATCCTCGCAGATTGTTATTTGACATGGGCTTGTGTGCTTGTCTTCTGTATAAGCAATTTATGTCTAGTATGATATGACTTGTATGTATTATGTTGTCAGTAAGTATAGTTGTACATAGGGGTGAGCGTGGTTCCCGGGTAACCCGGGAACCGGAACCGAACCGGGGGAGGGTCCGGTTCGGTTCCCAGTTCCTAGAGGGCGGTTCGGTTCCGGTTCCTTTTTTAGGAACCGGGAGTTCCGGTTCGGTTCGGTTCTAATGGGAACCGGAACCGGAACCGGAACCGTAACCGGAACCGCTTAAGGAACCGGAACCGGAACCGGAACCGGTTTCGGAACCGGTTAGGGCTATTAATCCTAATACTAAATAGAACAAAACTTCTCTCCTTTCTTTCGTTCGGCCTCTTCTCCAATTCCACCACTTCTTCCTCCTCCGCTTCCTCCGTCCCTCGTCGACAGAGCTCGCCATCTGACGTAGTGTTCTTCACGAAACTTTTTCCCCTAGGTCTTATCTATAACGTATCAAAATTTCAGAATTTTTTGAGAAGAAATGGATAAATTTTGGTCAGTAAAACGATTTTCTTTGTAAATTTTAAATCTGGCACCTATTAGAGAATGTTAGTGAGGAATATAGCGATTATTGCTCTTAATATATAATGAATCTGACTTAGTGTTCTTCACGAAACTTTTTCCCCTAGGTCTTATCTATAACGTATCAAAATTTCAGAATTTTTTGAGAAGAAATGGACAAGTTTTGGTCAGTAAAACGATTTTCTTTGTAAACGTTAAATCTAGCAGCTATTACATAATGTTAGTGTGGAATATAGTGATTATTGAGGAATATAGTGATTATTGCTCTTAATATATAGTGAATCTGACTTAGTGTTCTTCACAAAACTTTTTCTCCTAGGTCTTATCTATAACGTATCAAAATTTCAGAATTTTTTGAGAAGAAATTGATAAGTTTTGGTCAGTAAAACGATTTTCTTCGTAAACATTAAATCTGGCAGCTATTACAGAATGTTAGTGAGGAATATAGCGATTATTGCTCTTAATATATAATGAATCTGACTTAGTGTTCTTCACAAAACTTTTTCCCCTAGATCTTATCTCTAACGTATCAAAATTTCAGAATTTTTTGAGAAGAAATTGACAAGTTTTGGTCAGTAAAACGATTTTCACTTTTGTTGGAATTAGGACTTGCCTAGTTGCGAATTTCGACGGTTTTTGTTTTCACTTTCACTTTCAGCTGGCAATTTTACTGTTCAATTGTGCTATTATTGAATCATCATGTACGTTATAGTTCAAATCTGAAAATGGGGAAAAAAAAAAAAAAAAGAACCTGTGGAACCTGGAACCGACCCTGGAACCTGTGACAGGGTAGGTTCCAGGTTCCTTGTTTTGGCGGGTAGGTTCCAGGTTCCAAATTTTTTGGAACCTGTACCTGAGGGTAGGTTCCAGGTTCCAGACGGAACCGAACCGGAACCTGGAACCGCTCACCCCTAGTTGTACATGATAATATATAAAGAACTGAAAGCAAGTCAGTTGGCGGACATGTTGTTTTAAATCTGTGGAGTTTGAGTTTCCATATGAAGACGTGTTCTGATATTCTTTTTTTCCCATTTATTGCATCTGTCCCTGGAATCGTACTTTTGCATTTAAATTCTCCGGGTTTATTCTTGACAGTTATTTGCATACCAGCCTTCTGTACATTTTGGCATGTGCTCAATATTCCTTTCACAGTTATGAATGAAATTGAATTGGTAGGAAAATAAGGAACATACATTACTTTCAGAATTGTTGCCACCCTAATCAAGCAGGGGATTTTCATCCTTGGTTGTTGGTGGTAAGCACAAATGCAGCTCTTTAGTTTCATGGAGCCTGCAGGTTGTTGGGATAGAATTGCAAAACCAGCTGTGGTAAACTATCTTATCGTTCTGTTAAGATTACCTGTCACAAAATCTATCTATCCAATTTCGAGAATGTAGGTTCCGGCTACAAATGTGCCCTTTGTCTAATTTGGACATTTCCAGTTTTGCCTAATATCTTCCCACATCTTGCATTTTCATATGAAGGCAGTTATTTACTCATAATGATATTGTCTCCTCTAAATGTGATCCATGGATATGGTATAACAGGAGACATCCATAGAGCTGGCATTCATCGGCGATGATGGGGTTGTGCAGTCCATCTGTGAGCAGTCTGTGTTTGGTACAATAAAGGATCTTGCAATTCTGCCCTGGAATGAGAAGTTTGATGCACAAAACATTCAGGTCTATCAATATGTGTACTTTTACACAACCTTCTTATTGGCGATATTTTATCATTTCTTATCTTTCATGGAAGAATTTTTTTGGGATGTCATGAATGAAATTTCTTTTGCAAATTACAATGCACATGTCAGTCATTCTAAATGTTATTTCTTTTGTAATCTTATGAAGATGAAGGGGAAGGATCTTTTGGTTGTTATATCTGATTCCGGAAAGCTTTCATTTCTCACATTTTGCGGAGAAATGAACAGGTCATCTCATTTCCTTTTAATCTCTTCCTGTATCAAATTCGAGTCTGGGAGATTATTAAACTTTTGTGGTTTGTTGATCCTTATTAAGAGAGAGTGAAGAGTTTTCTTATATGGGAACAATGGCTATTTGTTCATTGACTCAGGTTTTTGCCAGTGACAAGTGTGCAACTGTCCAATCCTGGAAACTCAAGAAATCAGCTTGGTAGAATGTTAGCTGTTGATTCAGCGTAAGTTACTTATGTAGTTATGGGATTCAGAAAAACATGACTAAATCTGATGATTCCAGTTTGCAAGTGTGATTTTTTTTTGTTTGTGCTTGAGTCATATTTATTTTGCATGTCCATAGAATTGATAGGCTTCTTCGTCTTACTCTGCAGCAAGTTGCTCCATAATTAGCAGTGATTGAGTTTTATATGTAGAATAATTTTTGAAGCATGAGTTTGTGTCTCTTGAAGCTGAGTATATGTATGAGGAATAAGTAGGACAAATGGAAGTAAAATATGTGATTGGCATTTTGGAAATTCTAAGCAATTCTAAGTTACATGAACATTAGGTACTGCGTCATCCGGATGTGATGTTTCTACAATCAGGAACTGAAAACCATTAAAGTTCTTTGCATTTGCACCAACTGGGACTATAACTTTTTTTTCTTCAGATCATGAGAAAGTAGTCTCTGGAGTTCAAAACTACCATATGGATGATGTCAAGAATCATATCAACAAAGACCAAAGTATTTGGGGTCTCAGTTCCTTTAAAATCTTTTGTTGCATTCTATCCAAATTTACCACAAGGCATACAGGAGCTAGCTTTGTGAAACAGGTTACATGCTTGGGACAATGGCCTCTATAGGTTTTAAATGTCATTCTCTTTTTATGATTAACAAGGGAATGTCTTTGTTGTGGTCATATACAAAGTGGTGGAGAGTTCTATGCTACTCCTCACAATATGGGATACATACATCAAACGAGTATCGAGGAGATCAGAACTGATGTATTAGGGATAGGTGTGGCCTGGGCATGGTACTTTGCTTGAAGAAATACTCTGTGGCCATTATATCCTTCATGTTGAATATTCACTCTTTTTGTCCTAGCTCGTGTACTAATACATATGCTTCAAAGTCCACTTAAGAAACATTTATGATTGAGAATAATTTCAAGATCTTATGCCTCATCTATGCTTTTCTCTGTCCAGAGGTGGTTATGTAGCTGTTAGCGCATATGAGGACCAATTTGCTCTTTTCTCGGTTTCAGTTTCTGTTGGAAGCTGTAACATCGATCAGGTTTGATGCAAAATAATATTTCTTTGTGCATTTATCTAGAATAAGCAGTCTGTGAGATCTTTGTTTTTTTATTGATGTTCTCAGTGCCCAATTAATTTCATTGTGCTGCAATTTCAGAGGATTTTTTATCCCCCTGACAATGGAGACACAATTGCCGGAAGAGGTTTCCAGAAGCCTTATATATGTGGAACTATATGGAGCATGTGTTTTCTATCAAATCAACCAAGTAAGGAGCATGATACTGTGTTAGCCATTCTTCTGAATAGGTATGAATTATGGGTATTATGTCTTACTAGGAAACTTGTAATACACATATTTATAGTTGTTCACACAGCTATTAGATGAATCTTACTTCCTATTCTAGTTTGGTATTTGTTTTGGTGCTTTAACACCACGTCAAGCTGATTTATCAGTTCTTCAGGAAGGGTGCAAGTCTGAATGAGCTGTTGTTATTCGGATGGAATGTTAGAGAGCACGACTTGCATTTTATTTCTCAGTACGTTGAAGCTGGACCATTGGCGCATAACCTCATTGAAGTTCCTCATCTTCATGGATTTGCCTTTTTGATGAGGCTTGGTGATGTTCTCTTGATGGATCTTCGAGATGCTAGCAATCCCTGCTGTGTTTATAGGACAAGTTTGTACTCTTTAACTCCTTCAGGGGAGGAGATTGATGTGGTGGAAGAAACATGTAGTGTACATGACTTCAGCATGGATGATGAAGGGTCAAACGATGCTGCCTGTGCTTTGTTGAAGCTGAGGGATCATGATCCCATGTGTATAGATGACGAAGATTGCAATGCTAAATTGAGCTCCAGATATGTCTGCTCATGGAGTTGGGAACCCGGAAACTCCAGAAATCAGAGGATGATATTTTGTGTAGATACAGGAGAACTTTTCATAATTGAAGTTTCATCTGATTTTAATGGTCTTAAAGTTAATTTATCTGAATGTCTATATAGAGATCTACCTTGCAAGGCTCTTCTGTGGGTAGAAGGTGGACACTTGGCTGCAATTGTTGAGATGGGAGATGGGAAGATCCTGAAATTTGAAAATGGAAAGCTAACATATACAAATCCTATCCAAAGTAATTGTCCTATCTTGGATATGTCACTAGCAGATTTTCATGATGAAAAACAAGATCAGATGTTTGTTTGTTGTGGAGTGGCACCCGAAGGATCACTCAGAATTATTCGAAGTGGTATCAATGTTGAGAAGCTGTTGAAAACTGCTTCCATTTATCAAGGCATAACTGGTATTTGGACAATGAAGATGAAAGTGGCAGACTCTTACCATTCTTTTCTTGTACTATCATTTGTTGAAGAAACAAGGGTATTATCTGTTGGAGTAAGCTTTACAGATGTGACTGATGCAGTAGGTTTCCAGCCTGATGTTTGTACTTCGGCCTCTGGCCTTGTAGGAGATGGTTGGCTAATCCAGATACACCGGAGTGCAGTGAGGCTTTGTTTGCCTACCAAGGCTGCCCACTCAGAAGGCATTCCTTCATCCTCACCAATATGTGCAACTTGGTCTCCCAGGAATGTTGGTATCAGTATGGGTGCAGTGGGACATCATTTTGTGGTGGTTTCTACTTCTAATCCTTGCCTTCTAGTAGTTCTAGGGATTAAAGTCCTTTCTACATACCAATATGAATTATTTGAAGTGCACCATCTGAGATTTCAAAGTGAAATTTCATGCATTTCTGTACCTCAGAACTACTTTGAACGAGAAGGAAGAGATATTAAGCATGCTGAATCCCTTCCTCGAGGTGTTCATATTGGTAATATCATTGTTATTGGCACGCATAGGCCTTCTGTAGAAGTTGTGTCTATAATTCCTGATCAAGGCCTTCGGGTGATTGCATCAGGGACCATATCCTTAACAAGTACCATGGGCACTGTAGTCAGCGGCTGTATCCCCCAGGACGTAAGGCTTGTATTAGTTGACAAATTATATGTTCTTTCTGGTTTGAGGAATGGAATGCTCCTCCGTTTTGAGTGGCCTACAGCCTCATGGATGAATTCTTCAGAGTTACTATGTCAGAATTATTCTAGTAGTTCTTATTGTGGAAATGCATATGCAGCAATGTCAGAGATAAAGGCAAATTATTTCAGCCGAGGAATGTCTACTGGTGCTTCATCTGGGAAGTTTGGAGATAGCTTTCCTATTGATCTTCAATTAATAGCCACTCGTCGAATTGGCATAACTCCTGTTTTTTTGGTCGCCTTGAGCGATGCTTTGGATTCCGACATGATTGCTCTTAGTGATAGACCCTGGCTGTTGCAAACAGCGAGGCACAGCCTATCTTTTACATCGATTTCTTTTCAACCTTCAACTCATGTAACTCCAGTTTGTTCGGCTGAGTGCACCAAGGGAGTTCTATTTGTTGCCGAAAACAGTCTACATTTGGTGAGTATTGATCTTATTCCTATAGTTCTGGTGGCTTTCTCTTGTTAGATTGCTCTTTATTTTCATTGTGTTTGAAGCACTTCAGTGTCATTCTATATCAGCAGTTTGACAGCACAAGTGTCCTTTACATCAGCCATGACCTCTTAATATGCGCAGTCCTGATTTGTTATGACTTCTTTTGTTAAGTCCTAATTTTATTTCTTTTGGGGCTAAGGAGAAATTTGTACTTACAAAAGCACTGGGAACTGTCCTGTCTTATCAGTGATTTATTTGAACTAGATCGACGAAGGAAATACGTCTAAATACCCATTTAAAAAGATTTAGAAAATCTATATTGGTTGCAGGTTTAATGCATCGTGTCGACTCCCAGGGCAACTGGAGTGAAGAAGAAAAAAAGTTATACTCTTCAAAAATCCTCCATTCGTCCCTGGATGAAAATACAGATTAAAGTTTTGTATTCTGCATTTCCAAACAAATAACTGTTGGGCTCTAGGCAGAGTTGCTGGATAACATAATTCACATTTCGCAATCAATCCACAATGGAAGCACTGTTCCTTTTACGCTGTACTGGCGATTTTGACCACTAAATAATTGTTCCTGAGCCGTCTATTAAGCATCATATGTATATGTGACCTGTTTTGATTATTATAATCCTAATCTTAGGCTTGTATTTTAGCTACGAATGTCCAACTTTAGTAAACAATGGAGTCTTTTAACTATGCGTCAAACATAATACTGTTGACATTGTCCTAAAAAGAACTGAATATTTGTGTCTTAGTTCAAGCACACGGTCTCAGTAAAGGACGTTCCACATTCTGTGTTTCTGCTTCACGTGCCAGAGCGATTGACATCCTAAATAACCTTGCTTGTATGCCCACGGTGTTCTTTCCAGCTGTTGCCCTGCTAAATCCAGTCCATGTGTTGAGAAAAGAGCTATTATTGCTGTTTAGCAGGGTAGCAGATGATATTTAGCGTCTTTGATGTGGAAAAAGATCTACTTGCAATCAGAGGTCCTTCTTTTTCTTGATTTCATGAGCTATAAGAATGTTATCTATTGCTGCTTCTTAGGTAAAAGACAATCGCACTTTAAGCTGTCTGCCACCCATAAATGGTCCTCCAGGGATAAGTAGCTTTACCATAGGTTCACTTCCTTGATTAGTCAGCTTATGAAATTGTTATTTGGTTCCTGGCTTTTGTTTGTCAGGTGGAAGTTTTTGGTTGAAAAGGGTGAAAATACTTTTTTCTATGGATCTCTTATTATTTTGGATTTCAAATTCCATATGATTGACTGAAGTAGCCAAACTCAACCTTCTTTCAGGAACTCTATATGGACAGTTCGCTAATATTTTTGGCTATTTCACCCATGAATAATAAAGATTAGGAACTTGAAAGGCTAAGTGCTCTGTTAATTGTAAATTGTGATATGACGAGAACTTGAAGAAGCTTGTAGTTTAATTAATATATTTTTGAGACAAAACTCCTGTTATACATCACAGCAAATCCCTTTTACTATTAATGTATTTTTTAGACAAAAGTCCTTCCATGCATCACTGCAAATCCCTTTTCTGGGATCAGTAAAATAAGACCTAACCAATTGTGCACCCCTTTGACAGTTCCAAATTAAAAGAGTATTAAGATATATGCAAGCATGCAAACTACTCTTCTAGTGGGCAATGAGTTCATTGCCAATCGTTGCGGCTTAAACATTCTTGAGTGTTTATGTGATCAATTTCCTGGAGTATTAAGCAAAAAACATGATGCTTTTCTTTTGCAGTTTTACCGAATGATGCAGACTCTCTGCATTAGCATATGCAGGTTACCATGTTTAACTTGTCATCGCACTTTCATTAACTTCATTCAGTAGTTGTGCCCAATGTTGCCAAGTAGAGTGGAAACTTTTATTAATACTTGGCTGAAACATGTGATGCTAGGATAACATTAGGTGTACTCTTTTAGTTGCCCAGAGAGCTCACATTAAAATAACTTCAATGATAATACATGCACTCTGACACCGCTTATCTAGAACTTCTCACTATGAAGTCTACGCAATTTTTTTTGACAGCGTCTGGAGTTTTCAACATATAAGGCATGCTTAATTGTCTAACCAAAGTGCTTTGTGTGGATTGCCATTAGTTACTAAACGGGTATACCAAGATAAGAATACTTCCAGGAAAGTTTAGCTGTTCATTAGATGGAAGTATATATGAGAAAAACTGGTGTGAACTTGGTGCTTAAGCTGCAGGTCAAAAGTGCTGGCCAATGCCTGGGATATTGTGATTTGAAGATGCTTGTACTGAGACATTTTCACAGAATTGTGAAAAACCATGAGGCAGAACTGCTCACTCGAAAGATCTTTATTTTGATTTTTATTTATTTCTTTATTTTATTCCAAGGCTGCATAGGTGTTGTTAGCAAGCTATTTGTGGGCGGTGCTGATGATGCATCGTCCCCGTGTTGTTCAATATCTTCCTTTCCGCCAAAGATGGTAGTAATCGTGGACTTCAGAGTTAATGATGTTTCATGTCATACTTATTGCATTCATTCCTAAAGCCTCACTGTGTCCATCCAAAATTATTTTCTATTAGGAAGGAATGTTGTTGACACAGTAAAATTCATTTATTAAGGATATCACCATGATGTTCCATATTTTGCAAGGTGGAAATGGTGCATAGCAAGAGGCTTAATGTACAGAAGTTTCAGATTGAAGGTACTCCACGGAAGGTCTTGTATCATAGCGATAGCAAGCTGCTACTTGTGATGAGGACTGAATTAAGTGCTGATACATGCACGTCAGACATATGTTGCGTGGATCCTTACAGTGGCTCAGTGTTGTCAACTTTCAAACTTGAACCTGAAGAAACTGGAAAATGCATGGAGTTAGTAAGGGTTGGGAGAGAACAGGTAGTTGTGATTGGGACCAGTCTATCTTCTGGTCCTGCTATAATGCCCAGTGGTGAAGCTGAGAGGTATACCTTCTTGCTAATGTCCTACTATATCTGTTAGTATCAAATTTTTAATTAGATGTGGTCTGTCATGAAATAAAGATGCCATGTCATTTTGTATTTGATTCTGTTGCTTTCTGCAATTTATCTCTTTTACCAGTTCATTCGGTACCTGTAATTATAAAATCTCAGAGATCTACTTGTGGCACTGTTGACTCATCCTTCTCTTTTTACCCTGATGATGTTTTTCAACAGTACCAAAGGCCGTCTGATTGTGCTCTGCCTTGAGCGAATGCAGAATTCATATGGTGGTCCAATGGCATTCTTCAGAAAGGCAGCTTCATATTCTCAACGCAGTTCACCATTTCGTGAGAGTGTTGGATATGCATCTGAGCAGCTATCGAGTAGTAGTTTCTGCGGCAGCGAAGATGATATTAATTGTGAAGGAATCAAACTTGAGGAAAGTGAAGTATGCCAGTTTCGATTGGCTTATGCAACTACATGGACAGGAATGGTGCTTGCTGTTTGTCCTTATCTGGATCATCTATTTTTGGCATCAGCTGGCAATACTGTAATCTTCATTACCATATCTTTTGCTATTTTAGTCCATGAAAGGACAGGATATTTTTCAGCTCTACTGATCATATTGTTGGCATCTTTTTTTTTTTTCCAGTTTTATGTATGTGGTTTTATGAATGACAATCCACAAAAGGTAAAAAGGCTTGCTGTGGGAAGGACTCGTTTTATGATTACTTCTTTGACGTCGCATTTTACCAGAATTGCTGTTGGTGATTGCCGTGATGGTATACTTTTCTACTCTTATCATGAGGTCTGTAGCATTTCCTTAGTTCTGGAAACTACGTTTTTCCTACTTCTTCTTTGGTTCATGAATGTTCATTAGGGAACTTCTTTTGATGCCAGGACGGCAGAAAACTAGAGCAAGATTACTCTGATCCATCCCAAAGATTAGTTGCTGATTGTACTCTTGTGGATGTCGACACAGCTGTTGTTTCAGACAGGAAAGGGAGTATTGCTGTCTTATCTTCTCCTGATCGTACTGAAGGTTATTAATTCTTCAACCACTGTACATTGGGAAATAACTCTGGATGTGAACTGATGTGGAACTTATACTTTGTCATGTGCACTATACCTGTATAGGCACTGTCTTTGTGATGTGAGCATCTGCCATTAATAACATTAGAAGGTTAATGAAGATAGAAGTATCTTATTACTAGACTGGAGCATCTTGACAGGTTAGAGGATTACTTACGATTCTTATGGAGCCACAGTTTTATCTTTTTTACTAACCTTGATTTACTATAAAACAATACTTCACTAAGAATTGCTACCATAGTTAAAAGTTCAGGGGCGACATTGCACATTGGGCTAAAGTTTAAGGAGTATATTGAACAAATTAAAATTTCAGGGACTACGTTGCACATTGGGCCAAAGTTCAGGGACTACTTGTGTCATTATCCCATTAAAGAAAATGGTTCTTTGAGATAGCATGGTGTTTGTCAAAGAGGGTGAAATGTTGTTTGGCCTTTGATAGGAGATATATAGCCAGCTCCACTAAGTTGAATGAGTGTTTATTGAATTTTCATTTTGTGATTGTTGTTTGAAGAATAGTCGTTGCTTTGTCTATGCTGTCGATCCCTTTATTTCCTCGACCAAGTTTGTTTTCCTCATTTGATTTCTGTCAATTTATTCTCCTTATCAGATAATGCAAGTCCAGAGAGCAACTTAACATTGAGTTGTGCCTATTATATGGGAGAGATTGGTATGAGCATCAAGAAGGTAATTCTTGTTATTGGCATTTAGCTGTTGTACAGAAAGTTTACAAGCATTTGGCTTTCAATTTGTTTAGTTGTCTATACGTGCAGAGCAGAAAGTTTACAAGCATTTGCTTCTGCTTGTGGAAGGTTTGGAAACTTATTAATGACATCCTTCGAGTATAAAACTAGAAAGTAGAACCATTCGAACATTGATAAGATTGGAGCATGACGTTCAATGCAGTTGAGAGCTCAAATTGATTTGTTAAGATTTCGTAAGCATTCAATCCAAACCTTGAAAGTGAAATTAGGTATGACTTAAAAGGTTTTGGTGAGAAATGACTGAATATTTGAATGAGTGAAATTAATTTGATTTTCGCTTACTGAAATTCTCTTTTAGAGTTTCCTAATTTTGCTAGATTATTTCTTTCACTTTCAATTGTTGTTGATAATATCAGTTAGTTGAATGTGTTAATTGTTGGTACATTTGGGAGCTTCCTTTCTGGCGGCGTGTTGTTCATCTTATTGCTAGGCGTGCTCTATGGTTGGGCTTAAGTTGGTGCTGATGATCTATTTCGTATTAGGATGTTATTGTCCTCTGTCTCTGGTGGTCTGAACTATATTTTATTTGCAGGGATCCTTCTCTTATAAGCTCTCAGCTGATGACGTGTTGAAGGCATCTGATAACCCAATTTTGAATGTTGACTTGGCCCACAAGATTATCGTTGTCAGCACATTACTAGGAAGTATAACAGTCTTTATTCCAATATCAAGGTATGGCTATTTCAGAATTTACTTCCTTCATGGGCAGAGATTTGAGTTAGTATGCATACCTGTAGCATACATTCAAGTAGATACTTGTCTTCAACTTGTGTGGAAGATTTTTCTGGGGTGCCTTACCTGTGTCATTCAAGGTTGATGTTGATCAAGTAAGGAAGAGAATAGCAAGTTAAGACTTCTGTTTCCAAATTGCAAAAGCGATGATTTACTGAAAGATGCCATACTGATATTCGCCTGAAGTTCGTAAAAGAAGTGCAGGAAGCTTTTGGGATATGAAAGGAGTGATTTTTGTGTCAGAAGCATTAATGGTTTCAGTTTTTGCTGCTTTAAGTCCTAGCTTTGCACATCTTCTCTGCCCGCGGAACATTTGGAAACTTATTTAGGAGTTGGAGGATGTACTCTTTATGTCCAAGAAAAAATCATTTTCATGCTTTAATAAATTTATGAAGGCAAGAGCCACCTTTTGTAGCTTTACATGTTTTTATCATGCACTTTGGGAATACCTTAGCTATTGGGATCAATGTTTGGCTACTCGCAGACATCTTCACCTTATATCAGTGAATTTAGATAAGAGAAGGCCTAATGGATTTTAGTCCTCTATGTCTTCTATCTTTGACAGTGATTTGTCATGATTGATTCATGGTATGTTTGGTGTTAGGGATATTGAGTTGTTCACTTGAGAATGATCATTTTGGGTATTTTAAAAGTAGAACTAGGTTGCCCCATGAGGCAGTGTGTCTACATATGATTTTCTTTATAATTGGTAGCTTAGCATGGTAGTTTCTGTCTGAGATTTTCTTTGTGAGGTGAATACTTTATTGAATTGTAATTGGCGGTACAGAGAACTCTTTCATGGTATTTTACATCCTCTTTACATCATAAATTGTTCTCATGAGAAACTTCTAGTGTAAAACCCCCTGATTTCCTTTCATTCCTGGTATGTTGAAGTCCCAATTTAGCTGATTCTCAATCTTCAACAGCTGAGAGAACTCTGAATGATGCGCCACCTTCCTTTGGTCTTCTCTTTAGCAACAACCAGTCAATTTATGATATTCCTCACACCTTGATAACTTCTGATACTGTAGATAATATGCTGGAACCGATATTCTGCCAAGTTACTTTTTCCACATATTAATTGGGGACAACCCGCTTTGTCATTGTCAAATTTCTCCATAATATGTGCTAGTGATGAGGCTTTTGCTGTGGAATTTTATCAGGAGAATGTTGGGGTTGAAGATCTGAGGTTTTAAGTATTACAGCACCACAATTTAGTTAAGACAGCAGAGGTGTTTTATAGGTTTTGGGATGCCTCTTTTAGTCGCCATGGAAAGATCATTTCTGTATGTTAGTGTGGCTGTCATGTTGTGGCTAGACTTAATTATTTCTACATGCAAAAGAAATTTCCAAGTTTCAATTGTGCTTGGTACTGTTCTGTGCTGACGATTGGCATGCTAAGTACCGTGAATTGACTTCTTTGGCTAAGGTGTTAGGGGGGCTTTCCTTCCTTTCTTTAAAAGAGGGGATCACTTTTGATAAACAAGTTAAAGAGAGTGAAAAACTAAAGAGGAGATACACTTTAGGCTGTAGTTTTAGCTTGTATGTGAGAAGTGAAGCAACGCGCAAAAAATAATCCCTTTATTGGTGGCACTAGGTTATGGTACCCAGAAAAGTCTTGTATTGCTCATATCCAGCCTCATGAAATTCAAGCTCTTTTTATTTATTGGTTCACTTTATTGAAGAATCTGATAGTTAAAGAATTTGGAGTATGAAATGAAGAAAAATACAACCTTGTAAACTTGTTTGATACTGGTAAGTTCAACACACAATGACATTGGCTATAGGTCAGTAATCATGCTTGGCATAATTGCACTCTTGTTTAGGCATCTAAATTAGTGGAGACCAAAAATATTTAGAAATATAGCTTTAAATCTGGCTAATAATCTATTTTTATCATCTTTATTAGTTCTTTATTTATTTTTTTAAGTAAAGGGTATTTCATTTAGAGGGCAACAAGGGTATACCTTCCCATGTACAAAAACTATATAAAATAGGTCAATGAAAGCATTTACACCGAGACTCGAGGCATCACAAGTGACTATTTGTTTCAGATCCAATCTGTATATGGAGATTTCTTTTCGCCTTTTCTTTAATATGATTCACTTGTTACACCGTACATCCGTGCATGAATTTGTTAAATATTGTTGCCAAGCATAGGACACTTTCTTTTCATATTTATGCAGCATGTTGCTTTAATGGCGTGGAAGGCCGTTGTGAATGTAATGCATATTCTGATCGTTCTGATAGATGCATTCAACTGCATCATGTGTGGGGAAGCGTTTGCTTGAATGTGGAGGTTGGACCAAAGTGTCAATGCTCTTTCAGTGTGAAAATTGTTGCAGCCTAATGAAGCAAATGGTGATTTTATGATTGTCCTCTTGTTAGTGATTATTATTTGACCTAATGTAATGCTTAAAATCGCCATGCCTGCAGGGACGAGTATGAACTCCTAGAAGCAGTGCAGGCTAAACTTGCCATTCATCCATTGACTGCCCCAGTTTTAGGAAATGATCATAATGAGTTCCGTAGTCGTGAAAATCTGGTAAGGACTGATGAACTCTCTTGTTGCGGTTATCTATATACTGCAGATAAGAAATTTTCTTCGAACTATGAAATTAGCACTTCAGTTATGATCTCCTTTTCTGTACTTGAGAGTCGTTGAAATGTTTTGTCCTTTTTGAATGTTGTGGCGATTAAATACATAACTTCTGCCTTTCTGGACAGATGTGTGTGCATCACCACGATGCCAAGCCCTTGGTGGAGTTGAAATTTTGTTTCAGTTTTTCAAGCACGTGATTTCACAATCTCATTTTCAGATATGGAGATTGTCCTACTTCAAATTAGTAACGTGGTCCTGCTATTTGATCATTTATTTGCGAGTGCTCTCTGTTGTGTAAGAGCAGGCATACATAGTTACTAATGACACTTGTCTTAATGGAAAATTTCTTCTGTTAGCTTCTTGGGGGTTGGGGTGTGGGGCCTGTGCCAGCTGGTGAGGGGTACAATTTTGTGAACCTGTGAGTGACCCACCTTTGCTTGGGGAAAAAAGCCTTCTTGTTGGAAATGATATCCTTCTTGTATTTTAAAATCTTTATAAAGAATCCCAGACTACCGCCGTAACTTGAACCAGAGCAACTTCCATCTATTCCATTGTCTAATAGCCTAACATTATTGGAGAAAGGGGAAGTGCACTTTGGGCTGACAGTCCTATTTACTGATGGAGGGGTTTATATGCCATGTGAGTAAAACGATGAGAGAAGCTCTGAGTCTAACACATCCTTAGGAGAAAATTGGGGAAACACAAAGCTTGATGAAAATATAAAGGAGTTTCTGTCATCAGAATATGACTTGAATCGTGCATGGATTTGGTTACTTGGTCCAGTGACTACTTGTACATAATAACCCCCTCAATGGAGAGACGCAGAAGAATTATGACACATGGCAAGCGAACTCTGCTTTGGTAACCCTGCTTTGGTGCAATGTAAAGATTTCACAAACAGGCGGAAAAAGTTCAGTAGTATGTGAAAAATTATATGTTAGAATGTGAATTGATTACTCTATGCTCTCCCTATCAATTCGGTTTCTTCATAATTTTCAATTCCTCTGTGTTTATTGTTGTGCTGTTAACCCTCTGCCGCCCCTTGTCTCCAAGAGAGTTATTGAATTTAGAAAGTCTTTGTAACTGAAAGAAGAGCCTGGGCACAATGACATTATCTGCATTCGTTTCGTCCTTCTTACCTCTGTTCTTAAGGTTTCTCCTGATTCTTTTGTTGAAGGGTGGGATACCTAAGGTTCTAGATGGTGACCTGCTCTCTCAGTTTTTGGAGCTTACAAGCATGGAACAGGAGGCCATACTATCACTACCTCTTTGTGCACCAGACACGGTCAAATTGAGTTCAGTACCATTTTCTCCTATTCCGGTCAATCAGGTCGTGCAACTCCTCGAACGGGTTCATTATGCTTTGAATTAGTCCCCGGCATTGCAAGTTTCTTTAGGTTGAGCTGTGGATACATATTTGCTCCATGCTTTATCCATGGAAAGATTCTGTCAAGCTGCAGAATATGCCAAAGGCACCGTGTTTGCGGCAGCACAGTCTGCATTAACCGATGAAGTGTCATCTGAGATGCCCAAGCATAACATGGGAAGTTCCAAACTCAGATCAAAGACCATATCAATACTACCCGAGGGTGGAGAATTTTGCAACATTGAAGCTTTGTGAACTCCAATTCTCTTACCAGGACGATGTTGTGGGCCACTAAGTTTGCCTATATGGGTAAAATATACGGTTCATTCATTTTGCTAGAGCATTAGATGTGCAACGGTTTGTACATTTGTGTTGTATATATGATGAGGAAGACCTCACTTTCTTCCTTCTGGCTACATACCTTGTCAAGTGAATTTACAGAAGATGAATCGTGATGTTTCTGGCTGCAGGCCTCTTCAATCAATAAAAGCGCTTTGTTCTCGCCCATGAAGAGGCGATATTTCTCTTTCGTACATGAGAGGCATTACGATTGGAGACAGGTCGAATTGATTGTATGCACAATACCGTTTGACAGAGACCCTGCAGGGTCTAGTGGACACACTTTTTTGTGGTGATTCTTTTGTTATTTAAGATGTGTCCGATAATGTCTGGAAGTGGAGTAGGTTTCTCAAGTTGATGTGCAGGGTGCTTTGCTATGCATATTAAGGATTTGACCTTGGAGATTGAAAAGCATTGATCGTACTTGCTTTGCATATGAAGGATTTTACGTATTTCTTGCGAAACATAAATCGGAACCCCAGTGAAACGTAGAAAGTAAATCATTTAAAAGGGATTTGGCAAAATCAGTACCAAGTTCAATAGTGCTCGTTGTACTTTTAAAGATGTCAATAAATCTTCTTGAAATGTTCTCTCTTCATTTTAACAGTGTCAACTTTTCTTCATTTAAATATTTGTTTTTTCTTTTACCCCTTTTAAACATTTGCATGTTATCCGAATGTATTAATCTTCCTTATGAATTTAAGTTGTGTGCATATGTTAAAGTGCTTTGAATGAACGAAAATAATATAGATTGTGCAGACAGCCACCAATTCTTTTGTTCTTAACTTCTCCAGATTTGATTACCCGAGTGTCTTGTTAAATTGTTTAACAATAATTATATTACAATTATCTTCCAACAATTTGAACCCTTCAAAACCTAGGGTTAAATATTGATTACATTCACGATGCAAATTACTACATATATATATATATATATATATATATATATATATATATGCGCATGCGCACACACATCTATATATCATGGTTGCAAGTCAAAATGGTGCGAAGTGCTTTCATTAGCAAAAAGCAAAGCTAATCTTTCAAATTTATATTTCTTGCCCCTCATGCTTATATTATCGAAACCCCACATCAGAGTTCAAATATCATAATCACACTTTAGTATTAATGGAACTTTGATTATTTTCTTTCAATATTTCACATCTATTTCTTTGTTACATTATTATGAATTATCATTATCCTTAAATTTGGAGTATTTTAAAATATAATGTTTAAGTTTATAAAAAAGATTTGTATAGTTGTGGTAAAAGTTTATAAAATTCTTACATTACCAAAAAGAAAAAGAAAAAGTTTATAAAAAGGATGCCACATCTAAGAATAGTTTTTTTAATTTGAATCCCTAAACTACTGAGAGAGTTTAAGGTCCACATATTTTTTTTGGCTTTAATAATACGAGAAGCTTGCACTTAAATAAGCCATGTGGCAAAACCACATAAGCCTAATGCTTAATAAATAAATGATTAGGTAACAATCTTTAATCTACTGTTAGATAATAGTTTATTCTAGACCACAAAAAATTAACGAACAAATAATTATAAATTGTTGTGGAGCTTACTTCTTTAAGAATTTATAGTTTACAACAAATAGTTATTTTCGTAGTAACCCAAAGACTACTGTGCTTGTAAAACCCTACCTAATACATGTTCTTTGCTTTTTCCCCATCCCAAAATGGATGTGAAGAGCTAACAATTCAGAAATTGCATCAAAACAAGTAGTGGAGAGAATTAATAGGGAAAATTTTCAAAATTGAGGTTTAATGTAGTTCTAACATTATTCCCTTTTTCCCCTACTCATTTTGTAAAGCAGCAGCAGCGGCAGCAGCAGCATGATGGTAGAAAGGCATAGCTGTCTGTCAACAGCATGAGCAGGGGTAAGGATGCAGCCCAAGCAATGGAGGGCTTTAGAGACTCCAGTACCAAGTGCCCAAAGCTGAGATCTTCATTTGCCTCGCGGTGAGATGAAAGCATCCTCGTCCCAATTGCCAGCATCACCTCGAGGACTTTATTCTGCTCTTTAAGCTGTCAAAAGAGCCAGAAATATTGCTCTAAGCAGCCGTTAAAAGAGTGTTGAATTTTTTTTGTGATGCTGAAATTAGATGACGTTTAGGCAGTTATCCAGTTCTATGAAAGTACAAAAACTCCCACCAAGACTTCAATTTTAAAATGAGGAGGTAACTCGATTCTCAGTCACCACATCAGACTTTCTATCACTGTAAAATGGCGTAGAATCATTACATGGCCAAAGAAAAAGTGTAAAATAAGCTGATGAGTGCAACCTAGCGTCTTGACTAACCAGCTCAACATCCATAGCTTGGTGCAATGGAACATTAGTTGGTGCAGCAACCTCCCCCCAACCATATTCCAAGTCTGCAAGAAATTAGGATTGAGTGCTCTTCCCTCCGATGTGATCAAATCGTGTGAAGCAACTCGACATCTTCAGCATCCATGCTCTCCCTTGACTGTAAATGCCAAATGTGAGAGAGTGAAGTAGATTGGTCAATTGATATTTATGTCCGGTAAACCTTGACCTTGGCTGTAACTTTGTCACACGATTCATCTTTGGATGGGAAGGATGTCCTCAGTGTCTTAGCATGTTTATCTTTGGTAATGTGGACACGTGGTGATGCTTTTATGTGCTTTGCCCTGAAGAAATGATAGAGAAATTGGAATTAGAAAGCATGCGCGGCATCCCCAACCGCATGGCACACATTAACTGGGACAGGATATGTAGTTCATGAATCAGAACTTAAAGCTCAAGGTGCAAATTCTCTATCTTGTAGATATTGCATTATTGTCTGTTTCAATTAGTTGATAAAAAAAGAACTTATTTACTCATGGATAGGTTGCTTCCTGGTCGATATACCTGGGGAGATCATAGGTGATTTTTCTGAAACATTTTCTTTTTTCTAATTGTATTCCTAATGAACATTGCCATCAGAATAAGAGCATAACCTGCCCCTGATTAGTTTGACTTTGAACTTACATACCTGGCACCAAACCTGAGGGTTGACAGAGTTTCTGAAGCATTTGAAGAACTGGATGAACAGCAACATAGTAATGCCATTTGAGAGTTCCCTCCCTGTGAGAGGACCACATTGTCTATGTTCAGCATAACATGCTAGCAGGATAATGGAAGGGCTAATATATGGCAGTCTCACAAGAGAACCTTGCAATATTCGAGTAAGTTTGGAGTTGCGATATGGAGTATGATTTCCTTTTCCATTTGGACTACATCTTCGCGCTTGCGCTGCCACTGAAGAAGGCTGAAGAGAAGGCCGAATGGAGCTGAGAGATTTGACGGAGTGCCTGCGAAAAATGCAGAGGAAATCTGAAAGATCGAAGCAGAAGAGCTACCGAGAAGGAAGGTAAAGAAACTCCTCGCCTTTTATAGTGACGGAAAATGGAGGGAAAAGAGCGAGTACACTGTACAAGAACCGGGCTATTTTCAATTTTTTCAAGACACGACGATACTTTCTTTTCTAGTCAAATATTGGAAATGGAGAGAATGATTATTTTAGATTCCAAAAACAAATTGCAAAGAGTGGCGAGCACTTATATATTTCCCAAAGATTGAACTCCTAAAATTCATGATAAATATGGTAAATGAAAAAGACAAATTAATTAAATCGAGCCTAACTCAAAGAATCTCTAAGAATATAATTCCTCGCACATGGATAAAGTGATTGTTTATGTTCTCCGCATTATTCGATTTGGTGATATGGATTAATGACAATTAGTTCTTATTTTGAAACTTGTCTATTCTAATAAAAAAGAAAGAGAGAGAAAACAAGTTCGGTCCCATTCCAAATATGATAATGCCAATTAAGGTATAAATTAAAATTTTTTTCTCTAAGAACAAATTATAAAATAGCTGTTGATCGATCTTGTTTTATATTCATAAAATTTGATTTCGATTGGTCAAAATCAACTCGCCATTTGATTTTTGATAGAAGAACCTTTCACAAGAGTTATTTCAAATTTTGTAGAATAACTATTAGGGAAAAAACCACGAAAATCCCCAAACTTTGCCCCGTGTGACACATTTACCCCAAATTTTTTTTTGTGATACCAAAAACCCCGAACTTTCCAAGTGTGATACATTTACCCCAAAATTGAAAGGTATTTTGGTCTTTTCATTTTTAAAATTTTTTCATTTTTTTTTTTTTTTTTTCTTCTTCTTCCCTCCGCCAACTCGCCATGGCCGGCGGAGGGAAGAAGAAGGAAAAAAAAAAGAAAAAGAAAAAAGAAACTAAAAAGATAAAAATGTCCTTATGGGGTAAATGTATCACGATTTAGGAAGTTTGGAGTTTTTCACGACATAAAAAAAGTTTGGGGTAAATGTGTCACACGGAGCAAAGTTTTGGGTTTTTCGTGGTTTTTTCCCTAACCGTTAATATATGGACTTATTCATATTCAGGTCGTGAAATTAAATTGAGTTTAATCGAGCTGCAACAAGTTTTTGGAATATATTTGATAGTTATAAAAATGGACACAAAAAATAATTTAAATAATATTAAACTTTTTGAGCTTATTAAAACTCGGTCGAGTGGTGTCCGTCCTTAAATATTTAAAGATTTTGATAGCCAAAGCAGAGGTTGCTCTGCTCCAAAATGTGGAACCAAGATCTCCTCTGCCTCTCCTTCTCTAAAACCCTGAACCCCCCGATATCTCCCCTGCACCTCCCCTGCCCCAACCCCATCACCTCCAAGAAGACCCTGTTTCTCAAGCCGGAGCCCCGGCTGCCGAGACCCCTCTGCCTCTCCTCGCCCCGGCTCTCTCGCCGGAGCGACTCCCCGCCGCGCCGCCGCCGCGATGCCCGGGCGTTCGCCGGCAGGAGCAAGAAGAAGGGCGGGGGCGGGGGCCCGTCGCCGGGCCGCATCGAGGGCGGCGCCGAGGTGCGGCGCGAGGCGAAGCGGAACGCCCGGAGGAAGAGCCGGAAGCTCGCCGAGTCCCTCTTCTACCGCCTCAAGAAGCCCAGCAAGAACCACGCCGACAACTTCTCCGAGGAGGAGCTGGAGGCGATTGGGCTGGGGTACGATAGGATGGTCAGGTTCATGGAGAAGGACGACCCGAATCTGCGGCACCCTTACGATTGGTACAAGTACGGCGAGTTCGGGCCGTATTCTTGGAGAGGGGTGGTGGTGGGCGACCCGATTCGGGGCAGGTTCTCGGACGAGCAGGTGACCTTGATTAGCGAGGTCCGAAATCATGAGGAGTGGGAGAAGATTGAGCAGTTCGAAATGGCGGCGGATTTCGGGAAGCGGTTGAAGGAAATGGATAAGAGCGTGGGGTTTAGGTACTTTTGGGTGTTCGTGAGACACCCGAAGTGGAGGGTTAGGGAGGCGCCATGGCAACAGTGGACTTTGGTGGCCGAGGTGGTGTTGGAAGCTGGGAAGCAGAGATTGGATAAGTGGAACTTGATGGGTAGGCTCGGGAATAAGGCTCGGAAGTTGATTACCCAGTGTGCGGCATGGATGAGGCCTGACATTATCTATGTTAAGAGACCAGTGTATCAATGTAGGTTTGAGCCTCAGGACGATTTCTTCCGGTTGCTGACGCCTTTCCTTGATCCCAGGACAGAGAAGGACTTTCTTTTCGAGGTGAAAAAGGACGACGGGACGGTCGAATTGTGTACTTATTTCAATGGCTTGTGCAAGATTCTCAGGGCGAATCCCAAGGCCTTTGTAGATGATGTGGTTAAGGCTTACGAGAAGTCGAGCGACGAGAAGAAAAATGAGTGTTTGGAGTTTTTGCTGACAAATCATCCCGCTGAGTTGTTGCATCCGTATACAAAGGAGTGGAAAGCTAAGTTGGAGGAGATGGAATTGGGTTGTGATGCTCCTGATGATGAAGATGATAGGCGCGGTAGTAAAAGTGATAATGAGATTGTAGATTGGATAGAGGATGATGATGATGCTGAGGAGGAGGAGGAAGAGGAGGAGGAGGAGGAGGAGGAGGAGGGTGATCAAGATGATACAGTCATGGAGTTGGAAGATGGTGGAGATGAAGAATCGGGTATAGAAGAAGACAACACCGACGAAGAAGAGGAGGAGAAGTATTGGCAAGAGGAATTTAATAAAGCAGCAAACAACTCTGAACGAATGGAAATGTTAGCGAAGCGGAGTGTTGAAGTAACAACGAAGAACTATGAGAAGCAATTGAAGGAAATGAAAGATGGAGATGAAACCGCAATGAGGGGTGCAAAGCCAAAAGTCAGTCCAGAAGAATGGAAGACCATTGGAATTGGCCCATGGAGGAAGAGAATTAGGAAGAGCAAGATTCCTCCAGAACTATTTCTGCGAGCAGCAGTTAGGCCGTTTACTTATAGGAATCTCGTGAAAGAGGTTGTTCTGACTAGACATGCCATTCTAGATGGTGATATTGGAACAGAAAAGCCTGAATAGGTTGTTTGCCATTGGGATAATGGCTTTTGTGCATCTGCCACCAGATAAGGAATACTTTATTTGTTAGATATAAGGCACTGAGAGATATTTTGAGGGATATTCCATGTTGATTTAAAATTAGGATCTGCTGAGTAGCATGATGTAGTGTAATGTTGTTTGGACTCATATTTGCATTTTCATTCTGTTTAGTTTTATTCTGAAACTGATTAAAGGTAAAGTTAGCTCTGGGAATGATCTCGATTTGCATGAACTCAAAAAACATTTTGTTTGTGAGATTGCCTTCTTTTATAAATATATATCAAAGATTTTTTCGTCCTTTCAAAGTACATGTTGTGATGTCCAATATTAGCTATCAGTTTGGAAAATTAGATGAACTCTACGGTCAGTCTTAAAGTTTTGTATGTTCCTGTGATTTCATATGTTTGAAAACTTCAAGGATATCATTTGCCTGATCTCTTGTGTGTGCATCATTTGAGATTGCAAAATGAAGGTCTGACATATCTGTATCTGAAATATACTTTACGTCTCTAGATCTGATGAATGGATGTTAGCCAAGCTGCATCTGGTTATAACTCTTTTGAGAGTTCTTGACCATTACTCTGTTAAATTATTCTTGCCTGCTTTTCATTGTGTTAAAAGCTTTTAGTTTCTTCAATGCACAATAAACATTGTGGGAAGTAATGGAAGAGCAGTGCAAGACGTGGTCATCCTCGTGAATGTATTTTTGTCATCGAGCTGTACCCATTTTAAACTTAGGTCCATCACCTCGTTTGTTTGGTGTTTCTCTTAGTGTGCTTCTGTAGAGGTCCTATAATCATTGTAAATTTCCTGCTGTCTTAAACTGGGGGATAGAACAACAACTTGTATCTGGAACGTGATGTTTTGTGAGTCAAAGAGTGAGTTTATCTTGAGATTCTGCTATCTCTAACTTCTTTAAAAAAGGTGCTGGAATAGTTTTGCTGTGTATTAATGCTGGGAAGAAAATACACAAAGTGCTATATGTGTTTGTGTTCTGTTTCATTGGTGATTGAGTGTTGTTGTAAGACCTTTGATGTTGCACGATGGAAAGTCATATGGAGTTCTATTACCTCATTTAGAAAGTCTTGTGTCCTTGGGGCTTGTAAGAATAGATCCCACTATTTTAAGGACAATGGGGATAATAACTATGGGAAATATGTTCAGGGTTTGCAACTCTTTTGAGCATTTAGAGACTTAAATGTGTTGGCTTGTATGTTTATGTATGAATGCTGAAAAGATCTCGTTCTGGTTCCATTGATTAGGATGCAGACTACTTATTCCTGAAAGGGGCAGTGGACGAAATATAACTTTGGTTCTTTTGTTGCGCCTAAGGAGTATTCATTATTCATTCCAAGGACCGTCCATCTGATAGGGGGAATTCAATCTCGTTCTTTCCATCCTATGCACTATTCATCACCTGCAGATCTTGCACTTGACCATGTTTGCTCCTCCAGGATTCAGGCGGACCACTTTCAGGTTCTTTTTCTGTCAAAAGACAGATCTCCTAAGACTTGCAAACTCCTGTTCAGATGTGTCGGCTCTCAAGTGGAATCTCTGTGCCTCCCTTTCACCTTACAGTGATTTCGACACTCCCAGGATTCCTTGTCAGGAAATCCAGGATGACATACTCAGAAGGACGGTGATTCTCTTGTTCTTGGGATAAACAGGTCATTTGCTTCTCTGTGTTGATGATTGGTAGAATCCTCCCAATGCACAATGTAGTCATATTGTCGAAGGACGGAATTGTGCGATTGCTGATCGTCGGCAAAGCTTATGGTATCACGCTCCATAGGAAGTATAAAAGGATCCGTTCCAGTATCCACGTACGTTAATCTGGAATTTGCTTACGGCAAAAGATGCTGGCAATTATCGGTAGTTCAATGGGCTGATAAAAAGCGTTCCTGCAACCAGATCTTGCGTTCATATACTCTGGACCTGATAACTGACGTGGAAAAAAATGTCATTCCTGGGTCAAGCAAGTTTGTGGTAAGTAAATCAGGGAAGATAATGGCAACTTGAGAGTTCTGTTTCAAATTGATAGTGAAAGCAATGACTTACCACTATGAAATCCAGTCTTGAGACTTTATCTTGATTATCATATTGTTTTTAGTTTGATTTCATTTGCCTGATGGGTGACCGTTGACAAGCAAAGCAATGGCCTCTCGTGACAGCCTGACAGGTTATCATGACAAGTGTAACATATCTTAATATGCAGCGGTCAAACCGTCCTAAAGGCTCGATGGGCCTTTGGTCTTTAGATGGTGGTTGCACCGTTATTTCCTCACATAGGATGAGTTTAAAGCGGGGTTTCGTCGAGTACCTACCCATGGAGTTGGAGATACCCGCCGGGATTCACAAGACTATGTGGCGTCCGCTTAACGGTCTAGCCAATTCCGTCATTATCATATTTAAGAGTGATAATCAAAATTTAACAGATTTTACAACAGAGAAGCAAATGGTCCATGGTTTCGTTCTATTCTATAGAAACGACGTTTCTTTAATATTTTTCATGATATGGTTCCTTTTGAATTCTCGGTTAAGTTTGCTTGTTCTATTCATAGAGACATCAAGGGATATCATATGGGATTGGAGATCCCCGTCAGCCCGTGTAAAACCTACTTGAGCCTCACTAATAAGCATGCACACATATGTTAGGACATGAACACAAAACAAAGGATAAAATTGTCCAAAAATTTCTAAATCTATTGCACTTTTATCAAATTAGTTCTAAACTTTTCAATTTTGCCAATAGTCCTAAACATTTCGATAATTTGCTAATTGAATTCATTCGGTCAATTATGATTAGAAATTACTAACGTGGATACCGATCATTCTAGATGGCACGGCAAATGTTGACGTGATCATTTTTAAAACAATATTTGAATAATTTTTTGAAAATTTTATGGTTTTTTTGTGTTTTCTTTTTCTTTATTTTTTTTCTTGTATTTTTGAGTAAGGACCAACAACCCTTGTTAGCTTTGGGGGAGGGTGTCAAGGCTTGGCCAACAAGGGTCGCCAAGCCCTTGCCTAGCCAAATTCGGTGAGGGAGTTGCAACCATTGTCAAATCTAGGTGGGGGCTTGCGCGCCCTCACACAAAGCCGATGAGGGTCATTAGCCCTTACTAGTGACTGGCGTGAGTTGTCTGCCCCAACTTAAAAGCCAAAAGAAAAGCAAAGAAAAAGGGAAAAAAACAAAGAAAAAAATAATAAATTTTTTAAAAATTATTAAAATATTAGTAAAACTGTCAATGTTAGTAATTTCCAGCCAAAATTGGCAGGATGGACTCACCTGATTAATTGTTAAAAGATTTATGACTCAATTGATAAAAAGTAAAAAATTTAGGACGTAATTGACAAAAATGCGATAATTTTATGATTTTTTGGATAATTTTTTCGAAAATAAAGTGGAGAAGCCGAAACATCATTTTGAAAAATAAAAAGAACAAGAAAAAAAACAAGAGGCGCACATGAAATTGCTCCATATTTACCCACTCGAAGCCCAGACGGCACCCTTACGGGACACTATATTCACCTTCTTGTGTTTCTTAAAGTCTTTCAATAGAGAACAATTGTTACATTGAGAAAGAGGCATAAAGACCATAAAGAATGAGCGAATCAGGATCAATTTTAGACAAACCTCCAGCCATTATTTGAATTCACGTTCGTTGGAAATATCCTGAAAATCAAAATAAAATATTGGGCACACTCTACTAACCCAATTCCCTCACAAACTGATGGTATATTCCAAATGTGAGGATTTGTGTTAGACCTTGTGATCATCCGTCAGAAATGAACGTACGTCCCTTTATACACCATCTCCCATCAAGACGGTTACCGAATGGGCGGTTGTCATGAAAGGGTATGAAGCATGGAAAAACTTCATGTCGAATAGTCGCAACTTTAAAGAGAAAATGTGGGTCCAAAATGTGGGATCACAAAAATAAATAACATTCTCCCACTTGATTCCATCATTTTCATCATATGGATTATCCAACTAATTCCACAAAAACTTTATGCTTAAAGAAAATAAACAAGACACATGGATCATGGCGACATGTCCTCTAAGAGTGAGTAATATCTTCCATATATCACAATGTATCTTATTTCTTTAATGTCAACCTATATGTGACAACATATCTTAATGAATAAACCCTATGTTTATTCCAAAACTAAGGTTAAATGTTATTTTCATAAACAACAAAATGTGTACACCAAAATTGAGAATTAACATTACAACTGAATAAGAGTTTCATACAACAAAAATCGTCCATATGACGACAATTCACATGATGGGACCTATTCCCATACTAGCTACATGATCCTTATAATTAATTGGTGGCATGCATTTAGTTAAATGATCAGCTATCATCAATTTAGTGCTAACATGTTCAATGACCACTTTATTCTCTTTAACACGTTCCCTTATGGCTAAATACTTAATGTCGATATGCTTACTTCGACTGCCACTTTTGACATTTTTAGCCATAAAAACCGCAGTTGAATTGTCACAATATATTCTTAATGGCCTAGAGATAGAATTAACAATTCTAAGCCCAGCAATGAAACTCTTCAACCATACACCATGCGAGGTAGCCTCAAAACAAGAAACGAACTCAGACTTTATGGTGGAAGTAGCAGTCAAAGTTTGCTTGGCACTTTTCCATGACACAGCTCCGCCAGCTAACATAAAGATGTATCCAAATGTTGATTTTCGTGAATCAATGCAGCATGCGAAGTTCGCATCCAAATAACCGACCACTTCCAGGTTGTCAGTTCGTCTATACATAAGCATGTAGTCTTTGGTACCTTGAAGGTATCTCATTACTTTCTTTGCAGCTCTCTAGTGATCTAAACTTGGATTACTCTGATATCTTCCCAACATTCCCACAGCAAAAACGATGTCAGGTCGAGTGCAAACCTGAGCATACATCAAGCTTCTAACAGCAGAAGCATATGGAATGTTGTACATTTGTTCCCTTTCTAGATCATTCTTTGGGTATTGATTCAAATTGAACCTGTCACCCTTCATAATAGGTGCTATACTTGGTGAACAATCTTTCATCCGAAATCTCTCCAGGACCTTATTAATATAGGTTTCTTGAGATAGTCTTAAAATTCCTCGAGGTCTATCTCTGTGGATCTTAATGCCAATGACATAAGATGCCTCACCCATATCCTTCATGTCAAAATTCTTAGAGAGAAATTATTTCACCTCATGTAGCAACCCCTTATCATTGGTTGCAAGTAATATATCATCCACATATAGCACAAGGAAACAAATTTTACTCTCACTAACCTTCTGATATATATATATATATATATATATATATATATATTTATTTATTTATTTATTTATATTGATCCATGACATTCTCTACAAAACCAAATGAAGATATGACATCATGGAACCTTAAGTACCATTGGCGGGATGCTTGTTTTAAGCCATATATGGATTTTTTAAGCTTGCACACCAAATGCTCACTTTTACTAGAGGAGAATCCTTCAGGTTGTTTCATGTAAACCTCCTCCTCTAGTTCTCCATTGAGGAATGCCGTTTTCACATCCATCTAATGTGATTCCATATCAAAATGGGCAACCAATGCCAAAACAATATGAAAAGAATCTTTCTTAGATATAGGAGAAAAGGTCTTCGTGTAATCGATTCATTCCTTGTGAATCCTTTAGCAATGAGTCTAGCTTTATATCTTTCAATGTTACCCAATGAATCTTTCTTAGTTTTGAAGACCCATTTACAACTAATGGCCTTCGCACCATCAAGTAACTCAACTAAATCCCAGACTTCATTAGATGCCATTGAACTCATCTCTTCCTTCATGGCATTGTACCACAAATTGGATTTATCACTTTCCATGGCTTGTGAAAACGTTTCAAGATCATTCTCAGCTCCAATATTGTAGTTAGACTCTTGTAAATACACAATATAATCACTAGGAATAGCCGATTTCCTTATTCTAGTAGATCTTTTTAATGTTGCATCAACATTCTCTTGAGGAGCGTGTTGCTCAACTGGTTGTTCAACAGTTTCTGGTAATTGCTGAACAAATGAATTTACTAGATCAATATCAGCAGGTTGTGAAACTTCAACAATTGGTTGTTCAATAGCAGGTTGAACTAAAGGGGTATTATGAGCAACAACCAACCTTAAACTTGAGGTGAAAGGTTGAGTGTCTGTATGATCTTTCTTAGGAACAAGGTCTTTCGATCAATCGCTCCCACTAATCAAGTTATTTTCAAGAAATTTAGCATTTCTTGATTCCACAATCCTAGTAATGTGAGATGGACAATAAAACCTGTATCCCTTAGACCTTTTGGCATATCCAATGAAATACCCACTTATGGTCCTTGGGTCCAACTTCTTTTCTTGTGGATTGTAAACTTTCACTTCAGACGGGCATCCCCAAATGCGCACAAGATGCAAACTTGGTTTCCAACTCTTAAATAACTCAAAGTGTGTTGGAAGATGATGGAGAAGATGAATCAGGTATAGAAGAAGACAACACCGACGGAGAAGAGGAGGAGAAGTATTGCCAAGAGGAATTTAATAAAGCAGCAAACAACTCTGAACGAATGGAAATGTTAGCGAAGTGGAGTGTTGAAGTGAAAACGGAGCACTATAAGAAGCAATTGAAGGAAATGAAAGATAAAGATGAAACCGCAATGAGGGGCGCAAACCAAAAGTCAGTCTAGAAGAATGGAAGACCGTTGGAATTGGCCCATGGAGGAAGAGAACTAGGAAGAGCAAGATTCCACCAGAACTATTTCTGTGAGCAGTAGTTAGGCCGTTTACTTATAGGAATCTCGTGAAAGAGGTTGTTCTGACTAGGCATGCCATTTTAGATGGTGACATTGGAACAGAAAAACCTGAATAGGTTGTTCGCCATCGGGATAATGGCTTTTGTGCATCTGCCGCCAGATAAGGAATCCCTCATTTGTTAGACATAAGGCACTGAGAGATGTTTTGAGGGATATTTCATGTTGATTTAAAATTAGGATCTGCTGAGTAGCATGATGTAGTGTAATGTTGTTTTGACTCATATTTGCATTTTCATTCTGTTAAGTTTTATTCTGAAACTGATTATAGGTAAAGTTAGCACTGGGAGTGATCTCGATTTGCATGAACTGAAAAAACATATTTTTGGGAGATTGCCTTCTTTTATAAATATATACGGAAGAATTCAAAATCCTTTCAAAGTACATAATGTGATGTCCATTATTAGCTAAAAGTTTGGAAATTAGGTGAAACTCTACCGTCAGTCTTCAAAGTTATGTATGTTCCTTTGGTTTCATATGTTTGAAAACTTCGAGGAAATCATTTGCCTGATCTCTTTTGTGTGCATCATTTGAGATTGCAAAATGAAGGTCTGACATATCTGTATACGAAATTTACTTTACGTCCATGGATCTTAGCCAAGCTGCATCTGGTGATAACTCTTTTAAAGAGTTCTCGGCCATTACTCTGTTAAATTATTTTTGCTTGCTTTTCACTCTGTTTAAATCTTTTAGTTTCTTCAACACACATTAAGCGTTGTGGGAAGTAATGGAAGAGCAGTGCAAGACGTGTTTATCCTCGTGAATGTATTTTTGTCATCGAGCTGTGCCCATTTTAAACTTAGATCCATCACCTCATTTGTTTGTCGTTTCTCTCAGTGTGCTTCTGTAGAGGTTCTACAATCATTGTTAATCTCTTGCTGTCTTAAACAGGGGGATAGAACAACAAATTGTATCTGAAATGTGAAGTTTTGCAAGTCGAAGAGTGAGTTTGTTATCTTGAGATTCTGCTATCTCAGCTTCTTAATGTTAAGGTGAAGGAATAGTTTTGCTGTGTATTAATGGAGGGAAGAAAATACTGAAAGTGCATTACGCGTTTGTGTTCTGTTTCGTAGGTGATTGAGTGCTGTTCTGAGACCTTCATGTTGCACAATGGAAAGTCATATGGAGTTTTATTACCTCATTTTCACAATCTTGTGTCCTTGGGGCTTGTAAGGATAGATCCCACTATTTTAAGGCAAATGATGCAGGTAATCATTGGATGGTTCGATTGGGTTGATAAGAAGCGTTCTTGCAACCAGATCTTGTGTTCACGTACTCTGGACCAGGTAACTCTCGTGGAAAAATATTTCATTCCTGTGTCAAGCAAGATTGTGATAAGTAAATCAAGGAAGATAGTGGCAACTTGAGAGTTCTGTTTCAAATTGGTATTGATAGCAATAACTTATCAGTATGAAATCCAGTCTCGAGACTTTTGTCTTGATTATTATATTGTTTTAATTTGATTTCTTTTGCCCGATGGCTGACCGTGGACAAGCAATCGCCTATTCGTGACAAGTGTCAGCTGGTTACAGCAGGTGGCAATATTGGTGCATTTGGCTTAACATTTCCAATGGACTTTCAACCTTTAAAACTCATCGGGAAAATATTGAACAATTTGGCAATAATTTAAGTAGTTTTTAAGTGAAAACTAGCATTGGAAAAGCTGAAAGCCCAATGCTAGTAGGGATTAACATTGAGCTTTTAGCATTTAGCCATATGTCGAAACTCATTTTTTTTCCCCAAACTATTCTCACCCATTCTTCAAATTTCCAATTTTACCCTCATTGTTATTTTTTTAAATGCTAAAAAAATTCTAAAAAAAATCAAATATATATAAAATATATAATATATTTACAAAAGACCAACCTTTCGTCAGTTCAACGAAGAGCTATGGCCACCAATGGCCAGATCTAACATTGATAGCCGTCAATCAAGGTCATTTGTGGTTGTGCAACCTCTGATAGCCCTTGCCATTGGAGGTCCACGACCTTAGGCTACCTAGGTGACCAATGCTTGGGTCTCACGGCCTCAAATGGCCCTCGCCTGGGTCCAGCGAGGGTCTCACAACCGCATCTATCGGTCACCATCGCACGCTTGATAAAATTGGACTATATAAAAGACACAAATAATGTTAAAACTTCTACAACAAACATTTAAGTATCATATTTTTTAAAATTAAATCACTTAAGTTATATTTTTTTAACTGAGAATTCATATGTAACATTGATTCTGGTAAATTACATGGATGATTTAATATTAAATTAATGCCATAATGGATTTTTGAGTAAGGAAAATATCGATGTGATTTTAGGAATTTGTTTTTTAGAAGTAATGCCACCAATTTTGGAGCAAACACGGTAATCTCTAAATTTCACAATTTTATGATTTAGTTAGAATTTAAACAAGCATACCAGCCGAAAGAAAATGATTTGAACCATGTAAGGATGGATCTTGCACACATCCATCAAGAGGTCAAGACTTTGGGATCAATACATGGTCAATGGTTCATTGGAAGTCATGATCTTTATGATGCTTTTACTCGGTGATATTTGGCTCTAAAAATTTCTAACCCATCGTAAAGGAGGTCATGAACCAATTTTTCGGCCTTTTCTTCTTTTGACGAACAAGCCTTCAACTTTTTTTCTTGAAAATGACAAGCCTTCGACTTATAAAGAGAAAGATTCTTGTAATTCCAATCACATGCCATGTAAAGCAGGTTGCGCATCCGAAACGATAGTGACCCTAGTGGCATAAATTCTCATAACACAAATTGCACTCCCCATTCCATCATGTACTCATAAACCAAGAACACCAAATGCTTATGTAAGCAAAAATCATGGAGCTTAATTATTATTTTTTATATTGAATACTCGCCGCCTTGGTCTTTTTTTTTTTTTTTTTTTTTAATAAATTATATATATTTGATTTTTTTAGCATTTATATATTTTATTTTTTAGCATAATTGTCAAAATTTATATTTAAAAAGTTGCATATATTATATTATTTCAATTTTAAACAAATGAAAATTAAAAAACTAATATTCCTCACCCAAAAGGCTTTCCAAATATGTTTTTTTACTAAACGACATTTCTCTCAAAATTGTTTTTCAAAACATAGTTTACCAAATGACCTTTGCATTTACCCAAAGTCCTTTAGGTTAAACTACTTTGTATTTTCATAATGGACTTTCAAAATGCTAAACTAAATGCACCCATAATGTGACATCTCGATTTTCCAATTCTATTTTCAATAAATTGAGACGGGCATTTCGTTGGCACACATATAGTTCTTTTCCTTGAGTCGGCCACTCATGTGAAAATTAGTCTATCAGGTGAAGCCGTTAAGAGATTCTAATGCATCAGACTCGAGAATTTGACCAGGAAGTGACCTTTCGACCGAGCTAATCTGCAAGGATCATTATGACACAATTAAAAATTGATTAGAGACCGGAGATAGGTCGACTCGACAGAGGCATGTGATCAAGGGTGGGTGGTTCCACCAGGTCGCACAACCCTTGTCGATTGGCACTAGGCCGGCTTTTCTGTCGATTGGGTATCCTGTGTCCGTATTTGAAATCTTGAGATTTCCCCGACAATTGAGAGTCACCAATGTGTCAAAGATGTACATTGTGGCTTGAATTGATCAACCACAGGTTAAATGCATGAAAATTTCTAAAAGCTACCCGGTAGATCAGGACGCGCTAATATCATATCAGAGTGAAATTAACCGTGAAATTGAAAGTGAATTCAGAAATTGGAAGTCCTGGTGTGTCACAAACCATTTTAGGATCATTGACTCATCTTCATAAGATTTTTCTACAAACCAAGATTTTTGGCGGAAAAGCAAAGTAAGGCTGTTTTTGTTCGAGATTGTCAGATGGCCGTTTTTAATTGAATCTTTGGGACGCAAGTTGGATCACTTGATGGGGAAAAGTCATAAGAAGGTTGAGGACACATAGGTTGATTTAATTGAGCTTCAATTGGATGGAATTGAGAGAGAATTGAATGGATTGGAATGTCCAAAATTCGTAGCTCCCATGGCACACCACATTTTGCACCTATTGCCAAGCTTGTAGAGGAAGATTGGAGGAGAGAGAGTGGCTGAGGTCATGTGGTGTCATGGTGGGGGCAAAGCCAAAGAGAAGATGGCAAGTGTTGAGCTCCAGAGAGCCCAAGGAGACCCCACCCCCCACTCTTCAGCAGCTTCTTCTCTCTTAATCCAAGGCTTTCTGCACTGTTGTTGAAGGAGAAAAGCTCAAGAGAACCAGAGGAAACCGAGCTCACCAGCCCCTCCATCGTCGCACGCCCGGAAGGCCATCGTTGGCCGTTTTCCTCCCCTGTTTTCTCCTCGTTCCAGTTTCTGCTCCAGCCGACCTTTCGCTAAAGATCTGAGTCAAAAGTGGTCTTACCGGTTGAATCAGAAAACAAGCCACCTATCGTTGCGAAGAGGACATTCAGACCGTTCCAACAAGCCCAACCTTGACCCGAACGGAGCCACCGTTCATCCGGTACGCCATTTTGAAGTTACCGCTCACCGGTCCGTCGGTCTGCTGTCCGCCTGCATTGTTTTGCATTTTCCGGCTGTTTTGCTCCATTCCGACCCTTCCTTTGGCCGTCCCATCCACCTACAAGACCCCCAAAACCCCTGAGAGCCGTTGGTTGCCAACCACCAACTCGCCGGAGCTCCAATCGGCCCATTTCCTCGCCGTTCAGCCACTGTTTTCTTCTTTGCAGTTCAGCCTAGATCAGAAGCAAAAAACCAGCAAGCCGTGTGATTTTCATGGCCCGTTTTCAAGCCCTTCCGGGCCTCCGTTGGTGTCGCCGCTTCGAGGTTTATCGACCGCCTTGGCGTCGTGGTCGCCATGGACTAAACGGATCGTAAAATCGGTGAGTTTACCCTCTAATCATTGCTTAGTGAGTTAATTATGCTTAAAGGGTGTTTAGATTAGTTTAAGTATATTTAGGTGGTTAAATTATATTATTTAATTATTAATTAGATTAGATGCTTGATTAGTTTAATGCTTGATTAATTAGGGCTAATTGTATGTTTAAATTAGTGTAATATAGTTTAAGCCCTAATTAAATATTTTTAATTAATTAATTATTTCGAATTTATAAATATTATTTTAATAAATCATATTATTATATAATATTTAATTATTTAATTTTCGGAATTAAATTTAATTATTTAATATTTTCGAAAATTATGCTTAGGGATGGCTAGGTCGTTAGAATTTCACACCGATCGTGGTAGTGTGGTTAGTTTGTGCTTATTGTATGTTTAAATTGAGAAATTGAGTGATTGATGATTATGGTTAATTATTCCAAAAGTGTGGAACTGTGTGAAATTGGAGAAGTTTTGGTATTTAACTTGAAAATACGGTGTCGGCCGGCACCGTGATTGGTTTGTAGGACCAGTTTGTATCGATTGATTGAATGGATATTTATGTGGGAATTTATTTCATGGTTGTTTAATGCCAGTGTTCGATTGGTTTTGATCGTGAAAGGTTGTAAGTGGATTTAGGAAACCTCCGAAGTATGGTTGTGCCTTTGGGCCAAGATTTACCACCGAATTTGGAATCGATTGTGCCGAGTGGAGTTGTGATGCCACTAATTCTAAATCTGCCACCTGATAAAGGTCGCGCCAAGTGGGGCCGTGATGCCACTAATTCTAAATTTGCCACCTGATAAAGGTCGCGCCTTTTATGGCCGTAATTTACCAGGTCATGCTGAGTGGGGCCGTGATGCCACTAAATCTAAATTGTCGAGTAGGGCCATGATCTGCCACCTGTTAAAGGTTGCGCCTATTGGGCCGTGATTACTACCTAAAACTAGGTCTCGTCCTTTGGACCGTGGTTTATAGTGAATGGATTGATTGATATTTGAATTGTACTAACGTGCAGGAAGGAACTGAGGCGAGGTAAGTCCTCAATCCTCTTTGTGTGGCTAGAGCGCCCTGAGGCGTATTTTCTTCCTAATCGAGTCTTAGGGGGTAGAACTCGCTGAGACATTGTCTTACCCCGTTGTGGGCTCAACATGTTCAGGTCCTTAAATGGCAGTCGTGGAGGACTTGAAGCCATGGACATTTGTGGAGGTGGAGACTGAAGAATCGGCGAACGTGTCTGACTAGTTGGTCATAGGACAATTCCCTTTTTGTTGAGCTGGTCTATTTTGTAGACAATCTAGTGTTGTATATAAACCTATGTGTTTATAAGAAAGATTGTTTGGTTGTGATTGATTGCCTGCTTTTCTATCCCAAGTTAAATGTTGTCAGGGGATTTGTTTCGCTTCCGCATGCATAATAAAATAAATGGGTTGGCGACGTGTCCTAGGAAGTCGCATTTCTATCGACTATAGTGGGATGTGCGCGTGCTCGAGGTTCGGGGCGTGACACATAATCCTTACGATGATTTTCCTTAAAATTATTGAATTCTGAAATTATACTGTTCATATTACACCGTTAATAAATTACTGTTCACGTGTACTGCTCATGCGATACTGTTCACGTGTACTGTTCATCCAAAAGCGAAAAATTGTCTAATTTCATGTGTGTTGATCTTATGAGGTGAATTGGATGTGTCAATACATGAACATCCGCATGAATCGTATGGTTTCCACAAAAAGAGGAAAACAATTTGTCCGAGGGACATTGAAATGGACCGCTTTTATGAGAAAATGATTTGAGATTGTATATGCAAGCATGTGTGCATTGGCTAATGCTCAAAGATAAAAAGTAGGTTGTAGTAGTATGCTTGCATGATCACTAAGTTGAACCTGCTGCCTCGATAGGAGTTCGAGGGGTGATAGTTGATTTACCCATCGCCCCAACAGGAGTTCGGGGGGTGATAGTTGATTTACCCGCCGCCCCGATAGTAGTTCGGGGTGTGATAGTCCGATTTATCGGAAACCCGACAAGGTTCGGTTATAGCCCCAAGGGGCAGTAATAATGGAACACGTGCGGATGCAAGAGCGTGTGAGAAACATGGCATCATTGGTTCCGATTATGCATGAGCTGATCACATTGTTTATGGACGCATGCATGAATTGATAACATGCAAGGTGTGGCAATGGCTAGGTGAGATCAATTGTGACGCGACTCGTATGTGATTGATGAACTTCATCATCTAATGACCATATGCATTGCATGTACTGTGCAGAGATATAACGTGCAAGGTATGGCATACTGGGTAAAGTTGCATGCGAACCGACTATTTGATTGTTTGTTGGCATTGGCTATTGTTATTTGTTGGTTGTTGGTTGCTTATGGGGGTGATTCTAGAGAGATACCCCGAGTTGAGTTAGTGTTCTAACTGGAGCTTAGGGGGAGAACTCGTTGAGATTTTATCTCACTAGTTATTGTATAACCACTTTCAGGCCCTTAGAATGGCACACCCGCTGGTGCAATTCGAGATCCCTAAGGACTAGGAGACCGTTGTGACGTGCCATCACTTTCCGGGTCGGGTGCATCTTCACGAGAAGTATCTCTCCACCATCAGGGTGGATGAGGGACCGGGGCAATGGATACCCCATCCGTTCCTAGCATGGTTCATCCGGGAGGAAGATATGCTGATCGGTCCTCTGCGAGGCTTTGACGGGCCGCCCGGCAGGGGCCCTAAGGACGCCAATTGGGATCCCATGAAGCTGGACCCTCCTGACGATGCAGTGGAGAATCCCACCTCCTCTTCACTAGAGATCGACCCAAACGCCTCCGACTATGACCAAACGGAGCTTGAGTCCGATGGGTCTGAGTGATAGGGGTGCCGAACCGAAGGTTCCGTTTGTATAGTTGGATTAGCCTAGCCTAGTTTCTTTTTGGTCTGGCTTAGAGGATGGATTGGCTCCTCTGGTGGGCTTGTAATTTGGAAAAAATCCTCCCTTGGTTAATCCAATAAAAATGTATATGCGAGTAGTTGTGGTTGTTTTTGCTGTTCATCCTTTTATCCTTATTTGATTGCTTGATTGTCTGTTTGACTAGGGGATGATTCGTTTTTCACATGTGCATAATGAAAGATTAAAATGAATGACCGTCGACGAGTCCTGGGACGTCGCTTTTTATCGACCAAGGGAAGGGGTTTTTATGTGCTTGGGGTTCAGGGTGTGACATTAGGTGTCACTAGAATATAACTAGATAAGATATTTAAGTAAATAATATAAACAAATTAAATAAAAAAGGAAAAATGCTTCAACAAAAAAATGTATTGTACGACTACAATAAAAAAAGGATATTGTAATGAGGCAAACATATTTTAACTTTCAAAGTGATTCTAAATTTATATTCCCAATCATATCTCATGTAACACACCAAATGGAATTTAGTGCCAACCATTGTACAATTACGCTGGAAAATATGCAACATAATCTCACTTATTTATTCTTGCGTAGTCTCTAATAAGGAAAAAATGCATGTTCAATCCCTAGGATTAAACCCATATTTCAATAAATAGGTTTATATAATTATTTTTGAAAATAGATATAGTATCAATGCATGCAATGAGAGGACATGGAAGACTGCAAAAATCACACCATAGAGGACAAGAAAGAAATTAAAAGAGTAACGAACAAGAGAGTGGGAGTTTGATTCCTCACAGTGAGGATCCAAATTTGAATGAGTACAAAGTGTCAACTGAAGTAAGAGAAAAATCAAAGCACAAGAAACTTGACGTGGTTAATTAATCCAGAGGTCCTTGAAATCTAAATTGCATGCTATAGCCTTGGTAACAAACCGGATCAACAAATACAAATTTTTTTCTTGAACAGGATCAAATTGTAATAAGGAAAAATGGCAAGTGCACTTGCTAGGATTTTAACGCATATGTCAATAAATAGGTTTACATAATTACTTTAGAAAATAAATACAGTATCAATGCATGTGGTGAGAGGAGACGGACAAGACTACGAAAGATCACACGACAAAGAAAGAGAAAGTGCTTAAAAGAATAATGAACAAAAGAGTGGGAGTTTGATTCCTCACGCGACATTAGTGAGGAACCAAATTCAAATGAGCACTAAGTGTCAATTGAAGCAAAAGAAAAATCTAAGTAGAAAAAACTTGACATGATTAATTAATCTAGAGGTCCTTGAAATCTAAATTTGATGCTATAGCCTTGGTAAGAAACCGGATTAGCAAATACAAATTTTGTTCCTGAACATGATCAAAACGTAATGAGGAAAAATTGCAAGTGCAATTGTAAGGATTTAACCTGTATTTCAATAAATAAATTTATATAATTACTTTTGAAACTAAATATAGTATCAACGTATGCGGTGAGAAGACATGGACAAAACTGCAAAAGATCACACCACAAAGAGAAAGGTGCTTAAAAGAATAACTGGCAAAAGAGTGGGAGTTTGATTCCTCACGCGAACATTATTGAGGAACCAAATTTGAATGAGTACAAAGTGTCAACTAATGTAAAAGAAAAATCAAAGTACATGGTTAATTAATTTTGAGGCCCTTGAAATCTAAACTTCATGCCTTGGCAAGAAACTGGATTAGCAAATAGAAATTTTTTTCTTGGACAGGATCAAATTGTTTTTCTTTTTATTTTATTTTTTTCTAGTGAAATGAGCAAACAAGATGAAATGGCTGACCCAACATCTGATGGTTGGGGGACATGGAAAATACCATCTCGCTCTCTCTCTAAATTTGGACAACACAAAATAAAGGCGAGCGGAATGCAAAAGTTTAACAAAAGAAAAGAAAAGAAAAAAAGAACAACTGCGAATTTTCTCGTTGAAATTTGGAAAATTGGTGAAAATGATTGGATTCTTTATCAAGTTATGGTTCTAATGCCACTAATTTCGTGTAATTTGGTTGCAAGGCTAGGGCGAAACGAGCTCGAAGGCGTCCAGGGTGCAGGTTGGAACTCATAGCACCACTTGTCAAATTTAAGCCTTTTTAACCTGTCTGGTTGGAACTCGTAGCACCACTTGTCAAATTTAAGCCTTTTTAACCGGTCTTCTTCTTCTCTTCTTCTTCTATAACTAAATTAAATTTTTAAGGAAATAGCAGACACAAATTAAATAAAAAGAAAAAATTCCTCGATCAAAAAATGTAATGTACAATTATAATAAAAAAAAACGATATTGTACTCAAGCAAATATATCTTAGCTTTTGAAGTGATTCTAAATTTATATTCCCAATCATATTTCATTTAATACGCCAATTAGAACTTATGTGCCAAACGTTGCACGATTAAAAAAAGCAACCTCATCTCACTTATTTAACCCATATTTCAAGTGCAATTGCTAGGAATTAACCCATATTTCAATAAATATGTTCATATAATTACTTTTGAAAAGAAATATAGAATCAATGCATGTAGCGAGACGACATGGACAACATTGCAAAAATTCACACCATGAAAGAGAAAGAGCTTAAAAGAATAACGAACAAAAGAATGGGAATTTGATTCCTCAAGCGAACATTAGTGAGGAACCAAATTCGAATGAGTACAAAGTGTCAATTGTTGTAAGAGAAAAACCAAAGTACAAGAAACTTGATGTGGCTAATTTATCCAAAAGTCCTTGAAACCTAAATTTCATGCTATGCCCTCGGTAAGAAACCGGATTAGCAAATACATAAGTTTCTTCTTGAATAGGATAAAATCATAGTAAGGAAAAAATGCAAATACAATTACTAGAATTTAAGCTATATTTCAATAAAATGAGGTCGGAGGATAAACGAGACTGCAAAAATTCACAACAAAGAGAAAGAGAAAGAGCTTAAAAGAATAATGAACAAAAGAGTGGGAGTTTGATTCCTCACACGGAACATTAGTGAGGAACCAAATTTTGAATAAGCACAAAGTGTCAATTGATGTAAGAGAAGAACCAAAGTACAAAAAACTTGACATGGTTAATTAATCCAGAAGTCCTTGAAATCTAAATTTCATGCTGTTCCCCTCAGTAAGAAATCGGATTAACGATTAGAAATTTTCTTCTTGAACAGGACCAAATCGTTTTTCTTTTTATTGCTTTTATCTAATCGAATGAACTAACAAGAAGAAATGGGCGACTTAACATATGACAGTGGGCGGACATTGAGAAAACCTCTCTCTCTCTCTCAAAAATTGGACAACACAAACAATAAAGGGAGAACGTAAATCTAAAAAAAAAAAATACTGCTAATTTTCTAACCGGAATCTGGAAAATTGGTGAGTATGATTGGATTCCTTATCAAGTTATGGATGTAACGCCACTAATTTCGTGTAATTTGGTTGCACGGTCAGGGAGAAACGTGCTCGAAGGCGTCAAACGTGCAGGTTGGAACTCGTAGCACGAGTAGTCAAATTGAGCCTTATCTGTCTTCTCGTGCGATGTTTGTTTGTTTGTTTGTTTGTTTTTTTTTTTTTTGGTTTTAGTCTTTTCATAAATTCTTTGTTTCGAAATTGTCATGCAATTAAATTACGTTGCATGTAGCTTCTCTAATTTTTATATAATTAATTTCTTAAATGATTAGTCAAAATTTAGATGTTAACAGAATATAAGTGAATAAATTTTCTAAGAAAATAATAGACACACATTAAATAAAAATGGAAAATGCATAAATCAAAAAACTTATTGTACAGTTATAATAAAAAATGACATTTTACTCGGGCTATTCGAAGTGATTTTAAATTTACATTCTCAATCATATCTCGTGTAACATGCCAGTTAGAACTTCAAGCCAAACATTACATGATTATACTAGAAAATATGCAACTGGATCTCACTTATTTACTCTTGTGTAATAAGGAAAAAATGCAAGTGCAATTGCTAGGATTTACCCATGTTTCAATAAATAGGTTAATATAATTACTTTTGAAAATGTATATAGTATCAATGCATGCCATGAGAGGACATGGACAAGGTTGCAAAAGATCACATTATAGAGAAAGAGAAAGTGTTTAAAAGAATAATGAACAAAAGAGAGGGAGGTCAATTCCTCACACGAACATTAGTAAGGAATCAAATTCGAATGAGTATAAATTGTCAATTGATGTAAGAGAAAAGCAAAGTACAAGAAATTTGACGTGGTTAATTAATCTAGAGGTCCTTGAAGTCTAAATTTCACGATATAGCCTCAGTAAGTAACCGGAATAACAAATATATATTTTCTTCTCGAATAGGGTCTAATCATAATAAGGAAAAAAATGCAAGTGCAATTGCTTGGATTTAACCCATATTTCAATCAATAGGTTTATATAATTACTTTTGAAACTAAAGATAGTATCAATGCATGTGATGAGAGGATATGGATAAGACTGCAAAAGATCACACCATAGAAAAAGAGAAAGTGCTTAAGAGAATAATGAACAAAAGAGTGGGAGTTTGATTCCTCAAACGAACATTAGGGGGGAACCAAATTCAAACGAAAGTGTCAATTGTTGTAAGAGAAAAATCAAAGTACCAAAACCTTGACATGGTTAATTAATCCAGTGGTCCTTGAAATCTAAACTTCATGATATACCCACGGTAAGAAACCGGATAAGCAAATAGAAACTTTCTTCTTGAACAGGATTAAATCGTTTTTCCTTTTATTTTTTTTATTTTTTATTTCTAATCAAATGAACTAACAGTGGAAATGGCCGACCCAACATCCGATAGTGGGGGGACATGGAAAAACACACTCTCTCTCCAAAATTGGACAGCACAGACCATAAAGGCAGAACGTAAAAGAAAAAAAATTACGGCAAATTTCCTCGCTGAAATCTGAAAAATTGGTGAATATGATTGGAACCTTTATCAATGGTTGTAATGCCACTAATTTCGTGTAATTTGGTTGCACGGTTATGGAGAAACGAGCTCGAAGGCATCGAGCGTGCAGGTTGGAACTCGTAGCACAGCTAGTCAAATTTGGGGTCTTATTAACCTGTCTTCCTGTAATTTTTTTTCGGTGCAAGTCTTCTCATAATTTCTTTGTTTCAAAATAGCCATGCAATTAAATTGGGTTATATTTAATTTCTCTAATTTTCTAAGTAATTAATTTCTTAAATGGTTAGTTAAAATTTAGGTGTCAACAGAATATAACTAAATAAGATATTTAAGAAAATAATAGACACAAATTAAGTAAAAAGGCAAAATGCCTCAATTAGAGAATGTATTGTACGATTATAATAAAAAACAATATTGTACTCAGGCTAACATAATTTAACTTTTGAAGTGATTATAAATTTATATTCCCCGTGATATCTCATGTAACACGCCAATTAGAATTTAAGTGCCAAACATTATACGATCCCACTGGAAAATATGCAACCTGATCTCACTTATTTACTCTTGCGTAGTCCCTAATAATGAAAAAATTCAAGTTCGATTGATAGGATTTAACCCATATTTCAATAAATATGTTTATATAATTACTTTTGAAAATATAGTGTCAATGCATGCGGTGAGAGGACATGGACAAGACTGCAAAAATCACACTATAGAGAAAGAGAAAGAGCTTAAAAGAATAACAAACAAAAGAGTGGGAGTTTCATTCCCATGCGAACATTATTGAGGAGCCAAATTAGAATGAATTCTAAGTGTCAATTGAAATAAGAGAAAAATAGAAGTCCAAAAAACTTGACATGGTTAATTAATCCAAAAGTGCTTAAAATCTAAATTTCATGCTATAGCTTTGGTAAGAAACTGGAATTAGCGAATACGAATTTTTCTCTTGAACATGATTAAATCGGAAAAAGTAAAAATTGCAATAGCAATTGCTAGGATTTAATCCATATTTCAATCAATAGGTTTATGTAATTACTTTAAATTATATATATAGTATCAATGCATTTGGTGAGAGGACATGGACAAGACTACAAAGGATCAAACCACGGAGAAAGAGAAAGAGCTTAAAAGAATAATGAACAAAACAATGAGAATTTGATTCCTCACGCAAACATTAGGGAGGAACCAAATTCGAACGAGTACAAAGTGTCAATTGCTATAAGAGAAAAATCAAAGTACAAGAAACTTGACTAGGTTAATTAATCCAGAAGTTTTTGAAATCTAAACTTCGTGCTATACCCTCAGTAAGAAACCAGATTAGCTAACAGAAATTTTCTTCATGAACAGGATCAAATCGTTTTTCTTTTTATTGTTATCTTCTAATCAAATGAACTAACAAGATGAAATGGCCGACCTAACCCCTGATAGTTGGGGCACATGGAAAAATCTCACTCTCTCTCTCACTCTCTCGCTCTCACTCTCTCTCTCTCTCTCTCTCTCTCTCTCTCTAAAAATTGGACCACACAAACAATGAAGGCAGAACATAAAAGTAAAAAAAATATTACTGCGAATTTCCTCGCTGAAATCTGGAAAATTGGTGAATATGATTGGATTCTTTATCAAGTTATGGCGGTAACGCCACTAATTTCGTGTAATATGGTTGCACGGGAAGGGAGAAACGAGCTCTAATGCGGCGATCGGGCAGGTTGGATTCATGTAATGTATTTTATTTTTGGTGTAAGTCTTCTAATAATTTCTTTATTTCCAAATTGTCACGCAATTAAATTTTGTTGTATGTAGTTTCTCTTATTTTCTATGTAATTAATTTCCCAAATAATTAGTCAAAATTTGGGTGTCAACAAAATATAACTAGATAAGATAGTTAAGTATATAACAGAAACAAATTAAATAAAAAAGGAAAAATGCCTCAACGAAAAAATGTATTGTATGACTATAATAATTAAAAAAAAAAGGATATTGTAATGAGGCAAACATATTTTAACTTTCGAAGTGATTCTAATTTTATATTCCCAATCATATCTCATGTAACACGCCAGTTGGAATTTAAGTGCCAATCATTGTACGATTACGCTGAAAAATATGCAACATAATCTCACTTATTTACTCTTGCGTAGTCCCTAATAAAGAAAAATGCGTGTCCAATCCCTAGGATTAAGCCCATATTTCAATAAATAGGCTTTTATAATTATTTCTGAAAATAAATATAGTATCAATGCATGCAGTGAGAGGACATGGAAGACTGCAAAAACCACACCATAGAGGACAAGACAGAAATTAAAAGAATAATGAATAGAGAGTGGGATTTTGATTCCTCATGCAAACATTAAGGAGGATCCAAATTTGAACGAGTACAAAGTGTCAATTGAAGTAAGAGAAAAATCAAAGCACTAAAAACTTGACGTGGTTAATTAATCTAGAGGTCCTGGAAATCTAAATTTCATGCTATAGCCTTGGTAAGAAACCAGAACAAAAAATAGAAATTTTCTTCTTGAACAGGATCAAACTGTAATAAGGAAAAGTGGCAAGTGCGATCGCTAGGATTTAACAAATATGTCAATAAATAGGTTTACATAATTACTTTAGAAAATAAATACATTATCAATGCATGCGGTGAGAGGAGACGGACAAGAATACAAAAGATCACACAACAAACAAAGAGAAAGTGCTTAAAAGAATAATGAACAAAAGAGTGGGAGTTTGATTCCTCACGCGACATTATTGAGGAACCAAATTCGAATGAGTACAAAGTGTCAATTGAAGTAAAAGAAAAATCAAAGTAGAAAAACCTTGACATGGTTAATTAATCTAGAGGTCCTTGAAATATAAATTTAATGCTATAGTCTTGGTAAGAAACTAGATTAGCAAATGCAAATTTTGTTCTTGAACATGATCAAATTGTAATGAGGAAAAATTGCAAGTGCAATTGCTAGGATCTAACCCATATTTCAATAAACAGATTTATATAATTACTTTTGAAACTAAGCGGTGAGAAGACATGGACAAGACTGCAAAAGATCACACCACAGAGAAAAGGTGCTTAAAAGAATAACTGGCAAAAGAGTGGGAGTTTGATTCCTCACTCGAGCATTAGTGAGGAACCAAATTCGAAGGAGTACAAAGTGTCAACTGATGCAAAAGGAAAATCAAAGTACAAAAAACTTGACTTGGTTAATTAATTTAGAGGCCCTTGAAATCTAAACTTCATGGCTTGGTAAGAAACTGGATTAGCAAATCGAAATTTTCTTCTTCAACGGGATCAAATCGTTTTTCTTATTTATTTATTTTTCTAATCAAATGAACAAACAAGATGAAATGGCTGACCCAACTCTCTCTCTCTAAATTTGGATAACACAAACAATAAAGGCGGGCGGAATGCGAAAGTAAAAAGAAGAAGAAAAAACAAGAAGAAGAGCAACTGCGAATTTCCTCGATGAAATCTGGAAAATTGGTGGAAATGATTCGACTCTTTATCAAGTTATGGCTGTAATGCCACTAATTTCGTGTAATTTGGTTGCAAGGCTAGGGTGAAACGAGCTCGAAGGCGTCCAGGGTACAGGTTGGAACCCGTAGCACCACTAGTCAAATTTGAGCCTTATTAACCTGTCTTCTGGTCTTCTTCTTCTCCTCCTTTCATTGGTGTGAGTATTCCGAAAATTTCTCTGTTTCAAAATTGTCATGCAATTAAATTACGTTGCATGTAGCTTCCCTAATTTTCTATGTAATTAATTTTTGAAATAATTAGTCAAAATTTAGGTGTCAATAGACTATAACTAAATAAGATTTTTAAGAAAATAGCAGGCACAAATTAAATAAAAAGGGAAAATTCCTCGATCAAAAAATGTATGGTATGATTATAATAAAAAAACAAACAATATTGTACTCAAGCAAACATATTTTAACTTTTGAAGTGATTCTAAATTTATATTCCCAATCATATTTCATGTAATACACCAATAAGAACTTATGTGCAAAACGTTACACGATTAAAAAATGCAACCTCATCTCAATAATTTAACCCATATTTCAAGTGCAATTGCTAGGAATAGCCCATATTTCAATAAATATGTTCATATAATTACTTTTGAAAATAAATATAGAATCAATGCATGCAGCGAGAGGACATGAACAACACAGCAAAAATTCACACCAGGAAAGAGAAAGAGCTTAAAAGAATAACGAACAAAAGAGTGGGAATTTGATTCCTCAAACAAATATTAGTGAGGAACCAAATTCGAATGAGTACAAAGTGTCAATTGTTGTAAGAGAAAAACCAAAGTACAAGAAATTTGATGTGAGAGGTCCTTGAAATCTAAATTTCATGCTATACTGTTGGCAAGAAATCATGATTAGTTAAAATTTAGGTGTCAATATAATATAACCAAATAGATATATAAGAAAGTTATAGACAAAATAAAATAAAAAGGGAAAATGCCCCAATTTTAAAAAATTTATTGTCCAATTATAATAAGTAAATAAATAAACAATATTGTACACAAGCAAACATATTTTACTTTCGAAGTGATTCTAAATTTATATCCAATCATTTCACATGCAACACATCAATTAGAACTCACATGCCAAATATTACACGATTATGCTGGAAAATCTGCAAACAGATCTCACTCATTTACTCTCACGTAGTCCTTAATAAGGAAAAAAATGCAAGTACAATTGCTAGGATTTAATCCATATTTCAATAACGGGTTTATATGATTATTTTTGAAAATGTACATAATATCAATGGATGCAGTGAGAAGACATGGACAAAACTGCAAAAAATCACGCCACAGAGAAAGAGAGAGCTCAAAAGAATAATAAACAAAAGAGTGGGAGTTTGATTCTTCATGTGAACATTAGTGAGGAACCAAATTCAAATGAGTACAAAGTGTCAATTGACATAAGAGACAACAAAAATACAAGAAACTTGATGTGATTATTTAATATAGAGGTCCTTGAAATCTAAATTTCATGCTATTGCCTCAGTAAGAAACCGGATCAAAATGGAAATTTTTTTCTTGAACAGGATCCAGTCGTTTTTATTTTTATTGCTTTTCTCTAATCAAATGAACTAACAAGATGAAATGGCCGAACCAACATCTGATAGTGGGGGGACATGGAAAAACTCTCTCTCTCTCTCTCTCTCTCTCTCTCTCTCTCTCAAATTGGACAACGCAAAGAATAAAGGCGGACCGTAAAAGTAAAAAGAAAAAATGTCGAATTTTCTAGCTTGAATCTGTAAGATTGGTGAATATTATTGGATTCCTTATCAAGTTATTGCCGTAATGCCACTAATTTCTTGTGATTTGGTTGCACGGTTAAGGATAAACGGGCTCGAAAGCGTCGAGCGTGCAGGTTGCCACTCATAGCATGACCAGTCAAATTTGGAGCCTTATTATACTGTCTTCTGGTAAAATATATATATATATATATTGTGAGTCTTCTGGTGATTTCTTTGTTTCAAAATTTTTATGCAATTAAATTATGTTGCATGTAGTTTCCTGGTTCTTGGTTTGGTTCTCACCTAAAAACCGAGAATCGAATTGCACAGTACCATTTTCAAGTGTGGCCCATCCGAATTCCACAAATAGTTATTGGACCTGTGCCTAGCGTCCGAAGTTTTTCTACCAGTGTCCTAATTTAATATCGCTTTAATGATGATGATTCTTCTTGCTTGGATTGTGTTTGATGTTTTGTATTTTGTTTCCTTTGGTTATATTTTGATGATTATTATGTGAATAATCGATCGCCGACTTTACATTGAAAAGTCCAGTGACAATGGTCGTAGTTTGGGGCCGGAAATACGCGGCTATTATTACTGAACCGACGTTGGGCAAAGCTTGCGCTACTATTGGTGGGGCCCTAACATCGACGTGGGATCGTCCATTATAAAAGGGACGGGTGTTGATCTGAAATGTAGTCATCGAGACATTCTCGTTTAGACCATCTAATTCTCAAGCTAAAAAGCCAAGTGCCAATTTCTTCCACCTGTTTTTGGCCCATTCCCTCCTCAGAAAAACATGGCAGACCTCTTTAGCTTGGCAAAGGGGGTGCTTGGGAAGATAGCCTCCCTCGCCCTCGTAGAGGCCGTCGCGATTTATGGTGTCGAGGACCAGATCAGCGAGCTTACAGAGAAGTTGAGTTACATCGAGGCAAAGCTGTCAGATGCGGAGAAGCAGCAAGGGAAGAACCACTGCCAGCAAGTGTGGTTAGATCAGCTTGAAGACATATTCTACGATGCGGAGGATTTGCTCGATGAACTCGAGTGTGAAGCCTCGAGGAAGAAGGTGATAAGTCGCTACGGAGGCATCAAAAAGAAGGTAAGCTTTTCCTTCTATGATCGACTAACATTCCGTGACAAACTCAGTCACAAAGTCAAGGAGATAAATGAGAGATTATCCACAATTTCTTGCGCGAAAAGTCAATTTGATCTTAATGTGGAGAGTGCTGATGATGGCATGGCACATATGAATTCTCAAGAGATGACTTATTCATATGAAAACAAGCCGGATGTCATCGGAAGAGATGCTGATAAAGAAAAGATAATTGAGATGTTGATGCAGCCAACGGATGACAAAAACCTCTCGGTGATTCCCATTGTGGGAATGGGAGGTCTGGGCAAGACGGACCTAGCTAAATTAGTTATCTCTGACGATAGAGTGAAAGAGAAATTTGAGCCGCGACTATGGGTGTGGGTGTCAAAGGACTTTGATTTAAAGAAAATCATTGAAAGAATTATTAGAGGTGCAACTGCTCAAACTGGTCAAAGTTTGAGCAACCTTGATATTGAGCACTTGCAATCTCGTTTGCAAGACACCATCAAAGACAAAACATTTCTTCTTGTCTTGGATGATGTATGGCGTGATGTATGCCGTGAAGACTTCTGTGGATGGAAAGAATTGAGAGATTTGCTTAGAGTTGGAGCTAGTGAAAGTAAGATAATCGTGACAACACGCGATTCAAAAGTCGCTTCTACAATAGGCACCCAACGGCCGTATAATCTAGAAGGTCTTTCTCATGAAAGCTTTATGACCTTGTTCAAAAGATGCGCATCCAGTGGAAAGGAAAAGGAGACTCGTACTGAACTCCTTGAGATTGGAAATTACAATTTTGAAAAATCACAAGGAATGCCTCTCCTTGCGGTAATTTTCGGGAGTCTACTTCCCAGAGAGGAAGAAGAATGGTATGGGGCACATATGAGAGATAGAGAAGCACGTGAGTTAGTGGAAGTAAAAATTCTGCCGAGACTTAAGCTCAGCTATGATGATTTACAAATCCACTTAAAACGATGTTTTTCTATTTTGTCACTTTTCCCCAAAGGACAAAAAATCAAGGCCCCGAAATTAATTAGGCTATGGGTGGCTTTAGGACTCATTCCAACAAAGGAAAAACAAAAGCCGGAAGACATTGGTGTTGACTATGTGAAAGACCTTGGGCAGAGATCTTTGATCCAAATAATTGAGGAGTGCGGATCAGTATTATCTTTCAAAGTGCCCGATTTCGTCCATTCTCTTGCAACAACTGTAGGACGAAAATATTGTTCTACTGTTGACTTAAATCCTCTACCAATTCCTGAAAGCGTTCGGTACATTTCGATCCCTACTACTTTGTTAGAGGAAATTTCGGACTACGATGGAGTCTCACCTTTTTTGAGAAATAAAACTTCAAAGAAGCTGCGTGCAATTATGATTCAATCCCAAGCTGATGAAAGAGTTATTACCAGAAAATTTGCCAGAACATGCATCTCCAAGTGTAACCACTTACAGTATCTCAACTTGTCATATGGTAGCTTTGAGAAGCTGCCAAGTTCCATAGGCAACGTAAAGCAATTGAGATCATTAATTCTCTCTAAGAACAAGCAATTGAAGAAGCTTCCAGACACCATTTGTGAGCTACAGAATTTGCTGCATTTAGATGTCAGTGGCTGCTCGGAGCTAGACGAGTTACCGAAAAATATGAAATGGCTTGTCAATCTTACGTACCTATCTATAACAACAAAGCAAAAGACTCTGCAAAAAGCGGAATACAGTATTTGAAAAGCCTGACGTTTTTGGGACTCAAGGCATGCCAAAATCTCCAAGATTTGTTTAAAGGTGCCTACCGACTGACTCGCCTTCAGGAGTTGCGAATTAAAAACTGTGGGAGATTAATATCCGTGCCTTTTGGGGAATTAATCTCGCTGGAGTGTTTGTCCATTGAGAGGTGCCCGCTCATGTTGATCCAGAAAAAGACCAGCTTTCCTTCGCGTCTTTGTGTACTGTCAATTACAAGTTTGGAACAAGTGATGGAGCTGCTCCAACGTCTCAATGAATCTGCCTACACTTTGAAATCGCTTTGCATCCGTGACTGCCCAAACTTCACGGCTCTACCCGAATGGCTTCCCAATTATACATGTCTCAAGGAAATTTGCTTGATCCGATGTCCCAATCTATCGTCCATGCCACAAGGAATCAAATCCCTCACTGCTCTCAAAGAATTACAGATTGAACATTGTGGTGAGCTGAGCAAAAGATGTGACCGTTACTCTGGTGAGGATTGGCACAAAATTGAACATGTTCCTCGAATCAAACTTGATTCCAAACGAATACAATGGGAGGAGGATTAGGTACGCATCAATCTGCCTGTGCCTTCATTTCTTCTTCGTTCTTAGATGTGATATGTCCATATAAATCAAAATACTGTTCTTGTATATATTTTTCTCCTGACTTCCTCACTTCGTGAAAATTAGGAGAAGAGAATGTTGCATTATGTACATTCATAACATTGACGACTTACACTATATACTTACTTGGACAACTTTTGACAAATCCCAATTTCGAGTTCCATGTGGCACATTGAAAGTATCATTACTCGAGCACCACTAGCACACTGTTCAAAAACTTTTACATTGGTTTTTATGTGAAGAAATCTTACATCCATATAAAAGTTTACTTTGCTAACTAATGAAAAATATCTTAATAATTAGAATCTCCATGAATGAAGAATTCACATGACACCACCTTTCTTTTTTCTTTTTCTTTTTTTATCAAAACATGACGCCATCTTAAATGCCATTATAATTTGTTATAGATATTCTAAACTCATTTCCTCTTTTCTTCTTTTGAGTGCAGATGAACTTCCATAATCTATTTGCCATGCCATGTGGATTTCTGCAAAGATTTAGACATGTCCTCAGTTAATCCTTCGTCAATCTCTTTCATTTTCAGGGATGAAAACAATAACCGTTGATATTGTACTTTTTACTTTCTTTACTTAAATGAGTGGTGCTTTATTATTTGTCTGTGTTTGTATTGCAAATTTCTCCATTCGGAGAATGTCTAGTTCGTATTGTAAGAGACCTACTGTGGTATTGTCTCTACTGGTATTGTAAGTCTTATTTTGGTAAATTTCTATAAGCTGCTCGATCTTTTTGCAATTATTCCACTAGATTATTAATGAATTTATAAACATAAAAGACCGTATCTTTTTCATTTCTAAATTGTTTTACTTCACTACAACATAGGAAGAATAAGTTTTTCTTTTTCTTTTGGTCCTCAGACTAGATCTAATGAACATGAAAGCAAAAGGCTAATTGTATGAACACTAAAGTTTTTGTTATCTGCCCAAAGCTTTGTCAGTTCTAGTCTCCCAATAACTTTTGTTTGAATTCATGATTGTGTATGCTATAGTTCCTCATAATTCATCATCTCCTAGGTCGATTTTATGACTACACTAGAGCGCATGGAATTGCCCAGATTGGACATCCCGAAGATGAGATTGAGGTCGAGCAGGCTCGGTCAGTAGATTTAGCTAAATGGGTATCATTCGAAGCTGAAACAGGTTCTCAGCCTGAAAAGTGAGAAAACAAACTATTAACCAATATGTCTTAGAAGAACCACTGATCGAGTCACAGCATATTAAAATCTTAACGTTTTGTTCCATTGCTTATAAAACAAAATGATCCTTTTAGTTAGAACGAATTTTTTTGTAGCTATTATGATCGCCTGCCAAAAACGAGACGACATTGGCATTCGTTGTTTGCGTTTCATGAAGCTCTCTTAAGACCCCCACTCCTGTTTTTCCAACGGCAAGAAAAGAAATTGGCTAAATTGATCCTTTTCGGCGTTGCAACGAGTGGTCGAGCTCAGCTCGGATCGCATGTCCTCCCATTATTGGGATAAGATGTTCAGGCTAAACCGCGCTTGCTAAACTCGTGTGCAGCGAAAAGTGGTCCTGGAACAATTTGGTTTCAGAATATGGGTATACATTTTCGATGACTGTAATCTAAAGAAAGCTCTTGAAAAAGTCTTTATAGACTTATCGGTCAGGATTTGATCAGAGTTCCAGCCGCTATTAGATACCTTGAACATTGAGCTATAGTAGACCCCACTGCGGTACTAAGTAATCGGTAATAATTTTTTCCTCGCGCTAGACGATGTATAGGACAGGGGTTGGACTCATAGCATGTGGAATGAAATGAGAGATTTGTTCGTCGTGGAAGGCACTAAGGGAAGTTACCTGGTCGCGACTGCCTGCAGTCGCGAAGTCACTTCCCTAATGGAATCTGTATAAGCATTCAAGTTAAAGGCCCTTCTTCTCTGGGCATTCTCTTGCTTTTCCTCAGTTGGGAATCCGACCGCAAGCAAGAAAATGCACTTATCGAGCTCGCAAACAAAATTGTCAACAAATGCAAGGGAGTTCTTCTAGCTCTGAAACCTCTAGTGGGCTTCATGCTAAAAGCAACCGATCAACAATATTGGACATCTTCTGAACCCCCCAAAAAAAAAAAAAAAAAAAAAAAAAAAAAAAAAAGGACATCAATAAGAGACAATAGCAGTGTGCGGGAATCAGTACAAAAACGAAACGATATCCTTCCTGCACTCAAACTTAGTTACAATGATTTGCAGCACCAAGTGAAACGTGTTGTTTCGCATTTTTGTTCCATGTTTCCTAAAGATTACTGGCACACCGGCTATATATTGAGAAATCTTTTAAACACACGGGGACAAATACGTCAGTCAAATGAAAACAAAGCACCGTAAGAAGTTGGGGAAGATCTTGTGATAAATGTTAGAAATTAACCCAAATTCATCAATGCCGATACTTCGACACTGAGATCCCATAAGTGATACCGAAGATTGTTCGCTACTAGCATTGAAGAAGATTAATAATTGCTGCGTTATCTTTAATGAGTCTGTTCGTATTTCTAGGTGTAGTAATTGTCCCTAGAGATATGATGAGATATGGTGATTGTATTGTTAATTTCTAGATCTTATCCAGAACACTGGCTATTTTTATGGGGAAGAGCAAAGGTCATGTAACAAGTTTATAAATAAGAGAATCTTCCAATTATTTTTAGTTAAAGTGAAATAAATCTGTAAGTCTATCTATCTTTTTGTCTTCCTTGTGTGAGTTGTGACCATTTCAACTTTAAATTACTTCCATCAAATTGATATTAGAGTGCAGAGTTTGTGATCATGGCCTCAACAAACAATCAGCCTCCTCTTCACTATCCTCGTCTTACCAAAGAAAATTATGGTAATTAAGCCACTAGACTGAAAAATCTGCTAAGCGCATATGGTGTGTGGACTTTGTCAACATTGGCCATGATGAGCCAAAGGATGAAGCTACCTTGAACTAGAATGAAAGGAATGCCTTTGAGAAGGTACAAACAAAAAATCAATATGCATTGTTAATCATCTATCAAGCTTTAGATGATTCTATATTCGAAAAAATTTCGAACGCCACTACTGTTAAGGAGACATAGGAGATTCTTCACAACATACATCAAAGAGTATAGAAAGTTTAGAAGATTTGCCTTCAGACCTTGAGAGGCGAATTTGAGGTAATTTATATTAAAGAATCTTAATTGATTGCTGATTATTTTACAAGAGTTTTGACGATTGTTAATCAGATGAAAAGAAATAGAAAAGACGTTTTAGATATTCGTATTATCAAGAAAATAGTTTGGTCCTTAGATAAGAAGTATGACCACATCATTGTTGCAATTGAAGAATCCAAAGACTTAAATGCCATGACAATCGATGAGTTTCTAGGTTCATTACAAGCCCATGAAGAAAGGTTTAGAAAGAAATTGAACCGATGGAGGAAGTTCTCCAAATGCAGTTGACCATCCAAGATGAGAAGGAGTAAATAAGAGAACCCACACAAACTCGTGGGACAAACCAAGATTGTGATCGTGGTCGAGGTTGAGGTCAAGGTAGCTTTCAAGGAAGAGGTCGTGGATGAAGTAGATGAGATGCTGCTCAAAGTGACGATAGATATTAGTATCAAAGGGGTGTTCATGGAAGAGGAAAGAACTTGACGAGCCAATGGTATGATAAATCTAAAATTCAATGTTATCATTGGAATAAACTTGGTCATTATGCAACTAACTACTGGAACAAGGAGAGTACTAGAGTAAACGAAAAGGCAAATTTGGTGAATGATGCTGATCAAGTTTTCTAATTAGCATTCAAAAAAGATGAAGGAGGACAAAATGATACGTGGTACTCGGATACCAGTGCAGGCAACCATATATGCTAGAGAAAGGAGATATTTGCCAAGTTAGATGGGATAATAAAAGGGAAAGTCTCTTTCGGTGATAACTCTAAAATTCTTGTTGAAGGCAAAAGTACAATTTTAATTCATTTTGAAGAGTGGTGCATGTTAGTTTCTTACTAATGTTTATTATGTCCCAAAAATGGCAAGCAATATTTTGAGTTTGGGACAACTTCTGGAGAAAGGCTACATTGTTCATATGAAAGATCTTAGTCCTGTGCTAAGAGACTAGAACAATAAACTGATTGCAAATGTAAAGATGTCGAATAACAGAATGTTTACTGTCGATATAAAGAATGAAATGTCTCACTGTCTAAAAGCGTGTGTGGATGATCCTTTATGGTTGTGGCATTTGAGGTTCAACCATCTTAATTTTGGCAAACTCAATTTGCTTTCTCACAAAAAGATGGTTTATAGCTTACCACATAATCATGTGAAGGGTGTATTATCGGTAAGCATTCCAGTACTAGTTTTCCAAAAGAAGCGACTTATTGAGAAAAAAAGCTGCTTGAGTTGATTCATTCTGATGTGTGTGGCCCAATCACTCCTCACTCATATGGTAATCATCGATATTTTGTTACTTCTATTGATAATTTTACTTTGAAAACTTTGGTGTATTTTTTTAAAGAAAAAAAAAAGTGTTTGATACTTTCAATTCAAAAACCTAGCTGAAAATAAGAACGGCTATTTTATCAAAGCTTTGAGGACCGATCGTGGCAGAGAATTCACCTCAGCCATATTCAACAAATTTTGTGAGGTTCATGGTATTCAGCGTTTCTTGACGGCTCTGTATTCTCCTCAACAAAATGGCGTAGCTAAATGGAAAAATAGAACCATTGTTGACATGGTTCGGAGCATGTTGAAGAGCAAAAATTGGTCCAATGAACTTTGGGCTGAGGCTATGTCATGTGTGATCTATCTTCTAAATAGATGTCCCACATTTGGACTTGAAGGCGTAACTCTACAGGAAGCATAAACACGGAGAACACTAAGTGTTTCACACTTGAGAATTTTCAAGAGATTGCATATGCTCATGGGCCAAACCAGAAATCAAAACTGGAAGACATGAGCAAAAAGCTCGTCTTTATTGGGTATCCAAAGCCTATCAATCATTTGATCCTAACACTTTGAAAGTGTACATAAGTAGAGATATCAAGTTTGATGAAGATGGCACGTCGAAAAACAATCAAAAAGAAGAAGCGAATGCTCATGGTGGTTCCGATCAAATGGAGTTAAAGAATCATTTTACACCTTCTTCTCCAATATCTTCTTCAAGTTTTGGGGTTGATGAACCGCTAGTGCCAAGATTAAGGAGATTGTCTGACATTTACAAAGCTACTGATGAGCTTCACCTTATATGTCTTCTTGCATATTGTGAACCACTTGTCTATGATGATGCGGCCAAAAAAGAAAAACGGAGAAAAGCCATGAATGAAGAAATTCATGCCATTGAGAGGAATCAAACATGGAAGCTTGTACCACCCACCTGGGTGGCGTAGTTGGCTTTGGGCCTCCTCCCCCTCACGAAGGGGAGGGGTTCAAAACCCCAGCGTGTCGCAGGGTGACTTACCTGGTGGCACGTGTGTGGTGGCTAGCACGTGTCGCCCCCAGTGGTTTACTCCCGGCATCCGGCCGTGCGGGGTTCCCTAGGTCACCAAAAAAAAAAAAAAAAAAAACATGGAAGCTTGCTGATCTTCCAAAGAACAAGACAACAATTGGAGTCAAATTGGTGTACAAGGCCAAGAAGAACGAGAAAGGAGAAGTGACAAGATACAAAACTAGATTAATTGTAAAGGAGTACAAGCAAAAAGCCATAATCGACTATAATGAAGTTTTGGTCCCTGTCATCCGTATAAAAACGATTAGATTGATCATTTCCATTGCTACTCAAAATCATTGGCGAATTTATCAAATAGATGTCAAATCAACATTTTTGAGTGACATCCTTGAAGAAGAAATTTATGTTGAACAACGCAAGGGTTACGTCGTGAAAGGTCATGAAGACAAGGTGTTGAAGTTGAAGAAAGCTCTACATGGGCTTAAACAAACACCGAGAGCATGGAATTCCATAATTGATGCAAATTTCAAGGCGAATCGATTCTCTCAATGTCCATACAAGCAAGCACTTTATTTGAAGCAAGAAAAAGGTGATGTTCAACTCGCTTCTTTATATGTTGATTACCTTGTTTTTACAAGAATTATTCCAACGATAATTGATGCTTTTAGGGCATCGATGGTGAAAGAATTCGAGATGACCGATAATGGTCTCATGAATTATTTCCAATGAAGCAAAATACCGAGGGGATTTTTATTTCCCAAAAAGGATATGCAGAAAATATCCTTGAAAAATTCAACATGAAGAATTATACTCCGGTCAATACACCAATAAGATGCGGAGCCAAGCTTTTGAAGTTTGATAATGGTGTCGATATTGATTCAACATATTATAGAAACTTGATTGGGAGTTTGAGACACTTGACATGCGTGAGGCCAGATAATATGTATAGTGTTGGAATTGTGAGTCGATATATAAAGAAGCCAAAGTCATCTCATCTCAAGGTTACAAAGAGGATAATTTGGTACATCAAAGGTAATTCTTTGCATGGCCTACACTACTATTGCTCTGAATCTTTCCAATTTGGAGCTTATTCAGATGGTGATTATGGTGGAGATATTAATGATCAAAAGAGCACTACAGGCTTTGTATTTTTCTTGTGTGACACATTTTTCACGTGGTCATTAAAGAAGTAACCCAATGCCACTCTATCATGTGAAGTTGAATATGTAGATGTATCCTCATGTATTTATTATACAATATTGTTGAGAAGACTACTTAAAGATATTCTTATGAAAAAAAAAAAAAAAGCAATTGAGATTCTTGTTGATAATGGTTATGCTATTGCATTGGCAAAAAATTTAGTTTTTGATGAACAAAGCAAATATATCGATATTCGATATCACTTCATTCGAAAACAAGTTAAGGAGAATGAGGTTGAAGTGCTGCATGTGAAGATAGGTGATCAAGTAGCAGACATTTTTACTAAATTTCTCAAGATCAATGCTTTTCGAAAGTTCAAATGCTTGTTTGGAATGATCGTTGGAAGAGAATTTGATTTTAGGGGGAGTGTTAGAAATTAAACCAAATTCATCAGTGCCAATACTTCGACACCAAGATCCCATAATTGATACCAAAGACTATTCGGTGGCTGCATTGAAGAAGAGTCATAATTGCTATATTATATTTAATGAGTCCATTCGTATTTCTAGGTGTAGTGATTATTTCTAGATATATGATGAGATATGGTGAGATATGATATGATATGATGATTGTTTTGTTAGTTTCTAAATCTTATTCGAAACGCTAGCTATTTTTATGGGGAAGAGCAAAGATCATGTAACAAGTCTATAAATAATGACGTCTTGTAATTGTCTTTTTGTTAAGGTAAAACAAATCTACAAGCCTATCTATCTTTTTCTCTTCATTGTGTGAGTTGTGAGCATTTCACCTTCAAATTACTTCCATCGGAGGAGTTCTGTAAAGCTTCCTATTCAAAATGCATGATCAAATGCACAGCCTCACTTTATCAATGGTAGACCCGTCAAACAAGTGGGTCAAACCAGGCTTGGGTCAAATAAAAAATATTCCAATCCAAATTAACCCATTTAACCTATTTTCAGTGATGCAGTAAATTTTCAGCCTGATCTCTGTACTTTGGCCTCTGCCTTGTAGGAGATGGTTGGCAAATCCAGATACACCGGAGTGCAGGGAGGCTTTGTTTGCCCACTGAGGCTGCCTACTCAGACATGCGCAACTTGGTCTCCCAGTAATGTTTGTATCAGTATGGGTGCAGTGGGACATCATTGTTGTGATTTCTACTTCAAATCCTTGCCTTCTAATAGTTCTACGGATTAAAGCCCTTTCTACAAATCAACATGAAATATTTGACGTGCACCATCTGAGATTTCAAAGTGAAATTTCCTGCATTTCTTTACCTCCAAATTACTTTGAACAAGAACTGTCCTGTTCCTATGCCAGCGGAAGTAATATTAAGCATGCTAAATCTCTTCCTCAAGGAGTTCATATTGGCAATATCATTGTTATCGGCACGCATAGGTCTTTTGTGGAAGTTATTTCTATTATTCCTGATCGAGGCCTCCGAGTAATTGCATCAGGGACCATATTGTTAACAAGTATAATGGACACTGTAGTCAGCCGTTGTATCCCCCAGGACGTAAGGCTTCTATTAGTTGACAAGTTATGGGTTCTTTCTGGATTGAGGAATAGAATGCTTCTCCGTTTTGAGTGGCCGACAGTCTCATTAACGAATTCTTCAGAGCTACTCTGTCAGAACTCTTCTAGTAATTCTTGTGGTGGAAATGCATATGCAGCAATGTCAGAGATAAAGGCAAATTATTTCGGCCTAGTTTCACGCTCAAGAGGTTTCTGTGGCTAAAGGACCGTGCGTTTTCAAGGACCTCCTAAGCTTGCCATGATTTCTTGCGAGAGAGCTTTCGGAACGTTCCACGATTATGATTTCCTAAGCTTGCCATGGTTTCCTGCATTTCATTACAATAATACATAAAATTTAGAGGGAAAAAAACATTATTTAAAGAAAAGTGCTAAAATGGTATTTTTAAATTTATTTATTTATCATATGTAGCATTTTTATTACTTCTTTCATAGTAAAAGACTTTTAAAAAAACTAAAACAATTCTTAAAAAAAAAAAAAAGTGAAAAGAGGGAGGGTCGTGGTTGGCCACACCGTTGCCACTGCTCCCATTAGCGACATGCCTAGCCACTGTCGAAGGGGGCCGGCGACCTAGGCGATGGAGGGAGGGTGACCCTTGCCGGCCTAGGCGAGGCTTGGGCAAGGCTTGCCTAGATCTAGGCGGCACGTCAGCTGGGGTTGACGAGGATCACCCAGATCTAGGCAATACCAGCCCTCGCCTGTGGCTAGCGAGCCTCCCTTGCCCCAAGTGAGGCCTTGCCGGCGACCCTCTCTAGGCCCGAGTGAGGGCACGACATCACCCAGATCTAGGCGAGCCTTGCTGGCCCTTGCTTGGCCGGTGATGGTCTCGCCTGGCTAGGCGAGGCCGGCACCCCCCTCCATGTTGCCTATGGCTAGTGAAGTTGCTGGCCTCCTTTGACAGTGGCAGCGGCATTGGTGCCCAGCCACCCGCCCTCCCCTTTTTTTCTTTTTTAATCTTTAATTTTTCTATATTTATATTTTGACTCCTCAAGTACTGAAAATTTTTAAAATTAACCCATGCCTATCGAAATTGCGTGTTAGAATTCCAGACTCGCATGTTGAAACGTATCAAAAAGAGTTGATCACTTGTTGGATTTTTCGACACTCGTTGACCGCATGTCGGACACGTCTTGAAGTGTCAAACATGACACGAAGGCTACCGAAGAGTGTCGGTGCTACACAGATAACAAGGCACAGCCTGTCTTTTACATCGATTTATTTTCGACTTTCAACTCATGTAACTCCAGTTTCTTCGGCTGAGTGCACCAAGGGAGTTCTATTTGTTGCCGAAAACAGTCTAGTTTTGATCTTAGTCCTATCGTTCTGGTGGCTTTTTTTCTTGTTTGATTGCTCTTTATTTCCATTGCATTTGAAGCTCTTTAGTGTCATCCTATATTAGAATTTTCGACAGCGCAAGTATCCGTTACATGAGCCATGGCCTCTACAATCCTGATTTGTCATCACTTGTTATTTCGAATCCTAATTTATTTTCTTTTTTGGACTAAGGAGTCACAAAAGCATTGGCTACTGTCCTCTCTGATCGGTGATTTATTTGACCTAGATCGATGAATTAAAAACATCTAAATACCCCTTCAAAAGATTTATAAAATCTATGATGATTGCACGTTTAGTGCATCATGTCCACTCCCAAAACAACTGGTGATAGAATAAAAAAATTCAAAACTCTTGGCAAGCCCTCCGGTTCCTCCCTGAATTAAAACATGGATTAAAGTTCTGTATTCTACATTTCCAAACAAATAATTGCTGGGTTCAGGGTAGAGTTGCTGGATAATACTAATTCTTTCTTCAGAGTCAAGCCGCAATGGAAGCACTGCTCCTTTTATGCTGTACTAGCGATTTTGACCCCTATATTAATTATCTTTCTTATCTATGACCTGTCATGATTATTATAATCCTAATTAGCGACAAATGTCAATGGAGTCTTTTAACTATGCAGCAAACATAATACTGTCGATATAGTCCTTAAAAAACTGAATATTTGCATCCTAGTTCAAGTACAAGATCTGAAAAAAGGATGTTCCACCTTCTGCCTTTCTGTTCCACGTCCAGAGCGATTCACATCCTAAATAACCTTGCTTGTACGTCCACGGTTTTACTTGCAGCTGTTGCCCAACTAATTCCAGTCAATGCATCAAGAAAAGAGCTGTCATTGCTGTTGAGCAGGGTAGCAGCTAATGATATTCAGCATCTTTTTGAAATGGAAAAATATCTACTTGCAATCAAAAGCTTTTTTTTTTCTTGACTTATGAGCTATAAGAACGTTATCTGTTGCTGCTTCTTAGGTAAAAGGCAATCGCACTTAAAGCTATTTGCTGCCCTTAATGGTCCCCCAGGGATGAATAACTTTGCCATAGATTCATTTCCTTGACTAATCAGCTTATGAAATTGTTATCTGATTCCTGCCTTTTGGCTGTCAAGTAAAGTTTTTCACTGAAAGGCTGAAAGTACTTTCATCTACGGATCTCTCATTATTTTGGATTGCAACTTCCATATGATCGAAAGAAGTAGCCAAAATCAACCTTCTTTTAGTTCAGGAATGAAGTGAACTTTTTTCCACCGCACAGTGATTTTGACACTCCCAAGATTCCCTGTTGGGATATCCAGGATGAACACACGAGTTAGGAAGGACGTCGGGTCTCCTGTTCTCAGGATAAAGTAAGCCACTGTCGTTTTCTTCTCTGTGTCGAAGATCTGTAAGATCCTCCCAACGCACAATGTGGTAGATTGTGGGACAGCTTCCTTTAGAGGCTCTAGTCGTGTCGAGAGAAGCAAATCCAGTAGAGAGAAAGCTTTAGATGCTCCCAACGTGTCGTCGGGAGGCAATGCCCCACTTACAAGAGCGAAGGTATTCATTCGGGATCGCACTAATTTCTCCTTATCTAGCAAAACCCACGAAGGCTTTGTTATAGGAATATTGTTGAAGGATGGAATTATGTGATCCGCTTGTCCTCGGCAAAACTCATGGCGTTACCCTTCATAGGAGGTATAAAAGGCTCCATTCCAGTAACAAGGTATGTTTACTCAGAATTCCCCATCGGATGGTTAGACTGGGCTGATAAAAAGCGTCTCTTGGGTTCATGTACTCTGCACCTGGTAACTCAGGCAGAAAAATATTTCATTCCTGTGTATGTACGGTTGTGAGAAGTAATCAGGGAAAGATAATCGCATGTTGAGAGTTCTGTTTCAAATTGATAGTCAAACCGATGACTTAGGTGTGAATTCTAGTCTCAAGACTTTCTCTTGATTATCAGATTGTTTTAATTTGATTTCAGTTGCTCAGTGGGTGATCATTGAAAAGTAGTGGCCTAATTGCGACATGTGTGAATTCATTACGGTAAGTGGTGATACATCATGACAAGTGTAGCATGTCTTAACATGCGACGATCAAATCATCTTTTAAGGGTCAATGGGCCACCAAGGGATCACATTCCAGTGGAGATACCCATCAGATGGGGGTACTCCGTGATTGACACTCTTTGGGGGAGATTTGAAAGAACTCTTTCCTCGCAAAATTTTGATTAAAGAATGAAAAATCTAAAACATTAAATTTGTAACACATGCAATTGTTCCATAAAATTACTAATTTGGTTATTCTGATTAGTCCAAATTATTTTGAGCCGATTTCTTTTAGCATTAATGAATTTATTGAAAACTCAAAATTCATTTTGACCTCATGTATTAAACAGTTACAAAACGTTGAAAACTGATAACCTTAATTAACGTTGGATTGATGTTTTTAAGCAACTAATTATTGCCGTATAGTCTTGTCACCATTACATGACATTATGGAAGACAAGAAAGAAATAGATTCGTGGGCGAGCCACAACCTTAAATTGAAATTGAGGATTATATATCATTGAACGTTGATATTGAGGATTATATATTATTGAATGAGGCCTTTTTCATAGGGAAAATCATTTAATTCAGAAAGCTAACACCCAACAAAAAAAAGAATTTTGGGACGCCAAGTTTGTTGGTCCCCGATTGATATTGATCTCTCCGGGGCGTCTACATTGGATCCTTGTTGTGCTTACATGCTTCCTCACCAAGGTAAGGGTTGTTTCTAACCAATAGGAGTTGCCTATGCCTATCTGCTAATGCAGTGGGCTGCCAAGCTGCGTTCATTATTTTAATATATCAATATTCGCACATTGTCCCTCCTCATTAAGACAATATATTTTTCAAGCCTCACACCCGACTCTATCCTCTAAGTGTTTTTACATTTAAGAGATCTTGAGGTCTAGACAAGCCCTCGGATGTACCTTTTTAACGCCTTGCTAAGAACGGATACAGAAAATCATTCAATTCAAAAAGCTAGCACCCAACAATCATCAACTTCCAGGACAATAAGTTTGTTGGTCCCCCGTTGATATTGATCTCTCCAAGGGGCCTATCTTAGATCCTTGGTATGGTTATATGGTTCCTCATTAAGGTAAGGGCTATTTCCAACTAACAGAGGCTACCTGTGCCTAACCATTAATGTGGTGGATTGACAAGTAGTATTCATTATTTTAACGTGTCAATGCCCGCATAGCTTGTCCCCTTTATTGGTGTAGTATATTGTTCGAGCTCCATACCCAACTCTACCTTGGAAGTGTTTCTACATCTGAGTCATCCTAACGTGCGGATGAGGGCCGACTTTTTAATATCTGACAAAGGACGGATACAAAAGAATCATTTAATTCAAAAAGCTAACAAGTCAACAATCATTAACTTTCAGGACGGCAAGTTGGTTGGTCCCCAATTGATATTGATCTCTCCATGGCCCATGCACTGTTCGCATGTGGATGTACTGGACATTGATTAAATGATTATTTTAGGACACTTGCTAAGCAATTTAAGTTCTAAAAACCATATTATTTACGTGATGCAGGTGACAGGTGCTTTAAAAATCATGATAATGATGGTTTCAGTGTCACAATCATTATTATATGGCGCAATTTAAGTACCATGATCTTTAAAAAGTACTTTAATCTTTAAAAAGCACTGTAATTAAAGTACTTTTATGACTTAATCTGTTGAAATATATGACGTGGCTTGCAGAAGTCAATTAGATGGAAGCTTATAAAAAAAAAATTGAAACTAAATCAATCGTTCATTGACTATTAGTAGATTTTTGGCTCTACACTTTTTTAATTTGACCAAACGATCGTGAGCCAAAAGAGGAAACACAAATATATGCTCTAGTTTTGCCACTCTTTTTCTTAATTTTGTTAGACTCAAAAACAAAATAATTGAGCAAAGATTCTCTCCAAGTAATTTCGTTTAAAATCACATCAAAAAAGGAAGTAAGCAAATTTTCTTCACCACTCCAAATTATGCATTTGTTTTTTCTCTGAAATTGCTCTATTTTAAGATGAAATAATAACGCTTGGAGCTTTGTGGTACTGTACCAATTCTCTTCGATCAACTGCAAGGATCAATAGTACTACACGTTTGGGAACCAATTTAGCCCCCGATTTCTCAATACGTGAAAAAATAAGTGCATTTAACAAAGTTGTTCCGTAGATTGTGCACCGCACAAATTGGAATGCTTTGTGCCAAAAATATAAGAACGGTCACTTTAAGAAGACTTTATGAACCATCAGTTTAGTGTCAAAATTTTTTGAAAGTATCCAAATCTTATCTCTTACAAATCTCAAAATTCAGGAGCACGAATAGAGAGATCTAAGTAGTTTCTATATGCAATTGTGCAATTCGACTCTAAATAGCTTCCTTAACCCTTTAGACCGTGTTTGGTAGTCCGGATTTATGTTTAGATAGGATTACAAAATATTCTATCTAGTTTGACAACATCTTCTGATTTGGATAAACTCGAATTTACCTTAATATACCCAGATAAAATGTCAGATAAGAGATCTGGGTTATGGGATGGAATAAATCCGAATGGATAATTTTTTTTTTTTAAAAAAAAAGAATAGAAAGAGTGATGGAGTCCGGCTTCGTTGGACCACTGCCATCACAACCAATCATCCTTACTTCCAACCACCAACGCTGTTCAGCCGATCATCCTTCCATGGCCATCTAACCAAAGCGGCTGTCAATGATGAATAACCCAAAATCAACTGGCATGAGAACTCGTCTTTGAAAAAGTAGAAAATGAAAAAAAGAAAAAAATCAAAATGCATGAAGTTTTAGGCATTCTTATGTTGGTCCTGGACGGTGATCACTTGACTTTGTTGTGTTGCTTTGACGAGTGATCCTATCCTTAACTAAAATTTGAGAATTTGAGCTAACAACCGAAAGATTTCGAAGGAGGAGTTCGAGCAAAAATGGTGACTAGTGCTAGCTCAACCGTGCGAGATTACGTCTATAGGATGCTGCAGGATATATCTGGCATGAACATTCTCATTCTTGATTCTCAAACCATAAGCTCCTCTTTGACTCAATCATTTATAAGGGAAATTTCACAATTTCATCGCTTCAGTTTGCGTGTTGTCTCTTGGCTCGTTGCTGTTTGCTGTGGAATTGCTTGACCGAGCAATTGGTAAGGGATGCGATGTTAATGGAATTTGCTGTTTGTGCTGCGGTGAATATTGTGATTCGTAGTAAGCATTGTTAGTGTTGTGTACCAATAGTACGAGCTTCTTAAGAAGGAGGTGCTCTTGGTGGAGGCGGTGGACTCCATTTTCAAGTCTTGAGAATCGACGTCGCATCCCAAGGCGATTTGCTTTCTCTGCACGACGTCGGAAAATGTCCAGCATTTGCGACGCCTGCTTGCCAGCCCTAGATCCGGAGGTATAACCTCTGTCAGCAAATGACATTTTCAAACATTTTGAATCCTATATTAAATTGCACCAAATACGGAATAAGTTTTTTTACAATCCAAAATATATTTGAATAATTTCTTATTATATCTTACCATAATCATATCACAATCCAAGTTCAGATAATCAAACGTCACCTAAAATTGCACTTGATGGCCCAGATAAGAGGCTGGATAAGATCAAAGTTGCCCTATCTAGGACTCGGTGATGCACATTGGATGGGATAAATCCGGTTGTGTCTAGATTGAAACCCAAATTTCCTGGCTTTGAGGGTGGGCTAAGCTTGGATAACAAAACATAGTACACAATAGTTTAAAAAAATAAAATAAAAAAGAAAGAAAGAAGAAAACCAGAGATGTTTCCTACTTTGCTGGCCACGGTTGCGCACCCAACGGTGGTCGCTTGAGATTTTCCATTTTCTCTCACCCAACTGCGGTGGTTTGTGCAATCCTTCGCGGTGGTCATTGATCACCGCGAGGCAGTCGCACCTCCTAGTCACGGTAATTCCAAAAGGTTGTGCCAATTTTAAGACTTACAGAACCACACGCGAACTCGACCCAAAAAGTTTTTTCACGCGATGATGACATCGTTAATCCATGAAACTATTTTAGAATAAATTGTCCATCGCGCGTTATACTAGATGCTAAAAATGTCAAACATGAAAATAATTAATAAAGAATGATTCGGTGACATCACATCGTTGTGTAACTTTATCACAATCAAGTCCATCTTGCGGCAATTGCAGGATGTCATATCCATGGGTGGGATCCCTATTACAGCTTCCTCAAGCATGTAAGTTTTAAGACGGGTCTCAACATATTAGAACCTTCCATTGGCTATTAGTGTATAAGCATTTATTAACCAATGAATTGAAGATGTCTCGCAATATGAGAGGTAATTCTTACTGTCTATGTTGTGAATCCAACGTTACATGTTCTGCAAGATTGTCCAGTCATTAGGAACATTTGAGTTGATCTCATCCCACAAAATTGTCTTGAAGAGTTCTCCATGAATGTTTCTCATTGGTTGAAATTCAACTTGGCTAACGTGGGGAGATCTTACTCCCACTTTGATTGGAGTACTACTTTTGGTATGAGCATATGGCTTTTTTGGCAATGGCGAAACAAGTCTCTATCTCAAGAAAGTTTTGTTTTTCCTTCCAATCCTATACAAGTAATTCTTTCGCACATGAAGGAAATCATTCCTTTGCCCATCATCAACATGTCTATAAGTGGATCACATACTTCTCCCATTATGGTTGCTTGGGATCCTCCTCTACTAGAATAGATTAAATTGAATATGGATGGAGCGTCTAAAGGTAATTCTGGACTTGTAGGAGTCGAGGGATTATTCCGTACTAAAGGGGGAGACTGGCTTGGGGTTTTACCTCATTTTTTGGAATATGTTCGTCTCTATAGGCTGATGGGCACTATAGATGAGACTTATCATTGCAAAGCAACAAGGTTTCCACAAACTCTTCATTGAGATGGACTCCAAAATTATTACCGAACTTGTTAACCTAGAGAGAGTAGTGGATGGTACTGGTCTAGCACTACTTAAGAATATCATATGGTTATTAAGCTCCCATTTTGGGCTCAAAATTCATCATATTTTTCAAATAGGTAATTGGCCTGTTGATATACTTGTTAATGTTGGTATAACGAAGCGTTTGAATATTACGTTTTACCCGTAATTGCTTAGAAAATTATCTTATATTTTGCTTAGTGATAAAACTAGTATTAAAGATTTAAGATGTTAATTTTTCTTAATTTTGTACATTGTATTCGTCAAAAAAAAAAAAAATTAAAGTTTTAAGACAGGCCAGTGAGAGGATTCCTAGCCACAAAATAGTTTGGTCCTCACAGCGCTCAAACCCTTTTCAGATTCATGTCCCATGAACTTTTTGAGGTTGGCCTTACATAATTGTAGCTCGTCTTTTCGTTGTGCTTTACGATAAGACCACACGTCAAGTCAATTTTGAGATTTGCCGTAGCCAACACGATGACAACGAAGTACGCTACCGAACGAGTATAATAAAAATATATTTATAAAGCAACGTCAAAAAAGATATTTAAATCGGTTATTATACGTAATAATAATCGGCCACGACTTCACACATTGATTTTTTTTCCTTCAAAAAGCTTAACACATCTAACACCTCTAACTATTGGTTGGACACGTGAGCTCATAAGAGAATTTTGCATAAATTTAGGGCTGTTCGATGCAAGTGAGAAAATAAGTGATGAAAAAAAGGATAAAAAAGGTTGTCTGAGGACAATTGAAATATAATAATTTTATATTATAAATATTTTTTTATCAAAGAAAGAACAATAGTTGTTAGCAATTGGCAAGTTCTAATTGCTATCAATCATTTTACTATTGGATGAATTAAGAGACCTGTCTTTACTTATCGCATTTTTCATTTAATCAAATTTATTAAGTTAATGCTAATTAAGGTTATGAAACAAATACAATCTTATCAAATGGGCCTTTAGTTCATAAATGATGTGGTAGATGCAACTAGTCAGACTAAATGAGCTATATAGATAAATGGGATCCACTGTGAATGTCACGGATTCCTGAATAATGATTGACTTGGTCTAATAAGGGGCTGGTGGGGAACTCATTGAGATATGTTTAAATCTAAATATGTTCATACCACGAAAGAACTCTAAATTAGTATACACATATGACAAATTTACCATAAATTAATTTTTTGATCATAAAAAACCAAAAACTATTACTTTTGTGATATATTTATTCCTCATTAATTTCCATTAAATTGGATCACTACCATACCAACCAAAAAAAGAAAAATAGATTACTTTCACGAAAAATCACAAATCGGTATACTTGTAACAAATGAGAATAAAAACTCATATCAATATATAACTGTCGTCCAACTCAGAAATTTGATAATAAAATTTTTTGAAAAACTAATGGAAGACAAATTTATCATAAGTGTATTATTTTGGAGTTTTCATGATCTTTACCTAGACTCAATATAGGATGGAGTACTTTCGTTTCAATGTCTCAATCGTGCTAATTATCGATTCATGTGGAAAAGGTTAGTTGTGAATAAATTCACCGTTCAATGAACTCCTGGTGTTTGACTCATGGAGACATTAGGATACGTGATTGAAGATCTTGTTGGTCCGCCTATACCACACTCGATCAAGCCTCACTAATAAGCGTGTACTTATATGCCGGCCATGTAACACAAAATAAAGTGGAGATGCTGAAACATCATTTTCAAAAAGAAAAAAATGAAAAAGAAAGAAACAAGAGCCACGTATGAAATCGCCCCATATATACCCACTCCAAGGCTTAAGGGCATACTCACCACACAAAACATTCCCATTCTTGTGTTTCTTGGAAACTTTCAGTACTAAACAACCATTACATTCGCAAAGAGGCAGAGAGAGCTAAAAAGAATGAGTGAATCGCTATGCAGCGGCGGCGGGATCTTCCAAGCCTTAAACGGCCACGTCTCCGGCAACGGGACGCAGGCTCTGGTCCTGTCCCATGGCTTTGGGGTCGACCAGACCGTTTGGCACCATGTCGTGCCGTTCTTTGCATACTTCTTCAAAGTGGTGGTCTACGACTTGGCCTTTGTCCACCCGGGCGTGTTCGGCGCAGCCGCGAGCAAGTACTCGGACCTGGGGGGTTACGCCGAAGACTTGGTGTGCCTTCTTGACGGGCTGAAGGTGAAGAGGAGCATCTATGTCGGTCACTCCATGTCGGCCATGATCGGGTGCTTGGCCGCAATACGCAGGCCGGACCTCTTTGAACACCTTGTGCTGCTCGGTGGATCTCCAAGGTAGGCTCTCTCTCTCTCTCTCTCTCTCTGTAGAAACATATGTTGTAAGTTGTTGATTTAACGAATGGAGTTAAGCAGGAAGAACATTTTTTGCCTTTCTTGACAACCTTTTTCCATGCATTTATGTTGAGTTGTACTTCATATCTTGCATATACTGCAGTCAGGTATACTGTCCGTAGATTCACATGCACACAGAAATAAACACTGTATCCCAAATGTCATGTTAGGATTACAAAGAATTACCATTTGAGAAATACTTATTTAACTATTCTTAAGTTTTTTGCCACAAAAAAAAAAAAAAAAAAACAACGTTTAATTAAACATTATTGTAGGGTCCATTCCTTCAAGAATTTAAGATTCATAGTATGTTGTTAAAAAATTACCATTTGAGAAATGCTTATATAAGTATTCTTACGTTTTGGGCCAAAAAAAATAAAATAAAATGATAAACAATTAGAAATCATTGTGGGGCTCCTTTAAGAATTTATAACTAATAATATATTGTTATTCTAATAGTAGACTAAAGACTATTATATTAGTAAAACTCTCACTATTTTGCATGACACTTATTTTTTTCAAAAAAGAAAAAGAAAGGGAAAAATCGATATAGATTGTGTTAAATTTCCCACACGTGTCACCTTGAGTTATCCGCATACATGTCCCTCGGCAAATAGCTTGAGCGCTACAAAAAAGCTGATTGATCTTCTAAAATCATTTAATTTACAAATATTTTTGAATTACAGGTACCTCAACGCCGAAGGATACGTCGGAGGCTTCGATGAAACAGCGATCAACTCGCTACTCCAATCGATGCGCGCGGATTACTTCGGTTGGGTCCATGATTTCGCTCCGAAAGTAATAGCCCTGAACAACACGAGCGCACTGATGGAGTTCGAGCGCAGCATGGGAAGACTGGAGCCCGAAATCGCGGTGAGCGTAGCTAAGACCGTGTTCCTGAGCGATGTGAGATGGGCTCTGCCGAAAGTGCTTGTCCCGTGCTCCATCATTCAATCCCAAGAGGACGTCGTCGTGCCGGTGTCGGTCTCGTATTACATGAAGAGCGAGATTGGGAATGGTTCCTCCGAGGTGAAAATACTGAGGACCCAAGGCCACCTTCCAATGCTCACTGCTTATCCTTTACTTCTGGATGCCTTGAAGGGGACAATTGTAACTTCACTCGACGTCCGGTTTGCATGAAGGAGAAGAAATCATAATCTTGCCTCAATATTTAGTTGGGAACAATATTAACCAATTTATTTTTAGTTAAGTTAGTGCGAAGGTGATGTTTATATTGAAAGGCTTTTCTCTGATTCGAGACTGAGAAAAGCACGAACATCTTGACGATGGTTCAATCCCGATCCTCTTTTTTATCTATCATATGTATTTTTCATTTTATATATTATAATGAAAATACACTCTTGGTCCCCTTACCTCATCGATGGGTCTACTTCGGTTTCTTAAACTTTTTCATGCAATTAAGTACACAATCTCGTTTGATTTGTGTCTGTCTGCTATCTACTGCCAGTTATTTGCATGTCCCTCGTTAAATGTTTTCGGGAGCGATGGGGCTCGTTACATCTAGTAGCGGCGGACCGCTGCCGCTCATGATCAAGCCGTCGCGCAAGCTGGGGAGGTCAATGAGGACCTAAGAGCCCTTGCCTAGATTGCTGGCGGTGGTCCGATCAAAGGGCCGCCATTGGGCCTGGTGGCAAGGGCGATAGCCCTCGCTCAAGTAATAGCGACGGCTAGCTGGCCTTCTCAAATTGGAGGGCCGGAGCACCTTCCACCCTCTGGCCGTTCTTCGCTTCTCTCCGCTTTTCTCCTATCCAACGTATAGTAGAATTTGCAGTAGTGGATCATCTATGGACTTCGCAACTCGACGCTGATGCTTGTCGATGATTCCTTGAAAGTTATCTATAACCCTTAAACGCAGCTGTCAATTTAACCGCATCTCTCAAATTTGTAAACTTGCACCAAGTATCTAACTAACCGATCAAGCCTCGTTACTTGTTGTTGTTGTTGTTGTTGTTGTTGTTGTTTTTTTTTTTTTTTTTTTTTTTTTTTTGTGACCCAGGGAACCCCGCACGGCCGGATGCAGCCTCGTTACTTGTTGATTACAAAGAATATGTTATTTTTTTGGCATAAATGCTTATATATTCGAATTGGATCAAAGGTCTTGTCTGGAGGCTCAATTGAAACACCATTAGAATATCGATTTGGAAACTTTGCCATTGTTCTCTATAATATTTTAGAGAAATGACTGTATAACTGTGTAATAATATCAGTCATACCTCAACCACAAGCGTTATGGATGGCAAAATAACCATAAAAATCATGTGAGGACCCATCTCTGACCTTGTGGCCAGCATTTCTACCATGACACTGTTACATTGTTATGTTAGAGGTGCTCAATATTTTAGGATCTCAAGAGAGAGCGAAAGAGAATCGATAAAAGTTATATTTTTACTTGATTGAATTGACTTTATACTTTATCATAGACGAGTATTTATACTTGAACAATATGTATAATAAAGGAAATTAATTACCTTATAATACAATGAAATATCAAATAAAAACTCCGATATCTAATAATATCTCTAACAACATTCACTATTAGAACATTCTGTAATATCAAATGATGTTCTTCAACATCTTTGCACAATTTTTCGTAAGTGCTCAGCCAAATCTCTTTGAACTTCATGAGTTGCTTATGATTTCTATGTCAATGGTGTTCAACTTCTTTGGAGGTGACGATGCCTTTGGACTTTAGGAAGACTCCAAGCGCTTTGGGTTAACCACAATTTCCTTGACTTTTCAAAATCGAAACTGAAAAGAAGCGCTAATTTCAAGAATCCATCCCTTGTTTTAGAGCCTTCCCCTTCCCTTGGGCGTGGTGCTTTATTAGAATTCAAACCTTAAATCGTTCTAGGGTTGTCACTATCATTTCTTAGATCGATTGAGAATTTAAAGTTCTAGTTGTTTGGGGAAGTTGATCAATCACCTAGAGGTTGATCAATCACCTAGAGGTTAACTGGTCTATTAAAATTAAGTATCTAGGCTGGAAACTTCAGTTACGAATGTAAAAGGATTAGTACCCCACATAGCCCTTTTGGTGCAATATTTCTTGGTTAAGTTCTGTCGTGCAATATCATGTCCTAGTTCTAATACATATATATTCCTATTTGGGGTGTTACAAATTAAATACTTCATTGCCCGCCATTAGGTGAAATTGCCACGTCATGAGACAGATGACGTCTCGACTCCATCGTGCCGCATGTGATTAGTGTCCTTTCAAAAATATACAATGCATGCAAAGCAAATGGATGAATCCAATCCCCATTAATATGAAACAACTAAAGGGGACAAATCCATCCCAGGAAAACAAAATTCAAACAAGCGGGCATGAATCCAATGAGATACCCTAGTCTTTTCTGCCATCTACTGCCAATTATTTGCTTGTCCCTCGTTGATGGTTTTCGGAGGCGATAGGGGGCTCGTTACTTCTAGCGATGGCCGGCTGCTGCCGCTTATGATCAAGCCGTCCGCGCGTGCTGTTTCACGAACTGAGGATAGCAACGAGGACCTGATAGCCCTTGCCTAGATTGGTGGTGATGGTCTGATGGAGGGCCGCCACCGGGCCTGTGGCAAGGGCAGTAGCCCTTGCTCGAGTAGTAGCGATGGCTAGCTGGCCTTCGCGAATTGGAGGGGCGGACCACCTTCCAACCCCTCACCGTTCTTTATTTCTCTCCCCTTTTTTCCGATCCAACACATAGTAGAATTTACGGTAGTTGATCATCTATGGACTTCGTAATTCGACCCTGTTGCTTGGCGATGATTCTTTACCTGTTGTCGGTAACCCTTAAACACGGCTATCAGTTTAGCCCCCTCCTTCAAGTTCATAAACTTACACCAAGCTTTTGACCAACCAATCAAGCCTCATTACTTGTTGAGTACAAAGAGTTTGTTTCTGACTAACTAATCAAGTCTCGTGACATTCCAATCAGTGTCGATCGTCCTAAGTAGCATGGCCTGTACTAATGTAGATGATTTTTAATTTTTTTTTTTTTTTTACATCTTCTGAATTTGTTTCTTTTTTTTCCATTTTTCTCTTTCCTTTCTCTTTTATCTTTTTTCCTTATTTCCCTCCGCCGATCACTAGCCTCAACGATGGCTGATGAGGAGGAGGGCTAGGATGCCTCATTGGCCACAACTGAGGTCGGCCCTCACCAGATCTAGCAAGGGGACCCTCAGCCAGCCGTGACACCCTCGCTAGAAGCCGATGAGAGCCGCCGAGGGCGTCTAGTAAGCAATTATTTAAAAGTATGTGGATTACGAAATTTCCCTTTTTTTACACATTCGTACTTCAAGGAACAAGATGCTAGTTTGGCATCGTGCTTTCCCCTTACGTGCACATTTGGAAGTGGCCTAGTCAAAGATCTATGCCATGGGGGCGCAAATTTTTTTTATTATGGGTTGTTTTAACGATATAAGAATGTGAACTATATTATTAGAATGCATTGTTGTGAACTATATAATGTGATTTTTTTTTTAATGGTATGCACGATAATGTGATCATGTCTTGGATATTGTTCAAAGTTAGGTCTCATAATATCAAAAAAAAAAAAAAAAAAAAAAAAGAGGTGGGTCTCAAAATAAGATTGACTGCTTTTTTTTTTTTTTTTTTTTTTTTTTTTTTTTTTTCTCTCCTAGTGCTTAGAAACGATGCTCCTCAAAAAGTGTAAAATGTCCTGTGTAGCTTATCCTTGTGTATACCGATTTAATGTTGCACTGGTTAATATTATAAGATACACTCGTTCAAGTGATAAATACAAAACTACTTTGGTAGTCATCCATAATACCTTAAAATGAATTTCAATTTGCCAAAAATACACAACGTTTATGTTAAACTTCATCCTTGATAAATCAAGAAAGCAAAAATCTTCAATAGACCTAATACGTCTTTGAGCCACATGATTGCAAATACTTGCTTATCACTTGGATTATTCTATGTGCATATAGGTATAGACATACCTTCTAGACACTTGCAAACGTTAGATATAAATCCACTTTGTGTTTGACACGGAGCATGTCTAAATTAACTATGAGAGTCACACTTTCCACTCTGTGCCTAAAGTCTCACATGACGTATGTGGAAGAGACTATATGCCTACATTTGTGATTGGTGGACCTTAATTGAATCAAAAGTTTGGATGTCTTTTGTTAGGGAAATCCTTTATGATGTTTTAAATATGACAAAATAAATCAAAGGCTACTGACGTGTTTAATTGTTGAGTAACAGACTATGCAGATGATAAAACATGTATAGGATATTATCAAAGTCTATACTTGGAAGAACCAGAAGACAGACTCTGTACTGAAGCTAAACTTATTCAAACTGCGTTCAGACCTTAAAGCTAAATTTGTTTAGATTGTAAAGTCTAGTCTGAAGACTTCCAGACTATACCATCAAAGTCTGAAGACCGCCAGACTTTAAATTAAAAGTCTGCCCACGCTGACGAATTCCAGACCGAACGCTATAAATAATGAAGACGAAGACAGATTTAAGTTTATTTTCAATTCTTCAAAGCCTTGGTTTATTACAAAATGTATAATGGCTAGTGATCTGATTTGGATTCTACATCAAGATAGATTTGATTGACTCAATCTAATTAATTGACAATTAGAGCATGAAGACAAGAACTTTCTAAACGAAGAAACTCTACTTATGGAAATCAAGATTCTGTTTATATGGACGATCAGGATCAATTTGGGATTCTACTTTTGTCACTCAACGGCTACCAAATCTTCTAGATACAAATCTGTCCAATGGATAGATTGGAAGACGATTCTTAAGATATTGTCCAATAGCTAGTTTGGAAGTGGAAAAGTACTTAAGAAGATCAAGGACCGATGAGCAAGTAAGAGACGGAGCGCAGAATTTACAATTTCAAAATCTGAGCTAACTTTGATCATACACTTGTCTCTTGTAAGCTAAACATTTGTGATCACGAGAGAAATACCAAAAGAGTGACTTAGTGAGATAGTGTGATCTACTACTAAGTATTTGTACTCAAAGTTGTAATCTCTTATTGATTGCATAGTGGAATCCAGTAGAAGGCTGTTAGCGTGGGAGAGTGAACGTAGGCTTGATCTAAGCCAGACCACTATAAACCTTGTATTGTTATTATCTTCCCTCAACTCCTTTATTTTGTTCGTAGTTTTATTTAACTGCTAAAGTCTGAACTCGCTCAAAGTTTGTTATTCTTTAGACTCAGTTTCAAAAGTTTGTTGTTCATCAGACTCAGTTTCAAAGTCTAATCCTTATTCAAACTTTGCTCGAAATTTATTTTATTCCGCGCTTATTTGTCAAGGTTTATTTCAAACACCTATTCACCCTCTTCTAGCTGTTCATACTAACCTTTTTCATCTTTATCACTCACTATAGGGATAAAAAAAGAGAGAGAAATTTAATTTATACCAACCCCAATTAGTTTGCTCTACAATGTAACTTGATGGAATGACTTTTTACGATGGTATACCCTTGGCATACGACCATTGTAATGTGACTCAAGAAGGTGGGTCTCCGACTTAAGGGGCTCTCGATCCCTCAATCCAATGAAAAATCAAATTACCATTACATATGAGTCTAAGTCGCCATCTTTGGTTTTTCTTTTGGCACAATATTTCTCTTTTCTTCCACTTTAGATATGTTCTAAGTCATCATCTCTTAAAATAGATAGACAAATAATTAGAGAATGAGCAAGATGTCGATCAGAGATAAGAGGGTAGTTCGATATGCCAATGCTGAAAAGATTAGTAATCATTTCTTTAACGAGATACCCCTATTTATTTATAGATGACATTGGAAAGAGATTAATACTAAGTTTTGGATAGACGATAAAATATTACCAAAAAAGAAAAAAATTGTAGGAAAAATTGAAATATCTCTGTGAAACAGGGCGAAATTGGAATATCAGTATTTTATTTGGCATCTAAGCTATATTGGATTCTATTAATTAATAATTTTAAAAATGAACCAAAGCATCACGAAACAGATCATTCCATGGTCCGGACAAAGTCTGGTGATTCTTTGCTTGTTTTAATTGGTATGGAAGAAAAGTTACGTGCCTTGGAGCTCCCAAAAGCTTGTTTTAAATTAAATTATAGAAACTGAGAGAGCCTTTTGGTTCAAATGGCTGAGGCAGAATTAGCCTTTGATACTTCTCTGTTGTTCCATCTTTCTTTTTATTGATCTCTTGGGATGCCAACTTGACCTTTTCTTCCGGTTTAATCAGTAATTCTTTTCACATCCTTCATATTATTCTGAATCATCTCTAAAAATGAATTACCGAGTGAACCATATAAAAAGGGAAATATATATATTCGAACTTAAATCGTTAGCAATGCGGGGATTCGATCTCTCGATCACATCGAAACAGGAGAGAATGAATACCAATGCGACTGCCCATGGGTGGATTTATTTGAATGCATTGTTTTTTTTTTTTTTTTTTTTTTTTTCATTTGGATGCATTGTTACGAACTATATAATGTGATTTTTTTTTTTTTAATGGTATGCACGATAATGTGATGATGTCTTGGATATTGTTCAAAGTTAGGTCTCATAAGATCAACCAAAAAAAAAAAAAAAAAAAAAAAAAAAAAAAAAGAGGTGGGTCTCAAAGTAAGATTGACTGCTTTTGTTTTCTTTCCTAGTGCTTAGAAACGATGCTCCTCAAAAAGTGTAAAATGTCCTGTGTAGCTTATCCTTGCGTATACCGATATAATGTAACGGTTCTAATGGTAGAAGTCACGGTTGCACTGGTTAATATTATAAGATACACTCGTTCAAGTGATAAATACTATTTTGGTGGTCATCCATAATACCTTAAAATGAATTTCAATTTGCGAAAAATACACAACGTTTATGTTAAACTTCATCCTTGATAAATCAAGAAAACAAAAATCTTTAATAGAACCTAATACATCTTTGAGCCACATTATTGCAAATACTTGCTTATCACTTGCATTATTTTAAGTGCATATAGGTATAGACATACCTTCCAGACACTTGAAACGTTAGATATAAATCCACTTTGTGTTTGACATGGATCATGTCTAAATTAACTGTGAGAGTCACACTTTCCACTCTGTGCACGAAGTCTCACATGACGTATGTGGAAGAGACTATTTGCCTATATTTGTGATTGGTGGACCTTAATTGAATCAAAAGTTTGGATGTCTTTATTACTCACTACGGAGAAAAAAAGAGAGAGAGAGAGAGAGAGAAATTTAACGTATACCAACCCCATTTAGGTTGCTCTACAATATAACTTGATGGAATGACTTTTTTACGATGGCATACCCTTGGCATACGACAATCGTAATGTGACTCAAGAAGGTGGGCCTCCGACTTGAGGGCTCTCGATCCCTCAATCCAATGAAAAATCAAATAAACATTGCATATGAGTCTAAGTCGCCATCTTTGGTTTTTCTTTTGGCACAATATTTCTCTTTTCTTCCACTTTAGATATGTTCTAAGTCATCATCTCTTACAATAGATAGACAAATAATTAGAGAAGGAGCAAGACATCGATTAGAGATAAGAGAGTAGTTCGATATGCCGATGCTGAAAAGATTAGCAATCATTTCTTTAACAAGATAAACCTATTTATTTATAGACAACGTTGGAAAGAGATCAATACTAAGTTTTGGATAGACAATCAAAAAATACCGATTGTAGGAAAAATTGAAATATCTCCGTGAAACAGGGCGAAATTGGAATATCAGTATTTTACTTTGCATCTAAGCTATATTGGATTCTATTAATTAATAATTTTAAAAATGATGAACCAAAGCATCACGAAAGAGATCATTCCATGGTCCGGACAAAGTCTGGTGATTCTTTGCTTGTTTTAATTGGCATGGAAGAAAAGTTACGTGCCTTGGAGTTCCCAATAGCCTGTTTTAAATTAAATTATAGAAACTGAGAGAGCCTTTTGGTTTAAATGGTATGACGCAGAATTTGCCTTTGATACTTCTCTGTTGTTCCATCTTTCTTTTTATTGATCTCTCGGATGCCAACTTGACCTTTTCTTCCGGTTTAATCAGTACTTCTTTTCGCATCCTTCTTATTATTCTGAATCATCTCTAAAAATGAATTGCCGAGTGAACCATATAAAAAGGGTAGAATACATACATACATACATACATACATACATACATACATATATATATATATATATATATATATATATATATATATATATATATATATATTGAGGGTCCATTTGTTTTAAGGAAGAACATGATTTAAGCAAATTACTTACACAAGTAAAGAATAGACAAGAACCTGCTGGATCTTTGAAGTAATGTCGATTCTTTGTTATTTCCAGGAAAGTAAGATAAAAGAAGGAAGAAAGCATATTCGTGTTTACCTGCAGGTCACTCGTAAGAAAAGTACCTCTCTTTCATCCTATTATAAGTAAGTTCTCATCATAGCAAGTAGCAACTACCTCACAAAAGGAAGAGATCGTGTGTTCGTTTTCTTCTCAAACCAAAAGAAAGAGTCAGTGTCCTCATCCCTCAGCATGGCTGAATCACTCCTTTTCAGCATTGCAGAGGGTGTGCTAGGGAAGATAGCCTCACCGGCGCTCCAAAAAGCCATCGCAATTTTCGACTTTGAAAATCAGATTCGGGAGCTTAGAGAGACGTTGATTGCCATTAAAGCAGTGCTGTTGGATGCGGAGGAGCAGAAGGCGAAGAGCCACCGTCTGCAAGTGTGGTTAGATGGGCTCCAACATGTATTTTATGATGCGGAGGATGTGCTCGATGAACTCGAGTGCGAAGCCTTAAGGAAGCAGGTGATAAGTCACCATGGGGGCATCAAAGGGAAGGTACTCCAGTTCTTTTCCCTCTCTAATCCACTAATACTCCGTGCAAAACTGAGTCATAAAGTCAAGGAGATAAGGGAAAGATTATCCAGAATTTCTACTGAGAAAGATCAATTCGATCTTAATGTGCGGGGTGTTAACAATGGTGGGGCACATATGCACTCACGAGAGATGACTTACTCCTATGTAAACAAGTCCAACATCATTGGAAGAGATGCTGATAAAGAAAAGATAATTGAGATGTTAATGCAGCCGATAGATGACGAAAACCTCTCAGTGATTCTCATTGTAGGAATAGGAGGTCTGGGCAAGACGGCCCTAGCTAAATTAGTTTACAATGGTGATAGTGTGAGAGAGCAATTTCAGTTGCGAATATGGGTGTGTGCGCCAAAGGACTTCGATTTAAAGAAAATTATTGAAGGAATTATCAAAGAGGCAACTGGTCAGAGTTTGAGTAACTTTGATATTCAACAATTGCAAACCCATTTGCAAGACACCATCAAAGACAAGAAATATTTACTTGTCTTGGATGATGTATGGAGCAACGACCGCCGTAGATGGAAAGAATTGAGAGATTTGTTAAGCGTAGGAGTTAGTGAAAGCAAGATAATTGTGACAACACGTAGTTTAGAAGTTGCTTCTATAATGGGTACTCATCCAGCACATAATCTAAAAGGTCTTTCTGATGAAGACTCTATGACCTTATTCAAAAGATGGGCATTTGACAGGAAGGAAAAGGAGCCTCGTCCTGAACTCCTTGAGATTGGAAATGATATTGTTGAAAAATCACTAGGAGTGCCTCTCCTTTTGATAATTTTGGGGAGTCTACTTCATGCAAAGGACGAGGAAACGTATTGGGCATATATAAGAGATAGCAAAACATGGGAGTTAGTGGAAGTAGAAAAGGACATTCTACCGGTCCTTAAGCTTAGCTACGATGATTTACCATCTCACTTAAAACAATGTTTTCTTATCTTATCACTTTTCCCCAGAGGAACAAAAATTTTGGCCAATGCCTTAGTAAGGCGATGGATGGCTTTTGGACTCATTAGTTCGACAAGGGAAAAACTGGCAGTGGAAGACGTTGGTGTTGAGTATGTCAAAGACTTGTGGAGGAGATCTTTGATCCAGGATGTTGAGGAGACCGAATTACGATTATCATTTGAAGTGCACGATCTAGTCCATTCTCTTGCAATGAGAGTGGCAAAAAATTATTGCTCTATTGTTGATTTTAATACTACGGAGATTTCAGAAAGAGTTCGGTATGTTTCCATCCCTACTACTTCATTAGACGAAATTCCAAATTACGATGGAGTCCCACCTTTTCTGAGAAAGAAAACTGCAAAAAGGTTGTGTGCAATTATGTTTCAATACGAAGTTGATGATGGAGTCATTACTAGAAACTTTGAAGAACATGCATCTCCAAGTGTAGCCACTTACGGCTTCTCGATTTGTGGTCTAGTAGCTTTGAAGAGCTGCCAAGTTCCATATGCAACTTGAAGCAATTGAGATCTTTACTTCTTTTTGGGAACAAGCAATTGAAGAAGCTACTAGATGCAATTTGTAAATTGCAGAGCTTGCTAGAGTTAAACGTCAATGGTTGCACGAAGCTAGGCGAGTTGCCCAAAAACATGAAAAGGCTTGTCAGTCTTAGATTTCTATTCATGACAACGAAGCAAAAGAGTTTGCAAGAAAGCGGAATACAATATCTTAAAAACTTGCAATTATTGGGACTCAACGCATGCCAAAATCTCCTAGTTTTGTTCGAAGGTACCTGCCAACTAACTCGCCTTCGATCATTGGTAATTGAAGATTGTGGGAGACCAATATCGGTCCCTTTTGAGGAATTAACCTCCCTAGAGCGTTTGAGTAATGAAGGTATCTCGCTCATGTTGATCCCAGAGAAAAAGTCCAGCTTTCCTTCGTGTCTTCGTGTTCTGTCAATAACAAAATTTCGAGCAAGTTATGGAGCTGCTTCAGTGTCTCAATGAATGTACCTGCACTTTGGAATCATTTTCCGTCTATGATTGCCGGAGCTTCATGGCAATACCCGAATGGCTGCCTAATCATACACGTCTCAAGGAAATTCGCTTGATCCGATGTCCCAACTTATCATCTATGCCGCAAAAAATCCAATCCCTTGCTGCCCTCAAAGAATTACGCATCGAACATTGTGGTGAATTGAGCAGAAGATGTCAACAAACAATTGGCGAGGACTGGTCCAAAATTGCTCACGTTCCTCAAGTCCAACTTGATCTTAAATGTGTACGATGGACTGAGTGGTAGGTACACTTCAATCTGCTTCGCTCCTCATTTCTTCCTCGTTCTTAGATGTAATATAGCCATGTATATTGAGACTCCCTTCTTATATATTTCTTTTTCAAACTTCCTCACTTGACAAATGTTAGGATTAGAGAATAATGCATTTTGCACATTCATAATATTGACAGCTTAGCTATATGTTTGGACAACTTTTGACAAATCTCAATTCCCAAATTTCCCGTGGCATATTGAAATTGAGATTTGATTCCCTATGATGAAATATCATTTTCTCAATTAACTTGGAAATTCGAATCTAACGTAATATTTTGAAAGTATACTTTTTCTTTTGATGCTTATTATTGTAGAAGGATGAAAATTTTCCAGATTCACTACTTTAGTACCATCAGCGCTTTGTTAAAAAATAATGTGGGCCATCAAACATTGTGCACAACATATAAAAAGTATGGTTCCATGTGTTATTTCGCATGCATATCTTGTCGGAGTCATGATTCTATTATTTAAAAAAATTTGAGAAAAACTTTTAAGAGCCAAAGTTTCCACATATTTTTATATGAAACAAAATTTCTAAATTAGCTTTTATAGAAGGAATCTTACACCCATATATAAGTTGATTTTGATAACTATTGAAAATTATCTGGGTAAATAGAATATTCAACAATGACAAATTTGCATGACATCATTATGTTATAATTACGTCAAGTTCATTCTTTTCTTATGTCTTTTCCTTTTCTTTCGAGTGCAGATAAACTTCCACAGTTTATTTGCCATGCTACGTGAATCTCTGGAATTCGAATGTGTACTCAGCTATTCCGTCATGAAGACGATGATTGTTTGAGATTATGCCTATTACTTTCTCTCCTTTAATAAGTGTTGTCTTTATTATTTGCTTGTGTTTGTATAGCAAATTTCTCTATTGACAAAATACCTTATTCGTATTGCATGCTATCTTTATTTGAATTTGTTGGAACAATATTTATCTCTTATTTATGGACAAGGAATGAAATCATGCCGCATAAATTAGTGCCGGTTACTAAATCGTTTTAGAATTGCTCCTGTTGAAGGGTTTCCTAGGGATAATGCATTTAAAACCATATCCTTTTCGTTTTTAATTTGTCTTACTTCACTTCTACATAGGAAGATCATGTTTTTCTTTTTCTTTTTCTCCTAAGAGTGGACTTATGAATATGAATGCAACAAATGCTAATTACACGAGAAAAAAGTTATTATTATCAGTGTTGACACATAAATTTTACCCTTATTTATTTAGAACTTAATCGTATAGAAAATTATAGATTAGTCCCCGAAGAAAAGAAAGTGAAAAGTAAAATGAATTGTTCTTTATTAAAATGCATCATGTTTTCGTTAAATTGCGTGGCATATAGACATACGGAGTATTTGCATTACTAGTATTCAAATTAAAATAAAATTATTTTAAAAAAATCAAGTGCCGGCCTGGCCTTCTTTCTTTTCCGTTCTTCCTCTTTCCCCTTTGTCCTTGGCCCGGCCCGCGGACTTCTATCCCTTCTCCTCCTCCCTCGCGCATCGCACGCAGTCTGCATACAGGGAGAGAGGAGGTACAGAACGACCAAGGCCGGCGTCGGGGGCCAGGCTAGCAGGACAGCTGGCGGTGGTAGGGGCCATGCGCGCCTACCAGCCAGGCTTAAAAGGGGAGAGAAGGATTCAGGGGGGTCTTCGGATAGAGGGAGAGAGGAGAGGAGAGAGAGAGAGAGAGAGAGAGAGAGACGGAGCGAGAAAGGGAGAGCAACCGAGAGAGAGCGAGGAGTGAGGCCACGAGTGAAGGGCCTCCTCCGGTAGCCACCGCGCCTGGACCTTGGCCACCCCCCCCCCTCCCCCGGGGGGAGCCAGGCGGGGGCCCTCGACTGACCTTCTTTTTATGTGCCCTGCTTTTGTGCTTTTTCTCATGTTTGCACCACATACTGAGCCGGGGTGTGCGTGTTGGCTTCTCTTATGCTGTTCTTCGCCGATGTTGAGCATTCCTTGCCGACTCATGTCTAACTTTGATCTGGTTCTGAGCCCTGTTCTCGTCCATGGTTTCCTTTCATCTGTCGCCCACCACATGTTTGACAAAACGCCTCCGAGAGTCGATTTAAAATGGTTATGGTTAATTTGGCTATGGTTTGTGTGAAATTGATTGAGTAATGTATATTAAGCCTAAACTCGACACATGGTGGGTTTGCCGAGTATTTTATTAAACTTTTATTTTGGCATGTTCTTCGTATTGCTCTCTCTTCATGATGAACGTTGGTGAGGAGAGTGACTTAGGGTCTCTGTTATGCATATTACCGAACCTCCAGTGACGTTTGCGTTGAACTCGTGTTACGTCCCATTCTCTACATCCATGTTTTGGGCATTTTTGTGAAGCAATGGGTGCGAGTGTCGAATCAATGAACGATGCTGATATTTCGATGATAGCCGATGAAGATGGTTTGGTAAACACTCAGAGTAGCGAGGACAGTTCCCCTCGCATTGTGGATGTCCTGTTTTCGATGAAGATGGGTTGTTGATTTTCCTCTAGCGTCTCAATTCTTTAGTCTGATTGAAAGAAGGGATCTGGGAGGGACTAACACTAAAGAGGGAAAGTGCAGGCGTCGGAGAAGGGAAATGTGGGAAGATTTGGCCGTGGGCTCGTTGGACTTTGGGGTTTCATGGAGATTTATGGGCTTGACCTTAGCTAAGATTGGTTAATTTGAGCCGGTTTAGACTAAGGGATTTTGGGCCAGTTTGAATTAGGTGAATTTGGGCGGGAGCTTGTCATAAGTGAGTTTGGGTCTCCTCTGGTTTCGGCAAATTGGACTTCGCTTGCTCCTTTTCTCAAAAGGCTTGCTCTAACAGCCCATCTTCTGTCCGTGAAGCCCAAATTTGTGTGACCAGGCTTCTGTCCTCATCCGGACTGGGCCCAAGGCCTGGCCCATCTCTTCCTTTCCGAATTAAAAATTAAATAAAATATTTTTATAAAAATTAAAATTAATTAAAAATTCCAAAAATATTGTTTCTTTAAATCAGAAAAAGCTAAAAAAAAAAAAAATAGTTATTTTGGGCAATTCTCTCTAAAAATGTGAGAAAATCCTTGATAAATATTTTTGCTCAAAATTGAACAAGCCTAAGGCTTTACAGTAGGGTTTGAATGGTTCTTAGATACAAAGGTCTTTGACCGTGCCATTTCCATATGATGATTATGGCCTCCCCTTGCTTTAGCCAGGATTTTGTTTATTTGTATTTTAGTGATAGATGCTTGCTTTTTCATGCAATTTATTCGATGTCACTTTGGTTGTCAATTGTTATGTTAATGATTACATGCTCATATGATTACCTTACATATTAGTGGATAGATATAAAATCAATTTAGATTGCTCAGTAAAAATCTCTTTTTAATAAACAAAATTAGATACCAAAATGGCATTAAAAATCAAGTCTCCCACCCTAGACTCTATTATTGCGCAGGAAGTAAACTATGCTCTCACACTTCATTCGGTTTCTAGTTGACCCTAATAGGGTAGTGGCAACTCATTTTTTAGAAAATTCTCATAGTGTCAATTTGAACACCCAACTATATGCGAAGTATGGAATTGAGAGAGCCCGTGTCTAAATTATAAGCCATAGGCCTATCCTTTAAGCAATATCTTTAAACAATCTGCCCAAAGCCTTAGTAAGTTTTACTCTCTCAAGCACTTTTGGCTGAACATTTGATTGTGTATGCTACAGTTCCTCGTAAGTTCAGCACCACCTCGGTCGATTTCATGAGTACACAACAACCACAGGACTGCTCAGAATAAAGATTCTTGAAGATGAAAATGAGGTTGAGGGGGCTTGGTCCGTAGATTCAGCCAAATTGGTATCCTGGGCTTCAACTCGAAAGCTAAAAAACAAAGAGATAACCATTAACCAATATGTCCTAGGACAGTGATCAACTTGCATCATATTAAAATCTCAATGTCCGGACCATTGCTTATAAAGCAAAATGATTATTTTAGTTGGAACGGATTTTAGTGTTGCCATTATAATCACCCGCCAGAGACGAGACAATGTATGCATTCATGAAGCTCTCTCGAGATGCCTTGTTTTTTCAAAGGCAAGAGAAGAAAATAGCCGAGTCGATCCTTCTCGTCATCGCGGGGAGTCGTCTGAGCCAACTTGGACGGCATGCCCTCCGATAATCTGGACGGGAGGCTTTGGCAAAATCGTGCTTATTAAGCTATGCACAAGGACGAAAAGGTCCAAGAACAATTTGACTTTAGAATATGGATGTGCAGTTCCGGTGGTTTTGATTTAAAGAGAACTCTCGAAAGAGTCCTGAGAGACTCTATTAATCAGGCTAGATCAGAATTCTAGTTATTATTAAATAGGTGGGACATTGAAAATTTATAGACCCATTTGTGAGAAAAACTATCAAAAAAAGTTCTAAATCTATTGCAATTTTTCCAATTCAAACCTTTTTTTTTTGGGCTAGTACAATCTTAAACCTTTTATATTGTATCAATTTAGCCCATCCAGCTAAATTTGGTTGATTGGCACTAACATGGACGCCTACCAACACTAGAAGTTAATTTTTTAATGATTTTATTTTTTTTAAAATTTTTTTTCCTTTTTTTCTCTTTTCCTTTTTTTTTCCTTCTCCCTCACTCTTCCTCTTGCTCTAGAGGGGAGGGCTAGTCGCCTGCCAATGGTGAGCTTGCCTTGCCGTTGCTAGATGAGGGTGAGCTCGCCTAGTCACTAGCAAGGCGAGCCCTTGCCAAATCTGGCGAGGACTCGCCTCACCGGATCTAAGCAATGGACGACACCCCCAAGAGCAAGCAAATTAGAGAAAAAGAGAGAGAGATCCCATAGATAGATGTGCATGTTGAAGGGAGGATCACCCACCATCGTTCGGAGGAGAAGAAGATGGTCTATGTGATTTTGCTATTGAGGCACTCCAATTTGTCTCCTCCATCGTGCAAGGGATTTCTTGGAAGTTTTGACACAGCCAAACCATGTGAGGCTAACCTCACCGATCCATCGGCAAGGTCAACCTTGTCATCGCTAGGCAAGGCGAGCCCTCATCAGATCCGATGGGGGCTCACCTCGCCAACGGCCGGGTGAGGTGAGCTCGTTATAGTCGACGACCGGCTCTCCCCTCTGGCCAATCATCAAAGCAAGAGGAAGCAGGAGGGAGGAGGGGTAAAAAGATAGAGAGAAAAAAATTAATAAAAAATTATAGTAAAATAAAATATTATTAAAAATTATTCGCTAGCACCCGCCGACGTCCACGTTAGCACTAGCTAGGCAAATTTGGCTGAATGGACTAAATTGACATAATTATGTAAAAAGTTTAAAACTAAAATTGCAAAAATTAAAAAAGGTTTACAACTAAATTGAAAAAACTGTAATATGTTTAAACCTTTTTAAATTAATTTCCCCCCATTTGTGATACTTAGCAAACGATGAGAAAAATTTTCTTGTGCTTGATGGTGAATAAGACAATGGTCATCCTCGTAGCATGTGGAATGAGATGAGAGGTTTGTTCATGGTGGAGAGGGAAGTTTTTTAGATACGATAATCGCAGTCATGAAGTCATTTCCCTAATGGGATTTGTATCGACATTTAAATTCAAAGCCTTTCTTGCTTCAAATGGTGCGTTCAACTGCAAGCAAGAAATTGCACGCTTCGCATAACAATCAAGACCATCAAGAAATACAAGGTAAAGGTGTCAATGCGTTAGGTCTGATCGGGGCAGGTCAGGTTTCTATGATACTTGACCCAATCCAAAATATTATAGAAGTATGCTTGACCCTACCCAACTTGAGACTTGAACAACAAATAACCCAAACAATCGGGTCGGGTTAGACCTGGTCGGGTGGTGGCCGTGATGAAGAGGAGGGCGTGCACTAGGAGAGAGAGGAGGAAGAGCCGTTGATGGTGGTGGGGTCGACAAGGAGGATGGAATCACAACGGCTTAAGGCGAAGATAGCAAAGGTGTCGAGTGTCGAAGGACATCACCTTGGCTTAGATTTGTGTTTGAACTCAAAGACACAAACACAAAGACAAATAGGTATTTGGGGTTGAACAATATTAAGACCCTAACCAACCCGAAACATATACACTACCCGTCATTTATCCGAACAATATCAAGACCCGACCCCAATATATCCCATTTCTCATAATTTGGTTTGGTAGGGTCGGGCCGTTTTGATAACCCTTATCGTAAGGGAGTTCCTCTTGCTCTGAAATCTCTTAGGGTCTTCCCTATCAACGATGACGTACATCGATAAGAGACAACAACAACGTTGAGAATCGGCACAATGACGAAACAACATCCTTCCTTTGCTCAAACTTAGTCAAAATCTATGGAATTTTATATCATGACTCATTGGCTTAGACAACTGCAATTTTTTTTTTTCTTTTGGGAGGGGGTGTTAAACTGTTTGCGTGTCCAGGTGCTTCTGGAACGGGACCCCTATTCTTTTTTAACGTAAATTCAATTCAGAATTGATGACATCACGAATAATCATAAATCGATAAACCACAAATTTAACTTTAACTCATTTATTGACCACCGAAAATTTTAAATTGAATATATGTGACAAATTTATCAAAAGTTAATTTTTTGACTATCATAAAACACAAATTGATAAGTTTGTAACAAGCACCATCTATTAGTTTCCATTAAATTAGATTAATACTATGAAATATCAGAAAGTAGAAATGGAAAGTAAAACTCTAAACCAGTACACTTGTTAAATGTTACATGTCATTCAACTTAATAATTTGATAGAAAAAATTTAATGAAAACCAATGGAATGTAAATTTATTACATATATTCAATTTGAGGTTAGTCTAGAATTTTTTTTAGTATTAACCTCATTAAATTTGATGTAAACATAAGGATTGGACCCCAAATTTATGGATCATTTGTTTAACTAAAAGAAAGAATCGTCTCTAATTATCTGGATCGTCATTGATAGCTGTATTCAACCTTTAAAAATAGCATTTTAGAATACGGCTTTCCACCTATTATGCTTCAGGAGGTCTTGATTCAATCTACTGACAATGCCTACTCCTCCACGGAGAGGAACTAACGTGCAAACTTCATCTGGGAATGCATATCATGCCTATACAACTCCATTTAGAGATGCAAGCCTCTCATGCCCAACGATACTATACTTTTCATCTTATAAGTTTAGCTCTCGCTTACCAAAATAAAAGATTGAATGAATTTCAACCAGGGATTGTTATATGATTAAAAGAAGAAGAAGAAGGCTATAGTCACTCAATTTTTCAAAGGGTAAGACGCCCATAAACAATCCTAAATCTATGGATAACATATTCCAAGTTTTTTTTTTTTGGTCGATAATAGTGATTCATGCTTTCATTGATAGCTCCGAGCTTTACAAGATAAGTCAGAGTCTGAATAGCCATTAAAGGGGCAAGTGGGATGCACTGCCAATTAAAAGGAAGAGATTTGCTTCGAAACGCCTTAGCTACCCAATCTGCAGCGTGGTTCGCCTCTCGCGGACAATAGGAAAGTGTGATTGACGACATGTGGGCTAATAAGCTGCGGCATTCTTGTATCTGAAACATCACGGCCCACGGAGCGTCTTCACGGCCTAGAACGGAGTTCACAAGTCTTTGACTGTCATATTCAAGTTGAAGACTTCCGTTCAGTTCTCTTAGAAGTCCCACGTGAAGAGAACCTCTCTCCTCCAACATCTTCAGCCCGTGAAGCACAGCTAGAGTTTCCGCGTGCAAAGGGGAAGAGGCAAAGACTTCTCTAGTGAATCCGTCAATCAAAATCCCTTCGGAATCGCGAATAACTCCAGCAATCGCACTCGGCGACTCAATTGCTGTCCACGAGCAGTCCACGTTCATCTTCAGATCTGGTTTTTGTGGAGCCGTCTAGTTTACAGATAAGGTTTTTTCCTTCTTCGATCCAGAGCAGACCCTCTGTGACCATCTCTGATATGCTTTCCTGTGTGCGAGGGCCATGTCGATTAGCATCTCTGGCTTGCCTTGGGTCTTTCGAAATACAACGTTGTTTTGGTTCTTCCACACTTGCTAGAGAATATCGACAACCAGTTCTCAATCTGGTACATGCGGGTCAGCAACTAGGTATTCCGCTACCCACTTATCCATTCTGTTGGCCATCTGTGTGATCTGGTGTATTGTAGGTGAGGGTCTAACCATACCGTCTGAACGTGTTTGCAGTGTAGGAAGATATGTTCGATTGTTTCAGGATATTTGGAGCACTAAGGGCACACTGGATCAGGTAATATCTTCCTCTGGTAAAGCTTCTCTTTCGTTGGTAAGGCGTCTTGATAGAGGCTCCATACAAAAATTCGCAATTTAGGGGGGATGGCGAGGCGCCAAAGGCCTGTCCACAGCTGGCGAGGAGGTTGATAGGAGGAGGAAGGTTTGCTGCAGTCTTGTGGTAAGGAGGAATCATAAACCTTATTATATTCACTTTTAATTGTGTATTGCCTTTTTGGTTGCCTATCCATATGAGTCTGTCTGCCTGTTGGATTTGTGGTATAGGGATTGAGATGATTTCGCTGACTATTCGCTACTCAAATAAATGATTTAACAACTGCACATTCCACTCTTTGTTTTCCTGATTTATGAGTTCGACCACAAAGTGAGGGTCTCCCCTGTTTTCTGGTTTGCCTAGGATACCATGTGAGAGCCAGTGGTCTTGACGAATTTGTATAGAGTTTCCATCACCCACTATCCATTGGACATCTGGTAATATGGCATCTCGGCCCATGAGCACACTTTGCCATCCCCAAGAAGGTCGAGGACCTTTGTTTGCTTTCCATAGGTCTCCCTGAGGAAAATATAGGCCTTTTAGTAGTTGGCTCCAAAGGGCTGAGGGGGTCTGGGATAGTCGCCAAGCCTGCTTGCCCAACATAGCGAGATTGAATGAGATTAAATCTTTAAAGCCTAGTCCTCCCCGATCCTTTCTACTTTTCAGAATCTCCCATTTTTTCCAATGCATACTATTCTTTGCATCATTTTGCCTCCACCAAAATGCTGCTATTCTTCTCTCAATGGCTCTACAAATCGATACAAGTATTTTGAAGACGGACATGGCATATTGCGGCAATGCTTGCACGACAGTCTTGATCAGGATTTCTTTACCGGCTTTGGATAGGTATTTCTCTTTCCACCTAGCCAGTTTCGTATTGACTCTGGATAAAATCCAGTCAAACATGTCCTTTTTAGTTGCCCTCTAGTTGGAAGGGAGCCCTAAATATTTCTCAGTCCTTTCAATGATTGGCACTCGCATTTCGTGGGTCAATTTCCTTCTAATTTCCTGAGGACAGCCATGACTAAAGAACATGCCTGACTTGTTTAAATTAATCACTTGACCCGTAGCATAACAGTATTGATTAAGGATAGCGGCCAAACTTTGACATTCTCGAACTGATCCATCCATAAAGAAAATTGCATCATCATCGAACAGTAGATGGGTTAGGGTAGGGCAATACCTGTTTAGCTTTATCCCTTTAATGCTGCCTTCTGCCATTGCATTATGTATCATCCATGATAGGACATTAGCCATCACGATAAACAAGTAGGGAGAGAGAGGGTCCCCTTGTCGAATTCCCCTTGTAGGACGGAAAAATTCTGTGGGCTCACCATTAACTTTCACATTTAGAGAAGCCGAGGATACACATTGCATTATCAAATGAACCCATTGGTCTGAGAAACCCATTTTTAACATACTTAGGTGCAGAAAATCCCACTCCACCTTATCATATGCCATTTTCATATCCAGTTTCAAAATTGCTTGAAATTTCCTTTTTCGTTTTCTGATTCTCAGTTGATGCAACGTCTCTTGAACAATCATAATATTGTCCTGTATTTGACGTCCATGAACAAAAGCACTATGTTCTTGTGAAATGATATGTGGTAGCCATTGTTTTAATCTATTGGCCAGTACTTTTGATATGATTTTATAGTTAAAATTACACAAACTGATAGGGCGGAACTGGCTAATATGTTCTAGATTTTTGATTTTGGTATAAGGACTATGAAAGTGTGGTTTAGGACAGGATCGAACTGACCTGATTGGAAGAATTGTTGGATCATGTTCAGGACGCTGCCCACTTAGACCATCTGGTCCTGGGGCCTTTAGGGACCCTAGTTGAAATACAGCTTCTTTAACCTCCTTTTCGGTTATTTCAACCATGAATATCTGATTCATCTCTACTGCTACTACTTTTGGACAGTGATTCAGAATGGGCTGGAGATTTCTAGGTCCCACCGAGGCATAGAGGTCACGAAAATAGGTCGTTACTTGCTGCTTTATAACTAGAGGGTCCCTGGTCCAGTGCTGTTCATCAATCTTCAACATGGTAAGTTTGTTTGTTTGTCTCCTCTGTATGGTTGTAGCAAGGAAAAACTTCGTATTCTTGTCTCCCCATTTAAGCCATGTAATTCGAGATCTTATGCCCTAGTACATTTTCTATTGCCGCCAGAGATGATCAATTTTCTCCTTGATTGACTGAGTTTCTGCTTTACTGAAATCAGTAGGGTTGCCATTTGTTAGCTCCATGAGTCGCTTTTTGAGCCCTTGAATTTGAAAGGAAGCATTGGAGAACTTCTTTTTGCTCCAAGTCAGCAGAGCAGCTATGAGTTGCTGGATCTTTTGTGGTAGGTTGCTATTGTCTAGATGGTCGTCAACCCAAACACTCTTAACTATATATCGGCATTCGTCATCCTCAAGCCAGTAAGATTCAAATCTAAACTCATTTTTCCTTTTGCCATGACCAGGGTATAAAGAGAGGAGGAGGGGGCTGTGGTCCGACCCTACCGCTGGTAAAGCAAAGATTTCTACGTTAGGGAAGGTAATACGCCAATCCATTGTGCAAACAGCTCTATCTAAGCGCTTCTTAACTAAATTATCCCCATCTCTATTATTAGACCATGTGAACTTGCAGCCTTTACTGTCTAAATCCATCAGTGAACAGTCATTTAGCATCTCCCTGAATGTTGCAACACGATAATAATCAGTATGTCTTTTCCCTTCCTTCTCCCAGGTATAGAGAGTGTCATTGAAATCCCCCATACATAGCCACGGTAAGTGATTTGTTGCGTGAATACCTCTTAATTCTTGCCATAAGTGAAGTCTGTCTTGATAACTAGTGGGCACATGTAGGAATGTTACCCTCATTAGTTTAGCGCTTTGGGGATCTTCACAGTCCAAGTCGATGAGGTTGTTTGAGCAGCTCCTCACACTTACTTTAATCTCTTCATTCCACAGGAGAGCGAGTCCACCTGCAATCCCTATTGGCTGGACCGGGAAAGATTGCGCATAGTTGAGTCTCTTTCTTATCTTTTCAACTAAAGTAGCTTTATTTTTTTGTTTCCATCAGGAAAACAACAGAGGGCCTTTCAAGAGCCACTATAGCTCTAAGCTCTTGGACCGTCAAGGGGTTACCCGGTCCCTGACAGTTCCAGCTCAAAAGTTTCATGGTGTCGCCGGTGGCTTATTAGGGCTAGCCACCAAAGCCCAATCGTTCCCTTCTTTCACCAGGTGTATAGGAGTATCGAGTAGCTCCATGTTGTCTATCGATTGCTCCCTTGATACGTCACTCTTCTTTTGCTTTTTAGCTCTGATCAATTTTGGCACCTTCCGATTAGAATCCCCTGCTTCATGGTGCCCTGCAGCAGTAGAGTCTAGTAGATATAAAGGCTGTTTTACTTTGGCTACCTTGCTTGATGTGGTTTGCATATTCTCTGCTCTATTGTCATTTGCTGATGGATTATCTACCCTTTTTTTGCTTCTATTAGGTTCAACTGGAGCTCTGGGGCATCCTGCAATGTTGAGGTTAGATTGTAATGGAGTCTCAGGTACATACTCCTCAGTTTCTGGATAAGGTGTGATTGTGCCGTAAAAAGCATCCCAGTAAGGGCTTTTATCGCTTAACTCAGCTTTAAGCCATGATCCATATTTCCCTACCTTGTTTGCTGCCCATTCTGACTGTTCGTAGGGGATTTCTTCACAGTTGGCCGCATAATGCCCCAATCTTCCGCAGGAATAACAGTAATGGGGAAGACGTTCGTACTTAAATTCAACCCACAGTTTTTTGGCGCCCATCTGCACTAGTGTTCTAGTTTTAAAAGGGGCTGAAAGGTCTAATCCGACACGAACTTTCCCAGGTTTAGTAAACGTATTGCCTTGTATGTCTAAGTGAATTTCCTTGACTTCGCCTATTTTTCCAGCCACATCAACATAAACTTCCTCCAGAATCCACCCCGGAGGCAGGCCCTGAATATGAACCTAGAAATCATAACTCATGAAGTCATAGCAATGGTCTGGGATATCAGGTACACATTGCTTCAATACCAGCAAGTTATTTGAGAACGACCAGGGGCCGTAACTTAGCACTCGCTCCTTATCTTCGTTTGATTCAAACAAAAAGGTGAAAAACCTTGGTTCTTTTTGGTTGATGAGAACTGTATTGACTTTCCAAGCTTTCTTCATCGTGGAACAGAATGCTTGGAAATTGACAAGTGGCCGCAATAGCAGTTTCCCATAGAGGGTATGTTGACATTCTGTAATCTTGTCATCAGGGACTTCCTCCCGAACTGTAACGATGTCCTTTTCTGACCATAGGTGCCCTAGACTTCTACACAGGGCTGCCACACGTAGCTGATTTTCTTCCTCATGCTCCATTTTCAACCATGTGTAGGGTGTCGTACCTAGTTTGGGAAAGATCGTTGGTGCCGATTTGGGGAGGATCGTTGGTGCCGATTGAAGGGAGCTCTTGGCAAAGGCTTGGGTAGGCGACCACCGTGAGGATCAAACTCTTCCGATCGCAGATCGAAGATGGGAAAAGCTCCTAGTGAAGTTCGACAATGCCGATTGAAAGGTGCTCTCGACGGTGGCTTGGGTCGACGACCACCGTATGGATCAAACTCTGCCTCTTCCGACCGCAGTGCGAAGGCGAGAAAAGCTCCCTGTGGGGCTCGACTGTTAGGGTTTGGAAAAAGAGATGGGTGGGGAATGTGGGATTCAGTGAGGGCAGGCGGTAAAGGATTAGGGTTTAGGGAAACTATCACCCATTGGGGATAGAGAAGAGCTCCATGGATGGAGGGTTAGCTCTACCTCTGTAGAGAGATAATTTTCCAATAATCCCTGCGTGTATAGACGAGTAATGCTATTGTTCACCAACGAAAAAGGCTTCCACATTCGTCCTAATAAAATGTCCATGCAAAAACGCGGGCTAATAGCTAGTTATATCAATTGATTCGACGAAGAAATGTTGAAGGAATCTATGCCAAAACTCATTGTTTTTGCTTGAATGCAGGCGTCAGTGCTTCATGTAACAAGCGTTGAGGCCGTCGCAAGGCCTCTCCTCTGCACTTCCACTGTACAAGAGCCCACAATACTTGCCATATCTCAGAAATGCAGGCACTGTGTCAATTTCAATGATAATTCTTTTTATGTTCAATACTAATTAATCAAAAAAAAAAAAAAAAAAAAGCTCCAATTTAATTGACAATCCTTCATCACATCATTCCCCAAAAATATTGATTTTCCTTTTTTCTAGAGAAGAGCAAGAATCATTAGATACCTGAGCAGAACTCGAATTCACATTTTCTATTGCAGTCTTTGCTCTGCGAAATTATTCATTCAAGTAAGAAAAAATGTTGCCCCCGGTAATTATTATAATTATTGTGATTAGTCATGTTTTGGGTGAATTGGATAGTTTTAGTTGTATATTTGCACGACTGCGAGTCAACTGTGTTCTTTACAAAAGAGGGCTTTTGTCAGGTATCCTTTTATTTGTTAGTTTGCGTTATAATTTGAATGGCTCTTCTCTCTCTTTCTTTCTTTATTTTAATGAAACAAGAAGAGATTTCTTGGGTTACAAAAAAGGAACAAATACACAAAAAGTTGTATTTCTATTGAGAAATGCAGGGGGAGGCGGAGATTAGCAGAGCATGCCACATTGAGCGTTACTCTTCAGGATCTGAACGCTATAGCTTATGGAACTGAGATTTTTTAGAAATGGCTTACACAATTGGAGAATGAAGCTTTGTAATTGCAACAATCAACACGCCCTTTTTCAAAATCGATGAAAAAGAAACAGCTCAACTACCCATCCAAGTGATTGCGTGCATATCTAAGGAAGACATTCTATTATTTTTAGGGTTAATATTTTGAAAAACCTCAAACTGGTATACGTATGACAAATTTATCAAAAATTATTTTTTTGACCATGAAAACCCCAAACTGGTACATCTGTGATAAATTTACCCCGACTGACCATAAAAAACTCTAAACTAGTATTTTTATGATAAATTTACCCCAAACTAATTTATTCAACCGCCAAAAATCCTAAACTGATACATTTGTAACAAATATACCCCATGTTAAATAGGATTAATACCACAAAAAAATCACAAAAATTGTAAACTGTGACAAACTAAGAGTAAAATTCCAAATTAGTATACTAGTCAACTGTCACGTGTCATTTAACTTAATAATTTGACCGTGAAATTTAACGAAAACTGACATAGGATAAATTTGTTACAAGTGTACCAGTTTTAGGTAAATTTGTCAAAAGTATATCAATTTAGGGTTTTTGGTGGTCAAAAAATTAGTTTGGAGTAAATTTATCATAGATGTACCATTTTGGGGTTTTTCAATGTATTAACCCTTTCTATTATTAACATAGTCAAACAATACAATTTGTGAAATTCCTAACATAGCATGGAATCGGAGTTTTTTTACTCATAGCACAGAATTGGAGTATTTTTTACTTTTCGAAGCAGCTGAAAAATACTCACTACCAATCAAAAGATTATGCCTGGGACATCCAAATTGATTTGAAAAAAAGAGTCCAAGAGAAAATGATATCCCTCCAAGTCAAGTATTAGGCTGATTAAAGATGTGAGAAAGCCAAGATTATCGAGAATGATTGGTCTTTCAAAGGATCGTATAGTTGGATCTTGAATGTCCAGTCATCTCAGTTCTTTATTTTTGGTAGGAATATGCCTCGGAAAGATCATAATAGATTATCAAAAGGTTGGAAGTCAAGATAATTAACTTAGGATATATCAAAAGTAGTCAATAGAAAAAGAAAATCAGTTTTTTTACCAATGATAAACTTCTCCAATTATATCTGTGGTTTCTTATGGTGAACTGGGTTTGGAACAAAAGTAGATATCACTTTTTATTGGAAAATCGTCTTGAGGTGAACTTTGAGTGAAATTCTTCCTAAAAGTATATATCACTTTTCATACAATTTTGTTGGGCATGGATGTATGGCAGTGATGACGCAAGAAAAATATAATAGACAACTCGAGACATATATATATATATATATATATATATATATATATATATGAAAATGAGGTACAGATATAACACATAAACAAAATAATTATCACATGATTATTACACACATTATATATGAATAGTAAAATCTCTCACTTACTATTGTAATAGTTTTTCTCACATGACACATAAAAACAATTATAGAGCAAACAAGCTCATACAATCACGCACTCAACAGACGAGCTAGTTCTCTGCTTTTTCTCCCTGCTTGTGAAGTGCTCTCAACCTCTATTTCGAGGCTTTCCAATGCTCCTTCTTTTTTATTTTTTTGGGTCGCTCAAACATGTCATTTCAATTCATGTACGTAAAATAGAATAACAACCCAGATGGACTTCAGAGCCAATAACATCCTAAAGAGATTTTGGGGGCTAGATACTCAGCTTAAAGGGAGAGACAGCATGGGTTTGGGTTTTACTTAGCCAATCCGTGACTTTCCTTCAAAACTATTACCGCTCCAATTACAGCTCCGTGAGGGAAATGTGTAAACGAAATTCATCGAACAAACATTCACACGTTGGACCACAAAGCCTGAAGCCCACAAAGTTTGAAAGACCCTTTAGGAATCTTAGCTTTCACGTATGACTTCAACAGCGTCTGTTCTTTCATTTTCTTGTAAGAGTATAGATTGTATGTTTCCAAAAGAGAAAATATTTGATGGTTGCATAGTACGGCATCATATACTGATATGGCAAGCACTTATCCACTGCTTACCATTCACGAATTGACACGGGTCACTGAAGTGGGAATAAAGATACAAATATAAAAAATCTTGAATTTTTCTTCTTCTTCGTCTTCCTACTGCAATTGTGGAAGTTTCTGGTTTCCTTCTTCTGCCATTACTTTCAAAAAGTCATCTCCCACTACATGCCATGAAAATCGGGAACTCTTTTTTTATTTCTCTCTCTTCTTTCTCCTCTATCTTCAGCCACCTCCCCCATCCGCAGTCCCTGGCGCCACAATTTGGCCGGCCACTGTTGCACGTCCCTGACTGAGCCACCCTCATCGTCGCAATGGCTTGTAGTCATTGCCAATCCATGGGAAAGAAGAGAAAGAAAGAAAAAAGAAATTTTTGACCATCAAAATTCCAAACTAATTTTTTTACCGTCAAAATCTCAAACTAATACACGTGATAAATTCACTATTTGTTATTTTCTATTAAATTTTATTGTCAAATTACTCAGTTGGATAACATATAGCAGTTGATGAGTGTATTAATTTTGAGTTTTACTTTTCGTTTGTCACAGATATACCGGTATTTTTTGTGGTATTAATTCAATTTAATGAAAAATAATATAGTAAAATTGTCATAAATGTATAAGTTTGGTTTTTTATAATAACCAAAAAATTAATTTGTGGTAAATTTATTATAAGTATTTCGATTTGAGATTTTTTTATGGTAAAAAAATTCAGTTTTAGATATATTTATCATAAGTTTGAGATTTTTCATAATATTAAATTTATTTTTTATTTATTTTCACGTCAAGGACATGTGACAGTTCATGATTGGTGAACAGTACTCAAGTGCTTGCAACGTCAACCTACAACGTGGTAACCACCAAATATTTTCGTCTCCCAAATGGTTCCCCACTCTATCGACCGTTGTTTGCGAAGAAAAGAATTCTAACGAATCATTTAATGTAAAGATGCCACCCATTTTTGCAAGGGACTTGAATTAGAGGAATAAAGGCTACGCGGACAAGACTTCAGGCGGGCGATTGGGTGAACATACTGACGGATGTGGATGCTTTGCTTTAAGCACTCTACTTTTACTATTGGATGGCTAAAGGCAACCGGCGCGTTCCACCTGGCCTTAGAGGCTTGGAAAGATGAGTGGTAGGGATGGATGAAGAGAATAATTTATGAATTCCTTTTAGAAATATGATAGTTGTTGAAGATTTAATATCTTTTGTCATTTATTAAAGTTCATAAGTTAATTAAAAGCAAATTGTTGATGTGCTTGTGCCGAAAAAGAAAAGAAGAGAGAGAGAGCATAATTTCCTTGAGCTATGAATTAACCATACAAAATGAAACATGGTTTCTATATAGATCTAAAATAGATACAATGAATCTATCTTATTAAGAAAAATGTAAAAGTGATGCTCCAAAGTATTTTTAATGGGTGGCTAACACATGGCACTCTCCATAAGTGACATCTATCTTAACTTTCCTTTGGAAAATTTTCTTTTTACTTTTTCACCTTATTTGGGAAAAATTGCCAAAAAAATCCTAAACATATTTCAATTATGCCAGTTCCGTCATAAACTTATTTTTTTGATAAATTAAATCCTAAACATTTTATAATTATTTTCAATCAGTCCATCCACCCAAAAGTAGCCGGCCGATGACGTGGTAGCCAGTCAATGCCGATGACCTTTCTTTAATAATATTTTATTTTTTGAAATTCTTTATTAATTTATTATCTTTTTTTTTTTTCCCTTCTCCCTCCCTCCTCCCTCCTCCCTCCTCCTTCCTTTGGCTTTGGTGATCGACCGGGCTGGCCGGTCGCTGGACTAAAGCGATCTAGCAGGCTCGCCTCACCAGTCGGTGAGCTTGTGCCCGAGGGCTCGCCTCGCGGTCACTGGGAGAGGAGAGCCCTCACCATATCCAATGAGGAGAGCCTTGCCAAACGTGATGGCAAGGCCCTCGCCGAATATGGCGAGGGCTCTCCTTGCCTAGTGATTGCGAGGCGAGCCCTCGCTAGATCCGATGGGGGCTCGCCTCGCCGCTATAGGGCACAAACTCAACGACCGGGTGAGGCGATCCCTCACCGGACCCGGCGATGGCGAGGGCTTGCCCTACTAATGGTTGGGCGAGTTTGCCTCTCCTAGCGACGGCGAGGCAAGCTAGCTTGATTGCCTCAGTCCAACAACCGACTAGCCCTCCCTTCTAGCCGGTCGTCAGAGCCAAAGGAAGAAGGAGGAAGGAGGAGGAAGGAGGGAGAGGGAGAGGGAGGGAAAAAAAAAAAAAAGAGAGAGAAAAGGAAAATAAATAAATAAATAAATAAAATATTTCAAAAATAAAATATTACTAAAAAAAGGTTGCTAGTGCTAGTCAGCTACCATGTCAGTGCCAGCCGCCAGTTGGTTAATTTTGGCCGAATGGACTGATCAGGAATAATTGTAAAAGGTTTATGACTCAATTGATCAGAAAAATAAGTTTTGGATTAAATGGGCACGATTGCAATAGATTTAGGATTTTTTTTGATAATTTTCCCCTTTATTTGAAGTAAATATGTTTTTCACCTTTAGTTCAAGATGCATATAATTGCTTTCAATATTACGAAAATTTCTTATTCTAATGAATATAGTTGTAGTGTGAATATGGCTATTACTTTCTTTTTTCTTCCATTTTTCCCCTTGCTTTTAGACCCCAATAAAGCATCTCCAAATTCCCAATCTGAACATATAAAATATATGAAACGGCAAACCTACTTCATCTTCCTGCCTTGCCTCTTGCTTTTCCCTCCTTCCTCTTTACTAGCGACACTTTAAATGTGATGCAGAGATTTTTTTTTTTTTTTGTCAGTCCTACTCTATACCTATCCTACACTCACTCTCAGACTTCTGCCCTGCCTCTTGCAGGGCGTGGGCGTGATGCAGAGATAGTTGAGTAATCATTTCCTGCTCAAAACTATCCACAACAGTCGAGTCGCAAGGGGAGAAAGGGGAGACAGAGAGACAGAGAGAGACAGAGACATGCACTGTAATGGAAGATCATTACTCGAGCCAACAACTCAAACGAGCTGGACTCACCGAAGCTTCGACTCCAACCATTTCGAAGCGACCAAGACCTGACGTCATCGAAGAATTGCCTCTTCTTCTTCCCTTTTCGGACTCGCTGGAGAGGGTCAATGTGCCACTAGCGTCCAGAGTGAATTCTGACCCATCCTCCTCGTCCACCTCCATGATTGGAAACAATTACCACGTATTCTTGAGCTTTAGAGGCCCTGATACTCGCAAAGGTTTCGTTGATCACCTCTACCAGAGACTCAATGATGTGGGCCTGAGGTACCATCCAAAATTTGTGTTCAAAGATGACAAGAAGCTCTGCTTTGGTGAGCCAATTGCTCAAAATCTTTTCAATGCAATCGAGTGCTCTAATGTTTCAATCCCAATCATCTTGGAAAATTATGCTGCTAGTGAATGGTGCCTCCGTGAACTCATTCATATTATGGAGTGCAAGGAAAATAGAGGCCAAATAGTCTTGCCAGTGCTTTACAAGGTAAAACCCAAGGATGTGCGGCACCTAGGGGTAGCTTTGGAGAGGCCTTCGAATCTTGCAAGGATCAATTTGAGGAGGAGGTCAAGCAACAAGGGCCGGTAGCTCTTAGAAAAGCACTTGATCCTAAAGTATTTGAATCAGAGATATTTGCTAATGGGTACTTCTTTTACCTTCTCTTAACAGATCCTTGTCAGAAGAAGAATTTTTCTACTTATCATCCTCAATCCTTGTTTTGTGAAGCCATTAATAAGTTCTCGTGCATTGTGTTGTTTGACAGGTGTGAAGGGGAATTAGTAAAAGAACTCTTAGGAGTAATAATGGACGAGCAACAACAAGATTTCCTACCACCTCTTCCTGGGAACTTGGTTAAAGTTGATGATCGTATGGTTGAGGTAATGCAATTGGTGGATAAAATTGGTGGATACTGATCCGTCCAAAACTCGAATTATTGGGATTTATGGGATTGGCGGCATTGGTAAGACAACTCTGGCCACAGACATCTATAATAAGCTTTCTAAGAAATTTCAGTGCCCCAGCTTTCTTATGGATATTAGAGAAACAATTAATCGCAATGGTATGGAGCATATCCAAAATCTACTAATCTCAAATATAACGGGAAATCATGGAAATCATGTGCCGGATTGTGTGAGAGGGATTGGAAAGATCCGATTAAGTAGTTAAAAAAAAGAAGGTACTTATTCTTCTTGATGATGTGGGTCATCGAGACCACCTCGATAAATTGATTGGAGGTTGTAATTTCAAATCAGGAAGTAGAATCATTATTACATGTCGAGATAAGGCCCTCTTGAAGTCTGAATATAGAAGTTAAGAACTCAAAGAAATGAATAGCAAAGACTTTATGCTTCTGTTTAGTTTGTATGCATTTGTAGTGAAACAACCTCCAACAGACTTCACGATTCTTTCTAGTGATATTGTTGCCACCACAGGAGGGCTTCCCTTAGCTCTCACGGTTATAGGTTCACTTCTCAAAAGAAAACATAAAAGCATATGGACATAGATGCTGGAGAAATTGAGGAAGATGCCTCATGAGGATGTACAAGAAAAGTTGAAGCTAAATTACAATGCACTCAATGATAATGAGAAAAAAATGTTCCTAGACATAGCATGCTCTTTCATAGGAATTGACAAAAGAATTGCCACCTGCCCGTGGGAGGATTTCCACTTGTATCCAAATTCTGGATTGGCAAGAATGATTGAACTTTTGTTAATAAAATTTGATTACGAGAATCAATTGACAATGCATGATCAACTAAGAGATCTAGGTAGAGCTATCGCTCGTCCAAAAGAAACGAGGCCTTGGCATTGGAGTAGACCATGGGATGAGGAAGTGATGAAAGTTCTACAGCACAAGGTAACAATGATATCTACTTTTGGCCTTTCCCAGGTTCTCTAGCGGTAGTCCCTCGAATTATTATTGTTACTATTCTTTTGCTCTAGATCATTGACCATTCTAAACATGTTAGCATTTTCTTGGTGAAAGCTACATCCAGTTTTGGCCTTTAGTTCATGAAAAGTTTGCACTAGTCACTATTCAACAGGTCATCTCTTGATGCATATGACAGTAAAATTGTGTAGTTTTGACCCTGTCTGTATTGCTCTTTTGTTGGTTTAACATCGTTTTCTAGCAAATTTGATACTGCTTCCTACTATATATTACTTGTTGAAGACCGAGCATCACACAGGTCTGATAATTTACTTTATGCCACTTATAAATCCAGTTCATCCCCCTCTAAAATGCTTGAGCCTTTATAACTTTGTGCCGATTGACTTATTTTATTCAACCAAACACCAAAAACTTTACTGTTGATCATTACTTTGTTGTGTTTCATTCTATCTTCCCAAAATATATCAGCAATTTTTTTTTTGAAGTACGTTGGCATGGGGATAAATACATGGATCACATGTCATCCACCTCTTTCTCTCTTGAATTTTTACTTTTTATATGATATATGTGATAGTTTCCTTCTCCAAGATTCAAATACATTATTCTATCTTCAATTTCGAACCATGAATTCATGCAATTTGCTCGAGTGCCGTTCTACTTTTTTGCAACAAAAAGAAAGATTTCAGTTAAATCCTTTGCCCCTCAACTATTGGCTATCAACTTAAGATTATGTTCAATTTCAAGTAATAAGATGTTAGGTGGTGGTTTTATATGTATGAAAAATTTTGACAATTTGTTTTCTAGGATATATTATGCATTTTCACGATATAAATCCAATATAATAATGTAAATGTACTATGAAGAAAATTGAAGGTTTAGTTTATATTGTATTACTTAGTGAATGTTAATAACAAAATTGAAGAAGTGCCTTTAAATATATCAATTTTTTGAGTAATCTAGAAATGCATAATTATGTTATTAACATTGTTGGGGTAGTTGATAACTTGAAACAACATTAAATAATTTGGATGCCTCTTAGTCAACAATAAATATAAAACTCTTGTTTTTCTTTTCACTTAAAGGACTGGTAAAGTTAAAAAAAAAAAAAAATTCAAATTCTCTATTGCAACTTTCACTTTTCTTTCAGGGTTAATATCTTGAAAAACCTCAAACTAATACACATGTGACAAATTTATTCCAAACTAATTTTTTGAGCATGAAAAACTCCAAACCGGTACCCATGTAATAAATTTACTCCAAATGACCGCAAAAAACCCTAAATTATTACACTTTTGACAAAAGTACACCATGCTAATTTGTTCAATTACCAAAAACTCTAAATCATATCCTCCATTAAATTGGATTAATACCTCAAAAAACTACAAAAATGGTAACAAATAGAGAGTATAATCCCAAACTGGTATACTAGTCAACTGTCATGCATCATCTAACTCAGTAATTTAATAGCAAAATTTAATAGAAAATAACAAAGGGTAAATTTATCACAAATGTACTAGTTTTGGGTAAATTTATCAAATGTGTACTAGTTTAGAATATTTGGTAGTAAAAAAATTAGTTTGAGGTATATTTGTTATAAGTGTATCAGTTTAGAATTTTTCAAGTATTCACTCTTTTTTTTTTTTTTTTTTTTTATTGTTGCCTATACCAACTTATAGTCAAATTATCAAATTACATGAAAAAAATTTCTGAAAGATTGTTCAAGATACATTAATCACAAAGAAAGTGACATAATTAGCATTTTTTTTAGTTTTAATTATGACCTTTCCACTTGTATCATAGGTCAATCATGTTCAAATGAAAGATGAAAATTCAAATGATTTCGATAGGCTATTCTACCCAGTTTTCATAACATGTCTTAATGTTCATATTGGTGCTATGCATGGTTCTAACTATAGGTATTTTGAGCACATAATTCAACATTATTCAAAATTAAATAACAGTAAATTATGACAAAAGAAACTAAATGACAACTGATGTATGATTTTCTAGGTATTCGTACAAAGTAATTCTCAACCAAAAACTGAAAAAGTAAAGATTGAAATTAAGAAAGTAAATAATTGTAGGCAGTACGTGATGAGATAATAAAAGGTGAAAGAAATTGTATTCTTTCGTACTGCCTTTAGTGTAGTACGATATCCACCTCTATTCGATAATGAACAAGCCTTCCTAGTAAATATAATTGTGCTTTTACGTGCACACACGGACAAAGAGAAGAGACAAAAATCTATCGTTAGATATTAGTGGAGAAAAAACAGATAATTCACTTATCAAATAAGATAAATGGAGGAGCAAAAAAATAAATGAGAGAATGCAAAAAGCAGAAAAAGATAATAATAGCTAACCTTTATTTACTAATTCATATATTTTTATATGAATGGGCAAATGGCAAAAAAATGCACAAATAAATTCTTAATTAGGTCAAATTTTATGATTAATTGGGGCAAATTCAATGATGACTAATTGAGTAGTGTGCTTGTCTTAAGAAAAAATTACTCAATTAGTCATAAATCTATTGTATGTATTCAATCATAAACTTATACAATATTTTCACGCAAAATTCCAACGTAATCATTTCGATTAATTTTCACCACGATCCAATCATTTTACAGCCGTCCTATATGGCGCACCACCATATCAACAATTTTTTGCAAAAATTAGGCAAAATGACTACATCGGAATTTCACACGAAGGTGTAAGACTAAATCGGCAAAATTGATAAGTTTAGGATTAATTAGACAATTTCTCACTCATCTAAGGATTAGTTGTTGAGCTTTGAGCTTGAATATCCAAAAATGAAAACTTAAATTCAATAGACCAAATTCTTGTTTCCATCCAGCCATATGCCAAAATCAAAAATATTTTATGAACAAAGAGGGAATGGGTTGTCATGCTTTATGAATGCATAAGTCTGAATAAGTACTTTTTGTTTTTCAAATGTGTAACGGTTCTCACATATGTCAAAGGCACACCATATTTAGTCAATCATCATTACTATGAATGTAACAAAATTTAATTTCAAAATTTACAAGAAAACTTGACTAATTTCATATACGAATTTCACATAGAACATCAAAATTTGGGGCATATATGTGAAAATGGACATATGACATGATCGTGTAATTATAAAAGATCACATATATTTATTTTTCCTACAAGTGTAGACAAAATGCATTGGCCACAATAACATGTAGAGTATACTAACAAAAGAAGGTTCGATGGTATTTACAAACTTCAATTTTATTTTATTTTTTGTAGGAGGAAAATGAGAATATTGAGGCACTATGTTTGGACGAAAGAGGCTCCAGAGTGTTCATGAAGCAAGAGAGCTTCAAAAAAATGCCTAACTTGAAGTTCCTTCATGCGAAGGATGTAAATTTTGGTGGAGATTTCGAAGGATCATTTGCTGAATTAAGATGGTTAAAGTGGGAGAGATGTCGCCATTCTTTCGAGGTGACCAACTTTCATTTGGAAAAATTAGTCGTACTTGATTTATCAGAAGATTATCTAGGTGAACATTGCATTAGTAAAAATTGGAGAGGATGGATTTCAATCAAGGTAAGATGAAAAAGGCTTTTTATTTTGTTACATTTGATGATAAATCATTATATTTCTAATTGCTAATCTTGAAATATGTTTCTTTCTTGTAGATGGAGAGGTTGAAAGTTCTCAATCTTTCGAGATGCTTCAAATTACAAAGCACCCCTAATCTCTCCATATTTAAAAATTTAGAGCTACTAATCCTGGAATATTGTACCTCTTTGGAGGAAATTGACACTTCCATTGGAGATGTCAAGCGCCTCATTTCCTTGAACTTGAAATATTGTCTTCGTCTCGCGAAGTTACCCGAACAACTGGGTGAACTAGAAAATTTGGAGGAGCTTGTCGTAGACCACACTAGTATAAAAGAAATCCCTCCATGTATAGAATCTTTGAAAAAGCTAAAGACACTTGGAGCCGTTGGTTGCTTGCTATCAAATTTGCAATCGATTGAAGTTCCTAGTTCAGTAGTCTATCCAGTAAGTTTGTCGTTAGTGGAATACCACAAGTCGCAACCAATCCCTTCTTCAATTGGGAAGTTGGGAGACTTGGTTGAGCTGAACTTGTCAAATACAAGGATTAAGGAATTATCCGAATTCCATCAGGGAATTGAACAAATTGAAAATCCTGAGGATTTGTGGTAGTCATATGGAAAGGTTACCGCATTCTATTGGAAAATTGTAAAACCTCCAAGAGCTCAATGCCTCCGGATGCCCTAACCTAGAAGGACAATTTCATGTTGATAAAGGTGGATTGTCTTCTCTAAAGAGCTTCCGTTTAATTAAAGCAAAAATTTCTGGCTTGCCGGAAAACTTAGATCAGCTTTCTTCTCTCGACCACCTCGATTTAGGGGGCTGTAAAGAGCTTCAGTCACTCCCAAAACCTCCTTTTAGCTTATCATCCCTGAAGCTCACCTGTCAAAGTAATGAGCTGCCATCGCTCTCTAACCTGAAGCATCTAAAGGAGCTCAAGCTCTCTTCTTGCAAGTCTCTTCAAAGCATCCCAGAGCTCTCTCACCTGAAGCATCTAAGGGAGCTCAGCCTTCATGATTGCTGGTCTCTTCAAAGCATCCCAGAACTTCCCTCCTGCATACAGAAGCCTGCAAAGGTTGCCAAATCTTTCCAATTTGGAATTTCTGTCGAAATTAAGGCTTCTACATTGCGAAGGGCTGAAGAAATTGGATGGACTAGAAGCTTTAAAATCCCTAAGAGAGTTGTGCCTGAAGCTATTTCTAGTTTTGTCTGACCTCAATGACTTTGATGAGAAGGTGGATGAACTCCAGTTGGACGACTTTGATGAAGGGGCGGATAATCTCCATGCGGTAGAAGGCCTTGAAAAATTGGGATCCCTGGAAGTGGTAGATATCTTTGGGCGCAAGCACATTCAAGTACTGGACCTTTCAAAGTCAGAGCATCTGAAGAAGTTGGATGTTAGTAATTGTGAAAGCTTAGTTGAAATTCGTTGCCCTAGTCAATTACTGGAGGGCTTTGACAAGGATGGGTGCAAGTCACTCAAGAAATTATCGGGCTTTTTACCACACTATGTCCAAGATTTACGAGGAAAGAAACAGATAGAAGCTGACTGAGGTTTGAGGGGCTATAGTCAGATCTTCATGAGGAAGCCAACGAGGTTACTCAGGAAGTGGTGTGACTCTGGGCATTGGGGTAAGAAGAGGAGGAGGGTGGAAATCAAGCATAGAGAGAAGGTGAAGAGATTAAGGGGTCCAGCATCATCCGGTGGTCTGTTTCTGTCTTACTTTAGGTGGACGATGATGGGACGACTAATTCGAAAGTGAGGTTCATGTTCACATGCTCCGTTATCTGAGAAATTGAATTCGACTTCTAACCTCACCCTCTCACCGATTGCTTGAAATGGAGCAACAGAGGAATTCGACAATGGGGGTGATTGTGGAAGAGAGAGAATGTTGGAGGCGAGGAATCTGGTGAAGGATCTTCATGTTGGGTATTCACTACTTCCGATTGCCATATCTTCAGAGTCCAGGTGACTGGACCCCTTTTAACATTAATCCATTCTTGTCGCCGATTGATCAGTTTATTCATTGGTTGATTCTTGGCGTGATTGGTGTATGCGCTTGCTATTGTTGGTCTGATTTTGGATGTTCGATATCTGCACATGGAGGAAATGAGATGAGACTAATTCGAGCTTTTTTGCATGCTCAGCGTATCATATTTAGTTATCTTGTTTTATTTATTAGCTTGTGATTCCTGTTAGGTTCAGAGATCTACTCGGTTATTCTCATCTACCAGTTTGCTTTGGTCTAATATGATAACTATTGTAGCTTTTGATTAGGTTTCGTGTCAATGGTGGTGAATTTTCCTTATGTTATCTGAGCAGTCGTAGAGCGTGTGTAGCAAGATCAGGACTTATGAGCTTATTACGGGTTTAGGTTGATTTTATCATCCTGTCTAGATAGCGTGGAAATTGATTGCAGGTTTGTCGGAACTAATGTGAACTAACTTCAGGTTGAACGGGAAGATTACCTTGATTGATGAGATTCTACTTTCATAGACATTTCTTTTGTGTTCTCACATTTTGAAGCACCTTGAGGGGTGATGAGAAGTGGAAAGATGAACAATCTCCTGTGAACCATTTGTTTGTACCTATGATCCAAAGTAGCATTTTCTCCATGAGTATGTGGAAATTCCTTCTCACAAGATTCTCCGAGGATGTCCTCACTCATCCCAGTTAGCTAATAACGTAGTGAAATGGTGTTGAAGGCTACTAATTTCACACAGAAAAGGATGCTAGTGTCCGAATTGTTGTGATGGTTGTCCTTGCTTTTTCTTTGCTAGCTTTCTAGTTGAATGGAATTGCTCCTCATCTTCTAACTAGGAAAATGCAAAAACTTGAGCTGTGATAATAGAAGTTCATTGGTTTTTTTCTTTCACAAGGGGTTATCGAGCTCTGACATTGTGGTTTGTTTAGAAGAACTTTTGCCTTTTAACTTTCATCTATACTATTGTTTTTAGCATTTGCAATGTGTATTTTGCTCAATAGTCAGTGCTTCAAGCGTTTGGAAAACATAAAACTTTGCATTTTATGGCCATTTATAGCAAAATAATTATTGTCTTGCTGACAAGGTTATGAAGTACCTTTTGATTTCTAATGTTGAAACAAAAACACCATTAAATTTGTTTCTATTTCCATGGTTGCTTTTCATTCTATCATCCTCTGTATGGATCCTCTATGATGTGATGGTCTTGCTTTTTGAAGGTTACGAACTCTATGCTAGTTGACTGTTGCTCGCACCAATGCAAAATTCAGAGTACAGAGCTGACTGAATCTGACAGTAAGTGGCTTTTCTTTTAAGTTACCTGAAGATTTCAGTTCACAAAAAGGTGTTGAAGAATGATGTTGAGTTGTACTTGAGAAATATCCGGTTGTTGGTTGGTTCAACTATGAATTTGAGGATTGCGTCTCCAGTGGGGATGGGTTATGTTTGATGCAGGGGTAGAGACTGCTTTGGCCAACTTATTGTCTATTCCTTAGCTTTTCAACGTTTTTCTTTTCTCGTGTTGGGCAAGAAGATTGGTCCACAATTGAGCCGTGCCCTCGATTGCTGGTGCTGCATTGTTCTGTGGTGGAGTCTCTCCCTGATTTGCCTGCAAAAACTCCATCTATGCTGTTTAGGGAGCTTGATTGTGGAATATGGGAAGGAAGAATATCAATCTTTGGAGCTTAGTTTGGACGCTTTAGACATTGCCACCATAAAATAAGCGACATTTGTTTTGTCCACTTCGATTGTTGCAAATAATTATGTGTCACTATTCAAAATCTGCCTTTGTTGAACAAGTGTACCCTATTTTTACATTAATACATAAAGGGTTGTTTGGAGTGTTCATTTGCAAGTTTAAAAGTTGAAGCACGTGGATTGGTAGATGAATTACTGATCTGGTGTTAATTTTTGTCCCTAATAGTTTGGAGCGGTATGTTGTGATTGACTTATCATGATGAAGTTATTGTAATACTTGGGATTTGACCAAGTAAAAAAGAGATTCTGGGGCATGTAAAAAAAAAGAAAATAAAGGAGAAGGTTGAAAAGTCAACTAAACAAGGGTAGTGTACGTCGGCTTAAAGGGAGAAAAAAGAGTTCTCCCTCTTAAACTGAGAGCTCATGTAGAAAGAAAATGGAGAGGAGAGAGAGAGAGAGAGAAAGATCTCATTCCGGAGATCGCTAACGTCTCTAACTAAACAAAAAATATAGCAAGTGTAGTGCTATTTTTTGTGGAGATTACCTACTTTCATTAGTATTTTCAGTTTAGATAGGGCTTTTCTTTGACACGATATAAATTTCTTGTCTTACTTCCAATGACTGGAGGAAGTTGTTTGAGCAAAGCAATTGTAATGCTTCGATTTTATCTGGCTCGTGATCATGATATGAATATAAAAGACCAAATTGCATCCAAAAGGATATCTGATGTTTTTAGTCAAATAGTACGAGGTTCTTCATTCTCAACATGATATCAATCTGCGCTTATTTAAATAAAGTAATACTTCTCTCCAACTTTTATGAAGTAGAGAAATTCACTATCTGATGGATTCTGGAAACTACTCACGCATATGTGATCTTGATTGCATTTTATTAATTTGTTATTTGGTCATGGAAGTAGGCAGTGAAGGTACCATAAATGTGTTAAGCTTTTCTGAAAACCAGGGAACTAATGTCAAGATGATGAATCTCCATGAATCTGTATCAAACTTTGTTCATTGCTTAATATGCCAATTTGAAGATTGCTCTCTATGAAGGCAGATATATGGCCTTGATCAGGCTGAAGGTATTATCGCCACTCTTTCCATGTTTTACTTCTTGCCTTTATTAATCATCTTGCAAATTTGTATTCGTACCTTAACATCATTTGCAATTTATTACTTCATTTCGGTCATTGTTTGGTGATGATAATGTCTACACCCTAGGGGCTTAAAAGGAACAAAGGATTTCCACTGTATTGTGGATAACAATTTGAGATCCAAACCAAATGTATGGAGGAAGTCCTTAAATCAACCATATTGCTTTCATGTTTTTTGGATAAATATGACAAGTAATCAATGGGTAGCTAGAAAGGTGATTTGTTTTAAGTCCTTTAATGTTTGAGAGATAATATGGATCTCTTAATGCCATCTTTTCTTGAACTACAGCTCAAACCAGAATGTTTTGTTACAGCTGCCACGGAACGGAATTGGAAAGCCACTCCCACAATAAACATGGTTTCAGCCAGAAAAATGCACCATTTTCAGATAGGCTGATGGGAGGGACAAAAAGCTTTAGAGCTCGAGCATTACCCAACTGTTTATAGAGCCAAAATGAAGTGGGAGGAGCTATGTGTATGATCGTTAATTCTGTGGATAGCTTAATTGGTACTGCATCAGAAGCGAGGACTTCCAGCTATAACTGTAATCTGGACATTGGAATAGCTCATTGGCAATATTAGGAGTGCAAATTGACTTGGAAGATACTAGTCATGTTCTTTTATTATCATATTCACAATAGTCTGATGCTTGTCTCTAAATCCTTATGAAAGAAATCATGTTCTTTCATTATCATTCATGCAAAAAGAATTTTAGGATGATGGAGAGCACATATGCCCCATGTAGAATCATGAAGAATATTTGCATGACAGCAGCACGACAGAGAGCGGGTTCTGGAGATCATTTGTGTTTCCTAGTAATTGTAAACATAGCAGGTAAAGTATCATATTCAGTTAAGAGTACCTTCTTCACATTAGTAATTTTAGTTTGGCATGGGTTGTGTCGATGTCTTATTGCTTCCCGTCTTATTTCAAGTAATCTCGAGGTTGACTAAGTGAATGCAATGCTTTTGCATCATTTGGCTTGTGATCCTGATAGAAATGAAAATAAATAAGAATGCCTTTGAAGCACATTGTATGTCAGTATACGTCATTAGTCACAGAGTAAGACTCTTCATCCTTGACATGACATGAATATGTTCTTATGCGAACAGAGAGTATTACCTTTTTCTGAGTTCTATTAAAGTTGGTTTCCTAGAGCATAGGATGTTTATTATGCAATTCTTTTATTCATTCATGCATAATAAAACAGAACTTCATTCATTGTTAGCAAAAGTTCTACCTAAAAGCTTAAAGTATTAGTTAGAGGTAGACCACACGTATGTAACCCCTATTGATACCCTTTATTCAACCAATGTGGAATAACACTTCTAAGGGTTGATTGATCATAGCAAGTACCCATGTTTATGTCGTTTTGATTGCATTTTTAGTAGCTTATGTCCACTTTTTCTGTCATGAATTAATAAGCCATTAGATGTACCATCATAAGATTTTTACTTTCCTCAAATTCAGGACATCGATGTTGAGATGATGAATATCCATGGATCTATATACCACTTTGTTTGTCAATTGAAGTGCTAATAGATTGCTCAATCTGATGATGGATTCATGGCCTTGATCCAAAAGTAACATCTTGTACAGTGGAAAAAGTGGTAGGAATCATGTTGCGCTCTTTCTTGTTTTTCGTCATGCCTATATCCATCTCACATGTTCAAACCGTCGGTCAGTGTCTTTCATTTTTTTTTTTTTTTTTTTGGGTAAAGGTAAGAATATATTAAGCTAAGGTTAACAATTCAAAAAATTTGGCGCCATAAACTTCCACTCTAAGTGCAAAAGCGAAAGGAGAGGAAGGGAGCCAAGGTAAGAAGCCACAAGGGCACCAACAAAAGACAGCAAAGCTTGCAACAGCCACAGGGACACACGACGCTAAAGTATCAACTACAGACGTCCCATCAAAGAGCCGAAGGAGATTGAAACTTAGCACAAAGCAGAGACACCAGCCATGAGCTAAGAAGACGAAGGGCGTCCGAGGAAGACAGATGGGTCAAAACCCCATCCTCTCTGGAGTCTCCTATTCCTTGGAGTGTTCGGCACATTGCTGAATGTGAGTGATTTGTCCTTGACAACCTTGATAAGATGATTTTTCAACGTCGAAACCACCAAGGCTTCCCCCCGAAAGATGATACTGTTCCTTTTCTTCCATATCAAGTGGCACAAAGCACCAAAAGAGAAGCGTGCTATACAATGAAAGAAATCCTTACCAGATAAGAATTTGATGGCCCATAGAAGGTTCTCCGCTCAAGGCCTATTACGCCACCGGAGATTGCACCTAGAAGCCCAGAAATAAGCAAGTGTCATAGAAATGTGACAGTCAAAGAGAAGCATGTCTTTCATATGTTCGTTCTTCACTTGGTGATGACAATTTCTCATGCCCTGGAAGCTTTAAATGACCAGGAGCTACATTGTAATTTTGGCAGTGATGTGAGATCCGAACCAAACATCTGGGGTATGGATGCAACAAGGACATTCTTTTGTCTAATTGCATTGTGTCATGCTTTATGAAGGGGAGCTGTCCGTCCTAGTAATGAAAATAGGTGCTTTACTTCACTCCCGGAAGGTTTGAGCTAATCTAGATCCATGAATGTCTATTTCTTTTGAACCTAGTAACTTAGAGCGCATTTGGTAACGCTTATGTTTCGAGGAACAATTTTTTATCAAAAATGATTTTTTCTGATTTTGTTCTCGAGAAAAATTTCTAAGTAAAATAATGTGTTTGGTAACTCCATAAAATTTTTATTTCCAGGATAGAAATGCATTTGGTAGGATTCTTAAATTTTTTTTATTTTTTTAAATTTTCATACTTTTATTATATTTTCTTATTTTGCACTTTTTTTTTTTTTTTTTTTTAATTTGGCCTTGGCAAGGCCAAGCCTCGCATCGGTTGGGTATGTTGACACCTAATTTTGGGGGTTCATTTTTGCTATAAAAAAATGCATGGCATATAGTTTAGGTAGATTTTATTTGATTTTGTTATATTTTGTTTAATTTGTTAAGATTTTTATGGGTTTAGGTAATATACGCCGAAATATGTATCTTTGCGCAAGAAGGGAATTTTTTTTCATCAAATATGCAAAAGATATTGCGCAGGATGAAAAATATATTTGATGGGATTTTACGTGAGCAAAATTGGAAGTAAAATATGCCGTGAAGATACAAATTTTTTGGTGTATAAAAAGGTGGCGTACGGTCGAGGGAGGGGGGGTGCTCTTCCGTCGAAAAGTGCAGACAAAAAAAGAGAAAGTCAAAAGAAAAGCAAAAGAGAAGAGGGTAAGCTGAGGGAGAGGTAAAAAAAAAAAAAAAAGAAGAAGAAGAAAAAGGGTGAAACCCCCCGCGCGTGACTGTTCATCTTCCTCGGGGGTGCTTGTCGGCGCCATTCGTCGCCTTCGCCGGCCCCGCAACTCGCGCCGCACTGCCATCGCCATTGCGCTTTGCTGCCGATCCTGGTCCTCGCGTGCCACCCTCGCTCCGCTCGCGCGCCACTCCCGCTTCGCTCGCGCCGCCCCCGACGCCCTCTGCAGTCCCCGACGCCGCCGCGACCGCGCCCAGATCCAGGCCTCCCCGAGGCCCTCTCCGCGCGTTCCTGCCGCCCCGACAGCCTCACCGCGATGCCTTTGCGTCCCCGCGCGCCTCCGTCTCAGATCTGCCGCCCCTCTACCCGGATCCGTTGCCACGACGTCCCCCCTGCTCCGTCCTCGAAGCCCGATGCCGCCGCGCCTCTCTGCGACATCCCTGCCGCCCCGACGACCGCGCGCGCGCCTGATTGAAGCCGGAGCTCTTCGCCGCAGCCGCCTGAAGCTCCGCCATCGCCACTCTTCGCCGATCCGCCACCCAGAGCCTCCCTAGTGCCACGCCGCCATCGCGCCGTCCCCGGAGGACCTCGTCGGAACCCTAGCCGTCCCCTCGCCGGCCCCCTTTTTTCTCTTTCTTTTTTTTCTTTTTCGAAAAAAGAAAAGAAAACAAAAAAAAAAAAAAAAAAGAAAATTAGGTAAATTTCATTTTATTTTATTTTTATTTCCACTCTTTTAGGTTATTTATTTTTCTGTTTTATTTTTATTATTAACATTGCATGTTATTTGTTAAATTAGGTGTAATTGTTCCCTTTAATGTTAAATTGAAATTCCGTGATATGAAATTGCTTGAAATTAGTAATTGCCAGTCCGATTTTCGCACCCGAAATCCAACTCGTAGTTACTTAAAAAAATTTCCAATCGATCTCCCGCCCGAGATCCGATTTGTGATTTTTCGCGAAATTGGCCAACCCGATCTCATGCGCGAGATACGGTTCGTCAATTTAGGGAATCAATTTTGCTTGATTTGCTAGGGTTGTTTAATTAATTTTCTTTAAAAAAATCAAAAATCAAAAAATGTAGTTTTAGGGTTTGCATGATTAGGATAGAAATTTCATTTTTTTTAAATAAAAAAATCAAAAAATAAAAAAAATCAAATTAACTGGTTTAGGTTGCATTTTTAGTTATTAAGAATTGTTAATTTCAAAACACAAAAAAAGTGAAAAAAACTCAAAAAAATCTTAGATTAGGATGACCTAATTCCTAGTTTAAATAGGATAGAATTTCAATTTAGTTAGGAATTTCATTCAAATATCTTAGGATAGATTACTTCCACCTTTTAGGATAAATTGCATTTTTAGAAAAATAAAAACCATAAAATCAAAAATCAAAAATCTTGCATGAGCATGTAGAATTAGGAATATAGATTTAGTAAATAAAGCATTTAGGCTAGTAAATTAGGCTTTTTTAGAATCACATTTTTTAGGGTAGTTCAATTAGGACTTTTGTTAATTCAAAATTTCAGGTAAAAAAATCCAAAAACATTAGGTGCATGATTTGCATTCTAGGGTCATTTAATTAAAATTTGCATATTAGGTCATTTAAGTTGCAATTATTGCATTTCATGTCATATAATTTAGATCATTTTGCCATGTCATATTAGGCTATTAGCATGCATTACATTTAAATTAAATTCCATTAAATAAAGTGAAAGCAAAAAAAAAGAAAAGAGAAGAGAAATCTGCGTGTTAATTAGAGACCATATCTAGGATTGTTGATGTGGATTTTAATCTAACGATGCAGATGCTTTCGTTGCTACAAGGTAAGTCCCTTAACCTTATTCATTGTTTTATTAGGTGTTAAATTGGTGGATTGCGCACCCGCATGATCACCTCACATGTTAGGGAGATAAATTAAAATCGATTCAAGCTGCCTGCTAAACATTTTTCAAAATAAAAGAATGGTACCGAAAGGGCGTTAGAGGAATCTAGCGTAACCAAGTCCCCGTATCTAGAATCTCTGGTTCGTAGGAGTAAAGTAAATCTCCCATTACTTTACTTAGGTTTCTAATCGACCCACCAAAAACTAATTAGTGGCGACTCCTTAATAAAAATCATTTGCATGTTAAGAATTCAAACCTAAGTCGCGAATTGGTATGGGCTTGGGAGAGCCCGAGTTAAGTCTAGGCTTAACAATCCATTAGCCAAACCTAGGTGGTTCACACCCGAAAAATTGGTCGCGACAGCTTGGCGACTCCACTAGAAACTTGAGTTAAAACTCTTAGTGGACTTAGGCCAATTTTTCTTTTCTTTTGAAAAATGTTTTTGTTTGGCAGCGAGGATCCCAGGTACGTCCCTAACATTTAAGGTGTTAAATATTTTTGCAGATTGGGAGGTATAAGGGGAAGTGTTTGCTGACATTTGTTTTGCAGGAAGGTGTAAGAATGAATGGTTTATTTTTATGTATGAAGTGTTGCTTGATATAAACTGTTGTGCATGCTTTGCATTTAGCACTACACTATTGCACACACAACCTGCCGCCGGACCTGGGCCGCATAGGATCATCTAGGATGGTATTGAGATGGATACTACTCCGACCGCAAGCTCGTGGTACAAGTCGCCCATCTCAATCCCGAAATTTCATTCATGGTGTCAAGAGTACCCACCTCGGTCCGCATGCCCGCGACCTGGGACGGCTCTTTGACCAAGCCGGAGTCATGAGGACCCGACATAGTCCACGCGCCCGTGGCTAGTCCGATCATCCTTGTGGCTCCACTTTGTTAAGCCTTCTAGAGTAGAAATCGAACCACTTATCATGCGCATGTCTATGTGATTGCCCCTCATTGGTAAAGTAAGTTCTCTAACCTTTCACCCTTGAAATTTACTTACCTTATCATATTATTTTGTTGGTCCATGGCATTAGGTTTTTATTGAGTCTTGGTCAATATATAATGGGGATACCGGATCTTCGAATTATTCTCCCTCCGAAGCAAGAGCTTGGCACATGGTGGGACAAGTTAGACCAAGATGGCCGTCGATTTGTGGAGTCATACATTGGCCGACTGCTTCCATTGCTGCATATCAACATCCATGGCGGCCTTATCCAAGCACTCGCCCACTCTTGGTGCCCCAAGACTTCTACCTTCATTCTTGGCGGTAAGCATGAGCTCATGCCCACCTTGGAAGAATATAGCATTGCCATAGGAAAGCCTTTGAAAGCTGAGTTAATTGATCCGCCTATCGGGATAAATCCCGTTATGGCCTTATCTGATTTTTTGAGAATTAAAGGGGATGATGTGAGAAAGGTTTTAAAGGCTCATCGCAACACATGTCCCCTATCTTTTCTAAAAGAACATTTTGAAATTGGCCCTTCATCTCAAATGCGAAGGGTTTTTCTTTTAGCCTTCTCTAGGTTTATAATTTTTCCTTATTACAAGAATGCTATTAACCCTTTGATGGCTCACTTAGTCAAACAAGTGTTGGAAGGAAAGAATTTTGTAAACACTTTTTAACTGAAACTTTCCTTGCCCTCACTCAATTTAAAGGAGATGGTGATAAGACTTTCCATTCCTCTCCTGACTTTTGCAAATTTGGTTTCTTTCTCATTTGAAAGGATTTGGTGGTCTAATGACTATACATGATATCAATGACTCTAATCACCCCATTATGAAATTTGAGGATAAGCAAAAACATGCACCGGATTACCACTATTCTGAGTGGCTAGTTTTCATGAAAAAACCAACTTCCAAGGGTTTTCTATGGCATGCTATATGGTTTCAAGTTCGTGCGGCGAGACTCATGTGTGGAGGTGTTGGCCCAATCCCTCTATTGGGATTTACTGGAGCTTTGGAGTACTATCCGACCGAGTAACTCGTCGCACCAAGTTGTGCAAGAGCTTCCCCGGCATTGCAAGCAGATCCACTCCAAGTCAACTTCATTGATGGAAGCCAAGGCCATGAAGATTCCATTCTCACAATCAAATCAATGTGGGATATGTGCCGTCCACGAAAACTCAAGTGGCCCGAGGAGGAGCTGGAGGGTAAGGAAAGGAAGTATTATGCCGCGACCAACTATATTCGACAACACAAGATCTCGGAGGAGCTGCTTCCGAAGATACTTGAGGCGCCACTGAAGATCACCAACTGTGCTGAAAATAAACGCCTCAAGAGGGTTGCCGAGAAAGCTCGAGAGGAGAATGGTGTCCCGAGTGTATATTGATCAAGCTAAATGAAGTGCTTGAATCAATCTCGTCATTCTCATTTCTAGATTGATGTTTAGGGAGTCGAGTCTTTTACTTTCCTAGTTCATTTGTTTAGGGTATTTCAAATTCCTATTTCGCTGGACTTGTCAAAAAATTCCATTAATAAAAGTTCTAGATCATTGCCATGGATCGGCGTTCGTTTTTCATATGAGATACTTATTTTTGTTCATTTCTTTCGTATTAGGTGGTAACGGATCCTCCACGATCACCCATCATTACACGATCGAGAGCAAAAATGGCTGACCAGAATGAAATGCGTGATCGCATGGCTGCCATGGAAGATCAACTTAAGCAGTTGCTTATCTCGATGCAGTCTATGACGGATCAAGTAAAATCCCTCCAAGTGAGTCAGGCTCTTGCATCAGTTGCACCGGCCCTTGCTGAGATAGTAACACCAAAGCAGACAAACAAGGCCCAAGTGGGTGATGGCAACATGCCTGATTTGGAGGATGACTCGCTGTTCATTACCGACAAAAAGACTAAGCCAGAGCAGGATGAACGCTTCACCAAACTTGAGAAGAAATTGAAACAATTGCAAGAGTCACAGAATTCGCTCCCTTTTGACTTGTTAGTTTATGAGAAGGTCAAAATGCCGAAGAAGTTTAAGATGCCGGAGTTCGAGAAGTATGATGGTACTTCCTGTCCAAAAGCTCATTTGCAGATGTACCACGTACGCATGGCCCAATATGTCAAGAACGAGCCTCTCATGATCCGGTCGTTTCATGCAAGCTTGACGGGCCCGCCCTCAATCGGTACGTAATGAAGAATATAAATCTTCTCGACACTTGGAGTGAAGTAGCTGACGCCTTCCTAACGCAGTATAAGTTCAACATGGATATTGCACCCTCCCGGGAGGATCTTGAGCGGATGGAAAAGAAGAAGAGCAAGTCATTTAAAGAATACGCCGTGAGATGGAGGAACTGGCGGCCCAAATCACTCCCGAGCCTACTAACAAGGAGTTGATGAAGTTGTTTGTGAAGACCCTCCCATCTGAGTTCCGTAACCGAATGGCGAGCACATATGTCGAGAGTTTCAATCAGCTGATTCCTGTGGGAGAACAAGTCGAGATGGGGATAAGGGAAGGATGGTTTATTGAACCGTCAAGTAAGAGATTCTCCGCCAAAAAGGAGAAAGAAGCTGTTGAAGACGTGAATGTGGTTTATAGCCAAGAAAGTACCAACCGTGGCTTGGCTGTCCAGATCAATGCAAGGCAACAACAAACCGCTGGTCGTCAACCATTTGCAAATGATCAAAGGAAGTTCACTCCTCTCCCTGGATCTCCATCTCAGGTGTTGGCAATCTTAAGAAAGAAAGGTTTGCTTACTAGCGAACCAAAGCGCCCTAACCGCGAAACCCTTCGTAGTTATGATCCAACAAAGAAGCGTGATTACCATAGTGGGGAATTGGGGCATTCAACTGATGAGTGTTTCACCCTCAAGCACAAGATCCAAAACCTCCTGGACACGAAGGCCTTTTCATTCCAAACCGCTCGGCTGAATGTCCAGAAGAATCCGCCACCAGAACATGATGGTATGGTTAATGCTATCCTGGAACTAGACGTTGAATTCGAATCGAGTTATCACTCAGTTAATGCATCTCGAGACTCACCACCACCCACTCCTGAAGTTTCAAATGCTGCCTTTATAATGGAAGGGGTCATGGATGGGAATGATTTTGCTCCTGATAGTAACCTTGGAAGGAATGGTCAAGGTATTCAAAGTCCCAATGAAGACCTTCAGAGGTCCCATACTGCTGGAAGAGGGGGACAAAATCCTGGAGGATGAAGACAGGGAGGACAAAACCCGGCACCCGACCGAAGACAAGGGAGGCAAAACCCATTGCCCCCAAGCATTCATGAGACATTCCCTGGTCCTCCGGTAATGATGCAGGATGAGGCGGAAGTGATAGACACCCTGGGGCAACCAAGTGGAAAATTTGACTATTTGGTGAAGTATTCTGCTCCTCCTAGTTTCTACATTGATCCTCGCAGCATTATCCTAGATGAATGGGATGGCATGGATGATCCGACACCCCCGAAGACTGAGAACCCTGAAGATATGCTGGAAGGACTTACGAGCTTGTTTGATGACGTCGTCATAGGAGCCATCACTGAAGGATCTCTAGAAGAAATGGACCTTGGCCCACAAGAGTAACTCATTTTTCGCTTTCTCGCATTCCCCTGCGTGGGAATTTTTATTGCTTTTTAGGAATAATTATCGCTATCTAGCGATTGTTTTCAATTTCCTCCTTTTCGCTTTCTTCTTAGGATTTGGATTCACATTTTCCATTCAATAAATGTAATTGATTGATGAATATCAATAAAATTACAAGTTTTATTTTGAGGGCATGATGAGGTACACCAAACCAGCCCGGTGATGATATCCAGCCGATAAAATAAAAAGAGAAAAAGCCAAGGAGAATTCCGAGGCCCGGGCTTCATCATGTTCCCTCGTGTCAAAATTTTTTTTAAAAAAAATGCTTTTCAAAAATCTTTCTCATAATCTTTCAAAAAAAAAAAAATCTTTCAAAAATACAAATTACTTTGTTTGTTTTTCTAATTTATCTACTTCCTGTTTCAGGGATAATCTTATAACATGTAAAGATGTGGAAGTGGTCCAGTCCAATTCTAAATCCTAGGGGCAAGTTTGCTCCAAATTACGGTGGGCCATATGTGGTGAATTTCCTGGAGGTACCTTAATCTTAGCAGAAAAGGATGGTCGTGAATTTTCTACTCTAATTGAATTTGCTGTTTCTTGTTTTGAACTGCAAGCATTTTTGTGATAAACAAATTGCCTCAATGAGTTGCAAATTCAATTATTCAAATTTGTTGCAAATTTTGCATGTTCCTCATGATGGATTATGTGAGATGAATTGAGTATGTCAAATGGGACATCTTGGAATGATGAAATGCAAGCCTTATTCCATACACTATTTCATACATTAATCCCCAGTGAGTTGTGTGAAAAATTCCATGCCCGCAAGGAAAAGGGCGGTCTCGCAAAGGGTACGTTATCCGAAGTGATGAGGGGCAGTTTCTTCCTCTACCCAAAACACTACAAGTATATCCATTGTTTAGCCCTTTGAGCCCACACACATGAAAAGCTTTTAAATTACCCTTGTCAAGGATCATCCCACATTGGGACAAATTTGAAATCAAAGGTAGGAATTTTCTTACTCACACTTGCGTCAATCTTTGGGTATTGCTTTCGCAGTGTAACTTGTACAATAATTAAAGTGCCTTAAGATGATGAAGAGCAGTCATTTCTCTATCCTATACACTTTTATCCATTGCATAGCCCACTTGAGCTTATGAATTCATTTCATATTAAACCCAGTTGGTGATCATCCCCCACACTGGGGCAAAGACAAATTCAAGTGGCATGAATTACGATGCCCATAAAAAAATGAAGATTCTGATCAAAGAAAAAAGTGCAAAAATGGGGCATAAAAAAGCAGTGTGCCTGGTAAAAACAAGGTCGATGCCCAAAGGAAAAAAAGAAGAAAAAAAGAAAAGAAAAAAAGCTCAAATGCTGTTGCAATCAATGAGTGCAAAAGAAAATCTTCGACATTGAGGAAGAAAATCAGTGGAAGTGTCAAGATGATCACCAACTTTACCCTCTAAACACTTTTTGAGCCTAATCATCCTTTCGTTTCTTAACGCATGAACCAAGCCTACGTTACGTCCCTTACAAAGTCTCTTCAGATTAGGGCACTTAAATTAACGTAAAGGTTCATATGTTCGAAGGCATCACTCGAAGGAGTGTGAGTAAGATAATTTCTGCCTCATTTCTTATGTTTCTTGACTTGTAAATCCCAAGATGATTGCAGAATATTTTTCAAATAAGCTTGACTCAAAGAGTCCCATTTGTTAAGCCATTGACCAAGCCCACATTACGGTCCCTCTTAAAAGACCTCTTAGATTGGTAAGATCGTACCACTTGCGAGATTGCTTGGACCCTTGTTTGGCATGATAAGGGTGAGTTAGAGTAATTGACAGAATCCTGCATCAAAGGTCATGATAAAATAGCCATTTTAATGAGGATGAGAGAAAAGTCCTTTCAGACCAAAGGATCCCTCATTTGACACATTCATGACACTCATGTGTTCAGAATGGAAATTAGATGATGCATGATTAATGGAAATTATCATGAACATCCGTTAAATTGATGCATGTTTATGATTGCAAACGCATGTTGCCTCTCCTATAACCATGTTTTGTAGGAGACGTATCCCTGAAGATCAAAGATTTTACCAGGTAAGTATATCTTTATCCATACCTGGAATATTTGTCACTTGTGCAAGTATTCCCTTTTAAGTATATTTGACACTCAATTGAGTTGTCCCCAAAGATTTTTCTCAGATTCAATCGATTAAGGCGACCGAAGAATGGTTCGGGTCCTAGTCAGATGATTTCTGTCGCAAGGCTGGGCGACCGAAGAATGGTTCGGGTCCTAGCCAAGCAAAACCTCAATCTAGGTGACCGTAGCATAGAACGGGTCCTAGATAGCATTCATTGCTTTAACAGGTGACCGTAGCATAGAACGGATCCTGGAAAAGCAATTTTTCCATTCAGGTGACCGTAGCATAGAACGGATCCTGAAAAACAAATTTCTTCGTCAAGGTGACCGTAGCATAGAACGGGTCCTTGACAACACTTATTGCTCTAACAGGTGACCGTAGCATAGAACGGATCCTAGGAAAGCAATTCTCTTCCGCCATACTGGGCGACCGTAGAATGGTACGGATCCCAGGAAAGCGGAATCTTCACAAAGCCGTGTTACTATTCTGGGCGACCGTAGAATGGTACGGGTCCTGGACATGTAACACCCTCTACCTCGGACTACTTCATCCTCCTCGAAGATAAGTTATTCCAGGTAAGTTAATTTGTATTAGCATTTGCATGCATCATATAAATTGCATTTAAAAATGGAAGCCAATTCCCAACAAAAAAATCATTCATTGCTTAAGCATGGCCAAAATTAGGTCTCAATTTGTCTTTGAAGGCAACCTCCGCGAGCTCACCTTCAAAGAGAGGCAGCTGTTGACACCTAATTTTGGGGGTTCATTTTTGCTAAAAAATAAAAAAATAATAAAAAATGCATGGCATATAATTTAGGTAGATTTTATTTGATTTTGTTATATTTTGTTTAATTTGTTAAGATTTTTATGGGTTTAGGTAATATATGCCGAAATATGTATCTTTGCGCAAGAAGGGAATTTTTTTTCATCAAATATGCAAAAGATATTGCGTAGGATGAAAAATATATTCGATGGGATTTTACGTGAGCAAAATTGGAAGTAAAATATGCCGTGAAGATACAAATTTTTTGGTGTATAAAAAGGTGGCGTACGGTCGAGGAGGGGGGTGCTCTTCCGTCGAAAAGTGTAGAAAAAAAAAAAAGAGAAAGTCAAAAGAAAAGCAAAAGAGAAGAGGGTAAGCCGAGGGAGAGGTAAAAAAAAAAAAAAAGAAGAAAAAGGGTGAAAACCCCCCCCCGCACGCGACTGTTCATCTTCCCCAGGGGGGTGCTCGCCGGCGCCGTTCGTCGCCTCCGCCGGTCCCGCAACTCGCGCCGCACCGCCATCGCCGTTGCGCTTCGCTGCCGATCCTGGTCCTCGCGCGCCGCCCCCGCTCCACTCGCGCTGCCCCTGACGCCCTCTGCAGTCCTCGACGCCACCGCGACCGCACCCAGATCCAGGCCACCCCGAGGCCCTCTCCGCGACGTTCCTGCCGCCCCGACAACCTCACCGCGACGCCTTTGCGTCCTCGCGCACCTCTGTCTCAGATCCGCCGCCCCTCTACCCAGATCTGCTGCCGCGACGTCCCCCTACTCCGTCCTGAAGCCCGACGCCGCCGCGCCTCTCCGCAACATCCCTGCCGCTCCGACGACCGCGCACGCACCCGATTGAAGCCAGAGCTCTTCGCCACAGCCGCCCGACGCTCCGCCATCGCCACTCGTTGCCGATCCGCCACCCAGAGCCTCCCTGGTGCCACGCCGCCGTCGCGCCACCCCCGGAGGACACCGCCGGAACCCTAGCCGTCCCCCTCACCGGCCCCCTTTTTTCTCTTTCTTTTTTTCTTTTTCGAAAAAAGAAAAGAAAAAAAAAAAAAAAAAAAAAAAAAAAAAAATTAGGTAAATTTCATTTTATTTTATTTTTATTTCCACTCTTTTAGGTTATTTATTTTTCTGTTTTATTTTTATTATTAACATTGCATGTTATTTGTTAAATTAGGTGTAATTGTTCCCTTTAATATTAAATTGAAATTCCGTGATATGAAATTGCTTGAAATTAGTAATTGCCAGTCCGATTTTCACGCCCGAAATCCGACTCGTAGTTACTTAAAAATTGCCAATCCGATCTCCCGCCCGAGATCCGATTTGTGATTTTTCGCAAAATTGGCCAACCCGATCTCATGCGCGAGATACGGTTCGTCAATTTAGGGAATCAATTTTGCTTGATTTGCTAGGGTTGTTTAATTAATTTTCTTTTAAAAAATCGAAAATCAAAAATGTAGTTTTAGGGTTTGCATGATTAGGATAGAAATTTCATTTTTTTAAAATAAAAAAATCAAAAAATAAAAAAAATCAAATTAACTGGTTTAGGTTGCATTTTTAGTTATTAAGAATTGTTAATTTCAAAACACAAAAAAGTGAAAAAAACTCAAAAAAATCTTAGATTAGGATTAGTTTTTTTTATTGTCTTGCATATTTAGATTAGGGATTTTATTTAGATCATAAAAACAAAAAAAAAAAACAAAAAAACAAAATTCACTTAGGATGCTAGTTGAATTGCATGTTAAATTTTAATTAAAAAGCGAAAAGCAAACAAAAATCATCATGAATTTTAGAATAGAATTGCATGTTTAATTTTAAGCTTAGATCAATTTTTTAGATAGACTGCATCTTAGGTTAGAAATTACTAAATTAAAACAATGTCTTAATTTAAATTAGGATGACCTAATTCCTAGTTTAAATAGGATCGAATTTTAATTTAGTTAGGAATTTCATTCAAATATCTTAGGATAGATTACTTCCACCTTTTTAGGATAAATTGCATTTTTTAGAAAAATAAAAACCATAAAATAAATAATCAATCTTTACCAAAAAAAAATCAAAAATCAAAAATCTTGCATAAGCATGTAGAATTAGGAATATAGATTTAGTAAATAAAGCATTTAGGCTAGTAAATTAGGCTTTTTTTAGAATCAAATTTTTTAGGGTAGTTCAATGAGAACTTTTGTTAATTCAAAATTTCAGGTAAAAAAAATCCAAAAACATTAGGTGCATGATTTGCATTCTAGGGTCATTTAATTAAATTTTGCATATTAGGTTATTTAAGTTGCAATTATTGCATTTCATGTCATATAATTTAGATCATTTTGCCATGTCATATTAGGCTATTAGCATGCATTACATTTAAATTAAATTCCATTAAATAAAGTGAAAGCAAAAAAAAAAAAAAAAAAAAAAAAAAAAAAAAAAAAAAGAGAGAGAAGAGAAATCGCGTGTTAATTAGAGACCATATCTAGGATTGTTGATGTGGATTTTAATCTAACGATGCAGATGCTTTCGTTGCTACAAGGTAAGTCCCTTAACCTTATTCATTGTTTTATTGGGTGTTAAATTGGTGGATTGTGCACCCGCATGATTACCTCACATGTTAGGGAGATAAATTAAAATCGATTCAAGCTGCCTGCTAAACATTTTTCAAAATAAAAGAATGGTACCGAAAGGGCGTTAGAGGAATCTAGCGTAACCAAGTCCCTATATCTAGAATCTCTGGTTCATAGAAGTAAAGTAAATCTCCCATTACTTTACTTGGGTTTCTAATCGACCCATCAAAAACTGATTAGTGGCGACTCCTTAATAAAAATCATTTGCATGTTAAGAATTCAAACCTAAGTTGCGAATTGGTATGGGCTTGGGAGAGCCCGAGTTAAGTCTAGGCTTAACAATCCATTAGCCAAACCCTAGGTGGTTCACACCCGAAAAATTGGTCGCGACAGGTTAGGCCAAGCCTCGCAACCTCGCCCGGCCAAGGCGAGGCCAAGCCTCACATCCACAAGCCTCGCCATGGCTTGGTGTCAACGGAGCCAGCAATGCTCTAGCAAGGTTGCCAGCCCTCATCTAGCTGATTGCCAACGCCAGCCATAGCCAAGGCTGGCAATTGGCCAAAAAGAGAAGAAAAAGAGAGAAGAGAAGAAAAAATAAATTTTTTGTTTTTGTTCTTTTGATTCTTAGGAATTGTCTCTAGGAAAAGGAAACTGTTTTTTTCTACTTCTTGTTTCTATTCTAAATCCATTCCCGAGAACAAAAATAGATTTTTTGTTCTTGAGAACAAAATTTTTACTAAACGGATTTCTATTCTTTTTTCGTTTCCTAGAATAAAAGAATAGAAATAGTTGTTCCGGAGAACGGAATTTTTTTTTTTTTTTACCAAACATGGCCTTAGTAACTACTCTTTTTTAATTTTTCTATGTAAATATTAAGGGAAATTACTTAAAAAAGTAAAAAGGAAAACGAAAGAGGGAGTAGAAAGTGGGACTAGGTGAAGGTGAAAGTGGCAACGGAAGCTACTCTTTCCTTACATTCGGTCAATAAATTAATCAACCTACTCATTTTTGTAAGTATCTCGTGCTCTATTCTAGAGTCCAAAACTCAATAGAGGCGAGGGAGAGATTTGCAGAGCACACCACATGAGGGTAACCACTTCAGGATCGAAGCACTCTCGTTGGAGTAGCTGAGACTTTCTAGAAAATGGCTTCAACTTATTAAGAATGAAGCTTTGTAATCGTCGGAATGGAAGATTTGTTTGCTCGGAAATCGACCGGTATGCGTGGAACATGGACATTGCTATCTAAATGACGAAATATCAAGTGCTTGAAGAATTTCGAACATCTTAACAATAAATATATTTTGGGCACTTGACTTCATTAAGGAGATAAATGTCAATACCCTAGAGTTGGGCCCCTATGAAAATTTTACATGGTGCTTTCCTCAAATAGATCGTGCAATAGAGCTTGAGATGAATAACCCCACTCAATGCTCAAACCTCGTGGCAAATCCTATGTCATCAATAAAACATGTGATGTCACCGATACACGAAAATACTCCCGGCATGACACAAGGACATTTTCTCGGAAAAATAGTTAAATTGGATAGAAAGCATAGGGTAAGTCAAGCCATGCTGTCGCCTATGGGCCGAAAAGGTTTTGGAAACTTATAGTCAATGAAGCGTTGTGATCAAGTAATGAGCATCACATATTATAAAATGAGGTTGTTAATGGCTCCGTTAGAGTTAAATTCGTTTGAAAAGTACACATCCTTATAATTCATTGTGGCTAGGCAAAGAAGCATGGTGGTGGGGACTTGAGAAAATTATAGTAGGTGATTTGAGATATACATATATGAAAAATGAGGTACAAATACAACATATTAATAAAAAAATCCGTCCCACAAACTATTGCACGCATTATCGTACTTTTGTCTGTGAGTAGTTCCAAGAAGTGAGTCGCTGATTGTGGAAGTTGACCAGATGCTTCAGGGGAGTATCGAGCTCTGGATGATGGGGGTAGGTAATAGTAACTTTCCAAGGAAAAGTAGAAGAATTTAACAACGTTTTAATAAATCAGTAAATCATCAATATTTTTCAACTTTTATAAGTGTGATTAGTAAAATACAAACCTTAAAATGATTTTTACCAACGTCCCCATAAATTAGTTAAGGACCAACTCTTCTCAAATTTTATAGGTGTTGCACTATAATATATTTACAGAAATGTTAATAAAATTAGTAAGTTACGAGCTTCTTTTGTTACGAAATATATTTTCGTCAACTGAAAATTTTCTATTGTTAGTGTATTGGCAATTTGATATTAGCAATATACAAAGGAGGGGGTTTAATATTTAAACACTGAGTAAAAAGATGGATTATTAGTTAAAAAAAGGTACAAAACGATGGATTGAAAACCTTACTTTTACAAAGCACACATATTTTCAACGAAACAAAATAGAAATATTTTCCTTTACATGGAAACTTTTTAATGGATTGGGTTTGCTAGTTCTTTTCTTTAATTTATATTTTATTTTGGGTCTGTAATACTTAATATCCAAATTTTCAATTTTTTTGATGAAAGAAGGAGGAGAAGGTCATTTAAATTTTTCTTTTCATCTCCTTTCCTTTTACATAAAATAATTAGCTCAAATTTAATCATATTCAATGACAACATAAATGAGAAGCTGAACCAAGATTGTGGCGTGATGCTTCGAGATAGTGGCGTGATGCTTCAGGGAAATCATTATATTGATAATGTCAACAATGATCAAATGCCTTCTAAGTACGTCACATCTCATGAGCCGTCAAGTAAGATTGTTCATCCTGGATAAGCTATCAATGACTATCCCGAGCAAATCTGAGTTATAAGATTGTTCTGTCCTATCTTGAGCGAGGTGAGAGTCGACTCAATTGCTTTAGTTCTTGCTCGTGCCGGACCTTAAGGAGTTGTTTTTGTTGATTCCAAACGTTGCTTACTGATTACTTTTGAGTTTGGGTGTGCGCTCGAGCTCCGAACAGGTCCATATTTGCTCCCCAGCTCGCTGCTCACCATGTGTTCAAAGAAATGCTCGAACCAGATTCCGCTGAGGCCTCCTCTGATTTTGGGTTGATTCTGGGCGTTTCTTGGTCCTTAGACGCGGCTTAAAGTTTTTCTTTGATTCGTGGAATGCGATGACTGGCTGGAGCGACAGTAGCCGTCGGGAGTTGATTTGCTTTTCCAGCGGCAGGCCAAGGTGGAGGCCGACCTGGACGTGGGACGTTGGTCACTGATTTGCTATGGGTGTATGGGTGTTACAGCTGGCGTTAGAGGCGAAAATTGATGGTCAATCGGTCTGGCGATGGGCGTATATTGATTCATTTGCTGTGAAGCTTTGCGCTCGTGTTCTAGCACTCCAGTTTCCAGTCTTGATTAAACTCTCAAATTTCGTGTGACCCTCTGATGCTTTGGTGTGATGTGAAGGAATCCCGCTGTTGATGTTCCGGCGTGGTGAGCTTCGGTCATGTTCGGGCGTGCTCTCTGTCTCTCTCTCTGTGTTCTCCCGATATGCTGAAAAAGAAGAGAGAAAAGGGTGAGGGAGGATTACGTTGGCTTAAGTGGGCTTGCTATGAATTGGTGTTGGTTTAGGTTAATTGAGCCTGGGCTTATGTCGGTTTGGGCTGGGTTTAAATTTAATTGGTTTGTTTGGGGTTGAGAACCCAATTCTGTGTCCATGGCCCAACCCGAAGACACAATTTTCGAGAAAAAAATTTACGAAAAAAATTTTAAAAATTAGAAAACTCCAAAAATTAGGGCAAAGGTTAAAAATTAGTCTTTGAGTATTTTTCTCTTAAAATGTGTGAAAACCATTGATAATAAAAAATTTATGCTCAAAATCGAACGAGCCCTTAGGATTTTATCATAGGATTTGAGTATGTTTAAAGACAAATGTTAGGTTCCTATTCCTTGATTGTGCACTTTCAACATGTTTTCTTTAGCTTAGTAGAAAATGAGATTTTTCTTATCTCTTATTGTTGGATTATTTTAGGGTTAATATCCAGAAAAACCCTAAACTGGTACACCTGTGACAAATTTACCCCAAACTATTTTTTTGACCATGAAAAATCCCAAACCGGTCACCTGTGACAAATTTACCCCGACCGACTATAAAAAAAACCCTAAATTGATATATTTATGACAAATTTATCCCAAACTAATTTATTCGACCACAAAAAACTCTAAACTGATAAATTTGTGACAAATATATCCTCCGCTAAATTAGATTAATACCACAAAAAAATCACAAAAATTGTAAACTGTGACAAACAGAGCATAAAATTCTAAATTGATATACCAGTTAATTAGCACGTGTCATTTAATTTAATAATTTGACAGTAAAATTTAACGAAAACTAACAGAGGGTAAATTTGTCACAAGTGTACCAGTTTAGGGTAAATTTGTGAAAGCATAGTTTGAGGTTTTTGGTGGTAAAAAAATAGTTTGAGATAAATTTGTCTAAATTGATTTCAAGATATTAACCCATTCTTTTATTTCCTTGCAATTTATTTAATGTTTCCTTAGTCAATTATTGCTATTTTAATAATTACACACATGCATGATCACTTCATATATTAGTGGATAAACTTAAAATCAATCCACATTGCTTGATAAACATCTTCTTGAATTGAACAAAATTAGGTACTGAAAAGCCACTAGTTAATTAATTAGTGCAACCAAGTCCTACACCTTAGATTCTATAATCGTGAGGTAGTGAGGTGTACTCCCATAGCTAACCCCAATAGTCTAATGATGGATCCTCATTAGAAGATTCTTGTAGTGTCAATTGAAGCTAAAATTAAACACCACAACGTTGCATGAAGCATGGGCTTTGGAGAGCCCACACTTAATCAAGGGCTGTAGGCCTGCCTTTTAGGTAATACCCCTAAACTTATGTATTTTCCCCTTCGGATGAAAAAAGTAGTTTGTGGCAACTATCACAGGCAAATTTGATTTATAATTGTCTCAAAGTAATACTTTTGAAGAATGATTTGCTCCCTTCTTTTAAATCTATTTTGTTCCGTTTACTCCCTTATGCAAAGTCTTTGTATTTCATATTATCCATGAGGATCCTCAACTTAAAAAACAATTGCTTCAAATATGTACTCTTTAGGAAATCCCTTAAATTTTAGTTATCTTAGTCCCTTAACGATTCTCTTCATGTTGAATCGTTAGCATGTTTTTGATAGAGTGCTATATTTCTTTACAAGATTCCCTAGCCATTTTGGATTCCTAGCTCAAATTTACATGTCAAATTTGACCAAGGGTTGAAATGTCAATCAAATTCATCTTGTCTGAAAAATTATCTTATAATTTTATGTTATGTTCATTCGAGCATTAGATTTTTTATGCCATGCAAGGTGTTGATGTTTGCTCTGGACCTTCGAATTAACAAGATATACCATATCATGCTAACTAGGATAAAAGAAGGGATGGCAATTTGATATGGGACATTTAAACTAAAGAGAACTACATGTGTAGGTGGTTCTGATGTGAGATATGGATGAAGTGACTGTGTAAAATGGACTATTTGTTTTGTCACCAGGATGAACACAGAGCTAGATGATGTAATTGCTTTGTGAGAGTTTTGATGTCAAGACTACTCTGGAAAGATGGAGATTCCTCACGAGAACACTGTGGCATTGGGGATTTGGAAAACTTGAAAATTTTGAATTTTGCTTACGATAAAAAATTGAGTAATTTGCCCAGTACTATTAGCAAGTTGGACAAACTTGAAGTGTTAATTGCCTCATTTTGCCGGAGTTTGGGAGAAGAAGTTTCTATATATGGGTTGTCTTTATTGGAGATCCTTCAATTAAGTTACACATGCATTCTAGCTTCCTTGAAGCAATTGCAAAGCTTTCTTGTCTCATAGAACTTGATTTAAAGGATTGCAACATGGTGCCAATATAACAGATCTAGTAAACACCTATCACCTTCACACTTTGCCTCAACTTTTTGACCTAATGCATCTAAAGCACCTTAGTTTTCCCAATTGCAAATTGCTGGAATCTATGCCAGAGCTTCCCTCAGGAATATTGAAACTCTATATCTCTGAGTGTTATAAGTTGAAAGACTTCCTAAGTTTGTCGAGTTTGGAACTCTTGTCATAATTATGAATCGAAGTGTTCCAAGAGCTGATAGAAATCGAGGGTATGGAAGGATTAAAATCCTTAAAAAGGCAATATATAAATGAATCAACAAGTTGTCCAACCTAGATTGCCTTGAACATCTGGAGTCTTTGAAATGCTTGGGATTGGGGATGGACTTATCCAAATGCAGGGGGTTGTTCGTGTTGAAGAAAAATCCCTTGGAATTTTGAAGTTGACAAAACAGCCTCGAGAGTAATGTTCGAATAATCCAAGACTTAGTCGGTTAAGTCTGAAGATTTCAAGTCACAAAGGTTTTTCGTGTAAAGACAGTCAAGACCCAAAGTTCGGTCTAAAGTTTTTCCGTCTGAAGACTATCAAGACCCAGTTTCCGTCTGAAGACCTTTAAGACCCAAATCTAAGTCTGAAGATAATTTGCGATTTTGACAGGCTAGCAACAGGTTATTCTTATGGTTGAGGAAAGTGAGATTTGGATATTATATTCCCTATCTTATCCATAGAATATCACTGGCTGTGATCGTGAGCTTGGAAGATTTATTCTTCGGATTTTTATCCGTTGAAGAACAAGCATATTTTTGGAAGGATCTAATTTTGGGAACTCAAGATCCTGATTATATGGGCGAGCAGGATTGACGAGCTATTGTCTAGTTACATTTTCGGCGACGTGAAGATCACTTAAATTGATTCAGTCTAACGGGTTGATTGGATGAATTCTTGGAAAGTGTCAACGGGTATGGAGACATGAAGGCTATTTAAGGTTGATCGTGTTGCTCGAAAATATAGAGAGAGACTTGATAGAAAAATATCGATGTTAGAACTTCTAAAATCTCTTGTTCTCTAAAATCTCTTGTGTTCAATTTGTGTATCAAAAGAGAGTTACATATAGTGCGAATACAGCAGGAAGCTGTAGGAGAGATTGTCTATTGAAGAAGTCTAATTTGTGAGTTGTAACAGCTCTCATTTGTTACATAGTGACTACAGCCAGTTGGCTGCTAACGTGGAGAGTGGACGTAGGCTTGGAATAAGCCGAACCACTATAAACCTCGTGTCAATTCTCTCTTACCCTATCTCATTTATTTTATAATTGCATGATCTATCTATTGTGATGCATTAGCTATATTAAATTGTTCTTTAATTAAATATTCAAAGAGAATTCCGCGATCACATATTCACCCCCCTCTAGGTGGATTCACTAGCTAATATCAATTGGTATCAGAGCCCGGTTGCTTATTTATTGGAAGTGTTTATTATTTCTAAAGCAAAAGATCTATGACTAGTGTTTTGGCTCCAAGTTTAATTGAAGGGCAAAGCAATACCAGACTGCCCTACTTCGATGGAAAGGAGTACAACGTATGGAAAAACAAAATGAAGGCATTCCTAAGATCCAAAGATCCTATGAAATGGGATGTAGTGGAAAATTGAATTATCCCTAAAGCTACATCAAGCACAGGGAAAGGAATAGCTGATAGAGCAGGATTACCACAAGCAGAAATTTCTAAGAGACAGGCACTTGATGCAAAAGCTATTTATTCTTTATATTGTGCATTATCTCCTACTGAATATAATAGAATTTCATCTTGTGAAACAGCCAAAGAAGTGTGAGATAGATTGCATGTTACCTATGAAGGAACAGATCGAGTCAAAGAAACCAAGATCAATATTCTTCTTGGTCAATATGAAGCCTTCAAAATGAAGCGAGGAGAATCCATCACGGATATGTTCGTCGATTTACGAAATTGTAAACGGCTTGGCATACCAAGGACAGCCAATCTCAAGACCTATGAAGGTCAATAAACTGTTGAGAGGACTCTCCAAAGATTGGAATCACGTCAAGACATCTATAAGAGAAACACAAAGGATCATGCCTCTTTCAGTAGATGAATTGGTCGGCACACTTCAATCTTATGAAGTCGAGCAATTCAATAAGGAATTTGACACAAAAGGTAAGAAGTCAATTGCTTTAAAATCTAATGATGATTCTGATGCTACAGATTCAGAAGAAGACTTGGATGATGAAGAGTTGGCACTTCTGATTAGAAAGTTTAGAAGGTTAATAGGAAAGACAGAAGGTTCAACGGAAAGAAACAAAACAATCAGAGATTTCAAAAGAAATCAAATGAAGAAGAAGATACCAGCAAAGAGGTTGTTTGCTTTGAATGCAAGAAGAAGGGACACATTAGACCCAACCGCCCTTATTGAAGAAAAAGAAAGGAAAATCTGAAAGATTCAAGAAAGCACTCAAAGCTGAAACTTGGAGTGATACTGAATGTGAAGAGAGTGATGAAGAATATGCAAATATTTGTCTTATGGCAAATTCAGACTCAGACTCAGATTCAAGTTCGACTCGGATTCGAGACTTAGATTCAGACTCAGACTCAAACAGCGGTACCAAGGTTAGAAATTTAAAAATTCCTACCAAAGTATCAAAATACATTGATGAACTTTGTCTTAGTCTTAAAGGCTCTCTTAAAAGGATTTCTGAACTAAAAAGAGAGAATTCCAAACTAAAACAACAAGAAAAGATTTTAATTGAGAAAGTTGAATGTCTAGACAAGTCTCTTGCTGTTTCGAAAGAAAATGAGAATGAACTTTCAAAAGAAAATGCTTGCTTGAAAAAAGATTTGTTAAAAGTTACAAAGAAATTTTCAATGAGTTCTGAAAAGTTGGATAAAATTCTTTCTATTCAAAGACCTTATTTTAATAAATCTGGTCTAGGAATGACACATGATACTATTCCTTTGATTGATTTTCCAAAAGTAAAGGAAAGAATTAAAAATAGGCCAACAAAAACGTTTTATAAGAATCATTTCCAAAAAGTTTTTGTAAAGCCTGTTGGTAGAAATGCTCTTACATGTTCAAAATGCAAAAGCGTAGAATATTTTGAAAAGGAATGTCCCAAAGTATGGAGACCTGTTAAGAAGAGCTGGGCAAAGACTGTTTATGCTACTAACAATGATGGACCCAAGAAAGTTTGGGTACCAAAGAAGACTTGAGTCTTTCATTTAAATGCAGGTCACTATCAAGAAGAAAATCAAGTGGTATTTGGATAGTGGCTGTTCAAGACACATGACGGGAGACTCAAATTGTTTTACAAAACTCACTCATGTAAAAGGAGGAAATGTTTCTTTCGGTGGCAACAACAAGGGAAAAATTATTGGTAGAGGAACTGTGAAGATAGAAAACCTCACAATCAACAATGTTTCTCTTGTTGAAGGATTGAACTACAATCTATTGAGTATTAGTCAACTATGTGATATTGGATACAAAATCAACTTTCAAGAAGATACATGCTCTGGAACAAGCAAAGATCTCTCACAATCCTTTACTGGAAAAAGACATGGAAACATTTATCTGCTGGATGTAAAGTCTGACAGTCCACAATGCTTGATATCAATTCAAGATGAAGCCAACCTTTGGCATAGGAAGCTTGGACATGTCAATTTGAAGCAAATTGCAAAAGTTTCATCCAAAAAGCTTGTTCGGGGACTTCCTAACCTCAAGTATCAAAAGCATGATCTATGCACTCCTTGTGTACTTGGAAAACAGGTTAGAAATTCCTATAAGACTATAAATCAGGTATCCACTAATCGTGTTTTGCAGCTATTACACATGGATTTGTTCGGGCCAACAAGAATTCAAAGTATTGGAGGTAAAAGATATTGTTTGGTTATAGTTGATGATTATTCTCGTTTTACTTGGGTATTCTTTCTTGCAAATAAATCTGATGCATTGACTTATTTTACTAAGTTTACAAAGAAAATCCAAATTGAAAAAGGATATGCAATTTCAAGTATTAAACCGACCATGGTGGAGAATTTGAAAATCATGATTTTGCTAAATATTGTGATGACTATGGTATTCAACACAATTTTTCATCCCCATACACTCCACAACAAAATGGAGTTGTAGAAAGGAAAAATCGTTCTTTGCAAGAAATGGCAAGAACTCTTTTGATTGAAAGTAATATTTCACCCCATTTTTGGGCTGAAGCTACTTCAACTGCTTGTTATATTATAAATAAAATTTTTCTAAGACCTATTTTAGAGAAAACACCTTACGAACTGCTTAAAGGTAAGAAACCTATTGTTTCATATTTTCATGTATTTGGTTGTAAATGTTTTATCCTAAAGAATTCAAGTGATTGAATTGGTGAGTTTGAAGAAAAATCAGATGAAGGAATCTTCCTTGGATACTCTATGACGAGTAAAGCTTTCAGAGTTTTCAACAAACAAACTCAAACTGTGGAAGAATCCATGAATGTGAAGTTTGAAAACTCAAGTACAAAATCGGACTCAACCCGAAGATTTTGAGTCCGGCCAAGTGTCTACAAATTCTCTTGAAGAAAATCAAATCTCGATACTCACCGCAAACCAAATCACCGGGGCCCAATGGAAGAAGAGCCTCATCAAAATGACAAACCAACTACAAATTGGAAGCATAAATCAAGTCACCCTGCAGATCTCATTATTGGCAATATTAATGAAGGCGTTCGTACAAGATCTAAAAGGCGTGAAGAATCTAGTGCTCTTGCACTCATTTCTGAGATCGAACCTAAAAATATAGAAGATGCATTGAAAGATGAAAGCTGGATTGAAGCAATGCAAGAGGAACTGAATAATTCAAAATCAACAATGTTTGGGAGCTAGTTCCTAAACCAAAAGGTAAATCAATTATTGGTACCAAATGGGTTTTCAGGAATAAGCTTGATCAACAAGGAAAAGTGGTAAGGAACAAAGTAAGACTTGTAGAAAAGGTTACACACAAGAAGAAGGCATCGACTATGATGAAACCTATGCTCCGGTGGTAAGGTTAGAAGCTATAAGATTACTTCTTGCTTTTGCTTGTTTTAAGAATTTCAGGTTATTCCAAATGGACGTGAAAAATGCATTCCTAAATGGAATTATCCAAGAAGAAGTCTATGTGGAACAACCACCAGGATTTGAAGATCCTAGAAGTCCAAACCATGTTTTCAAATTGAAGAAAGCTTTATATGGATTAAAACAGGCACCTCGAGCATGGTATGAAAGGTTAAGTAACTTTTTAATTCAAAATGGTTTCTCTAAAGGTAAAGTAGATACTACTTTATTTATAAAAAGAGAAGGCAAGGATTTCATACTTGTTCAAATTTATGTTGATGATATAATATTTGGTTCTTCTAATGAAAAGCTTTGCAAGAATTTCTCAAAGTGTATGCGAGAATGAATTTGAGATGAGCATGATGGGAGAACCGAACTTCTTTTGGGACTTCAAATCAACCAATCAAGTGAAGGAACTTTTATCCATCAAGAGAAGTATGCAAAAGACCTTATCAAGAAGTTTGGAATGGAGAATTGCAAGAAAACAGAAACTCCTATGTCAAGCTCATCAAAGATGGATAAAGATGAACAAGGAAAGAATGTAGACCAAAAACTATACAGGAGTATAATCGAGTCACTTCTTTACCTTATAGCTTCTAGGCCTGATATTTTATTTGGTGTTTGCATATGTGCTAGATTTCAATCTGATCCTAAAGAATCTCATATGACTGCTGCTAAGCGCATTATTAAATATGTTACAACTACATCTAAGCTAGGTCTGTGGTATTCCAAACAAAGAGATTTTACTCTCCTTGGATATTCTGATGCTGACCTTGCTGGTTGTAGAGTGGATAGAAAAAGCACTACAGGTACATGTCAACTATTGGGAAACAGGATGGTGTCTTGGTTCTCAATAAAACAGGGTACTGTGGCTCTTTCAACCGCTGAAGTAGAGTACATAGCTCTTGGAAGTTGCTACTCTCAAATCCTATAGATGCAACAACAATTGAGAGACTTTAGAGTTGAGGAAACAAGTACAGAAATCAAATGTGACAACACAAGTGCAATTAACCTCACAAAGAATCCAATACTTCACTCAAGAGCAAAGCACATTGAAATCAAGCATCATTTCATTCGAGATCATGTTCAAAGTGGAGAAGTGGTAATTCAGCATGTAGACTCAAAGAATCAATTAGCAGATATATTCACAAAGCCCCTACAAAAGGCTCACTTTGAATCAATTCCCTTAAGACTGAATATCGTAAGATTTGAAGAGGTTCAGACTCAAAATTAAAGTATTGAAAGGTTCAGACTCAATGCTAGGTCTGAAGTAGTTCAGACTCAATGCAAGGTCTGAAGGCGTTTCAGACTCAACGTAAAGTCTGATGGCACTCAGACTCAAAAGTAAAGTCCGAAAAGAGTTCGACTCGAGGTAAAGTCCGAACATCCGTCGACTCTTTTAAAAGTTCTTTTTCGTATCTCTTCGTATTCTCGTGGATTATATTATTTTTATTGATTACTTTTCGAATTTTCGAAATCTTTTCTTACTCATTTTTCGACATGCAATTATGGCAGTTTATATTTTCAAAAAGGCAGTTTTCTTTTTCAAAATTACGATTTATTTTAGCAGTTTTCTCTCTCTACTTTTTGGCGACGATTCATTTTCCCGTTTTATTTTCTCTTACTATTTATATACTCGAATCGTCACTTTCATCTGCTTCTACTCGTTCAAAAAATCCATCTTCATCCTCTTTCGAAACCCTAAAAGTTCCATTTGCCTTTCCTGTTCCATTACCTTTCTCGGCACAAAGATTCCATCTTTTTAAGCGAACAAGTTGAATCTTCGCTTGCTCTCCAAGAATGTTGTCTCGCAAGTCTTCTAGAATCGCAAGTAGGGGACCACAGAGACAGTCAGAGGGTCCTACAAGGGTGGACCTCACGGGAGAAGATCGCCTCAAAGAGAAGCCCAAAGTCAGCACCTTGAGGAAGAGATCACAGAAGCAGAACCGGTAAGAACTCTCAAACCGAACGTTGCTTATGATCTTTACAAAAGGCTTAAGGATGGAAAGGTAAGCCTAAAGACGATTGAGGAATATTTGAAGGAGAGAGGATTTAAGAGTGAGTATCTCTTTTTGCTTGAAATGGAGAAGTTGAAGGTTGTTGAGGAAGGAACAGCGCAGAGAACGCTCGAAAACATTTCGAGTAATCCACTTGAAAATACTCCATCTGAGACCCTAAATGATAACGAGAGACTTTTCTCTCACTTTCAGCCTCGGTATAGTTGGCTGCTAACTCTATTTGTCCTTCGGGAAGTTTATTTCGGTCAAGGGAGCATGAGCGTGTGTATATGAAGCTGTTGAAGAGGGGTATAGTGAATCCGAGAAGTGTGAATTTTGACTTCCTTGATTCGCTGAAGATTAATCTTAGAGGGAAGTTTGCTAGACTGCAACTGGAAAGATTTTGCACGGATACCACTAATGCCCACTCTGAACTTGCGGCTTATTTTTATTCAAACTTGTCGTTTTTGGATGCAAATCGATTGTCTTTTTCTTTCATGGATAAGGAGTATATAGTTGATGTTGACTTGCTGGCTGATATCATTGGGGTGGAAAGGAGGAGTTTCCAACCAATCAAAGTCTCTACAGCCTATGCAACTTTGGAGATTGTATGAGACAGAACTGTTGAGGGAAAAATATCCTACACTAGGATGAATGCCACAAATGTATTGTTGCATAAAATAGTCATCAACTGTATCCGGCCAAAGACAATGTCAAAGACCGATGTTTCCAAAACCGAAGCCAAGCTGATGTTCGCCATCAACAAAGGCAGACCCTTTTCACTCTCACATGTTATTCTTTTCCATATGTATAGGACAGTGGTTAAGGATAAGGGTCAATTGCCTTATTCATCAATCATCACCAAATTGTTCAGGCACTTCGGTATACAAATTCCTGCACCTTTATGCCTGACCAAATTAAGTCTGATGTTCATTGGGCAGAAGATGGTGATGAAGATGAAGCTTCCAGAGTTGAATGTTGCACTGGAAAGGCTGAGGAAGGAGACAGCTGCAAAGGAGATCCCTATTGCTTCATCAAAAAGAAAGGGCAAAGAGCCCATGGCTGAGAAGAAACGAAGAAAAATCATCCTGCAAGATGAAGAGGATGAGGATGATGTCATGACTTTGTCCGCTCTCTCATGATTGAGAAGCCCTGTTAGTTTGAGAACAGAGGCTGAAGAGAGAGCAAGGAAAGAAGCAGAGGAGAGGGAAGCTGAGAAACAGAGAAAGAGAGAAGAGGAAAGGAAGAGAAGAGAGGAAGAAAAGAAAAAAAGAGAAGAGGAGGAGAGAAAAAGAGAAGAGCAGAGAGAAGAAGAAGAGAGACAAAGAAAAGCTGAAGAAGAAGAAAGAAGAAGGAAAGAAGAAGAGGAAGAGATGAGAAGAGAAGAAGAAGAAAGAAGGAAGAAAGATGAAGAGGAAAGCGAATATAGGAGGAGATGGCTGCGCAGGATTTGAGCCATCATTTGCTCATACGGGGAAGAGACCGAGAAACATCCAAGCGCTGATATGGATGTTGGCGATGAATATTCTACTCCACCCACTGGCATCAACACAGGGGGAGTCGCTACAGAACAGGGGACTATATCGCCACTACACTTTAGTGATATGAGTAGGTTAGGTGCTGATCCTGAAGAGGTTTATGCATCTCATTTCCCAGAGCATGAAGAATCCTTACCAGTTGAGAAGGAAAGGGCTGATCAGGATGCTCCCAGTTTCCAAACCCCTTAACGAATCCGCTGGTCCAAGTGTGTACCGCTAATTCGACATGCCTTTCACACAACCTGTTGGATGTTATGTAGGACCTGAAAAAGTAGGTGTTTGGAATGGATTACGAGCTGAGGGACTTAAAGAAGGCCATGCTGAGCACTTCCATGAATATGCAAGATCAGATCAATGCACTGAGAGCTCAAGTTGATTCAAATCAAACCAGTGCAGAGTTGGTTTCAGTGAAGGAAGCTCTTGCAAATCTCGAGAAGTCAGTACAAAAGCTTAGCAAGTTTCAGCTTGTTCGTTTTCCTAAAAAGCCTTAAATCTTTTCAAAGCCATCCATTATTCACTCTACCTCTTTGATGGGACAAAAAGGGGGAGAGTTTGCAGATTTGAAGCTTGATGCTTGAAGTTTTTGAAGTTTTTTTTTTCTTTTTATTTCGTTTGATTCGTTTTGAACTTTAATTCGTTTGCTGTTTTTATTTAGATTTGGATTGGACTGTGTTAAATCTTTATGACTTTATCCTGATGATTTTTATGGATCTTTAGACTTGTGAATTTGCATTGCAGGTTCATTATATTTATGAGTATAATTGTTATTGGACTAACACTCTGTTTTGCAGAAATAATTCTCAAAGTATATATGAGTATTCCTTGCAGGTTTTTAAATTCACAAATCTGCTGAGAGTTTTGTCACCATCAAAAAGGGGGAGATTGTTGAAGAAAAATTCCTTGGAGTTTTGAAGTTGACAAAACAGCCTCGAGAGTAAGGTTTGAAGAATCCAAGACTCAGTCGGCTAAGTTTGAAGATTTCAAGTCACAAAGGTTTTTCGTCTGAAGACAGTCAAGACCCAAAGTTCAGTCTGAAGTTTTTCCGTCTGAAGACTATCAAGACTCAGTTTCCGTCTGAAGACCTTTAAGACCCAAATCTAAGTTTGAAGACAGTTTGCGATTTTGATAGGCTGGCAATAGGTTATTCTTATGATTAAAGAAAGTGAGATTTGGATATTATATTCCCTATCTTATCCATAGAATATCACTAGCTGTGATCATGAGCTCGGAAGATTTATTCTTCGAATTTTTATCCGTTGAAGAACAAGCATATTTTTGGAAGGATCTAATTTTGGGAACTCAAGATCCTAATTGTATGGGCGAGCAGGATTGACGAGTTATTGTCTACTTACATTTTCGGTGACGTGAAGATCACTTAAATTGATTCAGTCCAACGGGTTGATTGGATGAATTCTTGGAAAGTGTCAACGGGTATGGAGACACGAAGGCTATTTAAGGTTGATCATGTTACTCGAAAATATAGAGAGAGAGACTTGATAGAAAAATCTTGATGTTAGAACCTCTGAAATCTCTTGTTCTCTAAAATCTCTCGTGTTCAATTTGTGTATCAAAAGAGAGTTACATATAGTGCGAATACAGTAGGAAGCTGTAGGAGAGATTGTCTATTGAAGAAGTCTAGTTCGTGAGTTGTAACAGCTCTCATTTGCTACATAGTGACTACAGCCAGTTGGCTGTCAGCGTGGAGAGTGGACGTAGGCTTGAAATAAGCCGAACCACTATAAACCTCATGTCAATTCTCTCTTACCCTATCTCATTTATTTTATAATTGCATGATCTATCTATTGTGATGCATTAGCTATATTAAATTGTTCTTTAATTAAAGATTCCAAAGAGAATTCCGCGATCACCTATTCACCCCCCCTCTAGGTGGATTCACTAGCCAATATCAGTTCGGATATCTATAGTTAGATGCTCCACTAGTGAATGATGATCTATTTCAAGGCCTTGATAAATTGAAATAATTGGAAGAGCTGACAATATATCGCTACCAGTTCCTCATAAGACCAGACCTTTCACAATTAACACATCTAAAGCTATTGATGCTCACGATTGTTACAATCTAATCGAGATTAAAAGGTTGAAAAACTTGGAAAGATTTGATATCGAGGGTGCAAATCCATTGAAACGTTAGACGTCTTGTGCTTTGATAACCTGGTTTTTTTGGACATTGATAGGTGTCGGAAGCTTCATGATGTTTTTAGGGGCTGGAGAAAGTCAAATGTGTTAGTAGAAGGTAAAAATGAGCGATTCACTGCAAGGCCTCCTCATCTGTGAATTTCTAAGATTGAATGGAACGATCGGTGGTCAATTTCGCATGAACTTGTGGAGATCACAGAGCTCTAGATTTTAAGATGTTCAGGGATGCAACTTATTAGAATTTTATATGTTCATGGCGCTCCTACGGTAGAGAAAACTTGGTTCGTAAAAAAAAAGAATGCTTTGATCAATCGATCACTTTGGCCACGAAGTCCAAACGATTCATGATTTCCATCAAAGGTAAAATAAAGTTGGTCACACTATTCATTGTTGAGATGTATTGCCAATTTCATCGGCATTGCATATGCATTGTACTTTTGTCTTTGAATAATTTGAGGTAAGGAGATGCTGTGTCGTGGAAGTTAGACACAATGCTTCATGGGTAATAGTCATCCCTAGATCATTGGTGGCATTAAGATGGGTCACACGGTGCCTCATCAAGTAATAGTAAAGTTAGCAGAAGACATTATCTAGATATAAAGCTCTGTAAGTAGGATGCTCTACTATGCTTTTTCTGGTCTCAATTTTGGACAAAGAAAATGTCATTTCATGCCCTGCACCACATGGGTTTGTACTATTCTGAATCAGATAACCAATGTGAGTATCCAACTTTGAGCTATGTGCATTGCAAAAATTATGTCATGTCTTCAAATTTTTAGTAAAAAAAAAAAAAATGAAGCCGTTTATCGTTTCATATGAAAATTGTCTTAAGGTAAACTTGGAGTGAAAGTCATTCTAAAAGTAGATATTATTTATCATCTATTGTTGTTGGACACATAAGTATGATGATGGTAACACGAAAAATTATAATGAGTAACTCGGGACATACTGATTTGAAAGTGCGGTATAAATATTAATAGACATATAAAATATATGTCACCCAACTATCAGACATATTCTTAATGATTGGTAGAAGCTTACAAATACTATTATGATTTTTTTTTCTCACATGACATGCAAGAACACTCGGAACGAAGTGGACTCTTTTTTATCTCTTTCCCACGATTGATGAGTCAACTCTTTCTTTTTCTCCTCAATTTGGAGCCTGCAAACTTTGAAAGAGCCTAAGCTTTCATGCATGACTTCAATAGCTCCTCATCTTCATGTTCTTGCAAAAGCATCTATCTATCATACACCTCCCAAATAGCTCCCTCCCATTATTACCCTTGCTATTTCCTACACATCAACCTCAACGAGTAGACGTTGATTTCTGATAATTATTTTCGTCTAAGACCAAAAAAAAAAAAATTACGGTGTCTCTTCTGTGCTGGTCGCCTCCTTTCAAAAATTGCAAATTGGCACAAAAAAATTTATAAATGAGCGGAACATGAGGTCACATAACGAAAACTGTTTATCATCAAAAAATCGCGAAGACCAATACTACTTGGAACAGTCGGCCAAAAGTCAAGGCAGAGAAGCAAGAACATTTCTTTCCCTCACATATGGACGAGCCAGCTCTCTTTTTCTTTCTATTAGCGAAGCTTTGCATGCTGAAGCTTTCTAATGCCCTATTTATAGGCACCAGTCTACTGCTGTAGGAACGTTAGCTATTGGAACGAAATTTGTCGAAATGTGCAGCCAAAATTCCTGAACGCAAGAGTCACACATTTAGCCACGAAGATTGAAGCCCATAAATTTTAAAAGGCAAAATCCTAAACTTTATGAACCTCAGCTTCACGTACGACATCAAGAGCTCCTCGTCTTCTATTTTCTTGTGAAAGTATTTATTGTATGTCTACCAAATAGTTCCCTGCCATTAGGCTTACCATTCGCTGCTCGGTAGCCCACAGATCCGATGATGCCTCGCCGCATGGTTCAATTAGAGGACAAAAACTTCGCGCAGACGTTTTTCACGTTGACCCTAAAAAGTAGAGGTCCATGATGGCCTTGGAGACTTGGAAAGGAAGAGCAATTGGGACGGGAGAAAAATAATTGATGAATGCTTTTCCATAGTATGATGGTGATTGTCGTCTCTATCTTATCCCCAATTCAATTGGAAAGTTTGGTATAATTGACTGAATTTACGATGCATTTGACTTTAAATTAAAGGGATCTTTCAAAAAACAAATTATGTCGTGACCAAATTTTCAGGTGATCCATTTAGGATTTGGCCAATGAATTACTAAGCCTAGACTTAGCTCAGGCTCTCTCAAGCCCATACCAATTCACAACTTAGGTTCGAATTCTTAACATGCAAATTTTTTAATTAGGAGTCGCCACTAATCTATTTTTGGTGGGTTGATTAGAAACCTAAGTAAAGTAACGGGAGATTTACTTTACTCCTACGAACCAGCGATTGTGAGTTTGGGGAGTTGATTACACTAGACTTCTCTAATGCTCTTTCGGTACCATTTCTTTTATTTTTTTTAAAAAAAAGTTTTTGCAAGCAGTTTGGATTTATTTTAAATCTATTTTCGTAACATATGAAGTAATCATGCGGGTGCACAAACCACCAGTTTAACACCTAGATAAAACAGTGAATAAATTGCAAAACTCACCTCAAAGCAATGAAAGCATCTACAATGTTAAACCAGAATTCACATTGACAGTCCTAGATATAATTTCTAATTAGCACGCAATTTCTTTTTTTGTTTTCACTTACTTAATGAAAATCATGCAATATGCAATGCAATATAACTAAATGACCTAATTTTAATGACATGTGATTTCTAATTAAATGGACCTAATAACCATCTCTAAATGACATGCATTTCATGAATCTAATAATAATATATGACATTTACGTGACATTTTTTTATTTTTCCTAAAATGCAATCTATCTTAGAGAATGGAACTAATTTATTCTAAGACATTTTTTTGTATTTTTCATGAAATTCGGAGCTAGGAAAAATGTGAGAATTATCTAACTAGATTAAGATTCTATTCAATTTGTATCAGGAATTAGGTTAAGCCAAATCCTAATTTAAACTAAAATATTATCTTAACCCAAATGATCCTAAAAGGCAATCTATCTAATATCTAAACTTATAATAAATTAAGAAAATATTCTCTAGAATTAAACTAAGTGCAATTTTAACCTAATTTGCAATGACGTACAAAAGTTGCCATAATTCTACATGACATATACGCATGATGATTTTTTTATTAATTTCGAAATTAATAATTGCCAAATAATTACACATGCAATCCAAGTTAAAAACTAAAACTAGCAACCTAAATTGATTGATTATTTTTATTTTTATTTTTATTTTAAAAATTCGAAATAAAATTCCTATTTTAAATATGCAAACCCTAAAACAAGAAATAAACATAATTCTAGCCTACATTTTTGAATTTTTTTTTTTAAAGAAAATAAAATTGACTTAAATGACACGACAGCAAATCAAAGTAATATTAATATCCAAATTGACAAACCATATCTTGCGCATGAGATCGGGTTGGCCAATTTTACATAAATCGCAAATTAGATCTCGGGCGGGAGATCGATTGGCAATTTCTTTAAGTGATTGTAAGAGGATTTCGGGCGTGAAAATCGAACCGACAATCACAAATTTCACAGGCTATTTCATATCAAGCAATCTCAATTTTATATTAAGGGATAATTATACTACAAAAGAACAAATAAAGTAAAGCACTAAAATAACAAAAATAATAAAATAAGGTAAATAAATAAATAAACTACCTAAATTTTTTTTTTTTTTTTTTTGTTGCTTTTTCACCCATAGCTTTGATGGGTCTCGTCGGTCTCTCCGGTTGGGGGAGGGGGTCGCCGGCAAGGGGGCTCCGGCAAGGCAAGGCGAGGGGCACGGCGAGGAGCTCCGACGGTGAGGCAAGACGCGTCGACGGCTGGCGAAGCGGCGAGGGGCATTGCAGGCGTTGGCGAGCTTCAATGCGGTGGATCAAGGGCTGTCGAGGCTAGGTCGCGAGCACAGCATCCGAATCTCGGCTCAGTAGCGGTGGTGACTTCGCAAGCGAAGCAAGGGCGGTGAGTCGAGTCTACTAGGCATCCGAGCAGAGGAGGATCGCGGCGATGTAGCTGGATCTCGGGCGAAAGGCATGGCAGAGGCAGCGTCGAGGCAGTGCGAGCTTCAAGTGTCGGGTCGCGACAACTACAGGGGAGCTAGGGCTCTGCAAATCGGCAACGGCGGAAGTGGCGTCGGAATGGGGCAGATCTGGAGCAGCGGCAAGGGTGAGTAGCGGCGTTAGGCAACAACTCCAGTGCGGCTGATCAAGGGCTATCAAGGCTGGGTTGCGACAGCAAGGGTTAAGGGGCTCGACACCAGCTCACAGGAGAAAGCTCGAAGCAGTGGTTCGATGTCGTGGGTAAAGCGATCAACGGCTGCAGATGCGCGGCTGGGTCGCGATTGCGTCGACGAGGGAGACGGCGATGGTGCGGGCATGCGGCGCCAGCGCCGACAAGGACACCTCCCGAGGAAGGCAAACAGTCGCCGCTAGGGTTTCGACCCCTTTTTTTTTCGGCCGGTCACTCTCAGTCTTGTCTCTCTCTTTTCTTTGACTTTTCTTCTCTTTTTTTTTTTTTTTTTTTTTTTTTTTTTTTTTATAGAAAAAACAGATAGAGCTTCCCTTTTTTCGCTCAAAATTATTTCAAAATTCCTCCTTTTGGTCATATGCACAAAACACCTTATATAGGAGGGGGAATTAAATTTTTGGTGAAATATTTCACTTCTAATTTTGCTCACGCGTAATCCCCCTGAATATATTCTTGCACCCCACGCAATATTCTTTTTGTATTTTTCAAATATTCCATCCAAGAATTTCCTTTCTGTCAAAAATACATCTATCGGTATATATTGCCTAAATATATGAAAATCCCAGTGGAATATGTGAAAAATTTTGCACTTACCGTCGATCCAATAAAATAAAATAAAACAAAACAAAATAAATGTTGCTAAACTATATGTCGTGCAATTTTTATTATTTTTTTGGGGTAAAAATTGTTGACACTTAAATTTTGGCGACCCGATTAGTCATTTATTGCATTAAAAATTAGGGGTTAATTTTATCCCTAAAAAAAATAATAGTTAATTGCGTGGCATATAGATTTAGGTGCATTTGCATTTATTTATTCGGCCGGTGATGGACGGGTTCGAATTAGCGGTTCTAAGCTTTGATTTGGCAGATCGGATTAAGCCCATGAAGCAAATAAATTGGCCCGAGCCCATTTTCTTTTAATGACAAAAATTGCCTAAATGGAGATTTGAAATGATATTACGGTGGATTTTTGGAATTTAAGAAAATTGGGTTGCAATCTTATCTTTAGGCAATAAAATCAGGAGATGTGAAAAAATAAAAGGTGATATTACGTTTCGAAAAAAGAATCTTCGTGGGTTTCGATTTGGAAAATATTAAAACCCTAATTCGTAGGCTATAAAAAAACACGTAGGGTTTCGAGGGGGAGACAAGAGAAATACACGGCCACATTGGGGTTCTCTTTTGGCTGAAAAAAGGGAGGCTTTTACTCGATTGCTAGGTCAAAAAATCGACACAAGGAAAGAGAAGAGTTTTTTCCTTGAGGTTTTTTGTTCGTCCCTTTGAAGAAAAAAGGAAAAGCTCGAAGGAAAGTAAAAGAAAACGAAAACGAAAAGAGGGATCCCCTCGTCCAAGAAGCCAAAATTGTTTTCTTCTTCTCGACAACCTGCAGGGAAAAGGAAAAGAGGTGAGCAAAGAAGAAGGAAAAAGTGCAGAGAAAAGAGACAAGAAAGGAGACGTGCGACAGGTGAGCCGAGAGAGAGAAAAATAAAAGCAAAAAAGCCCCGCCCCACTGTTCATCTTCTCCGGAGTTTTCTTCGCTGCGCGGCTGACCCTAGCACCACCGGACTTCGAGCTGCACCATCGGCCACCACTACCGGTCTGCTGCTTTCGTCCTCGTGCCGCGCCGACCCACGATTTCGACGCACGCCGCTCCGCCCCGCCGTTTCACTCCGCGTCGCACCATCCGCCGCCTGATCTGCGACAAGCCGCTTGCCTCGCGACGAGCCGCGCCTCCCAATCCGAGCCACTGCAGCCCTTGCGATGACCCACGCCGATCCGCCTGCAACTCGCCACCTCGGTGACCCGCCGGACCTCCAATTTCGGCATCCCCAGAGACCCACGAGCACAAATCGCGCTTGGGTAAGGGAAGAAAGAAAAACAAAAAAAAAAAAAGATTTTTTTAGGTAGTTCTTTATTATTATTATTTTTTTACTTGTTAACCTATTTGCCTTATTTTATTATTTTTGTTATTTTGCTGCTTTATTTTATTTGTTCTCTTATAGTTTAATTATCCTTTAATGTGAAATTGAAACTCCATGATATAAAAATTGCCATGAAGTTAATAATTGCCAGTCCGATTTTCGCGCCCGAAATCCGACTCGCAATTACTTAAAAATTGCCAATCCGATCTCCCGCCCGAGATCCGATTTGTGAGTTTTCACGAAATTGGCCAACCCGATCTCATGCGCGAGATACGGTTCGTCAATTTGGGGGATCAATTTTGCTTGATTTGCTGGGGTTGTTTGAATTAATTTTCTTTAAAAGAAAAAGAAGTCAAAAATCAAAATATAGTTTTAGGGTTTTCATGCTTAGGATAGATATTTCATGTTTTTTTAAAATAATAAAAATCAAAAAATCAAAAATCAAATTAACTGGTTTAGGTTGCATGTTTAGTTATTAGGAATTGTCAATTTCAAAAATAAAAGAAAGAAAAAACTCAAAATGTTGAATTAGGATTAGGTTTGTCTTGCATACTTAGATTAAGGATTTTATTTTAGGTCATAAAAAAAAACAAACAAAAATCATTATGCATTTTAGAATAGAACTGCATGTTTAATTTTAAATTTGGGTCAATCCTTTAGATAGGTTGCATCTTAGGTTTGAAACTGCTAAATTAAAATAATGTCTTAGTTTAAATTAGGATTTAGTGTGACTTAATCCTTAGTTTAAATTAGATGGAATTTTAATTTAGTTAGGAATTTCATATAAAAGTCTTAGGGTAAGTTACTCCATTTTTTAGGATAAATTACATTCTTTTAGAAAAAATAAAAAATGTCATGTGCATGTCATTTAGGATTAGGTTCACAATGCACGTCATATAGTTTTTAGGCCAATTTAATTAGAGATTGCTCGTCAATAGAATTAGATCATTTAGATTGCATTTCTTTATGATTTAATCTATTCATGTCATATAATTTAGATCATTTTGCCATGTCATATAATTTAGGTCAATTTGCCATGTCATATTAGGCTATTAGCATGCATTGCATTTAGATTAAATTCCATTAAATAAAGTGAGAACCAAAAGGAGAAATTTGCGTGTTAATTAGAAACCATATCTAGGATTGATGATGTGAATTCTGATCTAACAACGCAGATGCTTTCGTTGCTATGAGGTAAGTCCTGCAATTTATTTACTGCTTTACTTGGATGTTAAATTGGTGGTTTGCGCACTTGCATGATCACCTCACATGTTAGGGAGATAAATTAAAATCAATTCAAGCTGCCTGCTAAACATTTTTTCAAAATAAAAGAATGGTACCGAAAGGGCGTTAGAGGAATCTAGCGTAACCAAGTCCCCGTATCTAGAATCTCTGGTTCGTATGAGTAAAGTAAATCTCCCATTACTTTACTTGGGTTTCTAATCGACCCACCAAAAATAGATTAGTGGCGACTCCTAGTTAAAAATCATTTGCATGTTAAGAACTCGAACCTAAAGTCATGAATTGGTATGGGCTTGGGAGAGTCCGAGTTAAGTCTAGGCTTAACAATCCATTAGCCAAACCCTAGGTGGTTCTCACCCGAAAATTTGGTCGCGACAACTTGGCGACTCCGCTGGGGAGTTGAGTTAAAACTCTTAGTGGACTTAGGCCAATTTATCTTTTCTCTTGAAAAATGTTTTTGTTTGGCAGCGAGGATCCCAGGTACGTCCCTAACATTTAAGGTGTTAAATGTTTTTGCAGATTGGGAGGTATAAGGGGAAGTGTTTGCTGACCTTTGTTTTGCTGGGAGGTGTAGGAATGTATGGTTTATTTTTATGTATGAAGTATTGTGTGATTTAAACTGTTGTGCATGCTTTGCATTTACACTACACTATTGCACACACAACCTGCCGCCGGACCTAGGCCGCATAGGATCATCTACGATGGTATTGAGATGGATACTACTCCGACTACAAGCTCGTGGTACGAGTTGCCCATCTCAATCCTGAAATTTCATTCATGGTGTCAAGAGTACCCACCTCGGTCCGCATGCCCGCGACCTGGGTCGGCTCTTTGACCAAGCCGAAGTCATGAGGACCCGACATAGTCCACGCGCCCGTGGCTAGTCCGATCATCCTTGTGGCTCCACTTTGTTAAGCCTTCTAGAGTAGAAATCGAACCACTTACCATGCGCATGTCTATGTGATTGCCATTGGTTTTTCTTGGTGAAGTAAGTCTTCTATCTCTATACCTTTCAATTTATTTTGTCGTGCTTTTGGTCGGTCCATGACAATCTAGGTTAGTCATTTGATTTAATTCATTTGTTAATTAGGAACGAAATGAAGAAATTGCCATGCAATGAATCATTTGCAAAAAAAAAAAAAAAAAAAAAAAACAAAAAAAAACAAAACAAAACAAAAACAAAAGAACATTTTCGAGAATTTGATTTCAATTCATGTCTAAGAAATTTCATCTTGCTAGGGCATCTATCTTTATTTTCATAGTCTATTTTTAGGAAACGCCCTTCTTGTACAAACTTTTCAGAAATGCCAAAAAAATGAAAAAAAAAATTGATTAGATCATTGTCATGGATTGGCTCATTATATGTACACCTCATGCTTATATGTTCTCGTTCATTTCCATTAGGTGGTTATGGAGCAATCCTGCTCACCCATCCGTTCACGATCGAGATCTAAAATGACCGATCAAAAAGAGCTTATCTTGCCAAGCAAAAGTGCTGCGATTTATCTTCAATGAGAAATTGCGATTCCAAGAAGAAGACTTTTTGAACTGTCTCATTTTCCTAAGACAGCTGAATTTGATGGCACCATGAAAGGACTAGTCCAAAGGGAAAAATATCTGACCTGGAGAGTTCACATCATAAGACTAAGGAGGGTGAAGAATTCAAGCACATAATTCATGGTCCTAAGCAGTTTGCTTTCCTTATTTAATTAGGGGCATGTTTAGTTGCACCTTCCCCTGTGTAGGAATTTCTATTGCTTTTAGATATTGGTTTCAATTTCTTCTGTTTGTTTTAATGCTTGAACATCATATTCCAATAATTGTAATTTGATTGATAGATATCAATAAAATTACAAGTTTTGTTTTGAGGACATGATGGGGTATACCAAACCAGCCCGGTGACGATATCCAATAATGAAAAGAAAACATCATCCATGGAGAAATTATGAGGACTGGGCTTCTTCATGCTTCCTCATCCAAAAAAATTATTTTTGAAACCATCTCAAAAAAAGCATGCATTAGGTTACCCTTGTCTGTTTTTCTAACTCATTTACTTCATGTCTCAGAACATAACAGAGAAGCGTTTGAAAATAACGCATCAATTTCCAATGATAGTGGACCCGTTGATTTGGGAACATACATCCGAGGAAAATAGACGTGGGGGCAAGGGACCATTTCCTAGCTGATCTTGATGACATTTTCCAAGAGTGAAGAAGACTTCAAACATTACTTATCCTCTTATTTGTCTCAAGCGATTTCCTTGCACATCAATAGGAAATTGAGGGCGAGTCAGAAGAAGATCATCTAGATTCCAAAGTGTGATGTGTTGCACATCTCTTTACAATGTGTGTGTGATGCCATTTCCATGAGAAAATGATGGAACAAGTCAAAAGAGAATCACCCATCTTACATGAAATGGATACATTGCATTCATGGATATAATTAATTTTGGAATTGACACTCTGTTATTTTTCTTGTAGATGATGAATTCGGGCACTACAAATTCAAGTAGTGACATGACTGAGACAAAGTCTCGATCCGAGCCAAAATGGTCATGCAATTTGAATTTACTTTGATGATGCATAATATCCTATTCATGCACGTTGTTCTGTGCAAGGGCAAAAGCCAGATTTCATTGAATCAAAGATCGAATTTTTCATCATTGATTGATCAATTAGTGCGTGTGTTCCCTTTCGACAGGGGCAATCCAAAAACACCCACTACTAAGATGATGCCTTTGTGGGATAATTCTTTGAATGAATGGCCAAAATTGTGCTTATGAAAACATTTTTGAGTATGATAAATTGTTTCTCATAGAAGTTTCTCATGCTTAAATTGTCGGACTCTTCTCAAGGGAGAATTTTGATAGTGATTTTCCCTATTTAATTCACCATTTTCATGTGGAGATTTGTCAAAATAGACAGTTTTGTGGAATGATATCAATGCTTAAGAATGCTCAATGAGACGTGTCAGGATGATGAAAGGCAAGCCCTATCATATACACAGTCCCTTACTTATACACTTGTGAGATGAGTGTAGGAAGTTCCATATCTGCAAGGCAAAGAGTTTTCTCGCAAAAGGTACGATAACCGAAATGACGATGGGCAATTCATTTCTCTATCCCAAACACAAAGGCAATCCATTGTTTAACCCCTTTAAGCCTTATACACTGATGGAATTCTTTTTAAATTATCCCTGTCAAGAACCACCCCACATCGGGGCAAGTTGGAGGTAAGACAACATCATGAGGTGAGGAAAATGAAAAGAATTTTTCTTGCTCTCACTTGCATCAATCTTCTAGTTATGCTATTACATTGAATTCATGTGGTAATTTAAGTGCCCTAGGATGACGAAGAGCATTTCTTTCTCTATCCTATACACTTATATCCTTTGCATAGCCCACTTGAGCTTGCAATTTCATTTCTGTAAACCCAGTTGGTGATCATCCCCCACACTAGGGCAAGGCAAGAAGCAGATGAAGACCCTTGAAAGTTCGAGTGTCATCAAAGTGTAATTTCTTGATGCATGCATTGTGCGCAAGAATTGAAATCAAAAAAGAACTAAGGGGCATGAAAAAGCAGTGTGCCTGGTAAATGCAAGGCCAATTCCCATAAAAAAAAAAAAGTGAAAGAAAAAATGAATGAGAACTAGGGGCATGAAAAAGCAGTGTGCCTGGTAAAAGCAAGGCCAATGCCCATAGATGAAAAAAGAGAGTCGAGATAGATGACTGTCAATTGCAAGAATTGAATCCCAATGGAGCAATCAATGGGGCACTTCATGAAGACAATCCCCAATGGTGAAAAAGAAAATTGGTGGCAATGCCAAGATGATCATCAATTCTCACCATTTACACACATTTTGAGCCAATGAACCTTTCGTTTCTCAACACATGAATCCAACCTACGTTACGTCCCTTACAAAGTCTCTTCTAATTAGGGCACTTGAATTAACGTAGGAGTTCATATGTTTTTAAGCATTGCTCGAAGAAGTGCGAGCAAGATTATTTCTTTCTCATTTTGCAGGGTTCTTGACTTGTAAACCCGGAGATGAATACAGAATTGTTCTTTCAATAGCCTTGACTCGAAGAGTCCCTTTGTTAAGCCGTTGACCAAGCCCACATTACGGTCCTTATTAAAGACCTCTCAGATTGGTAAGGTTGTACCGCTTGCGAGAATACTCAGACCCTTGTCGATATGATGATATTGAGATTGAGTGATTCTCATAAAATAGCCTTCTAAATGAGAGTGAGTGAAAGTCCTTTCTAACTGAAAGTCTCTCATTTAGCATTCTTAGAAAATCCATGAACATTGTCTTGAGCGACAATTCTCTCTTGTGGAAATTTGGGTGATGCAGATATGATAAAGTCATTATGCATAAACCGTGATTGAATTGATAAAAACCTCGTTGAATTTTGCATTTTAAGGTAGCTCAGATTGACTACCTTTTTGGTGAATGCATATAAGTTTTTGCTCTAATCATGTCTGACAGGTAATGCTTCCTCAAAGACCTGAGAGCTCCTGACATTCAGGTTCCTTTTGGAATGCCTCATGAAATTAGAAGATGAGAAACCTTCGTGAACATTCATGGTGCATCCTCGATGTTCCAAAATTTATTTCTACCAACAGGTGAGAGGCCTCCATAGGATTCCAGAAGACATATTCCCAAGAATCAGAGATATCACTAGGTAAGTACATCTCTACCCATACTCAAAATACTTGTCATTACGCAGGTATTCTCTCTCAAGTGCATCGACACTTGACTCGGTCAAGCTGTCATTTTCATCAACCCGGCATGCTTCCGTAGCCCGGTGTCCTTTATATTGACCTGGCGTGCTTTTGTAGCCTAGTGTCCCATCTCATCGACCCGGCGTGCTTTCGTAGCCCGGTGTCCAGTTCTTGACTCAGCATGCTTCCGTAGCTCGATGTCCCTTTTCATTGACTCGGCGTGTTTCCGTAGCCCGGTGTTCTTTATATTGACCTGGCGTGCTTTCGTAGCCTAGTGTCCCATTTCATTGACCTGGCGTGCTTTTGTAGCCCAGAGTCCCTTTCATCGACCCGGCGTGCTTTCGTAGCCCGGTGTCCATTTTATCGAACTGGCGTGCTTCTGTAGCCCGGTTTTCTTTTATCGACCTGGCGTGCTTTCGTAGCCCAGAGTCTTTTATATTGACACTCAATGGAGTTGTCCCCCAAAGATTTTTCTCCAGATTCAATCTGATTAAGGCAACCGAAGAATGGTTCGGGTCCTAGTCAGATGATTTCTATCGCAAGGCTGGGCGACCGAAGAATAGTTCGGGTCCTAGCCAAGCAAAACCTCAGTCTAGGTGACCGTAGCATAGAACGGGTCCTAGACAGCATTCATTGCTTTAACAGGTGACCGTAGCATAGAACGGATCCTGGAAAAGCAATTTTTCCATTCAGGTGACCGTAGCATAGAACGGATCTTGAAAAATAAATTTCTTCGTCGAGGCGACCGTAGAATGGTACGGGTCCTTGACAACACTTATTGCTCTAACAGATGACCGTAGCATAGAATGGATCCTGGGAAAGCAATTCCTTTCTGCAAGGCTGGACGACCGTAGAATGGTACGGGTCCTGGTCAAGCAAAATCCCAGTTTAGGCGACCATAGAATGGTACGGGTCCTAGAAGGTAAATCCCCGTTTAGGCGACCGTAGAATGGTACGGGTCCTGGGCTTGTAACACCAATCTATCTTGAGTTACTCCACCCTCATTGAAGGTAAGTTATTCCAAATAGATTCCTCTTGACATCTCAGTCAGGATCTGGGTGTCTTGATTTAAACTTTTCATCTTTCTCGTTATACTTTAGTCTGGATCTAGGTATTTCGAGCCCAAAAACTCTTGACATCTCAGTCTAGATCTAGATGTCTCGATTTAAACATTTCACTCTGGATGTGAATGTTTTCAATCTTTCTCGTTATACCTTAGTCTGGATCTAGGTATTTCGAGCCCCAAAACTCTTGACATCTCAGTCTGGACCTGGATGTCTTGATTTGAACATTTCACTTTGGATGTGAATGTTCAATTTATTACCTATTAGGCTTTTCAAGGAACCTGAGTGAGAATTAGGTACTTGTGAAGCAAATGGGTATTTATCATTTCCTTTCGCATCATGCATTTGCATTAGCATTTCCATGCATCATATAAATTGCATTTAAAAAATGGAATTCACTTTCCAACAAAAAATCATTCATTGCACGTGCATGACCAAAATTTAGGTCTCAATTTGTCTTTGAAGGCAACCTTTACGAGCTCACCTTCAAAGAGGGGCAGCTGTTGACACTTAAATTTTGGCGACCCGATTAGTCATTTATTGCATTAAAAATTAGGGGTTAATTTTATCCCTAAAAAAAATAATAGTTAATTGCATGGCATATAGATTTAGGTGCATTTGCATTTATTTATTCGGCCGGTGACGGACAGGTTCGAATTAGCGGTTCTAAGCTTTGATTTGGCAGATCGGATTAAGCCCATGAAGCAAATAAATTGGCCCGAGCCCATTTTCTTTTAATGACAAAAATTGCCTAAATTGAGATTTGAAATGATATTACGGTGGATTTTTGGAATTTAAGAAAATTGGGTTGCAATCTTATCTTTAGGCAATAAAATCAGGAGATGTGAAAAAATAAAAGGTGATATTGCGTTTCGAAAAAGAATCTTCGTGGATTTCGATTTGGAAAAATTAAAACCCTAATTCATAGGCTATAAAAAACGCGTAGGGTTTCGAGGGGGAGACAAGAGAAATACACGGCCACATTGGGGTTCTCTTTTGGCTGAAAAAGGGAGGCTTTTACTCGATTGCTAGGTCAAAAATCGACACAAGGAAAGAGAAGAGTTTTTCCTTGAGGTTTTTTGTTCGTCCCTTTGAAGAAAAAAGGAAAAGCTCGAAGGAAAGTAAAAGAAAACGAAAACGAAAAGAGGGATCCCCTCGTCCAAGAAGCCAAAATTGTTTCTCTTCTCGACAACCTGCAGGGAAAAGGAAAAGAGGTGAGCAAAGAAGAAGGAAAAAGTGCAGAGAAAAGAGACAAGAAAGGAGACGTGCGACAGGTGAGCCGAGAGAGAGAAAAATAAAAGCAAAAAAAGCCCCGCCCCACTATTCATCTTCTCCGGAGTTTTCTTCTGCTGCGCGGCTGACCCTAGCACCACCGGACTCCGAGCTGCACCATCGGCCACCACTACCGGTCTGCTGCTTTCGTCCTCGTGCCGCGCCGACCCACGATTTCAACGCACGCCGCTCCGCCCCGCCGTTTCACTCCGCATCGCACCATCCGCCGCTTGATCTGCGACAAGCCGCTTGCCTCGCGACGAGCCACGCCTCCCAATCCGAGCCACTACAGCCCTTGCAACGACCCACGCCGATCCGCCTGCAACTCGCCACCTCGGTGACCCGCCGGACCTCCAATTTCGGCATCCCCGGAGACCCACGAGCACAAATCGTGCTTGGGTAAGGGGAGAAAAAAAAAACAAAAAAAAAAGATTTTTTTGGGTAGTTCTTTATTATTATTTTTTTTACTTGTTAACCTATTTGCCTTATTTTATTATTTTTGTTATTTTGTTACTTTATTTTATTTGTTCTCTTATAGTTTAATTATCCTTTAATGTGAAATTGAAACTCCATGATATAAAAATTGCCATGAAGTTAATAATTGCCAGTCCGATTTTCGCGCCCGAAATCCGACTCGCAATTACTTAAAAAAATTGCCAATCCGATCTCCCGCCCGAGATCCGATTTGTGAGTTTTCACGAAATTGGCCAACCCGATCTCATGCGCGAGATACGGTTCGTCAATTTGGGGGATCAATTTTGCTTGATTTGCTGGGGTTGTTTGAATTAATTTTCTTTAAAAAAAAAAAAAAGAAGTCAAAAATCAAAATATAGTTTTAGGGTTTTCATGCTTAGGATAGATATTTCATGTTTTTTTAAAATAATAAAAAAAATCAAAAATCAAATTAACTGGTTTAGGTTGCATGTTTAGTTATTAGGAATTGTCAATTTCAAAAATAAAAGAAAGAAAAAACTCAAAATGTTGAATTAGGATTAGGTTTGTCTTGCATACTTAGATTAAGGATTTTATTTTAGGTCATTAAAAAAAAAACAAACAAAAATCATTATGCATTTTAGAATAGAACTGCATGTTTAATTTTAAATTTGGGTCAATCCTTTAGATAGGTTGCATCTTAGGTTTGAAACTGCTAAATTAAAATAATGTCTTAGTTTAAATTAGGATTTAGTGTGACTTAATCCTTAGTTTAAATTAGATGGAATTTTAATTTAGTTAGGATTTCATATAAAAGTCTTAGGGTAAGTTACTCCATTTTTTAGGATAAATTACATTCTTTTAGAAAAAAATAAAAAATGTCATGTGCATGTCATTTAGGATTAGGTTCATACAATGCACGTCATATAGTTTTTAGGCCAATTTAATTAGAGATTGCCCGTCAATAGAATTAGATCATTTAGATTGCATTTCTTTATGATTTAATCTATTCATGTCATATAGTTTAGATCATTTTGCCATGTCATATAATTTAGGTCAATTTGCCATGTCATATTAGGCTATTAGCATGCATTGCATTTAGATTAAATTCCATTAAATAAAGTGAGAACCAAAAGGAGAAATTTGCGTGTTAATTAGAAACCATATCTAGGATTGATGATGTGAATTCGATCTAACAACGCAGATGCTTTCGTTGCTATGAGGTAAGTCCTGCAATTTATTTACTGCTTTACTTGGATGTTAAATTGGTGGTTTGCGCACTTGCATGATCACCTCACATGTTAGGGAGATAAATTAAAATCAATTCAAGCTGCTTGCTAAACATTTTTTCAAAATAAAAGAATGGTACCGAAAGGGCGTTAGAGGAATCTAGCGTAACCAAGTCCCCGTATCTAGAATCTCTGGTTCGTAGGAGTAAAGTAAATCTCCCATTACTTTACTTGGGTTTCTAATCGACCCACCAAAAATAGATTAGTGGCGACTCCTAGTTAAAAATCATTTGCATGTTAAGAACTCGAACCTAAAGTCGCGAATTGGTATGGGCTTGGGAGAGTTCGAGTTAAGTCTAGGCTTAACAATCCATTAGCCAAACCCTAGATGGTTCTCACCCGAAAAATTGGTCGTGACAAAAATTAACCCATTTTTTTAATGCAAAAAATTTAGATGTCAACAGCTGCCTCTCTTTGAAGGTGAGCTCGTAGAGGTTGCCTTCAAAAACAACCTGAGACCTAAATTTTGGTTATGTGCATGCAATGAATGATTTTTTTGTTGAAAAATGAATTCCATTTTCTAATGCAATTTATATGATGCATGAAAATGCAAATGATAAATGAACCTAGTTGGAATAACTTACCTTCGAGGAGGATGAAGTAATTAGAGATAGTTTGTGTTACATGTCCAGGACCCGTACCATTCTATGGTCGCCCAGAATAGTAACATGGTTTTGCAAGGAGACTGTTTTCTCAGAACTCGTACCATTCTATGGTCGCCCAGTATGACAGTGTTGGTTGTGTCTAGAACCCGTACCATTCTACGGTCGCCTAAATGGGGATTCACCTTCCAAGACCCGTACCATTCTACAGTTGCCTGAATGGAGAAAATAAATGTTGTCCAAGACCCGTACCATTCTACGGTTGCCTAAACTAAGGTTTTGCTTGGTTAGGACCCGTACCATTCTAAGGTCGCTCAGCCTTACAACAGAGATCATCTAACCAAGACCCAAACCTTTCTTCGATCACCTTAATCAAACTAAATTTGGATAAAAATCTTTGGGGGATAACTCAATTTAGTGTCAGTATACTTAAAAGGGAATACCTATGCAATGACAAGTATTCAAGGTATGGATAGAGATATACTTACCTGGTAACATCTCTAATCCTCGGGGATATGTCTCCTGCAGAACATAGTCGTAAGAGAGGCAACATGCATCTGTAATCACAAACATGCATTAATTTAATGGAGGTTCACGATGATTTCTATCAATCTTGCATCACCTAATTTCCATTGGGAAAGATTTCAAAAAATATTCCAATCTAAATACACTAGTGTCATGAATGTGTCAAATGAGAGATCTTTTGGTCTAAAATGATTTTTCTCTCATCCTTATTAAAAAGGTCATTTCATCCTAACCTTTGATGTAGGATTTTGTCGATCACTCTATCTCACCATCGTCATGCCAAATAAGGGTCCGAGCAATCTCGCAAGTGGTACGACCTTACCAATCTGAGAGGTCTTTAAGAGGGACCGTAATGTGGGCTTGGTCAATGGCTTAACAAAGGGGACTCTTTGAGTTGAGCTTATGGAAAAATGAGTGATATTCCGCAATCATCTTGGGGTTTACAAGTCAAGAAACATGAGAAATGAGACAAAAATTACCTTACTCGCACTTCTTCGAGTAATGCTCTCAAACATATGAACTTTAACGTTAATTCAAATGCCCTAATCTGAAGAGACTTTGCAATGGACATAACGTAGACTTGGTTCATGGGTTGAGAAACGAAATGATCATTAGGCTCAAAAAGTGTTTAGAGGGTCAAAGTCGGTGATCATCTTGACATTTCCACCAATTTTCTTCTCTACCGTTGAAGATTTTATTCATGTCATAACTCCATTGATTATAACATCTCAGCATTTAAGCTTTTAGTACCACCTTGTTGGGGATACAACTTCGACCAATGTTTGATTTTTTCTTTTTGTAGGCATTGGTCTTGCTTTTACCAGGCACACTGCTTTTTTCATGCCCCATTTTTGCACTTACTTTCTTTGAACAAAGTCTCCATTTTGTCGGCATTCTAGCTCATGCCACTTGAATATTTTTGTCTTGCCCCAGTGTGTGGGATGATCATCAACTGGATTTAATATGAAATGAATTCATAAGCTCAAGTGGGCTATGCAATGGATAAAAGTATATAGGATAGAGAAATGACTGCTCTTTATCATCCTAAGGCATTTCAATTATCGTACAAGTTACACTGCGAAAGCAATACTCGAAGATTGATACAAGTGTAAGTAAGAAAATTCCTACCACTCATTTCAGATTTGTCCCAATGTGGGATGATCCTTGACAGGGATAGTTTAAAAAACTCTTCATGTGTGTGAGCTCAAAGGGATAAACGATGGATATACCTATAGTGTTTCAGATAGAGGAAGAAAATGATAAAGGCTAGTAAGAACACTTAGAGGGGGGTGAATAAGTGTTTAAAATAAATCTTGGTAAATATATGCGGAATAAAATAAACTTTAAGCAAAATAAAGGAGTTAAGGGAAAGGAATAAGAACACAAGGTTTATAGTGGTTCGGCTTAAATTAAGCCTATATCCACTCTCCCACGCTAACAGCCTTCTGCTGGATTCCACTATGCAATCAACAAGAGATTACAACTTTGAGTGCAAACACTTAGTAGTAGATCACATTATCTCACTAAGTCACTCTTTTGGTATTTCTCTCAACATCACAAATGTTTAAGCTCACGAGAGACAAGTGTATAATCGAAGGTCGCTCAAGCTTTGGAATTATAAATTTTACGCTCCATCTCTTACTTGCTCATCGGTCCTTCATCTCCTTAAATACTCCTCCACTTCCAAACTAGCCGTTGGACAGTATCTTGAGGATCGTCATCCAATCAACCCATTGGACAGATCTGTATCTAGAAGATTTGATAGCCGTTGAGTGACAAAAGTAGAATCCCAAATTGATTCCGATTGCCCATACAAACAGAATCTTGGTTTCCATAAGTAGAGCTCCTTCGTATACAAAGTTCTTGTCTTCATGATCCAATCGCTAATCAATTAGATTGAGTCAATCAAATCTATCTTAATGTAGAATCCAAATCAGATCACTAGCTGTTATATATCCTATAATAAACCAAGGCTTTGAAGAATTGAAGATAAACTTGAATATGTCTTCGTCTTCGTTCTTCATCGCGTTCAGTCTGGAATTTGTCAACGTGGGCAGACTCTGAATCTAGAGTCTGGCGGTCTCCAGACTTTGATGGTAGAGTCTAAAAGTCTTTAGACTTTGACGACAGAGTTTGGAGGTCTTCAGACTTTAATACTTGAGTTTGGAAGTCTTCAGACGGAAACGCTTGGGTCTTGAAATCTTCAGACCGAACTTCTGGGTCTGAACATTTTCTGTGCGATAGACTTTAAAATCTGAGTATGAACATTTTCTGCTTCTGAACAGATTTAGCTTTAAGGTCTGGACAAGGTCTGAATAAGTTCAGCTTCAATATAAAGTCTTTCAAGCATAGACTTTGATAATATCATTTACATGTTCCATCATCTGCATAATCTATTACTCAACAATCAAACACGTTAGTAGCCTTTGATTTACTTTGTCATCTTCAAAACATTCTAAGAGATTTCCCTAACAGAAATTGCCTCTCATCATTTCGGTTTACGTACCCTTTGCGAGATCACCCTTTTCCTTACAAGCATGGAATTTTTCACACAACTCACTAAGGATTAGTGTATGAAATAGTGTATGGAACAAGGCTTGCCTTTCATCATTCCAAGGTATCTCATTTGACACATTCAATTTATCTCACACAATTCATCAAGGAAAATATGCAAAATTTGCAGCAAATTTGAACAACTGAATTTGCAACTCATTGAGGCAATTTATTCATCATAAAAATGCTTGCAGTTCAAAACATGACATGACAAATTCTATTATGGGTAATACTTCTTAACAGCATCAGAATTAACTAGAGTGGAAAACTCACGACCATCCATTTCTGCTAGGATCAAGGTACCTCCATAGAGTACCTTTTTCACCACATACAGGCCACTGTAATTTGGAGCACACTTGCTCTCAGGATCTAGAAAAATCGGCAACAACTTCCTTAGAACAAGATCATTTACCTCGAAATGTCTTAGTCGCACCTTCCGATTGAAGGATCTGGCCACTCTCTACGGATAAGTTTGGCCATGGTATAGAGCCTTCAGTCTCTTCTCATCAATCAAGTTTAATTGCTCCAATCTTTGTTGTGATCATTTTGCCTCAGATAACTCCATTTGGGATAAAACTCTCAAAGAGGGAATTTCCACCTCCACGGGTAGAACCGCCTCCATGCCGTACACCAAAGCAAAAGGGGTTACCTCAGTAGAAGTGTGGATCGATGTCCGATACGCCATTAGTGCGAAGGGTAATCTATCATGCCAATCTTGATAATTCTCAGCTGTCTTAGCCAAGATCTTTTTAATGTTCTTATTGGCTGTTTTCACAGCCCCGTTCATTTGAGGGCGGTAAGGGGACGAATTCAGATACTTGATCTTGAACTCACTGAACAACTCATCAACAATTTTGTTGTTCAAATTCGTCCCGATGTCAGTGATGATTGATTCAAGAACGCCATAGTGAGCAATTATGTCACATTTGATGAACTTCACAACATTACGGGCAGTAACACTTGCAAAGGATGTAGCTTCAATCCATTTGGAGAAATAGTCTATCGTCACCAAAATGAATCGATGCCCATTTGAAGCCTTTGGATTTATTGGGCAAATCACATCAATGCCCCACATCGTTAAAGGCCATGGCTCATAAAACTGATGCAGCTCAGTTGGAGAAACATTTATCTTATCATCATGGATTTGGCAACGGTGACAATTTCGTATGTGCTTGATGCAATCACTTTCTAGTGTGAGCCAGTAATAACCTAATCTCATAATCTTCTTAGCCAACATGTGCCCATTCATATGAGGACCACATACTCCTTCGTGCACTTCTTGCATGATTTGAGTGGCCTCGGTTGCATCCACACACCGCAACAAGACGGAATCATAAGATCTCTTGTACAAATTTTCGCCACTAACGAAGAATTTTGAAGCCATCTTCGTGATGTACTTCCTATTAGCCGAAGTACTTCCTTCGGGAAATTCCTACTTTTTAATGTAGTTCATGATATCGCAATACCATGGTTTTCCATCAGGCTCTTTAGTTACGATCATATAATAAGCCGACCTCGGCAAAACCTCTATTTTCAACGGCTCAACTTCCAACCCGTCGATGACTTGCAACATAGATGACAAAGTCGCGAGTGCATCCGCAAATTGATTGTGAGACCTTGGCAAGTATTCAAACGAAATTTCTTCGAATTCTTTTACGAGATCTTCTAAAATGCTCATGGTACAGGAGCAACTTGGCATCCTGGGTCTTCCACTCACCTACGGTTTGTAGTATGATTAGTGCGGAATCTCCAAACACTTTCAATTTGGCCACACCCATCTCGATTGCAGCTTGAAGCCCGAGGATGCAAGCTTCATATTCTCCACATTGTTAGTGCATGGAAATATCAATTTTGCGGCTACCAGATGGTGTTGTCCATTTAGGAATATCAAGACTACCCCAGTACCAGAACCAGACAAGTTCGCAGCTCCATCAAAGAACATTGTCCATGAGTCTTCATTTATACTCAAAACATGATCATTTGGGAAACTATCATCATTATTTGAGACTCCTGGATTCTTAGCCAATATATCAACGATCACTCGACCCTTGACTGACTTTTGTGGCATGAATTGCACATCAAATTCTGAGATTATAATTTGCCACTTAGCCAACTTACCCACCAAAGCTGGCGATCAAGTAAGTACTTGATAGGATTATTCTCAGTCACAAGGAACGTTTGGTACTGCAATGTGTACTACCGCAGTCTATGCAACACCCACACTAATGCGACACAAGTCTTCTGAGCATCAAAATATTTTAGTTCTAACACAGTGAACTTTTTACTCAGATAATAAATGGTCCGTTCTTTTTTATCGGCGAGACTTTCCTAAGCCAACATTGCACCCAATGATTCACTATGGATAGTAAGGTAGAGAATCAAAGGATGCCCTGGTGATGGTGGGACAAGCAGCTTGTCGAATGCTTCTCAACACTCATCATCCCAGTTAACTTGTGCATTCTTTTTCAAAAGCTTGAAGAATGGCTTAGCAATTTTGGAAAGCTAGGAAATGGATTAGGCGATGTAATTCAATCTCCCTAAGAGGCTCCGGACTTCTTTGACCATTGATGGGGCTGCAACTCACACATGGCCTTAACTTTAGATGGGTCGATCTCAATCCCTTTACTGCTCACAATGAATCCAAGTAATTTACCGGATGTTGCTCCAACCACGCATTTAGTGGGATTTAGTCGAAGCTTGAATTCACAAAGACGATCAAACAACTTCTTTAGAGTTTCGACATGGCTTCCTCTAGGTAGGGTCTTTGCAATCATATCATCAACATAGACTTCAATCTCCTGATGCATCATATCGTGGAATAGTGTTACCATGGCTCGCTGGTAAGATGCCCCTACATTCATGAGTCCAAAGGGCAATGACCTTATGATGAAAGGTTCCCCACAGAGTGATAAATGCAGTCTTCTCCTTGTCTTCCTCCTTCATTCTTATCTGATTGTATCCGAAAAACCCATCCATAAACGAGAATAGCTCAAATCCGGCAGTACTATCCACAAGAACATCTATGTGAGGTAGCGAGAAATCATCCTTTGGGTTGGCCTTGTTTAAATTCTAATAATCAACACAGACTTGAACTCAACCATCTTTCTTCATCACTAGCACGATGTAAGCCACCCACTCTGGGTATTGTGAGACCTCAATAAATCCCACCTTCAAAAGTTTCATCACCTCTTCCTCTCTCTTCTTTGAGAGCTCAAGTTTAGTTCTCCGCAACCTCTGTTTCTTAGGTGGGACGTCTGGATTAGTAGGCAAGCCATGCTCCACGATTGATGAGTTTAAACTAGGCATGTCAGCATAGGTCCATGCAAAGACATCCTGATATTCTTTCAGTAATTGAATTAGGCGCTCGGTCTCGTATTTGGGGAGATTTGCCCTAATTTTGACCTCCTTGGCTTCTTCAATGTCACTTAAATTAATAGTGATGGTTTGCTCGGATGAAAGAGCCTTAACTTTTTCATGTTGTTCCCAGCTATGCTGCACCTCAATGGAGTCTTCAATCGAGTCTCCAAGATCATCATTATCAGCATTTGTGGCATTGGATTGGTCCATTTCCTCACCTTTGCATGCCATAAGATTGTTCATGAAACATGAAGTAGATGAATCAAAAAGACAAATAGAGTAAATTACATCTTTTATTCTTTGAAAGATTTTTTTTGAAAGATTTTTGAAAAGCATTTGTAAAAGCATTTTTGAATCATTTTGACATGAGAAAGCATGATGAAGCCCAGGCCTCAAAATTCTCCTTGAATTTTTCTTTTTCTTTTATCGGCTGGATATCATCACTGGGCTAGTTTAGTGTACCTCATCATGCCCTCAAAATAGAACTTGTAATTTTATTGATATTCATCAATCAATTATATTTATTGAATGGAAAATGCAATTCTCAAGCCCTAAAAGAAAGCGAACAAGGAGAAATCGAAAACAATTCCTAGAAAATAATAAAGATTCCCACGCAGGAGAATATGGAAAAGCAATAAATGAGTTACTCTTGTGGGCCAGGGCCCATTTCTTCTAGAGGTCCCGCATCGATAGTTCCTATGAAGACATCGTCGAGCAAGCTTGTGATTCCATCAAATGCATTATTAGGATTCTTTATTTCCAGGGGTGTCGGATCGTCCATGCCACCCCATCCATCTGGGACTATGTCGCGAGGGTCGACGTAAAAGTTGGGAGGAGCCAAATATTTCACTAGATAGTCGAATTTGCCACTTTGCTACCCTAGGGTGTCTATCACTTTCGCCAGATCTTGCATCATTAGCGGAGGACCAGGGAATGTGTCGCGAATGCTTGGGGGTAGTGAGTTTTGCCCCCCTTGTCTTCGGTTAGGTGTTGAGTTCTGCCCTTCCTGTCTACGTCCTCCAAGATTTTGTCTACCTCTTCCATGGTACCCTAGTCCAATATAACGAGACCTCTGAAGGGCTTCAATGGGGTTTCGAATGCCTTGACCATTTCTTCGAAGACCATTACCAGGAACAAAACCATTCCCAACCATCACTCTCCCCACCATGAGGGCAGCATTTGAAACTTCAGGAGTGGGTGGCGTTAAGTCTCGAGAGGCATGAATGGTGGACACCAACTCAAACGAGTGGTAGCTCGATTTGAACTCACAGTTTGGCTCCACATAGAGGATAGCTGTCTCATGATAAATTTGGTGATCTTCTTCGCCATAGACGGTGACCAGCTTCCTTTCGATCATGAACTTCACAGTTTGATATAAACTTGAAGGCACTGCTCCAGCAGTATGTATCCAGGGACGACCTAGCAGGAAATTGAATGCAGTAGGGATGTCCAGCACTTGAAAGGGAATGTTGAAGACAACCAACCCTATTTGTACATCGAGGTGGATTTCCCCGATCACCTCATTCTTTGTACTAACAAAAGCTTGCACAGGAGTCTTAGCAACATGTACCCGGATGGATCTATTTTGAGGCGGTGAAGAGTAGCCAATAGGCATATGTTTAGGGCGGATCCATTATCAATGAGCACTCGAGATACATGGGAAGTCTTGTACTTGACAGATATGTAAAGTACCTTATTATGCTCCCTACCCTCAAGAGGGAACTCCTTATCAGAAAAAACAATCAAGTCCTTGAGAAGGACTAATCCCACAAATTCCTCCAGCTCGTCCGCCTCGACCATCTCTGGCACACGAATTTCACCCAATACCTTCATCAGCGACTTTTAATGCACGAGAGATGTCAGCAAGAGCTCAAGCAAAGAGATCTAGGCAGGTATCTTTCGCAACTAGTCAACCACATTATACTCACTTGCTTTAATCACAACCAGAAATTTCTTTGCCTCTTCATCATTGACAAGTTTTGCAGGTTGAGCACTAGCTTGAGCATAAGTCCGACCAAACCTTGTAACAAGGTCAACATCCAGGTCATAAGACCAAGGCATCGCCTCATTGTTGACATACTCATACAGCCGAGGCATCTCAATCATTATCTCCTCATTGAATGCATCTTCTAATGGGGGCATGTCCACAAGCGAAGGATCAACTTCTTCCTTATCAGCAACAAGTGCGGCCTGCTTCTCTTCCCAATTGATGACTGTTGAAGAAAAATCCCTTGGAGTTTTGAAGTTGACAAAACAACCTCGAGAGTAAGGTCCGAAGAATCCAAGACTCAGTCGGTTAAGTCTGAAGATTCCAAGTCTCAAAGGTTTTCCATCTGAAGACAGTCAAGACCCAAAGTTCGGTCTGAAGTTTTTCCGTCGAAGACTATCAAGACCCGATTTCCATCGAAGACCTTTAAGACCCAAATCAAAGTCTGAAGAAGACAGGTTTACGATTTTGACAGCCGGGCAAAACAAAGGTTATTCTTATGGCTAAGGAAAGTGAGATTTGGATTTTATATTTCCTAATCTTAACCATGGAATATCTCTGGCTGTGATCGTGAACTTGGAAGATTTATTCTTCAGATTTTATCCGTCAAAGATCAAGTTTATTTTTGGAAGAATCTAATTTTGGGAACTCAAGATCCTGATTGTATGGGCGAACAGGATTGACGAGCTGCTGTCTACTTACATTTTCGGCGACAAGGAGATCACTTAAAATTGATTCAGTCCAACGGGTTGATTGGATGAATTCTTGGTAAGTGCCAACGGGTATGGAGGCACGGAAGGTATTTAAGGTGGATCGGTGTTGCTCGGAAAAGGAGAGACTGCGTAGAAAAATCTTGATGTTAGAATCTCTGAAATCACTTGATCTCTAAAATCCTTCATGTTCATACTGTGTATCAAAGAGAGTGAGATACAGTGCAAAAACAGCAGGAAGCTGTAAGAGAGACTGTCTATTGAAGAAGTCTAGTTCGTGAACTGTAACAACTCTCAATTTGCTACATAGTGATTACAGCCAGTTGGCTGCCAGCGTGGAGAGTGGACGTAGGCTTGGAATAAGCCGAACCACTATAAACCTCGTGTCAATTCTCTCTTACCCTATCTCATTTATTTTAAAATTGCATGATCTATCTATTGTGATGCATTAGCTATATTAAATTGTCCTTTGATTAAAGATTCAAAAGAAAATTCCGCGATCACCTATTCACCCCCGTCTAGGTGGATTCACTAGCCAATATCAATGATGATGTGGGAAATAGTGGAAATTATGCGGTTATGGTCAACATATACGATGATGCCGTCATCCACCATTCTGGAACTCTTTCCCTCATCAATGATAGGGGAATGTTCTCATGATCTGAATAATACCCAACTCTCACTAGGCCGTTGTAAGCATTCGCCACATGTACCTTCGAGTTTTTTATTCAACCGACTTCAAGTTCTAGGATAGCATTGATCATACCCTCATGCTCTGGTGGTGGATTTTTATGGACATTCGACCGAGCAGTTTGAAACGAAAAGGCCCTCGTATCTAGGAGGTTTTGGATCTTGTGCTTGAGGGTGAAACATTCATTAGTTGAATGCCCCAATTCCTCGCTATGGTAGTCACACTTCTTCGTCAAATCGTAACCCCGAATGCTTTCGCGGTTAGGCCACTTTGGTTCACTAGTATGCAAACCTTTCTTTCTTAGGATTACCAACACTTAGGATGGAGATCCAAGGAGAGAAGTGAACCGCCTTCTATTATTTGCTTGGGCAAATGATTGACGACCAACAGTTTGTTGTTGCCTTGCATTCATCTGGATGGCCGGGACACGATTGGTACTTTCTTGGCTATAAGCCACATTCACATCCATAGCAGCTTCTTTCTCCTTCTTGGCAGAGAATCTCTTACTCGATGGCTCAATAAACCATCCTTCCCTTATCCCCATCTCGATTTGTTCTCCCACAGGAATGAGCTGATTGAAGTTCTCGATGTACATGCTGATCATTCGATTAGAAAACCCAAACGGGAGAGTCTTGATGAATAACTTCATCAACTCCTTGTCAGTTGTCTCAGGAGTGATTTGAGCAGCCAGATTTTGCCATCTCACGGCATACTCCTTGAACGACTCGCTCCTCTTTTTCTCCATCCTCTCAAGATCTTCTCGGGAAGGTGCGATGTCCATATTGAACTTGTATTGCTTGAGAAATGCATCAGCCACCTCATTCCAGGTCTCGAGAAGATTCACATTTTTCATCACAGACCAGTTCAACGCGGGCCCGGTCAAACTCGCGTGAAATGATTGGATCATGAGGGGCTCATTCTTGACATACTGGGCCATGCGTACGTGGTACATCTACAAATGAGATTTTGGGCAGGAAATACCATCATATTTCTCGAATTCTAGCATTTTAAATTTCTTCAGCATCTTGACCTTCTCATAGACTGACAAGTCGAAGAGGAATGAGTTCTGTAACTCCTGCAATTGTTTCACTTTTTCTTCAAGTTTCACAAAGCGTGCATCCTACTCCGTCTTGGAAATGTTGACAAGCTTAAACTTTTGACATTGATCAGGATTGGGTCTTCTTCTAAATCGGGCATGTCGTCATTACCCAATTGGGTCTTGTCTGCCTGCTTCGGGACAACTATCTCGGGGAGAACGGGTGTAGGAGTCGGATTCACTTGGAGGGATTGGATTTGAGTCGTTATAAGCTGCATAGAGGTAGCTAACTATCGGAGTTGGTCTTCCATAGAGGAGATACGATCACGCATTTCGGTTTGTTCGGCCATTCTAGCTCTTAATTGCGTGATAATGGGCAAGCGTGGAGGATCCTTTACCACCTAAGTGAAAGAAATGAACAAAAATAAGTATCTCATATAGAATACGCCGATCCATGGCAACGTCTAGAACTTTTATCCATTAATGGAGTTTTTGACAATCCTAACAAAATAGCAACTCGAAATGCCCTAAACTAGGACAGTAAATGATTCAACTTCCTAAACATTAACCTAGAAATGAAAATGACAAGATCGATTCAGGCACTTCATCTAGCTTGATCAATGTACACTCGGGACATCACTTGGCGCAATCGCTTATTCTCCTCTTGAGCTTTTTCAGCAACCCTTTTAAGGCGTTTATTCTCAGCTCGGTTAGTACTTTTCAGGGGCGCCTCTGGTATCAGTGGGAGTAGCTCCTCTAGAACTTTGTGTTGTTGAATGTACTTAGTTGAGGCATAATATTTCCTTTCTTTACCCTTCAGCTCCTCGTCAGGCCATTTGAGCTTTCGCAGGTGGCACATGTCCCCCATTGATTTTATCGTGAGAATGGAATCTTCATGGCCTCGGTCTCCATTGATGAAACTGACTTGGAAGGGATCCACTTGCAATGCCGGGGGAAGCTCTTGCACAACTTGATACTGACAAGTCACTCTAGTCGGATAGTACTCCAATGCTCCAGTGAATTCCAATATAGGGATTGGGCCAACACTTCCACATGTGAGTCTCGCCACAAAAACTTGGAACCACTTAGCATGCCATAGGAAACCCTTGGAAGTTGGTTTTTTCATGAAAGCTAGCCACCTAGAATAATGGTAATTCGGTGCATGTTTTTGCTTATTCTCAAATCTCATAATTGGGTGATTAGAGTTATTAACATCATGTATAGTCATTAGACCACAAACCCTTTTATATGAGAGATAAACCAAATTTGCAAAAGCTCAGGAGAGGAATGGAGAGTCTTATCACCACCTCTTTTGAATCGAGTGAGAGAAAGAAAAGTTTCAGTCAGAATAGTATTTACGAAATTTTTTTCTTCCAACACTTGTTTAACTAAGTGAGCCATCAAAGGGTTAATAGCATTCTTGCAATAAGGAAAAACTATAAATCCAAAGAAGGCAAAAAGGAAAACCCTTCACATTTGAGATGAAGGCCAATTTCAAAACATTCTTTCACAAAAGGTAAGGGACAAGCGTTGCGATGAGCCTTTGAAACCTTTCTTATATTATCCTCCTTAATTCTCAAAAAATCAGATAAGGCCACAATGGGATTTATCCCGATAAGCGGACCAATTAACTCAGCTTTCAAAAACTTTCTTATGGCAATGCTATACTCTTCCAAGGTGGGCGCGAGCTCATGCTTACCGCCGAAGATAAAAGTAGAAGCCTCATGACACCAACAATGGGCAAGTACTTGGATGAGGCTACCATATATGTTGATACACGGCAGTGGAAGTAGTTGGCCAATGTGCGACTCTACAAATTGTTGGTCACCTTGATTTGACTTGTCCCACCATGTGCCAAGCTCTTTCTTTGGAGGGACAATAATTCAAATGTCCAATATCTCCATTGTATATTGACCAAGATTTAGGACAATCCTAATGCCATGAACTGACAAAATAATATGACAAAATAAAGATGAAAATTTAGAAAACTTACTTTACAAATGAGGGGCAATCACATAGACATGCGCATGGTAAGTAGCTCGATTTCTACTCTAGAAGGTTTAACAAAGTGAAGTCACAAAGATGATCGAACTAGCCATGGGCATGCGGACTAAGTCGGGTCCTCATGACTCCGGTTTGGTCAAAGAGCCGACCCGAGTTATGAGCATGTGAACCGAGGTGGGTACTTTTGACACCAGAAAAGAAACTTCGGGATTGAGATGGGCGACTCATATCATCCATCTCAATATCATCCTAAATGATCCTATCCGACCCAAGTCCGGCAGCAGGTTGTATATGTAATAGTGTAGTGCAAATGCCAGGCATGCACAACAGTTTATATCAAACAGCATTTCAATAATTTGAATTTAAAACATTCATCCTCAACTCTAACCTATAAGACAAGGGTAAACAAAGACTACCCCCCTTATACCTCCCATCTGCAAGAACATTTAACACTTGATATTAGGGACGTACTTGGGATCCTTGTTGCCAAACAAAAATATTTTTCAAAAGAAAAGAAAAATTGGCCTAAGTCCACTAAGAGTTTCAACTCAAATCCCCAGCGGAGTCGCCAAGCCGTCGCGACCAAATTTTCGGGTGATCCACTTAGGATTTGGCTAATGAATTACTAAGCCTAGACTTAGCTCATGCTCTCCCAAGCCCATACAAATTCACGACTTAGGTTCGAATTCTTAACATGCAAAGTTTTCAATTAAAAGTCGCCACTGATCTATTTTTGGTGAGTCAATGAGAAACCCAAGTAAAGCAATGGGAGATTTATTTTACTCCTACGAACTAGAAATTGTGAATTCGGGGATTTGGTTACACTAGACTTCTCTAATGCCATTTCGATATCATTTCTTTTATTTTTTTTAAAAATATTTTTGCAAGCAGTTTGGATTAATTTTAAATATATGTTGCTAACATATGAAGTGATCATGCGGGTGCGCAAACCACCAATTTAACACCCAGATAAAATAGTGAATAAATTGCAAAACTCCTCTCAAAGCAACGAAAGCATCTGCAATGTTAAACAAGAATTCACATCAACAATCCTAGATATGATTTCTAATTAACATGTAATTTCTTTTTTCTTTTTATTTACTTAATAAAAATCATGCAATATGCAATGCAATATAACTAAATGACCTAATTTTAATGACATGTAATTTCTAATTAAATGGACCTAATAACCATCTCTAAATGATGTGCATTTCATGAATCTAATCATATATGACATTTACATGGCATTTTTTATTTTTCCTAAAATGTAATCTATCCTAGAGAATTGAACTAATTCATTCTAAGACATTTTTTTTGTATTTTTCATGAAATTCGGAGCTAGGAAAAATTGTGAGAATTATCTAACCAGATTAAGATTCTATTCAATTTGCATTATGAATTAGGTTAAGCCAAATCCTAATTCAAACTAAAATATTATCTTAACCCAAATAATCCTAAAATGCAATCTATCTAATATCTAAACTTATAATAAATTAAGAAAAATATTCTCTAGAATTAAATTAAGTGCAATTTTACCCTAATATGTAGTACAAAAGTTGCCCTAATTCTACATGACATATGCATGATGATTTTTTATTAATTTCAAAATTAATAATTGCCAAATAATTAAACATGCAATCCAAGTTTTAAAAAAAAAAAAAGCAACTTAAATTGATTATTTTTTATTTTTTATTTTTATTTTTAAAATTCGAAGTAAAATTCCTATTCTAAATATGCAAACCCTAAAACAATAAATAAACATAATTCTAAGCCTACATTTTTGGATTTTCTTTTAAGAAAATAAAATTAACCCAAATTACACAACAGCAAATCAAAGCAATATTGATATCCAAATTGACGAACCATATCTCGCGCATGAGATCGGGTTGGTCAATTTTAAAAAATCGTGAATCGGATCTCGGACGGGGAGATCGGATTGGCAATTTTTTAGTGATTGCGAGTCGGATTTCGGCGCGAAAATCGGACCGACAATCACAAATTTCACAAGCTATTTCATATCGGTAATCTCAATTTTATATTAAGGGATAATTATACTACAAAAGAACAAATAAAGTAAAGCACTAAAATAAAAAAATAATAAAATAAGGTAAATAAATAAATAACTACCTATTTTTTTTTTTTTTGGTTGTTTTTTAACCCACAGCTTTGGTAGGTCCCATCAATCGCTCCGATGGGGGGAGAGGGGCGTAGTTGGCGAGGGGGCTCCTGCGAGGCAAGGCAGGTGTGCAGCAAGGAGCTCTGACGGCAAGGCAGGACACGTCGGTGACTGGCGAAGCGACGAGGGGCGTTGCAAGCGTCGGCAAGCTTCAGTGCGGCGGATCAAGGGACATCGAGGTTAGGTTGCGAGCACAACGTCCGAATCTCAGCTCGACAGCAACAGTGACTTCGCGGGCAGAGCAGGGGTGGCAAGTCAGGTCTACTAGGCATCCGAGCAGAGGAGGATCGTGGCGGTGTAGCTGGATCTTGGGCGGAAGGCATGGTGAAGGCGGCGTCGAGGCGACGTGAGCTTTGGGTGTCGGGTCACGGCAGCTATAGGAGAGCTAGGGCTCTGCAAATCGGCGACGACGAAGGCGGCGTCGGAGTAGGGCAAATTTGGAACAGCAGCAAGGGTAAGCAGCAGCGTCGAGTAGTAACTCCAGTGCAGCAAATCAAGGGCCATCGAGGATGGGTCGTGACAGCAGGGGTAGGGAGGCTCAACACGAGCTAACAGGAGAAAGCTCGGAGCGGCGATCCGGCATCGTGGGTGCAGTGGTCGATGGCTGTGAAGGCGTGATTGGGTCACGGCTGCGGCGGCGGGGGAGATGGCGATGGTGCGGGCAGGCGGCGCCGACGCCGGCAGGGACACCCCCTGAGGGAGGTGAACAGTCGCCGCTAGGGTTTCGACCCCTCTTTTTTTTTTTTCTTTTTTTTTTGGCCAGTCACTCTTAGTCTTGTCTCTCTCTTTTCTTTGACTTTTCTTCTTTCTTTTTTTCTCGAAAAAATAGAGAGAGCTTCCCTTTTTTTGGCCAAAATTTTTTTCAAAATTCCTCCTTTTGGTCATAAACACCTTATATAGGAGGAGGAATTAAATTTTTGGTGAAATATTTCACTTCCAATTTTGCTCATGCATAATCCCCCTGAATATATCGTTGCACCCCGCGCAATATTATTTTTGTATTTTTCAAATATTTCATCCGAGAATTTCCTTTCTATCAAAAATACATCCCTCAGTGTATATTGCCTAAATATATGAAAATCCCAGTGGAATATGTGAAAAATTTTGCGTTCATCGTTGGTCCAAAAAATAAAATAAAACAAAAGAAATGTTCCTAAACTATATGTCGTGCAATTTTTATTATTTTTTTGGGTAAAAATTAATCCATTTTTTAATGCAAAAATTTAGGTGTCAACAAATTGCGTTTGGTAAATTATAATCTAAAGGCCCATTGTAAAGTACTTTTGAGCAAAATAGTGTTTGGACAAATTATATTTACAAATAACCTTTATTATTTAAAAAAGCTAGCCGGTGAAGGGTAGCAACCGCCGACGATCTAAATATGTCGTCAACGATCTAAATATGTCATCGGCAACTGTCATCTAAGGTTGCTAGACCTCAAGCGACCTCTAATGTGACATCCTGAAGATTCAATTTTGTTTTCAATTGAATGAATCGGGCCTTTCATTGATGTGCCTATAGTGCTATTCTCTGAGCTAATCACTTACGAGATAACTAGCTTATCTAAGGAAGCCATTATGGGATTTTAATGCAATAGACTTGAGAATTCGACTATGAATCAACTGCTCGACCATGCTAGTCTGCAAGGGTCATTACGGCACAATTAAAAATCAATCAGAGACCGAAAATAGGTCGATTCGACTAAGATGTGATCAAAGTGTGAGTGATTCCATTTGATTGCAAAATTCTTGTCGATTGGCACTAGATCGATTTTTGGTCATTTTGGATACCTTGTGTTTGTAACTGAAATCTTGAGATTTTCACAACAAACGAGAGTTGCTAATAGGTCGAAGATGTACATTGTGACTCGAGATAAATCGATCACAGGTCAATTGCACTAAAAATTCCTAAAAGCTACCCAGTAAGTTAAATCACGCTAAAATCGCATCAGATTGAAATTAACCATAAATTTGAACCCACTTTCAAAAATTAAAAGTTATGTCATGTCACGATTTATTTTAGGAACGTCTACTCATCCTTCAAATAATTTTCAACGAGTTCAGGATTTTTACGGAAAATCGATTCGGACAATTCGAAAAAGAACATAAATTCGGACAAGCCAAATTGAAGGGATTTTTGACTTCCAAATCAAGCTATTTGGTGAGGGGAACTTGTGGAAATTGTGTGGGCTTTTTCTTCTACAAAATTGAACATCAAATTTGGGAACTTTGATAAAGAAATTGAAGCCTAAGGTTGTTAAATTCGTAGGCTTGATGGGGGGTGCAACTTTTCCCATCAAATTGGATTATTTGGTGGAATTATCGTGCAAGAAAGTATTAAGAGACCAAGTAGATAGGCTTGAGGACTTTTGAGGCCAAAGTCATGACGAATATTAGATATTTATTTGGATTTTTGCTTCCTGTCCCTCAATCTTCTTCACAAGTCTCTTTCTTCTTCGCGCAGACTATTGTTTCACCGAAGAAAAACTATTGTTGTCTTCATTTTCATTTTTCCTCTTTCATGTTTATTCTTTCCCTCACCCCACCAAATGAAGCACCCACTATTAGCAGCTCCAATTCCCCTCCATTTCGCTGCCACATCTAAGTCTTCTCCAGCGTCCAGCAAGCCCACCGTTGACCCAGCAGCTTCCTCTTCAATGCCAGCTACACGAAGCTCCATAGAAGACTCAGCTGCCACCGAAGCCATCTCCACCGAAATACTCCACTCACGCCATCAGCCCATGCGTCCTCAGCATCAACGATCTTGGTCAATGTTGCATCTCCACGGAAGCAACAACCGTCCCATGCACGAAGCCCCATCGTGGACTGCCTCCTACCGTTTCGCCTGCAGCCCACACCCTCACGAGGTCAGGCCGCACGTCCACTGCCCTTGCACGAAATCGAGCCCAACAGCCCGTAAATTTCCAGCCAGCTTTATAGCCAATTTCAGCCTGGTCTAAGCCTCCGTTAGCGTCGTTGCTTCAGAGTTTATCGCTCATCTCCGTTTCGCCGTCGCCGTGGACTCATCGGCCCGCAAATCCGATGAGCTTACCCACTAAACTTTGCTTATGGAGTTAATTATGCATATGGGGTAATTAGTTTAAGTTAATTAAAGTTTAGGTGGTTAGTTAAATTAGATTAGTAATTTAAGTATCTAATTTTGCATGTTATATGGTTAGATTAGTGTAATTAGCAAGTAGATAGGCCATAGTATTTATCTAGATAAGTTTAGAAATTTTATAGGCCCGTTTCGGTATTTACTTTGGCATTTTCGGCCTAGGTTTGTATTTTTGGCATTTATTGGTATTTAATTAATTAATTTTGGTGATTATTTAATTAATTATTATTTTTCGGAAATTAGACCAAGATAGCCAGTGACCGGAATTTTGTGGTAATTCCAATGGTGTGATTGATTTATTTAATTGAATGCTATATTGTGCAATTTGAATTAAAGTTGTAATTTTGTGTAATTATCCCAAAATTGAATAATTTTAGTAATTAATTAGAAATTACCGAGGCATCGGTTTACAACGCCAAAAATGTTTTCAGACACCGTAAAATAGTGGGATTTTTAAAATAAAGATATTATATTTTTGGCTCCGGCCGATCATGTACCCACACACGATTATTTTTATCGAGTACATTTTAACACGATGAAATTAGGCCAAGTTGGGTATTTAATTGAGGAATTGATGTGCAAAGCGCAAGATCCTTGGCCAGGAGTAATTTATCGTAGTTCAACTTCAATGAGCAAGATTATAACAGTTTCGGTGAGCACTATAGATATCAGCTTCAACGAGCATTATAGTTATCTAGCAGCTTTGGTAAGCAAATATTATCTAGCAACTTCAGTGAGCAACAATTGATATAGCAGTTTCGGTGAGCAATATAGACATCGGTTGTGGTGAGCAATGAGATATGGATATACCTATCAGCTTCAGTGAGCTAGATCATCTATTTCAGCTCAGGAGAGCAGTGTTCGAATCGATGGAGTTTATAGATCGCATTGATGGTATGGAGTCGAATAAGTTAACTGATTGATGGTTGAATTGGATTGAAATGATTGGATGATTATAGGAACTATACTGACTTGTAGGAACGATCTGAGGCAAAGGTAAGTCCACTGACTTGTGCTTGTGCCTAAGTAGCCCTTGAGGCATATTTCCTTTCTAGTCGAAGTTTAGGGGGTGAACTTGCTAAAACATTGTCTCACCCCGTCGTGGGCTCAACATTTTCAAGTCCTTATATGGCGGTCATGGAGGACTCGAAACCCTGAAGTCTGGGGAGGTGGAGACCGAATGATCGACAAACATGTCTGATTAGTTGGTTATAGGACAGTTCTCTTTTTGTTGAGCCGGTCTTTTGTAGACAGTTTAGTATTATATATAAACCTTGTGTGTCTATAAAAGGCTTGTTTTGGATGTGAATGGTTTCTTGCTTTCCTATCCCAAGCTTTCGGTTTTCATGGGACTTGTTTCACTTCCGCATGCGCATTAAAATTGAATGGGTCGGCGACGCATCCTGGGGTGTCACATATTTATTGACCATCAAGGGATGGGCACACGCTCAAGGGTTAGGGTGTGACACTTAAAATACCATAGGTGAGGGCTTGTCGCGACCAAATTTTCGGGCGATCCTCCTAGGGTTTGGCTAATGGATTGTTAAGGCTAGACTTAACTCGAGCTCTCCCAAGCCCATACCAATTCACGACTTTAGATTCAAGTTCTTAACGTGCAATTGATTTTTCAATTAGGAATCACCACTAATCTATTTTTGATGGGTCGATTAGAAACCCAAGTAAAGTTACTTTACTCCTGCGAACTAGAGATTGTGAGTTCGGGGACTTGGTTACGCTAGATTTCTCTAACGCCCTTTCGGTACCATTTCTTTTATTTTGAAAAAAAAATGTTTGACAGGTAGTTTGGATTAATTTTAAGTCTAGTTCCCTAACATATGAAGTGATCATGCGGGTGCGCAAACCACCAATTTAACACCCAGATAAAACAATGAATAAATTGCAAAACTCACCTCAAAGCAACGAAAGCATCTACAATGTTAAATCAAAATTTACATCAACAGTCCTAGATATGATTTCTAATTAACATGCAATTTCTTTTTTTGTTTTTGCTTATTTAATGAAAATCATGCAATGTGCAATGTAACATAACTAAATCTAATGCCATGCAATTTCTAATCAAATTGACCTAATAACCATCTCTAAATGACATGAATTTCATGAATCTAATCCTATATGACATTCACATGACATTTTTTTTTATTTTTCTTTAAAATGCAATTTATCCTAGAAAATGAAACTAATTTATCCTAAGACATTTTTTGTATTTTTTAATAAAAAATTGAAATTAAGACTATCAAATAATTAACATGCAATTTAAATTAGTGAAATGAAAATCTAACATCCTAAATTTATGTTTTTGGTATTTTTATTTAAGAAATTAGAAATAAATAAATTTCTTATTCTTGACATGCAAAATAACCCTAAAACAAGGAATATCCTAACATGCATCTAATCTAACTCAAATGTTTTTTTTTCTTTTATGGGAGCAAACAAATAAAGGCATCAACAACAGCACAGCAACAAATCCAACAAAATATCATCCATGTCCATTTAATTTTGGAAATAAATTGACGAATCATAACTCGCACATGAGATCATATTGGCCAATGTTAGACAAAATCACGAATCGTATCTTGAGCGTGAGATCGGATTGGTGACTTCTCCATGCGATTGCGGGTCATATTTCGAGCATGAAATCAGACCGTCAATTATATGCACGTTGCGAAATTAGGGAGATTTCCTAATTTAGAAGGCTACTTGAGTTGCAAATATCATGGCATATCGGATATTTCCATCATGTGCACCAATGAATATATCAAATAAGGAAACAAAATTTTCAGAAATTAAAATAGACAAAACTTTTACCTTTCTCAAATATTTGCTTCCAAATTTGATCTTCGAACGGCGGCCAGCTTGTGATGACCAACTATGCTTCAGAGCAAGCCGGCAAGGCATCTCAGCTTGGGATGCTCAAGCTGGTAATTCACAGTGTGGTGCTCGGTTGACTGCAAAATCAAAACAAATGCGCGGCAAGGACCAACGCAATATATAGGATTAAAGAATTAGACCCCAAACCCTCGAATATCCTTACTGCCGACGTTTCCCCTTCTGCCATGCACCCTTATATTTCTATTTTTTTATCTAACCTCCCTCTCCCACCAAAAACCAAATTTCCACTGCCTCAGGCTACACAGAGGCCAATTCTTTCCCACGTGTTTGTCCTTTGGCTATAACTTTTCGGGTGAACTTCATGAGTGGCCGTGAATTCAAACACTCCATCGAGAATTCTCGTATTTTTCTTCTTTGATTTCAACCGGTAGTGTCGTGACTTGATGGACGCCGAAGTGCGAACACAAGTGAATTTTTTCACAAAAGATATACTCAGGAATCATAGGGACAAGGCCACCTGGTCACCGGCACACAAGTCAACTTGCAAAACAAAGAAATTCAACGGCACAATCCGAGTAGCGAGTTGTCGAGGCCGGGGTCATCGATGAGGGTAGCCACTGGTGGTCCGGCTCTTCTGGGCAGCAGGTCTTCGCTCGTGATGGGGGTTCCTCGGTGGCCGCTTGCGGTCTTGGCGTAGCAAAGCAGGAGACGTGAGTGGTTTGCAGCTTCGTTGTTGGGCTGTCAGCACACCAATTAGCCTACCAAGTAAAGTTAAAAAAAAAAAACAGAGCAATGAACAATCAATCACTGCGGCTGGGCTTGACAGTTGGTGGTCGACAATGGATCGATCAAGAATCGTCGATGGAGCAGGGTTGTCGATGAAGAGTGTCAAGCTCCGAGCACGAATAAGTAGTGCTGAGATGCATGGCGGTGAAGAGTGTTGGGTGCTCGATGATTTGCCGGGAAACCTACAAAAAATATCAAGAGTGCGCTGGTACAGTCCACCTTAACTATTGTCTATTCTTCCTCCGAAGAATCTGCCCGTCTCTACATGCCCAAAGCTCTTCATGATCGCCATGCGAAAATAATTTTCTTTTGCTTGCAGAACGGACCACGTGGTTCAAGCTCACCAATCGTCTCCAGCTTTGGTCCTTTTCATCTTAATTTCTTCAATATGTGAGACGCCAGGGAAGGAAGCTCGAGTGTTGAAAATCACGGATGGGAGAGAGCATCGCAAGGACTTATCAGGAGCGATGGTGCCATTGGCCTCACCGGAGGCTTGGTCCGCTTGTGCAGCCGTGTATTCAATGTGTGTGGCCCCCCTTTATCATATGCGTGCAATCCTTTTTATAGGCGAGAAATTTAGGTTTTGATGGAATATTTTATTTCCTTTTTTTCAATGTACAAGAAAATCAATTTCATTTATGTGTAGCCTCTTGAATATATCGTGCAATATTCTCTTTTATCCATTTTTTTTTAAAATTCCACCTGAAACCTTCCTTTCTGCCAAAATACATCCCTCAGCGTATATTACCAGAATATGTGAAAAATTTTGCACTCACTAGCGGTCCAATAAAATAAAATAAAATAAAACAAAATAAATGTTCCTAAATTATATGTCGTGCAATTTTTATTATTTTTTTGGGGTAAAAATTAACCCTTTTTTATACAAAAATTTAGGTGTCAACAGGGCTGCTTGGGGTTAAGGGACACCTAAGACCCAACTAAAACCCCTGCCTAAGTTTGCGCAGTCTCGTTCAAGGCTTGCCTGTGGTTGGGCAACCCTTAATGAAGGTCACATGAGGTCGCGCAACCCCTAATGCAGGTGGCCCTCGTCGAGGCCACGCAACCTTGGTGAGGGTCTCCCTTGAGTCACACGACCCCTAGTGAGGGCCACCTATGGTTGGGTGACACCAGGCGAGGGTCGCGCGACCTCAAGCAAGGGTGACCGTCGCGGGGGATTGCATGGCCTAGATAACGCGAAGGATCACAAGATGTGTTGAAGATATGCACAAATCGAGCTGAAGATTGTAATCAATCAATCCAAGATTACAGGAGATTGTGATTTTTTAATTATGTCAATCTGTGATTGGATTTGATTTGATGAATATTCTTTTTCTTTAGTTAGACATTTAATGTACTATAAATAGGACATCATACAATATAAATTACATACACAGAAATACAAGAAAACCTTGAGTCTTCTCTCGTGTTTGGCCCATTCCTCCATTTCTGACATGGTATCAGAGCTATACTTTTCAACCTAGCTTCTGCCAAATTCTCCGAATTGCCTCTGTTCCTTTCTCACAAATCAGTTTCTACAAAGAAGCAGAGGAATTCATCATGGCCAAGAATACTCAAGGAGAAATCTCAGTTGAGGAATGTCCAAACTCACCTCAAAGCAGGAATCCAGACTTAGTGACCCCTTTGAAGATGACCACTTGACGGCTCAACATACTGCCAACCCGACACTTGCACCAGCCAATGTTTCCGGCCCAACTCAATGGCCATCAATCCCGTTGTTTCCCTTTCAGGGTCCGTGGGGAATTGGGCCAGCTCAGTCATGGGTTCCATACGGAACATCTGGAGAAGGGTTCTCGAGCACTGGCACAGGCCCGACAGGAACAGGCCCCACAGGCACAGGCTCGAGACTCGAAGCATCTTCAACGGGTCAGGGAGGGAATCCCTACTCGAATGCAGGACCCGGTTACCCGAATGCAAGACCTGGATACCTGCTGTTCATCTTTCTAGCCAGCGGCGGCCAGCCGAAACCCGGCGACCCGTTCTACATGTCACCAGGCGACGGACCCGAGCTACGGCTCATTTCCTTGCAGCTTACTGGACCCGAAAACTACACTACCTGGGCTCGAGATCTCCGGCGGGCGCTGGTGACCAAGGAGAAAGAAGGCTTCATCGACGGCAGCATACCCTTCCCGACCGACAAACGCTCGCAGCAACACTGGCACAGGTGCAATCAACTCATGCGGACCTGGATCGGCAACTGTTTGGCTCCTAAGGTGGCCATCGGACTTCCACCAACTGAAGACTCGAAGGCGATTTGGGAGGCGATCCAAGAGATGTACGGCAAGAGCCGTATCTGACCTGAAACAAGGAAATCAGACCATCATGACATGTTTCAACCAGCTCTCTGCCCTTTGGAATGAACTCGAGGCTGCCGAGGAGAGACTCGAGGGACCAGAGGAAACCCTAAATCAGTATAGGGCTATTCGAGAAAGAGAAAAATCGACTCGATTTTTGCTGATTTTAAATGAAAGTTACTCACATTTCAAGTCCCAAGTGCTCGCAATGGAGCCGCCACCATCGCTCTGGCAGATCTACCAGTTGGCGGTCCAAGAAGAAAGCCAGAGGATGGCGGCGACTGGACTCATGCGAACCAGAGAGGGAGCGGCGTTCGTGGCTCTCGGATCTGGCCCGTTGACGGCCGGGAACCTCTCACCAGCGTTCGCCATTCCCGGATCTGGCATCACTCCAGCTGGCAGCTCCTCGTATGCCCTCTCTCTAGCGAATCAGCCCTTCGGGTTCCATGGAGAAAGCTTCTATCGCACAAATGAGAGAAAAAAGGAGGAAGGAAACCCTAATTTCAGATCTAACGGCTCAGATTAGATCTTCAGATCTAACGGCTCAGATTAGATCTTCAGATCTGACGATCATTATTCAGCTAATGTCCTAGCTGAATCCAACGGCTCCGGTTCTTTTAGGGGATCGTACAGTCCAAGAAATTTCGCACCAAAGGAAAATATTAGAGGAAAAGGCAAATTATATTGCAGCTATTGCAAACGACCTCATCACACAGTGGAAACCTATTGGAAATTACATGGTAAACCCAAGGATAAAGGAAAGAAGGAATCTTCAGTTAATCAAGTCACTGGACACAATATCAACCAGTCCATTACACAAAATCAGTATCAAGAAATAATGAAGGCCCTAAAACAGCTGGAAGTTTTTGAAAAAAGAGTAGGCTTCTCAGGTACCGCATTTTGCCTAAGCTCTGTTTCTCACGATGCATGGATCATTGACTCAGGTGCTAGTGACCACATTATCTATGACGAGAATTTCTTTTCTCATACTCATGCACATATTTTCCCAGTCACTGTGAAACTTTCAAATGGGAATATTATAAATGTCACAAAAATAGGGACAGTACATCTTAGCTCTTCCATCACCCTTAAAAATGTGCTTTATATTCCTCGATTTGAATTCAATCTTATCTCAGTATCAAAAGCTTGTGAGGATAATTCATGTCGAATCCTCTTCAATTCTGACACATGTCTTTTTCAGGCCCTTTCGACTAGCAAACTGATGGGCTTGGGTAGTCTCTCACAAGGGTTGTATTTTTTGACAAGTTTTCCCAAAAATATTGATTTATCATGTTTTTCTGTGAATAAGGAATCATTGTGTAACATTGCTACCAATGATAAAGCTATCATTTCTCATCGACATTTTGGTCATGGTGCTTTCTTTTCACATCCTAAATGTGATGTCTGTCCTCTCGCAAAACAATCGCGTGCCCCTTTTTCCACAAGCAAGTCCCATACTATAGAGAATTTCTCTTTAATTCATGTAGACATTTGGGGACCCTATCATACACCACATCGTGATGGGTCTCGATTTTTTCTCACTATTGTTGACGATCATTCTCGTGCTACACGGGTCTTCCTTATGCAATCAAAGAGTCAAGCTCTTTCTCATTTGAGAGATTTTTTCACTCTAACCAAAAATCAATTTGGAAAATCTATTCAACGCATTCGAATAGATAATGGGAAAGAATTCTCTAGTCATGATTGTCAATCCTTATTTTCCTCGCTTGGATTTCTACATGAAAGTACTTGCACTTATACACCTCAGCAAAATGGGGTTGTTGAGCGGAAACACCGCCATCTTCTAGAAGTAGCACATGCACTTAAATTTCAAGCTTTCATTTCAGAAGCTTTCTGGGGAGATTGTGTGGTCATAGCAGCCTACCTAATCAATCACATGAAAACTAGGGTTCTCAATGGACGTACCTTGTTTGAGATTTTATTTGGAAAGAAGCCTGAAGTAGATCATTTAAGAGTTTTTGGCTGCTTGTGTTATGTTGCCGCTCTGGGTCCTCGTGACAAGATGAGTCCTCGAGCCAAACGATGCATTTTTATGGGTTATCCAACCTTTCATAAGGGATACTGTGTTTTTGAGCCATCGACAAGTGATTTCTTTGTAAGTAGAGATGTGGTTTTCCATGAGGATGTGTTTCCTTCTCAGGATGAAGTATCTTCCAATGAATCTTCAAGCTCAAATCAGCAAAACAGAAAGTTTCTATTTGAGGAAGATTTATCACTCAGCCCACACTATATATGTGTTCCGACTTCTTCTCTCGTGATCAAAACAAATGCAGCATCTTTACCTGCCTCAGAATACTCAGCTTCGGACTCTACAGTATTGATTGAAGAGACATCTAATTCTAAACAATTATCTCCTCAATCTATTTCTGAAGAATCATCTCCTACACCTAATCATATTCCTCCAAGATGGTCAAAACAAACCACTCGTCCCCCAACTTGGACAAAGGATTATGTTTGTGCGTCACTCAATTCATCAGGTACTCCATACCCTATCTCATCTTATGTCTCGTTTGATTGTCTATCTGCAGAACATATGTGCTGCATTAGTCGTATCTCCGAAGAAATGGAACCGTCATCTTATGATGTGGCCATTCGTGATTCACGTTGGCAAAAGGCTATGAAAGCTGAATTACATGCCTTGGAAGAGAATCACACATGGGATATAGTACCACTACCTATTAATCGTAAGCCAATTGCCTGCAAGTGGGTATACAAGATCAAATATAAAACTGATGATTCAATGGAACGCTATAAGGCTCGCTTAGTGGCAAAGGGCTTTACGCAACGTGAAGGTTTTGATTACCATGAAACATTCTCTCCAGTTGCCAAAGATGTCACTATTCGTTCCTTTCTTTCTGTTGCTGCTTTCCGAGACTGGAAACTACATCAAATGAATGTCCACAATGCTTTTCTTCATGGAGATCTTGATGAAGAAATATATATGGATCTTCCACCAGGATTACGACGACAGGGGGAGTCTGGAGTGTGTCGTCTCCGTAAATCCCTTTATGGACTCAAGCAAGCTTCTCGTTAGTGGTATGCAAAATTCACCTTAGCCCTTACAGCCATTGGTTTCAAGCAATCCAAGCATGATTATGTTTTATTCTCTTGGACTAAAGGTATGTCTTCAATCTACCTGATGATATATGTTGATGACATACTTATTATGGAAATGATGAATTGGGTATCGAGAGACTTAAGGAACATTTGCACTCTAGCTTTCGTATTAAAGATTTGGGATCTCCCGAGTATTTCCTTGGCATTGAGATTGCTTGATCAGAGCTAGGAATTGCCCTTAGTCAACGGAAACTTGTATTAGAAATTATATCAGAAGCAGGCTTATCAGGATGTAAACTAGCTGTCATCCCTATCGATCAGAACATCAAGCTGACTACTGTTGACTATGACGTTGGATCATCGTCTGAGATTGACGATCCTTCGCTTGAAGATCCATCTCGCTATCAAAGGCTTGTAGGGAAACTTATATATCTCACTATGACTAGGCCGGATATATGTTATGCAGTTTAGACACTTAGTCAATTCATGCATAGTCCGAAGGAGTCTCACATGAATGCAACCTTGAAGGTTATAAAGTATTTGAAGAAATGTCCAGGCCTTGGATTACTCCTTTCACGAGATTGCAATCTTGAAATGGCAGCTTATTATGACATAGATTATGCCACATGTCCTATGAGTCGAAGATCAGTCACTGGTTTTTGCATCAAGCTGGGAGAGTCATTACTTGCATGGAAAACGAAGAAGCAATCCATTGTATCTCTTTCATCTGCTGAAGCCAAGTATAGAGCTATGGCTAAGATAGTTTGTGAAATAGTTTGGATACGAGGCTTACTTTTAGATCTTGGGACACAAATCAAAGGGACAACAAACATATATTGCGAGCAGCACTCAAACTTGCAGCAAATCCCGTTTTTCATGAAAGAACGAAACACATTGAAGTTGACTGTCATTATATTCGAGACAAAATCCAAGAAGGGGTAATCAAGACAAATGGAATTGGAACTGCGGAACAGCCTACTAATATCTTTACCAAACCATTATGTCAAAGACAACTCACATATCTACTGAGCAAGCTTGGCGTCTTGGACATATACCAACCGTCAGCTTGAGGGGGAGTGTTAAAGATATGCACAAATCGAGCTGAAGATTGTAATCAATCAATCCAAGATTATAGGAGATTATGATTTTTTAATTATGTCAATCTGTGATTGGATTTGATTTGATGAATATTCTTTTTCTTTAGTTAGACATTTAATGTACTATAAATAGGACATCATACAATGTAAATTACATACATAGAAATACAAGAAAACCTTGAGTCTTCTCTCGTGTTTGGCCCATTCCTCCATTTCTGACAAGATGTGACCCCCCGGTGATGGTCACCACTAACCTCTCTTGCCACTTGTCAACCCCCCCCGGGCAACCCTATGCAACCCCACCAGTTGCCCTTAATGGAGAAGATGCATAATCAAATAACAAGGAAAAATCGGAAAATAAATAGTCAAGGATAATTTTGGAAGAAAATTTTTTATTAGCCTGCCAAATTTGCATGCCGAGAAGGTCGAAAGCCCTAAGCACCCCAAGACCACTCTAGGCTTTTAGCCTTTAGAAGGCCAACTTTCCCTTAATGGAGTTTGTAAAATTTTTTCCAAATACCCAAATATTGGTCAAAGGGATTTTGGGTGTCCAAAGCCCATTCCCAATGCAAATTCCAACTGCAGCCTTAACCTGTTATGTACAAGCATTTAGGAAACACTTGAATTCATTCGAGATTTGAAATATAGGAAAATTTTACGTATTGTTAAAAGATAGAAATTGAGTAAATTTTATGCATTTCTAAAAGGAAAATTTTGCTGCTTGAAATTGTGTGTGGGTCTGTGGTTTCTTTTTTTTTTTTTCTTTTCCTTTTTTTGGTTATTTTAAATTGCATATAGCATAGACGTTAGTACTTGACCGATGAAATATGGGATTTTGATAATGCTAGCAAAGTGTTAGTAGAGTCATAGATAAGCGTTATCATGACCAAATCTAATTTTCTCGAAGCACTTCTTTTGAAAAATGATTCGCTTCCTTGGCTTAAAATATATTTGATTATGTTTATTCCCTTACACAAATTCTTTCCATTTTATATTATCCATAAGCATGCTCAATTGGAAGAACAATTGCTTCAACTATGCCATATGTTCTCTTTAGCAAGTTCCTTAAGTTCAGCTATCTTAGTCCCTTGACAATTCTTTTCATGGTTTTAATCATTAGTATGTTTTTGATCAACTGCTATATTTTCTTGACAAGATTCCCCGGCCATCTTGGATTCCTTAAACAGATTTACATGTCAAACTTGACCAAGCATGGAATATCAATCAAATTCATTCTGTCTGGAAAAATCATGTTCTGATTTATGTTACGTTCATTCAAGCATCAGAATATAGCAGTTGAGGCCCAAAATGTATGTGAAGTTCAAGTTGAGGCACTGGACCAAGGTAGTGCACACAAGCCTCCCAAACAATCACCGTGTAGGTAGGTTTCTTGAAGGTTCACATTTCTTGACCCCAATCGGGGGAAAGATCTCAAGAGATGGTCCACAAAACGCGTATGATGGTCAAGCCACGATGGAGACGAAGCAAAGTGGATCCCCCCCTTGTCATTATCCATTAATTCTTTGCTTACATTGCCTTTTTTGTACTCCATCCATGCTAGCCACAGACCAAGCTTTCATGGACAGTGCGCGTCGGCCCATCTGTACGAATGCATTCCTCATTTTCGCAATGACTCCAAAGAGCAAATCTCACGAAAGCTTCCAATAATTTCAGCAGTAATGCCATAGTGCTACTATTGCATCATGGGTCACTTCCGAAAACAATCTCGATAGAATATAACAATTTATCAACTTAATTATATAAAATTTTATGTGAAATATCAATGTAACCTTTGTGGCTAATTTCTATCGAGAATTATTAATGTGACGTTAATTATCTTGGATTATCCAATGGTTTTCATCAAAAATTGGTCACAAAAACTATATTGGAATATTATATAAAGGTTTACAATCAAATTGACTAAATTATAAATTTTAAAACTAAATTGAGAATTAAGTGGACGATTTTCTCGATACAATAATTGGTTTAAAATATGAAAAACATTCATGAGTATGACGTTTGTGGCATTTGGTATGATGCATGTGATCCTGCCTACCCATACTTGTCATGTTCCCACTTGCCTATCTTTGAGCTATGAGCATTGCAAAAAATTATGGCATGTCTTCAATTTTTTAATTAAAAAAAATAGAGGTCATTAATGGTTGAAAAATCATTTGGAAGTAACTTGAGGAAATCTGAAACTAGATATTATTTGTCATTCATTGTTGTTGAGTACGGAAGCATGGTAATGGCTGTATAAGAGAATTATGATGAGTAACTCAGATCGAGACATACTTAACTGAAAATACATTATGAATACTACAAAAAAAAAAAGTCACACAATTGTCACCCACATAATTTATAATTAGTGAGAGCTTACACTTACTATTACAATTTTTTTTCTCACATGACACACAAAAACACTTAGAGCGAACTCTTATATTTCTTTCCTGCATGGATGAGCTAACTCTTTTCTTTTCTCCTCAGTTTGGAGCCTGCGAACTTTGAAAGAACCTTAGCTTTCATGGATGATTACAGTAATTCCTCATCTTCATGTTCTTGCGGAAGTATCTATCTATTGGACGTCTCCCAAATAGTTCCCCGCTATTAACCCCTACTATTTCCTACACGGTAGCCTCAATAAGTAGATGCTGATTTCTGATAGTAGTTTTCGTCAAAGACAAGAATAACGGTATCTTTTGTCAATTTCTGCGTGTGCTGCACGGAACTTAAATAAGAGCGAATAAATGGAACGTACTAACTTGGGGAGTGTATTGATTGATGGGGGCTATTTAAGCCTCTTTTCCTTTTTTTTCTTTTGAACGGTTGGAGGCAACCAGCGTGTTTTACATTGACGCCAAAAAGAAAAGGTTCGTGGCCTTGCAAACTCAGAAAGAAGAGGACGGATGAGAAAAGCGACAAAGGTCCTCGATTCATGAGATAGAAAGACCAATTTTTCCATTTGCGAAATACAATGATGGAAAAGGCCATCGACCGATGCAATATAGGGTATAATTACATGTCGCGATGCATTGCTTGGTAATCGTAAATGAAGGGATTCTAATCCTTCTTCATTCAAATATAATTGAGGTAGGATACCACTTTTGACTTGCGATTAGTGGCCAGCCCCACCACACATCCCCTTCCCCCTGTAAAGCCAAAGACGTCGTTCCCATTCACAACTCGACTTTATATCCTTCCCTTCTTTCCTATTTTATTCTCTCTTTTTCTTTTTCCTTTTTCAAATTTCTTCTTGCCGTAGTTCTTTCGCACCCAAACACAACCTTTTTATTTCTTCAGGAAAATATACAATTACTTACTCTCTCTCGATCTCAATAGGAATAGGAGGTTCTTTTGGTAGGAAAGAAAAGGATATTTAACCAAAATAAATCAAAGGAAAAGGAAGGAGAAAAGGGGGCGTTACGCTTCATACGGCAATCGTCGAGGCCTTTGCAGTCTCTTAATCCTGAACAGAAGCGTACACTACTTGCCATATTTCAGTGATTGAGGCGTCACATTATTTCCGATAATAATTTTTTCTCATGTTCAGTGGTAGTTAATCTACTGCGCGGAGGCTGTCACTGCTCCACTTATAGCTCCATGAGGGAAAGTGTAACCAAAATTTCCTAAACAAAAAATCCATTGAAGCCCACAATTTTGAAAGACAAAATCCTTGACTTTGGGAGCCTTAGCATCGCAAATAGTTCCCTACTGTTAGACTTACAATAGACATTGATTCGTCGATCCAATGATGCCTCTGCTACACGGAAGTTCAATCGAGAGGAAATAAGGTTCATAGACAAAACTTCGCACGGACGTTCTTGGGAACATACTGATTGCATCGGTGCTTTAAAGTTCTTTGCTTTTTCTTTTGGGCCAATAACGGCGTTTCACATGGACAATGAAAAGGAAGAGGGTCAAGATGGCCTTTGAGACTCAGAAAGAAGAGTGGTGGGAATAGTTGAGAAAAATACTTGGTGAATACTTTCTAGTAACGCAAGGGTGGTTGTCATCTCAAAACCGATAGTGCTAATGTCATTTGGGCCAAAAAATCAAAGAAAAGTAAGAAAGAACATGAGTGTCCAATAGTTACGTTTATTATCTTTTGTCATTTGCCAAACTTCATAAGTTATTTAAAAGTAAATCTTGTTGATGTGCTTGCAAGAAAAGAAAAAAGAGAGAGAGCATAATTTCTTAGAGATATGAATTAAGCTTTTAAAATGAAACATGTTTCATATATGGATATAAAATAGATATAGTGGATATATCTTATCAGATAAATGTGAAAGTGATTTTCCAGAACACTTACTTTCAATGGGTAATTGACAGATGACACTTTCCATGACGGATGCCTATCTTAACTTATTTTTGAACAATTTTCCTTTTATTTTTTCACTTTAATCAAACTAAATATTTTTCGGCTTTAATTCAAGGAGCGTATAATTACTTTCAATATTGCGGAAATCTCTTATTCTAATGAAGATAAAGTATATTTCTTGAATAATTAATTCTTATGATCACTGTAATATAGTTATGGTGGCAATATAGCTAATACGTTCCTTCAATTTTTTTTTTCATAATGGGGGTGGTTGCTAAGGCCAGCAGGGAGCAGACGTCGAGGGCGAGGAGTGAGGACCACAAGAACTGCTTTTAGTCAATTAACAATTTAAATTTTTTTAGTCAAAATTCGAACAGGTCTCTGGATCCCAATATGAACTCGTGAAATATATGAAACGATAATCCTGCTTCGTCTTCCCGCCTTGTCTCCTGCTTTGCCTTCTTCCTCTTTACCAGCTCGAGTACGCTTCCCAGCTGAGGCCCTAGCAGTCGAACGGAGCCATCTTCCTGGTTGACAAGCAAACCACTGTACTCACCCTCTTCTTCCAGCACCTTAAAAACTATCCACAACAGTCGAGTCTCAGAGAGAGAGAGAGAGAGAGAGCTGCAATGGGAAATTATTCCTCAAAGCAACAACGCAAGCATGTTAGAGACACCGATGCTTCGAGTCCGACCATTTCGAAGAAACAGAGACACGAAAAATTGTTTGAATTACAGTCAGAGCAGTGCGAGAGCGAATCGCCTCTTCTTCTTCCCTTTTCGGACTCTTTGGAGAAGATCGATGTGCCATCGGCATCTGAAGCAAATTCTAACCTACCTGCTTCATCCATCTCTGAGAATGGAAACAATTACTATGTATTCTTGAGTTTTAGAGGGTCTCATACTCAAAAAGGCTTCGTCGATCACCTCTACCAAAGACTCAAAGCTGTGGGCCTGAGGTGCCATGCAAACCCTGTCTTTAGAGATGATGAGGACCTCCCCTTCGGCGAGAATATTGGTGAAAATCTCATCAGTGCAATCGAGCGGTCAAAGGTTTCAATCCCAGTCATCTCGGAAAATTATGCTAATAGCGAATGGTGCCTCCGTGAGCTCATCCATATAATGAAGGGCAAGGAAAGCAGAGGACAAATGGTTTTGCCCGTGCTTTACAAGGTGACACCCAAGGATGTGCGACAGCTAGAGGGGAGCTTTGGAAAGGCCTTCGAATCCTGTAAGGATAAATTTGAGGAGGAGGTCAAGCAACAGGGGCCGCTAGCTCTCAGAAAGGCAGTTGATCTTAGAGTATTCGAATCAGAGAAATTTGCTAATGGGTACCTCATTTACCTTCTTTTAACAGATCCTTGTCGGAAGAACTTTTCTATTTATCATCCTTAATCTATGTTTTGTGGAGCCATTAATAAGTTCTCATGTGTTGTGTTGTTTGGCAGGCGTGAAGGGGAGTTGATAAATGAACTCGTAGAAATAATATTGCATAAGCAACAACATGATTTTCAACCACATCTTCCCGTAAACTTGGTTGCAATCGAGGATCATGTGGCTAAGGTTATGGAATTGGTGGATCTTGCTTGCCCGGACACTCGAATTATTGGGATTTGGGGATAAGAAAAGGTCCTAAAAGTACAGTGCATGATCTTGAGATGGGGATTAATATGATCCGATTAAGCTGTGAAAAAAAGAAGGTTCTTATTCTTCTTGACGATGTGGATCATCCAAACCACCTCGATAATTTGATTGGAGGTTGTAAATTCTTGTTAGGAAGTAGGATCATTTTCACATCTCGACATAAGGCCATTAATTGTCAAGATAAGGCCTTGTTGGAGTCTACATACTGGTATGAACTCCAAAAAATGAATATTGAAAACTCTTTGCTTCTGTTTAGCATACATGCCTTTGAAAAGAAACCACCTCCAAAACAACTAGCAACTCTTTCTCGTGATATTGTTGCCATCATAGGAGGGCTTCCCTTAGCTCTCACGGTTATCGGTTCATGCCTCAAAGGAGAAGAAGATCAAGGAATATGGGGAGAAATGCTAGAGAAATTGAGGAATGTGCCTGATGAGGAGGTACAACAACAGTTGAGGATAAGCTATGATTTATTAGAAGATGTGGTTAAAAAAATGTTTCTAGACATAGCATGTGTTTTCACTGGAATTGACAAAAGAATTGCCCCCTACCTATGGGATCACAAATTAAGTCCAAGAATTGGATTGAAAAAGCTGATTGACCGCTCATTAATATATGTTGATTATGACAATAAGTTGAGAATGCATGATGAATTAAGAGATTTAGGCAGAGCTATCGCCCGTCCAGCAGATAAGAAGCTTTGGGATTGTAGCAGACTATGGGACGAGGAAGCCATGATAGTTCTAAGGCGCAAGGTAACAATTACATCTACTTTTGGCCTATTCCATGTCCTTTAATGGTGGCACCTCAAATAATTATTATTGTTCTTTTTCTCTATATCTTTGACCATTCTTAGTATGTTTTTAGCATTTTCTTGGTAAAAGCTACATCCAGTTTTGGCCTTTTCTTTATAAAAACTTTGCACTTTGTGATTATGAGGCTCAGAAAATGGCTATTGGCATCTTTCTTTAGCAGGTATGTTACTCCTTACCATATTGCTTGTTGAAACGCACAAGTTTGAAAATTTAATTTATGCGACTTATATATCCGGCTCTAATATGTATATAAGTCATTACAAATTTAACAAAAACTTTACTATCAATCATTACTTTCTTTCTTTTTTTAATATTATCTTCCCAAAATATATCGGGAATTTATTTTTGAAGTACGTTGACGTGAAAATAAATACATGGACGTGTAAATAAATGCATGGGTTGATAAATGTTAAATGAGAGTATATAACAACATGCTAAACTATCAAATTTACTTTCTTTTTTTCATACTTAAGTGGATCTGCTTAATTCATGGATCACATATTATCCACCTTTTTCACCCTTGAAATGTACTTCTGTATGATATATGTGATAGTCTCCTTCTCAAGAATATAATGCATTATCTCATCTTTAATTTTCAACTGTGAATAGGTGCAATTTGCTCAAGTTTAGGTTCTACTTTATAACAAAAAGAAAGATTTTAGTTGAATTACTTGCACCTCATGACTATACTTAAGATTTTGTTCAATTTGAAGTAATAAGATCTTATGCAGTGGTTTCATTTGTACGAAGAATTTTTACAATTTGTTTTCTAGGATTTGCTATGCATGTTCACAATTTGAATCCAATATTATAATGTCAATGCTTAAGTGCATGTCTTAACAAAAAGAAAATTGAAAATTTAGTCTAAATTGTATGACTCGGTGAATGCCATTAACGTAATTGAAGAAACACCTTGAACTATATCAATTTTTAGAATAATCTAGAGATGCATAATTAGGTTAGTTGATTACCTGAAACAACACTATATAGTTTGATGACTATTTCTCGATAATTAATAGAAAGTCATTAGTTATCTTGTCAGTTAAAGCACTAGTAAATTTAAAAAATTACATTTAAATTTTCACTTGTGGATTTAGCTTTTCCTTTAGCGTCACTTTTAGTCAAATTACATAAATTAATGATGGAAGATTGTTCAAGATACATTAATTTATAAAGGAAGTGGCATGGTTAAGTTTTTTTTTTTTTAGTTTTTGTTATGAGCTCTGCGCGTGTATCATGGAACATTCATGTGTGTTGATATGAAAGATGAGAACTCAAAAGATTTCAACAATATAAGGCTATTCTACACAGTTTTCATAATGATATCCTAGTGTTCATGCTGGTGGGATCTAGTCATAGGTATTTTGGGCACATAATTCAACATTGTGCAAAACTAAGGAATGGTTATTACAACAGAAGAAACTAAATAACAACTGACATATGATTTTGTACATATTCTAACAATGTAAATTTCAACCAAAAACTCAAAAGGAAGATCAAATTTTAGAAAGTAAATGATTGAAGGAAGTAAGTGATGGAACAGTGAAAGGTGAAAGAAATAGCATCCTCCTCAATGTATATGCCTTTGGTGTCACACAATATCCACCTCTATTATGTAATGAGCGAGCCTTTCCTGGTAGGGATTAGTTGAGCCTTAACGCACCCACATAAATAAAGAGAAGAGACAAAAATCTACCGTTAGATATTAGCAGAGAAAAAACATATAATTAATCTATCAAATAAGATAACTGGAAGAGCAACAAATAAATGATGCAATGCAAAAAGAGGAAAATGATAATAATCGCTATCCTTTAATTACTAATTCGTATCTTTTTATATGAATGGGTGAATGCAAAAATGCACCAACAAATTCTTTAAGATCAAGTCAAATTTTATGATTGGATGGGGCAAATTCAATGATGACTAATTGAGTAGCATGCTCACCTTAGAGGAAAATTATCCAGTCAAACCCAAATCTACCATATAAATGTCAATTTGGTCATAAACTTACCAATTTAGCCCTGAATCTTGGCACGAAATTCCAATGTAGTCCTTCTGATTAATTTTTGTTGCAAATCGTTGACATTGAGGGCCAATTATTTTTGGCCATCCGACATGGCACACCGTCACTTCAATGATTTCATATGAAAATTGACCGGAATGACTATATTGAAATTTCATGCAAAATTCTAGAACTAAGTAGGCAAAATTGATAAGTTTTGGGTTGATTAGACAAATTCTCCCCTGTCTTAGGATTAGTTGTTGAGCTTTGAGCTTGAATATCCAAAATGAAAAGTCAAGTTCAATAGACCAAATTCTTGTTTCCATCCAATCATATGCCAAAACCAATAATATCTTATGAATATAAAGGGAATGAGTTGTCATCCTTTATGAATGCAAAAGTCTGATTAGGTACTTTTTGTTTTTGAAATGTGAAACAGTTCTCACATATGTCAAAGGGACACCAGTTGTCAATATTATGTATGTTACAAAATTGAATTTCAAAATCTATAAGAAAAATAGACTAATTTTATATAGGAGTTTCAAATAAAACATAAAAAAAAAAAAAAAAAAAAAAAAATGGGGGCATAGGAGTGAAGATCGACATATTACATGATCATATAATTGTAGAAGATCATATATATTTCTTTTTCCCTATAAGTGTAGACAAAATGCATCAGCCACAATAACATGCAAAGTATAATAACAAAAGGAGGGTGGATGGTATTTACAATCATCAATTTAATTTAATTTTTTGTAGGAGGAAAATGAAAATATTGAGGCACTACGTCTAGACGAAAATGGCTCCAGAGAGTTCATGAAGCAAGAGAGCTTCAAAAATATGCCTAACTTGAAGTTCCTTCATGTGAAGGATGTGGATTTTGATGGAGATTTCGAAGGATCACTCGCCGAATTAAGATGGCTAAAGTTGGGGAGATGTTCCGACTCTTTCAAGGCGACCAACTTTCATTTGGAGAAATTAGTCGTACTTGATTTATCAAGTGATTTTTTTAATGGAAACTATATTAGTGAAAATTGGAGAGGATGGAGTTCAATTAAGGTAAAGATGAAAAATGCTTTTTCTTTTGTTACATTTGATAATAAATCATTCTTTATCTAATTGCTGATCTTGGAATATGTTTCTTTCTTATAGATGGAGAGGTTGAAAGTTCTCAATCTTTCGCAGTGCTCCGACCTAAAGAGCACCCCTAATCTCTCCGCATTTAAAAATTTAGAGATGCTAATCCTCAAAGAGTGTGTTTATTTGGAGGAAATTGACCCTTCCATTAGAGACGTCAAGCGCCTCATTTCCTTGAACTTGAGCCATTGTAGAAGTCTCAAGAAGTTACCTGAACAACTTGGCGAATTAGAAAATTTGGAGGAACTTGTCGTAAACAAGACTCCGATAAAAGGAATCCCTTCTTCAATTGGAATGTTAAGAGAGTTGGTTGAGCTGGACTTGTCATATACACGTATTAAAGAATTACCTGAATTTATTGGGCAATTGAATAAATTGAAAATTCTGAAGATTTCTTATAGTGACGTTAAAAGGTTACCAAGCTCTATCGGGAAATTACAAAGCCTCCAAGAGCTCGATGCCTATGGATGCTTTCACCTAGAAGGACAAATTCTTGTTGATAATGGTGGATTGTCTTCTCTAAAGACCCTTTATTTAAAAGACACAAATATTTCTGGCTTGCCGGAAAACTTAGATCAGCTTTCTTCTCTTGAGCACCTCCATTTATATCGTTGTTATGGGCTTCAGTCACTCCCAAAACCTCCTTGTAGCTTATCATCCCTACGACTCACTTGTCGGAGCAATGAGCTGCCATCGCTCTCTCACCTAAAGCATCTACAGGAGCTCACACTTGATTCTTGCGTGTCTCTTCAAAGCATCCCAGAGCTTCCCTCCAGCATACGAAAGCTTTACGTTTGGAGATGTCCCAAATTGGATGGACTAAAGCAATTGGATGGACTAGAAGCTTTAAAATCCCTAAGAGAGTTGGGCCTGTCACTATATTCTAATGAAGAGGCAGATAATCTCCATGCGATACAAGGCCTTGAAAAATTGGGATCCCTAGAAGTGGTGGATATCTCCAAGCGCAAGCACATTCAAGAACTGGACCTTTCAAAGTCAAAGCATCTGAAGCGATTGAATGTTAGGGATTGCAAAAGCTTAGTTGAAATTCGTTGCCCTAGTAAATTCCTGGACCTCTTTGATAGGCGTGGGTGCAAGTCACTCGAGAAATTTCCGAACTTTTTACCACACAACGGCCATTATTTTTAAGGGAAGAAATAGCAAGAAGCTGACTGAGGTTTGCAGGCTAGTCAAATCTTCATGAGGAAGCCAACGAAGTTGCCGAGGACGTGGTGCTATTCTGGGCATTGGGGCAAGAAGAGAAGGAGGGTGGAAATTAAGCACGGAGAGAACAGGAAGAGATTGAGGGGTCCAGCATCATTTGGTGGTCCGTTTCTGTCTTCTTACGATGGACGACAATGGGACAACTGATTCGAAAGTGAGATTCATGCTCACATGCTCCGCTAGCTGAGAAATGGATTTCAACTTGTAATCTCTCCCACTCGCCGATTGCTTTGACCCTTTGTGCTCCAGCCTGAAATGGAAGAGAGAGAATGTTGGAGACGAGGAATCTGGTGAAGGATCTTCATGTTGGGTCTTCATTGCTTCCGGTTGCCATATCTTCAGAGTTGAGGTGATTAGACCCCTTTTAACATTAATCCACTCTTGTCACCAATCGATCGGTTTATTCATCGGTTGATTCTTGGTGTGATTAGTGCATGCACATTCTGTTGATTCAAGGTTTTTAGTTGCTATTATTGGTTTGATTTTGGATATTCGATGTCTACACACGGAGGAAATGAGTTGAGACTAATTCGAGTTTTTCTGCATATTCAACAAAGCATGTTTAGTTGTCTTGTTATATTTATCAGCTTGCAATTCCTGTTAGGTGCAGAGATCTGCTCAATTATTCTATTCTACCAGTTTGTTATGGTGTAATGAGATAACTATAACAGCTTTCAATTAGGTTTCGTGTCAATGGTGGTGAATTTTCCATATGTTATCTAAGCAGTCATAGAGCATGTATAGCAGGATTATCAAGACTTATGAGCCTATTATAGGTTTAGGTTGATTTTATCACCCTATCTAGGTAGCGTGGAAATTGACTGCAGAGTTGTCGGAACTAATATGTACCTTTGATCCAAAGTAGCATTTTCTCTGAGTATGTGGAAGTTCCTTCTCATAAAATTCTCTAAGGATATCTTCACTCATCCCAGTTAGCTAATAACGTAGTGAAGTGGTGTTGAAGGCTACTAATTTCACACGGAAAAGGATGCTAATGTCCGAATTGTTGTGATGGTGATATGGCTTGTTCATTTTGTCCTTTCCTTTTCTTTGCTAGCTTTCTATTTGAATGGAATTGCTCTTTATCTCCTTCCGACTGTGGGAAAATGCAAAAGCTTGAGCTGCGATAATAGAAGTCCATTGGTTTCTTCTTTCACCAGGAGTTATCAGGCTCTAACATTGTGGCGTGTTTGGAAGAACTTTTACTTTTAACTTTCCTCTATACTATTGTTTTTAGCATTTGCAATGCGTCTTTTGTTCAATACTCAGTGCTTCAAACCCTCAGAAAGCATAAAACTTTGCATTTCGTGACCAATTATAGCAAAATAATTCTTGTCTTGCTGACAAGGTCAGGAGGTACATTTTGATTTCTAACTTTGAAACAGAAACACCATTAAATTTGTTCCTATTTCCATGGTTGGTTTTCATTTTGTCATCCTTTGTATGGATCCTCTATAATGTGATGATCTTGCTTTTTGAAAGTTACAAACTCGATGCTAGTTGACTGTTGCCCACAGTGATGCAAAATTCAGAGTACAGAGCTGACTGAATCTGACAATAAGTGGCTTTTCTTTTAAGAACTGAAGATTTCAGTTCACAAAAAGAACAGAGGATTTCCACTGTCTTGTGGATAACAGTGTGAGATTCAAACCAGAAGTATGGAGGAAGTCCTTAAATCAACCGTATTGCTTTCATGTTTTTCAGATAAATATGACAAGTAATCAATGGGTAGCTAGAAAGGTGATTTGCTTTAAGTCCTTTAATGTTTGAGAGCTGATCTAGATCTCTTAATGCCATCTTTTCTTGAACTATAGCTCAAATTAGAATGCTTTGTTACAGCTGCCACAGAACGGAATTGGAAAGCCATTCCTGCAATAACTGTGGTTTCGGCCAAAAATTTGCACCATTTTTGGCTAGCTGATGGCAAGGACAAAAAATCTTCAGAGCTCGAGTATTGCCTAGCTATTTATGGCACCGAAATGAAGTGGGAGGAGCTGTGCATATGATCATTAATTCTATGGACAGCTTAATTGGTACCGCATCAAAAGCGAGGACTTCCCCCTATAACTATAATCTTGACATTGGAATAGCTCATTGGCAATATTAGAGTGCAAATTGACTTGGAAGATACTAGTCATGTTCTTTAATTATCATTTTCACAACAATTTGATGCATGTCTCTGAATCCTAATGAAAGAAATCATGTTCTTTCATTACAATTCATGCAAAAAGAATTCCAGAATGATGGAGAACACATATGCCCCATATAGAATCATGAAGAATATTTGCATGACAGCACCACAACCGAGAGCTGGTTTTGGAGATCATCTGTGTTTCCTAGTAATTGTAAATATAGCAGGTGAAGTATCATAGTCAGTTAAGAGTACGTGCTTCACATTAGTAATTTCAGTTTGGCATGGGGTTGTGTCGATGCCTTATTGTTTCTTGTCTTATTTCAAGTAATGTTTCTTGTCTTATTTCAAGTAATCTCAGGGTTGACTAAGTGAATGCAATGCTTCAACATCATCTGGGTTGTGATCCTGGTAGGAATGAAAATAGATAAGAATGCCTTTGAAGCACATTGGATGTCATTATACGTCATCAGTCACAGAGTAAGACTCTTCATCCTAAAAATCATATGAATATGTTCTTATGCAAACAAAGAGTATTACCTTTTTTCAAGTTATTTTAAAGTTGGTTTCCTAGAGCATAGGATGTTTATTATGCAATTCTTTCTTTCATTCATGCATAATAAAACAGAACTTCATTAATTGGTAGTAGAAGTTCCACCTAAAAGCTTATGTCCACTTATTAGTTAGAGGTAGATCGCATGTATGTAACTCCTATTGATACCCTTTATTCAATCAATGCAGAATAACACTTCTAAGGATTGATTGATCATAGCAAGTACTCATGTTTATGTGGTTTTGATTGCACATTTAGTGGCTTATGTGCACTCATTCTGTCGTGGATTAATAAGCCATTGGAGGTACCATCATAAGATTATTACTCTTCTCAAATTCAGGACACTGATGTTGAGATTATGAATATCCATGGATCTATATTCCACTTTCTTTGTCAATTGAAGTGCTAATAGATTGCTCAATCTGATGATGGATTCATGGCCTTGATCCAAAAGTAACATCTTGCACAGCGGAAAAGCTGCTAGGAATCACGTTGCGCTCTTTCTTGTTTTTTATCTTGCCTATATCCATCTCACATGTTCAGACCATCAGTCAGTGTCTTTACTATGTTCTTCATTTGGCGATGACAATTTCTCATGCCCCTGAAGCTTTAAATGGCCAGGAGCTTCGCTGTTATTTTGGCAATGATGTGAGATACGAATCGAACATCTGGGGAATGGATGCAACAAGGACATTCTTTAAGCTGATTGCATTGTGTCGTGCTTTGTGAATGGAAGTTGTCTGTCATAGTAATTAAAATAGGCGCTATACTTCACTCCTGGAAGGTTTGAGAGCTGATCTAGATCCGTGATTGTCTATTTTTCTTGAACTTACTTAGTAACTACTCTTTTTTTTTTTAGGGACAGTAAATTTCCTCAAAATAACCCCACCTATATGTACTGAGTATTCTCAAATTTAAAAATGTCATGACCCAAGTTTCAGAACAAGTCTGGCGTGAAGGAGATGTGAAAAACTTAGAAGACCCAATTCCCCAATTAAGATATATGTTACTGAAGTTGCAGGACTTGATAAGTTGCTGAAGTAGAATACCATTCATTGGCAGTTCAATTGAAATACACGCATGGAGCATTAGTTCAGATAAAAGTGAAACACGAAAGTTTTAATAGATATACAACTGTAATGTTCTGAGTAAATCTACCAGAGAGGAGTAGCTGAAGACGGTGAAAAGAGAATAGGCTTACCTGGAATTCTGTAATTCCCTTTCAACATCATATAATTTTTCTAAGTTCCTAATTATTACCGCCTAACTCCAACCTAAAACTCAACGAAAGTTCAAAACTTTTTCAAAATTAATTAAGCAAGCCTAACAGTTAGTGGAGGAGAGAAGATATGATGATAAAAATCAGGTCAAAGGAAACTGGGACTCACCAACATCAGGCTCCAATGTTGCGCTGTTCAAGTCAGAAACAAGCTTGCTGATGGAGTTCCATTCTACATAAAAGAAATGTCAGAAGATGCAACAGGCTAAAATTAAATGGTACACAGAGAAAATGTGTAGAACCCATAGTGGTTAGCATAAAAAGGCAGCTCTTATGAAGTTGACGAAAGAAGAATTTCGAGTTTCCAGAGTTTGCAGTCCCCGCGAATTGCCAATGCAGGCAGATCTAATTGGGATCACTTTCAGCGGTAGCGGTCGGAGAGAAGGAAGGCAAGGCGATCACGCATTACGTGCTGACGAGCCGGAACGCCACCGCTACTCTGGCGTTCGGCGGAACGAGATTGGGCATCCGGCCATCTCCAGTTGTGGCCGCATTTTCATCAAGAGGCCCGAATTTCCTGTCCCTCGAGATCCTGAAACCCGACATGGTGGCACCGAGAGTAAACATCCTGGCAGCATGGGCTGGCGACATGGGCCCGTCCAGCTTACCCACGGACCACCGGAAGGTTAAATTCAACATCCTGTCGGGCACTTCGATGTCGTGCCCGCTTGTGAGCGGGGTCGCCGCATTGCTCAAGGCGAGGCACCAAGATTGGAGCCCCGCGGCAATCAAATCGGCCCTCATGACCACAGCTTATGTCCACGACAACACTCGTAAGCCTATCCAGGATGCGTCCACTGCCACAGCTTCCACTCCTTATGATCACGGGGCCGGCCACATAAACCCCTTGAAGGCCGTCGATCCGGGCTTGGTCTATGACATCCAGCCGCAGGACTACATCGAGTTCCTCTGTGCGCAAAAGCTATATTAATATTTAAGTTCAAAGCCTTTCTTGCTTCAAATGGCGCATTCGACTGCAAGCAAGAAATTGCATGCTTCGCAAAACAATCAAGACCGTTGAGAAATGCAAGGTAAGGGTGTCAATGGGTCAGATCTGACTAGGGCAGGTCGGAATCCAAAATGTTATAGAAGTATGCTTGACTCTACCCGACCTAAGACTCGAATAGCAAATAACCCGAACAATCAAATCGAGTCGGGTCAGACCTGGTCGGGTGGTGGCCGTGATAAAGAGGAGGGCGTGCGCCGGGAGAGAGAGGAAGAAGAACCGTTGACGGCAGTGGGGTCGACAAGGAGGATGGAATCACAAGGGCTTAAGGCAGAGATAGCAAAGGTGTCAAGTGTCGACGGACATCACCCTTGGCTTCGATTTGCATATGAACTCAAAGACACGGACACTAAGACAAACAGGCATTTGAGGTCAAACAGTATTAAGATCCTAGCCAACTCAAAACATGTACACTACCCGTCATTTACCCAAACAATATTAAGACCCAACCCCAATATATGCCATTTCTCGTAATCTAGTTTGGTAGGGTTGGGCCGTTTTGACAACCCTTATCGTAAGGGAATTACTCTTGCTCTGAAATCTCTTAGGGTCTTCTCTATCGACGATGACATGCATCGATAAGAGACAACAGCAACGTTGAGAATCAGTACAATGACGAAACAACGTCCTTCCTTTGCTCAAACTTAGTCAAAATCTATGAAATTTTATATCATGACTTACTGGCTTAGACTATTACAAAATTCTTTTTTTTTTGTTTTTTGGGTTTTGGGGGGGGTGTTGTTCTTCTCCTCTCAGTCAAAGTTTTTGCATCCACCAGGTGCAATTACGGAGAAGTATATACACTATAAAATTTTCCCAAAATTTTGTTATTGGTACTTCACGAAATAACTTGCTAGTTTGGTATTGACCTTTGCCCTTAAGTGCAAATTTGAAAGTGGATTAATCAAGGACCTGCGCTGTCCGATGGGAGTTAGTGTAACCTAAGGGTTGTTTTAATAACGTTACAATGTGAATTATGCTATTTAAAAATATTCTTGTAAATTATATAGTACGAATTTTCAACTTTTAAGAAATACAAGTTTCAAAATCTAGAGAGAGAACTAGAAAGATAAAATACATCTTGTTGGGAATCTTGTTGGGAACTCAATTCAAACAATGTCGGGCAAATGAATGACCCAAAATGAAACGAGATTCCGTGTCGATACGTCCAATTGAGCAATGTCGCAAGTAGAAAAGATTTTTAAGTTTTCAAATGGAAATAGACATATTAAGACACAGCATCTTGAACTATCTTTCAGCACATGTCTCATATGGCAAGTTGCTAATCGAAAGCTCAAGTCCATGCATTCATTGACAAATCTGATTATGCCTACTTTTTATTTAAAAACTTAAATCGCTAGATTATGAAAAAATTACATATATTCATTGTTCAAAATCACGTCAATTTTTCGACATGGGAAAACTTCCATCAAACACCTTGACACATGTGCATGTACCTCATTGTCCCCTTCTATTTGCCACAATTTTTTTCACAATATATAAGTTAAAGTTTATTGAAATTCACATGTACGTTTATACAACGACCAATCGGCTTAGAAAACTCTCTCTCTCTCTCTCTCTCAGTTTTGTTGCATCTACCGACTGCAACTGTATCCTATTATAACCACCCACCGTGGTGGCTCCGCTGGATAGGCTTCAGGCTTCCTTTCGCTAAGAGGTCTGGAGTTCGAAACCCCTGCGACGCAAGTTGCAGAGAGGTTGGCGTGAGACATTGGTGACTTACTCGGTGGCATGTGTGTGGTGGCTAGCACGTGTCGCCCCCAGTGATTTATCTCCGGCTGCCGGCCGTGCGGGGTTCCCTGGGTCATCAAAAAAAAAAAAAAAAAAATGTATCCTATTATATATACATTTAAAAAGTTTCATGTTTGTCACATAATAGTACTTATGCAAGTGTGGCGTCGACTAGGGATGCAAGCCGGTCCTAGAGGCATTTTTGGGTCTGGCCCAAACATACCGGGCCGGACTTTGCTTGGATCGATAGTTAGCATGGCTCAAAGAAAGGGAAAGAAAAAAAAGGCCCTGACCAAAATTACTCGGTTCAGTCCGAACCCGTCGGGCCTTAGCCCATAATTTTTTGTTTTTTATTTTTTTCAAAAAAAAAAATCATTTGCAAATTTCAAACTCTGGCACTCAAATATCAAATGATTGAAACAAACTAACTTAAAATTCATAAATTTCATCAAAAGAAACGAAGTCCGCACATCTTAACTATATTACGAGATAATTTTTTATGACTCGGTTGAAGTTTGATGGTTAAATTATTGTTTTCTACAACATCACACATGTTCACAAATCATATGATTCGTCTGTAAATTTTGTATTTTATATTTTTCCTAATTCTAGGCATTTCTTGTTTGTTTAAAACATTTTAGGCCAGGCCAGGCTAATTCGAGCCGGAGCACCTTAATTCAGGCTAGTGTGATATGTGATTTTGGGCATTCTGGACATTTGCTTTTTTTATTTTGCATCCTCAGCATCGACGCCATTCACAGCAACTTAGAAAATGGACCGTCCCTATGCCAATCGGGAGGAATTATTTTTATTTATGGGTTGCTACAATAATATTATAATGTGATTCTATATATGTAATTTTCTTTTTTTTGCAAACTCACAATGTGATTTTTTTTTTTTTTTTTACTTTTGAGCAACTTATGTGTAAAAATGTGATCATGTTTTAAAAATATTCTAGGATTTTTCTATTAAACTAACGAGGACATCGAATTCAATTTGGAAATTAAAGGATCCCAAAATAGAAAGATATTTAATAGTGAACCGAGTTCAAACAATGCAAAAAAGATGAAGAAAAATTAAGCTTTTGGATAAAAGTGTGTCCAAGTAAATACATTGATGCGCATGATATCTCGAGCTTCCATTTTGACCCATGTTTCATCCCATGGAGTTGTTGCACGAAAGCTCAGGACTCGCATGATAACTATTCTATTTATGTTCCAGACTTATTTTTAGAACATAAATCCATTTATTTAGACTATTTTGTTTTTCTATTTTTAGAATAGATTTTTACTCCGAAATAGGTTTCGAATATAAATTGGAATTAAAAATTTTTTACTTCTCTATTTTTAAAACATAAATGAGAAATAAAAATTCTTCCTATCGTTTGTCTTCGTTACTAGCCGATCACTTATTCACAACCGCTAGCCGCCATCCACCATCCACCCAGTTGCCATATGTTGATTGCCGCCCATCGTTCGCTACTGTCATCGGTCAACGACCGGTCCCGATTGCCACCATCGGCCATCCGTCACCTTCCAAGATAAAGAAAATTGTTATCAAACAAATTTCTATTTCGAAAATAAAAAATTTGTATCGTCATCAAATACGAATTTTTGCTTAGAAACTCATCCAAGAATAGTAATAAAAAAATTTTATTTTTCTTTCAAAAATTAGTTTCTAACTAGAATGGTTATTATTTATGCCCTCAGAGTCTGTGTCCTATAACAAATTCAGATATGCTCCTTTTCCCTTGAGAAATTCAAATCAACAAGCTAAGAGTCTGCCTGATATGTTAATGTTCCATGTCACGTCACTTTTGCAATACTAGATTCCTTTTATCCAGCACGCTCAGATGATGCGTAATTATTCTCCGCCATTGGCTGCGATTTTTAGGCATATATATTCGGCCGACTTAGGCAAATATATATGAAAGTTACAAAATTTTCTAGTTTTATATGTATGTTCGAACTTTGAGGATTTTGAGTCAAAGACCTGTGTTCCGCTGCTGGGCTACTTTTCATTTATGGGTTATTTTGATAGTACTACAAACGTGCACGCACGCGCGATGGAAGAGTGAACGTTGCAATTAATCTTTTTTATGTACACCAATGTAAAGATAATCAAGGTTGATAGTAACCAAAAAAATATATTGTGTTTGAATTTTTTTTAAAAAAAATAAGAATTATGGGTTACGTTTGTTCTATGGAAAAGAATGATTTGAAAAATATTTTATTAAAAATGATCGTTCATGTTACTTACAAAAATAAATAAATGAAAAATATTTTCATTATCCGAAAAAATGTTTGGACATGAATTATTGTTGGTAATGAAACATAATTTTAGGCAATATAAGTGATAATTTCTAGGAAAATATTTTTTAAATTATTCATCTTATGCGAGAACAAACGAGTCTTCGTATAATTAAAATGTAAATTATGTCATTTGAGCACATATTCGTGTAAGTATAGGATAGATATAATCAGACTTAAGAGAAACAATAATAGAATTGTAAGGATTTTATTTAGCTTTTGCTAGCAAAATGCATTCCATCTATTTTTGGTTTTTTAATCAAGATAGTGAATAAGATATATCTTATGTGCCGATATAAAGGAACGTTGAATATATGGAAGACTACTGTAACGAAATCAGCTGTGAAATAGTTTTTGACATAATTGTCATATTACAACTCGATTCGATTTGTTTGAATTATAAATTTGTTGGTTTTTTTTTTTTTTTTCGTGCTAATTTGTATTTTTCTTCCTTCCATATCTTTAATATACCAGTAATTCACCAAGTTCAAAAGTGGAATATGAAGGGTTCCTCTCCTTGAAATTAGGACCCCCTTTTTCCTTTTATGATGTTATAGCTAATGCACAAGTATATTATTTAAATGCGTTGTTGTAAGCTATACTTATTGCTAAGCACATACGTAAGCACCCACGCATTGCGCATGCGCCTGCTCAATATTACTTTTATATTTTTTTAACCTTGGTTTCGGTTTTTTTTTTTTTTTTTTTCCTCGATAGTTTCTATACTCCCCATTAAGCATGAAACAAACAAATTCCAATGACCATAAACGTGTGTTAAGGATTGAAATTCAAATTGAAAGACTAAGGGAATGTAAATGCGAATTAAGCAATTAGCTTTGATTCAAATAACGATACCCCGTTGCACATTGCAACTACAAAACCTTTTTTTCTTTATATGTCGTTTTAATAATATTCATGGAGTTTTACTGTAATCTAAGGGCCTCTCTATTCATATCATTATCATGAACTTATACTTGGATATCGACAATTACCCAAAAAAAAAAAATTAACTGTCCTTATCAAGTATTTTATCGTCATATTAATTGATATTATCATAAAATAATTATTTTCTAGCCAAATTCTTCGGAGCTCGGCTCCTCCTTGTCGAAATTTCTCTGTGATTTGGTGCTAAAAATATCTCACAATCAATCTATTAATAAAAATTGTCTTTTGGCCAACTTTTTTTTTTTTTTTTTTTTTTTTTTTTTGGGGTCGGATCTTTTGGCCAACTTTACTTTTTGACCTGTTTAAATACTGACTCTTTCTCGTGATGAAAAAAAAATATTAGTAAAATAACCGAATTAGTAAATACAGAACGTTACACAGAATCTTCCACGCCAATCATTGGAAGAGGAAGTCGAGGAAGACACAGCTCAGAACCTTGAAACCCCATGTTCTTTATAAGCTTTATACTCATTTGAAGCAGGGTAGTACTCCTATGAGTTTCATCGATGACTTTCTAAAAGAAAGAGGACATAAGAACGAGACTATGTTCTTGCGAGCAATGAAAAGGTTAGGAGTAGCACCAAAAGGAGTGGCAAATAGAGCTTTTCTAAACTTTCCTGATGATCCTCGTTTTAGTTCTTTCAATCAGCCTAAAAGTAAAGGTTGTGATATAACACGCAGAAACGACAAAATCCTACAATTTACATCAACATGAAATCACCAGAGAAATAAACGAGAAAAATAAGGAAACCAAAAATTTACGTGGTTCGGTTCGAGTATCGGTATTTACATCCACTGGGAGAGCCAACATCAAATAATCCACTATAATCGGAGTATGAGAGTTTACAATCTCTCAAACGCTCAAATGTTTCCCACACCTAAATTTAACACTAAACCCAAAGTGTTTATAAATAAACAACTCACTTAGACATAAACTTATGGCACAAAATTACCACGCGTTCAAGCTCATAACAATAGCTCTACGTATGACTCTGCGTATCTCTTCAAAGCTTCGCGCGGGTTGCGGCTTCAAAGAATGGCGTGGACGTGCGACTTCGAAGGATTTCTTTTGCAGAGGCTTCGGCAGCTTCTTTTTACGTAGGGTTTCGGCGTCCTTTTTATATGTGTGTGCCCAAAGTCAAAAGTTTGACCTTGGGCCCCACCACATAACAAACCAACGCCTGAATTTTGCTTCTGTCGAAGTGAATTTCCTCTTTTATAAGTGTGTGTGCCCCAAAAGTCAAAGCTTGACTTTTGAGCCCCACCTTTTCTTACGTGTGTAGAAGGAATCACGTGCAAGGGCTTCATGGCTTCGTTCTTCTTCTTCAATTCGGATTTCATAGGTTTCAAGCAAAGAACTTTCCTCCCTTTTACTTTTATCCAAGTGAATCGCATTTTTGTAAACGCTCAAAATTGAGACATCATTTAATAATTTTTCCCTTGGCTCGATATTTGATGCCAAGTTATAATGTTCATCATCCATGCTACTTTCCCAACGCTCGACGGGCGCTCACTTTCCATAGACGCCAATAGAGCTCAAGCAGAACTTGAGCTTCCCCAATGAAACAGACTTAGTCATCATGTCTGCTGGGTTATCTACTGTAGCAATCTTTTTAATAATAATACCCTTAGCTAAGACATTTCGGATGAAGTGGTACCTGATGTTGATATGCTTCGTTCGCTCGTGATAAATTAGATTATATGCCAAATATATCGCACCTTGGTTATCATATTGTATATATCCACACTTTTCTATTCTAACCCAAAGTCCGAGAGCAAACTTTGTAAGCATATCGCCTCATTCGCTACAAAGGTTAGTGCCATATACTTTGCCTTAGTCGAAAACAAGGCAATGTGATCTTGTAAAGACGCTTTCCAACTAACTGCACCACTCGCTAGCATAAACATGTACCTTGCTAAAGACCTACAATCATTCAAGTCACCGACGTGATCCAAATCCGCAAAACCAGTGGTCTCACTGCCATTGCTGTCCCTTTGGTACACTATACCCACATCAATTGTCCCCTTCAAATATCTGAGGATCCACTTCCCAATGAACTTTACTAGGACGCTTCATATAATGACTAACCACACTTACAATTTGTGAAATATTAGGCCTAGTGCACACCATAGCATACATAATACTATCCACGGCACTAAAATAAGGAACACGGGACATATGCTCCTCCTCCTCCTCCTCCTCCTCAGTCTGCAGTGATAATTTATCTGAAAGTTCAAAGTGCTTCGCTAAATGTGTGTTTATAGATTTTGTCAACCGTATATTAAAACATGCTACGATCTTCTCAATATATTTCTTTTGAGATAAACGTAAAACTCCTACAATCCTGTCACGCAAAATCTCCATACCCAAAATTTTCTTTATAGCACCTAAATCTTTCACCTTAAATTCAGCATTTAGTTGCCTCTTTAACATATTAATATCAAACATATTCTTAGCTGTTATCAGCATATCATCAACATATAAAAGTAGATAAGTCAAATAACCAATCTCCAATCTCTTATAGTAAACACAGCTATCCATTTGACTTTTCTTATAGTTTTGACTAGCCATGAAAGTATCAAAACGTTTATACCACTGCCTAGGATATTGTTTCAGCTCATACAAAGATTTCTTTAACAAGCAAACACGATCTTCCTTATCCGAAATAGCAAATTTCTCTGGTTGCCTCATGTAAATCTGCTCCTCCAACTCACTATGTAGAAACACATTATTCACATCTAGCTGCTCTAACTCAAGATCCTATGAAGCGACTAAGGCAAGTAAAACATGAATAAAAGTATGTCCTACCACAGAAGAGAACACCTCATTGTAGTCAATGTCCTCACGTTGTGTATATCCCTTCGCCACAAGTCTCGCTTTATACCTCGCTGCCTCGACATCAGGAATGCCTTCTTTCCATTTGAAGACCCATTTACTTCCAACAATCTTTTGGCTCTTGGGTACTTTGACCAGCTCCCATGTCTAATTTCGATGGAGCGATTCCATCTCTTCACTCATAGCCCCTAGCCACTGCGATGACTCCGAACTAGCCATCGCCTCAAAGTAAGAAGAAGGCTCATTTGTCTCCACCTCAGCACCTACAGTCAATGCATGAGCAATATCTGTATAACCATAACGTACCGGTGATTTAATTTGCCTTCTCTGCCTATCTGCGACTATAGTGTATTGTGGCTTTGCTGGTTGTTCACTATCACCGACTTCAGGAACTGCGGCTTCATCTGCAGTCTCAATTTTAGTTACCTTCGAGGTCTCCAGAGTCTCCACCTGAAGCTCCACCTCACTAATGACACCATGATATGTCTTCTCTACTAGTTGTGTCTTAGAACTCCTCTGTTGAAGTATTGTAGTCTCGTTGAAGATCACATCTCTGCTGATTAGAAAACTGAGTGATCTGGGATCAGTGCACCACAGCCGGTAGCCTTTCACCCCATGTGTATAACTCAAATATGTGCACTTCTTCGCCCTCGGCTCAAGCTTACCATCACCCACATGAGCATACACAAGACATCCGAATATACGTAATCCGGGATAAACAACAGGTTTCCCCGACCATACTTCCTTAGGAGTCTTCCACTCGATAGCAGATGATGGAGATCGATTAACCAAGTAACAGGACATGTTAACTGCTTCGGTCCAAAATTCCTTGCCAAGTCCTACATGCGAAAGCACGCATCGAACTCATTTAAGCAAAGTTCTGTTCTTTCATTCTACCACACCATTATGTTGTTGTGTCCTAGGTACTATGCGGTGTCTCACAATACTTTCTTTCTCGCAGAACTCGGTCAAATCTTTACCACAGAACTCCATGCCATTATCGGTTCTCAAGCACTTGATTTGCTTATCTGACTACTTCTCAATCAATGCCTTAAATTTCTTGAACCGATCAAACACTTCATATTTGTGCTTCAGAAAGTAAACACATACCTTCCTCGAATAATTGTCGATAAATGTTAGCATATATCGAGCACCTCCATTCGAAAGAACCGAAGATGGGCCCCGGACGTCTGAACGAATATATTCAACTGGTCATTTGGTCGAATAAATAGCTGTAGTAAACTTAACTCGGTGCTACTTCCCATAGATGCAGTGCTCACATAAGTCCAGCTTTCCTGTCTTTTGACCTTTCAACAACCCATTTTCACTCAGCATCGTCATACTTGCCTCGCTCATGTGCCCTAAACGCATATGCCATAATTGAGTTAAGTCATAATCTGACTCACCTAACGAAACTGCAGTGGTTTCGGTCATGGTCTCTCCTAGTAGATGATAGAGAGTATTCACTTTCTTCCCCTTCATCATTGTCATGGCACCTCGAGAGATCTTCAGTACTCCACCTTTAGCGGTGTACCTACACCCAATGTCATCGAGTGTCCCCAGAGAAATAAGGTTCTTCTTGAGTTTCGGTACATTCCTCACATCTATTAATGTGCGCACCATCCCATCCCATCGTGCATTTGAATCCGAATTGTCTATATCCCCACAGCCTTACAGATTGCATTATTCCCCAAAAGAATCCTATCACCATCTGCAGTCTGGTAAGTAGTAAACCAGTTCTTATGAGGCGTCATATGATAAGAACACCCCGAATCTAGCACCCATTCATCTCCGAACGAAGTAGCAGTCACACATAAAACAAATACTGCATCATTATTGCTCCCCTCGGTAACATTTGCCACACTGCTTGTGGCATTCTACCTATCAACTTTATTCCTCTGCTTTGGACAATCTCTCCTAATGTGCCCTTCCTCGTGACACTCAAAGCACTTCACACGTCCCTTGGACTTTCTATGGCGTAATTTTGATCTGATTTTATCTCTTATGCTACTAGGCCCTCGATGTTGTTCTCTACCCTGAATTGTCAATGCTTGCACTACTCCTTACGACAGACCGTCATCTCGCAACTTTCTCTGCCACTTCTTAGAGAATAAGGCGGACTATACCTCCTCTGAGGTAATAGTAGTATGCCTTTGCAACAGTGAATCAGTAAAATGCTCCCATGACTCTGGTAAAGAGGTTAACAACATCATGCCATGTTCTTCATCATTAAGTATCTTACCAACGTTCTTCAAATCTAACATGAATTTATTAAATTCATCTAGGTGGGTTCTAATAGACGTACATTCAGTATATCTAAATTGAAACATTTTCTTCAGTATGTACAAGCGATTGTTCAAATCTTTATTCACATAGAATGCTTGAAGTTTTGCTCATAACGCTGCGGCATCCTTCTCCTCAGCAACCTCTATTAAGACCTCATCTGACAAATTTAACAAGATTATACTCTTTGCTTTTTTCATTAACTCTACCCTCTCAAAGGCTTTCATTATTATAGGCAACTCATCTTCACCATCCAATACCTTGGCCAAACCTTGTATTGTCAATAAAACTCGCACCTTGATACTCCATAACACAAAGTTGGTGCTCCTGTTAAACTTCTCAATTTCATATTTTCTCTCAGACATAATTGCAATAACAGAATTTCCAGATAATAATCAAACAAGCAAAAGCTCCAAATCACAATCAAGAAATCTAACCCAAGCTCTGATACCAATTGTTGTGATATAATACGCGGAAACGACGGAATCTTGTAATTTACGTCAATGCGAAATCACCAAAGAAATAAATGAAAAAAATAAGGACACTAGAATTTTATGTGATTCGGTCCGAATATAGGTACCTACATCCACGGAGAGAGCCGGAAGCAAATAATCCACTATAATCGGAGTATGAGAGTTTACAATCTCTCAAACGCTCAAGTGTTTCCCACACCTGGATTTAACACCAAACCCAAAGTGTTTATAAATAAACAACTCACTTGGACATAAACTCACGGCACAAAATTACCACACGTTCAAGCTCAAAACAATACGCTCTATGTATGACTTCGCGTATCTCTTCAAAGCTTCACATGGGTTGCGGCTTCAAAGAATGGCGTGGACATGCGGCTTGGAAGGATTTCTTTCGCAGAGGCTTTGGTGGCTTCTTTTTAAGTAGGGTTTCGGCGTCCTTTTTATATGTGTGTGCCCAAGGTCAAAAGTTTGACCTTGAGCCCCACCACATAACAAACCAACGCCTGAATTTTGCTTCTGTTGAAGTGAACTTCCTCTTTTATGCATGTGTGCCCCAAAAGTCAAAGCTTGACTTTTGGGCCCCACATTTTCTTACGCATGCAAAAGGAATCAGGTGCAAGGGCTTCACGGCTTCGTTCTTCTTCTTCAATTTGGATTTCGCGGGCTTTGAAGCAAAGAAGAACTTTCCTCCCTTTTATTTTTATCCAAGCAAATCACGTTTTTGTAAACACTCAAAATCAAGAGATAATTTAATAGTAAAGACGATGATGAACACATGTTTTCAAACTTTCAACCGAGAATGGGAGTGACTGTAGATGAACCAGGTGACAGAATGGAACTTTTTCATTCTAAAGAACACAAAAGGGTTTACACCCAAATGCTGAAAAGAGAGGTAATGAACCCTCGGTCTATTGATTTTAACTTCCTAGACTCAATCAGGGTGAATTTGAGGGAAAAGCCGGCTTCCCTTCAACTCAAAAACTTTTGTTCTGAAACAATTGTTACATATCCTGAGTTGACTGCATTCTTCTATTCAAATCTATCTTTTCTTAACCAGAACAAGATACTATATGTGACAAAGCTTATGTGGTGGATGTTGACACATTAGCTAACATTATTAGGGTGAAAATGAGTGGTTTCCAACCAATTCATGTTTCATTTGGTCAAGTGCCGAGATTTCTTGTTAGGGACAAATTACTAGAAGGAGGCATCACATACTCAAGACTGACAGCCTCAAATGTTTTGCTGCACAAAATTGTGATTAACTGCATTAGACCAAAGGCTGCATCAAAAACGGATGTTTCCATATTCGAAGCCAAACTAATGTTCGCTATTAGCAATGGGATGAGATTTTCTCTACCTCATACTTATCAAATTTCACATGTATAGGATTGTTTTGAAGGACAAAGGACAGTTACCTTATTCAGCGCTGGTCACAAAGATATTCAGACACTTTCAGATCCAGTTTCCTGCCTCACTTTGCTCTCAAACTGTTGCTCCTATGGTTGGAAGACTAAAAATGATTTCGGAAATGAGGTTGAAAGATTTGAACGAAGCAATTGAGCGCTTAAAGAAGGAGTCATCAAGCAAGACTAAAGAAGATTCTTCTACTGGAAGGAAAAGACAGGGGCAAAGAGGTTGTGAAGGAACCCGTGAAAAAGAGAAGGTCACTTATCCTACAAAACGAAGAGGATAAAGACGATCTTACACTTTCTGCACTTGCCTTAAAGAATCTTCAAAGTTTTGTTGGTCCTGAGAAACCACTGGACAAAGAATGAAGAGATAGGGAAGAAACAAAGCAAGAAGAAGAAGAAGAAGCAGAGAAAGAAGGAGCAAAAAGAAAAGCAAGAACTAAAGCTGAAGATGACAAAGGTCATTCTCAAAGGGCTAAGGATGACTCTTATGAGTAAACAGTTGCTATCACATTGTTAAGTGACAACTTAGAAAATGGACTGTCCCTATGCCGATCGGGAGGAATTATTTTTATTTATGAGTTGCTACAATAATATTGTAATGTGATTCCATACTTTTTTTTTTTTGGCAAACTCACAATGTGATTTTTCCAACTTTTGAGCAACTTATGTGTCAAAATGTGATCATGTTTTAAAAATATTATAGGATTTTTCTATTAAACTAACGACGACAATCGAATTCAATTTGGAAATGAAAGGATCCTAAAATAAAAAAGATATTTAATTGTGAATCGAGTTCAACCAATGCAAAAAAATATGAAGAAAAATTAAGTTATTGGATAAAAAGTGTGTCCAAGTAAATACATTGATGTGCATGATATCTCGAGCTTTCCTTTTGACCCATGCTTCATCCCATGGAGTCATTGCACCAAAGCTTAGGATCCACATGATAACCATTCTATTTCTATTCCAGAATTATTTTTCTATTCCAGACTTATTTTTGGAACATAAATTCATTTGGTAAAACTATTGTGTTTTTTTTTTAGAATAGATTTATTCCAGAAATAGGTATGAAATAAAAATTATAACTAAAAATCTTTTACTTCTCTATTTCTAAAACAGAAGTGAGAAATATAAATTCTTCTTATTGTTTGTCTTCATTACTAGTTGGCCGCCCATTTGCGGTTGTTGGCCACCATCCACCATTGACCTAGTCGTCGGTCATTAATTGTCGCCAACCGTTTGTTGCTGCTGTCAATCAACGACCAGCCCCGATCGCTGCCATCCGCTATTAGCCATCCATTACTGCTCAAGAGAGAGAAATTTGATATTATTATCAAAAGAATTTCTATTCCAAGAATAAAAACTTTCTATCGTTATCAAACGCGTATTTTTGCTTACATAACTCATCCAATAATAGTAATAGAAAATATTATTTCTTTTTCATAAATTAATTTTTAACCAGAATAATTATTATTTATGCCTTCGAAGCCTGTGCCGTATAACAAATTCAAATATTCTCACTTTTCACTTGAGAAATTCAAATCAACAAGCTAAGAGTGCCTGATAAGCCAATGTTCCCTGTCACATCACTTTTGCAATACTAGATTGCTTTTAACTAGCACGCTCCGATGCATGCCTAATTATTCTCTGCCATTGGCTGCGATTTTAGGGATATATATAGATATGAAAGTTACAAAATTTTCTAGTTTTATGTGTTGGTTCGAACTTTGAGGATTTTAAATGAAAGGCCTGTGTTCTGCAGCTGGGCTACTTTTCATTTATGGGTTATTCTGATCATACTACTAACGTGCACGCACACGCGATGGAAGAGTGAACGTTACAATTAATCTCTTTTATTTCGATCATACTAATGGAAAGATAATCGAGGTTGATAGTAACCAAAAAAATATATTGTGTTTGATTTAAAAAAAAAAATAATTATGGGTTACGTTTGTTCTACGAAAAATAATTACTTGAAAAATATTTTCTTAAAAATGATTGTTCGTTTTACTTACAAAAATAAATAAACGAAAAATATTTTCATCACTTGAAAAAATGTTTGGACATAAATTATTGTTGATAATGAAACATAATTATTTCAAGCAATATAAGTGATAATTTTTAGGAAAATATTTTTAAAATTATTCATCTTATGCGGAACAAACGGAGTCTTAGTATAATTAAAATGTAAATTATGTCATTTGAGCCCATATTCGTGTGAGTATAGAATATATATAATCAGACTTAAGAGAAACAATAATAGAATTGTAAGGATTTTATGTAGCTTTTGCTAGCAAAATGCATTCCATCTATTTTTGGTTTTTTTAATAGAGATAGTGGATAAGATATATCTTGTGTGCCGATATAAAGGAACGTTGAATATATGGAAGACTATTGTAACGAAATTAGCTGTGAAATAGTTTTTAACATAATTGTCATATTAAAACTCGATTCGATTTGTTTGAATTATATACATTTGTTGGTTTTTCATTTCGTGCTAATTTGTTTTTTTCTCCCTTACATATCTTTAGTATAGCAGCAATTCACCAAGGTCAAAAGTGGAATATGAAGGGTTCCTCTCCTTGAAATTAGGACACCATAATAGATAATACACAATTATATTATTTAAATGCGTTGTTGTAAGCTATACTTACAGCTAAGCATGCATGCGTTGCGCATGCGTTTTTTGTAAGCTATACTTATAGCTAAGCATGCATGCGTTGCGCATGCGCCTTCTCAATATTATCTCCTCGATATTTTCTATACTCCCCATTAAGCATGAACCAAAAAAAATAAATTCTAATGACCGTAAACGCGTGTTAAGGATTGAAATTCAAATTGAAAGACTAGGAGAATGTAAATGCGAATTAAGAAATTAGCTTTGATTCAAATAACAATAATCTGTTGCACCTTGCAACTACAAAACTTTTTTTTCTTCATGCGTCGTTTTAATAATATCCATGGAGTTTTAGTATAATCTAAGGGTGTCCCTATTCATATCATTTCATAAACATATATTTGGATATCGACAATTACCCAAAAGAAAAAAAAAATCAACCCTCCTTATCAAGTATTTTATCTTCATTTTAGTTGATATTATCATAAAATAATTAATTTCTGGTCAAATTCTTCGAAACTCGATATGTGCTAAAATATCTCGCAATCAATCTATTTATAAAAATTGTCTTTTGGCCAACTTCTTTTTTTTTTTTTTTTTGGTCGGATCTTTTGGCCAACTTTACTTTTTGACCCGTTTGAATACTGACTCTATCCCGTGATGAAAGAAAATATAAGTAAAATAACTAAATTAGTATTAAATTAAATGAATTTTTCTTTTTCCTTTTCTTTTTATCATTTATTTATTCCGGTGGTTGTCAACACGGAGAGAGAACATGGAAAGTTCCGATTCGTGTGGCTGGCTATTCTCCACCAGGCGCCAGCCAGGTCCAAGTAAGCCGCCCCGTAATCTTCGAAAAAATTTTAAAATAATAATTAAATAAATAAAACAAGAGAGAAGAAGACAGAGATGCAAGAAATTCCGAAACAAATAATGGAAAAATTGGAACAGCCGTCCGACCACTGCAACGCACAGGAGAATTTCCCACGAGAAATTTCTCTGAGGAAGACAAGTCTTCCCCCTGCTGCTTCTCTCCTCCAGGGTCCAAGGCTCTCTCTTTATCTCTCCCGAGTGCTGCCAACGGAATTTCAACTTCTGGGTCTGTCTCAGCTTGCCTTGAACATCTCCCCTCCCCTCTTCTGGAAGTGGGAATTCAGCCAGAGAGAGAGAGAGAGAGGAGAGAGAGAGAGGGAGGAAGGGAGGGATGGAGAGCATAGCACTTTGGCAAGCTGGGACTCTATGTGGGATCGTGTGCTGGATCTTGGTGTCGTCATACTGCAATGTGACGCGAGCTCTCAGATCTCTGCTCCAACCCTGGGTTGCCCACCATGTGGTTGTGGGAATTCCTTTCATCCTCCAGATCCAGGTCTGGGATATGGAGAGGCGAAGAAATAAGAGAGAGAATTGAATGGAACATATGTGGAAGTACTAGTTTAGTGAATGAGAATTGAGGTTTGCTTTGATCTGACTCCGTTTTCTTACCTTTTTTTTTTTTTTTTTTTTTTGGGTCCTTGCAGAGGTTCCGGCACAGGGCGTTGGATGCTTTGTTCTCCGGGTTGTCCTGTGTCGTTTCTGTGCCTTTTTACACTGCCTTTCTACCTGTGCTTTTCTGGGTACTCTCTCTCTCTCTCTCTCTCTCTCTCTCTCTCTCTCTCTCTCTCTGTGGAAATTAAACACATAGCTACAGAAATGGTTTTCTCTGTATATCTATAGAGTAATTTGAGTGGCTGCATTCCTTGAATATTGATGATGGCTTGGCTTTTGGATATTTTCCTTTTGAAGAGCGGTCATGGCAAATTGGCGAGGCAGATGACCCTTCTGATGGCTTTATGTGATTACATGGGCAACTGCGTCAAGGTACTCTATTTTCCATTACCTGGTGACTTTACATTGTCTCTGTTTAATTTAAGTAATGAGTGTATGTTTGATGATGAATAAAAAGAAAAATGCGGGGCACTGTCTTTCTTTTGCTGAGCTCTTGTTTGTGTTGCATAGGATGTGGTATCAGCCCCAAGGCCAAGTTGCCCCCCTGTTAGGAGAGTAACAGCGACAAAGGATGAAGAAGATAATGCAATGGAGTATGGATTGCCTTCTTCTCACACTCTCAACACAGTTTGCTTATCCGGGTATGACATTGTCATCTCTTTTCACGAGAATCCTACTTGCATTTTGTGCATGGAATTGTTTTATGATCGATTTGTTTAACTAGAAGCAGACATTATGGTATTTTTATCTTTCTAGAGGGGTGTTGAGGCTTAGAATTTTGACCCTGGAACAAAAATCAATAACGTTGTTTGTAGGGCATCATAACCTGTTTGATGCAGTCACGCAGGCAATAGCCATGAGGCATTCATATTGATGTGGAGCTTTCAAGTTAAATACTCAGTTGCCATATCTGAAGACACGTATTGAACTAAGAAAATGTAGAGAGCGATAAGAAGAGAATTGAGGTTGCAATAAGAATTTAGATGTAGATGAGAAGAGAATAGATGTGAAGGAAAATAAGAAGAAAAAGAAGAAGGGATAGTGAGTTGAGAGAAAATATTGTTCTGTATTTCATTTGTTAAGGAAAATAGCAAAAGAAATGAGCTAATATCTGCTCTTACAACTTCCCCACTCACATGACAATGGTATAACAGGAAATAGACCTAAAGTGAACCTCCACATGGTAATTTTCCTACTACCAATTATAACTAGCGGCAAAGATGACAATCATCATCCTCTAATCTACCCTCTCATATGCTGTATTTGCTAATTAAACTCCATGGATGTGACGGTACATTGCAGTATGATGGCACTTTTTTCCTGTTTAAGTGAACATTTGTTGGTAGATTGCCTATGGTAGACTAAGCCATGAAAAGTGATCTTGTATTGTTTTGTCTTTTTCTGCTGAAGTACAAATATAGCTGTATCAATGCATATTGTAAATACACTGACTCTCATCTCTTCTGCGGTGGCTTTGCAGATATCTATTGCACTATGTCCTGTCTTATATCCAAAGCAGGGATGCTTTAATAGCATTTGCTGGTTTTGCAGTCGTTTGTTTGCTTGTTGGGCTTATTGGCTTGGGTATGTTGCATCATCATTATCTATCAATTTAAGGGAGAGCTTGGGGAGTTGGTCTCGCTTGGCTTCCCATATTAGCGCATTCTAAATGAAAACATGAACAACGGATAAGGTTAAAGTTGTAAAAGAATGTCAATCTCTTTCTTATCTTGCAGCTTCCCAATTAACTCATTGCTAAAGTTGTGGCAAAAGATTGGGGAAAGGCTCCTGCACTGCTCCCAAAACATCCCACATTTATTTCTTCCTTTCCTCTATTAACAAGCTGAAACCCAAAATTTTACTGACAATTGAGATAGCAGGAAAAATGGGCTGATTTCATCCTCAGTAGAAATAGTATAGTGGTCAAAGAAATTGACGTCAAGTATTTTATTTCCCTGCCCATTTATGGTTGTGGTCTTTTGTTATTAATTCATTATGGCATTGCGCAATGGATAAAACATAATTGCGCATGCTTATTAGAACCTCGTTATTTATCTTACAATTAAGTTGACATCTGGTTTTTCCATGGTAGGAAGAATATACCTCGGCATGCACAGTTTGATCGATATCATAGGCGGCCTCATTATGGGCTTGATGATCCTTGCATTTTGGCTAACAGTCCACGATTATGTTGACAATTTTATAGTCTCAGGACAGAATGGTGCGTTTTTCCTCTTGGTACTTTTATCAATTCAAACCTGTGCATGGCTTCATGTCTATTACCCACTTAAAATAGCATGAATTCCTGAAGAAACTTGGATTTGTTGAGCATATTGAGACAGGTGGGAATATTGTTGCTTTGTGTATGTATGATGCTTAATGTAATGACTGGTTGATGGATTGACAAATGCCGAAATGGAACACTGGGGATAGTTCTCCAGAAATTTCATTGTTATATCTGTTGTACAAACTCTTATGAGGCTTGTTCGGAACCAGATGTTGATAGTTTACATTCATTCAATCCTCCTGAAAAATGATGTTAGGATGATGGCTTATGGAGAGGATCTACAGATTTAAAGAAATGAAAACTATGGAAATATGACTTTTTTTTTGGGGGGGGGAGGGGGGGGAAGGGGGGAATATGACTTTAATAGGTGGTGGTTAAGTGATAATTACATAGGTAGGCTATGGAGTTGTGGTATTTCTTGCTTTCTGAATTTTCTTATCTAACAAAAGATTGTTTAACTAAGAATAAACAATTATATTTAGTATGAGGAACTGACCACTAATCTCATTGTTTTACTAAGAATAAACATTTAGAATTAGTAGGAGGAACCAACCACTAATCTCTCCCTTTGTGATGGTAAAAGCATAGAAAATATTGCTTTGTGTGGGAGAGACCAACTGGTGATCTATCCCTTTATAGTAGTAAATGATGGAAAAAAAATTTAGTGGGAAAGACCAATTGTGATCTCTCTCTTTATACTCTAGTTCATGTTTGATAGCCTTACACGCGAGCAACTTGGATAATGAGTGGGTATTACTTCACATGTTAAGCAGGGATTTTTAAAGTTTAATGCTCCTCATAGTTGTCTGTCTTGCCTCTGCAGTAACTTATTTCTGGACAACCCTTAGCTTCTTGTTGCTTTTTGCTTATCCAACTCCTGAACTTCCAACTCCGAGTTTCGAGTACCACACAGCCTTCAATGGTGTTGCCCTGGGAATTGTAAGTCTTCATTGTTATTTGAGATCAAAATGCTGCTTCAGTTTTGTTTCAAGTTTTGCTAATCTATGGCAGTCACTGCACTAGGATACCACATTTCCTGCACGATATTGACATCAATATTACTTGGATTCATGAGCCTTGGGTGTGACTTGTGAGCACGCAAGACATTTTAGTATGTTATGTTTGATATTGGAGATTATGTCCTTGCTAGTATCAGTCAGGCGTAAGACAAGGTACCCAGATTGAGATTGTGGATATTCATAATGTCGGTTGAATGACTCATGTTAGACCATTAAAGAGCTTTTGACTTGATACTCCATAAGATTATCCCCCCTTGGCCAATAAAGGTGGATGTAAATGTATGTTCTTTCTTTAGAAGTCAGCCATTCTTAAATCTCTGAAACCTCAGGCATATGTTCTTCAGAGGTAACCTGCTTAGATGGATATTCAGAGGAAAGGGAAGTCATGCTTCCAACAAAATTACTCCCCCTTGTTTTTGTTGGATGTTCACGGATGCTGCCCTTAGTTGTAGCTTCCATAACTGGGCTTTCAATTTGTCAAAAGTCTACTTCAGAGTACGTCAAGCTGCAGCTGTAGATTAGCTATCCTGCTGATGTTAGGAAAGTTCATTCCCCTAGCAGTACCTGAAAATATTGGTGGGCCGTTATAGGTTTATTATTCACTTGGCTGAGGAAGGTGTGCGGAACCTCACAGGGGAAAGTTCACAAATTGTTGGGTTTTGAACAGATACCTTCCCTTTTCGACAAAAAAAAAAAAAAATAGATACCTTCCCTGTATACTTTTATCCTGGCAAATACAGTATCCTAAAAAAGCAGAACCTAATAGCACTGGGTAAGGGACAAAATCAGTACGAATAGAGTATCCTCGTGGATGTTCAATTCCTACCTTACCTTCCCTTCCCCCTGCTTGCCCATCACCCAAAGAAATAAAATAAAATAAAAAGAAGATGGCATGCTTTGGGAAGCCCAACAAAGTCGTTTGTCATTTTGCGAAATTCATATTCAGTAGGAGAAAAGAATCACGTATGTATCTGTCCCTGTAGATCTCTCATGTATATGTGTTTGTCCTATATTTCTGTCCCCTATGTTACATTCTGGGTTTTATAGTTTATTGCCAGGATTGAGATGTTATTTTTCCCAAGTCTCAGTTATAGTTGTGTTGTGCATGAGCTAATGAATTAGTTTTGGTGCAGATTGCTGGCGTCCAACAGACATATAGTCAATTCCACCATGAAGCTGTTCCGAGGATATTTACACCACAACTATCACTAGCAGCGTTTCTGGGAAGAGTGCTTGTGGGAATACCGACGATACTACTGGTGAAATTCTGCAGCAAGACCCTCGCCAAATGGACACTTCCCATGGTCTCAAACACGCTGAGCATACCGATCAGATCGACTAGCTACATCCCAGCTCTAAATGGATCGGTCACTCTCAAAAAGTCGGACGAGATCAAGCAATCCGGCTATTTGCAAAAGCTATTCTTTTATGACCACCAGCAGTCATTTGACGTGGATACAGGGATCAGGTTTCTTCAATATGCAGGCCTTGCCTGGTCTGTTGTGGATCTGGTTCCTTCTCTCTTCTCTTATTTGGGGTTGTAATGCTTAATGTGATGCTGAATTTTGTATATACATACATATATAATATGTATGAGCTCACCTACGAGGATCTTACCAGGATGATATTTAGTGTAAATCATATGCATGGGGTTTGGATCTTACCAGGATGATATTTAGTGTAAATCATATGCATGGGGCTTAGTAAATGAAACCCATCCATTTTTTCTAGTAACTCATGCTAATTTTTGTGTACATAGCCATCTCCATAACTATTGCATCACATCTTTTCGATAATGGGTCTTAACCTCATCGTCTCCCTATCCTTTTAGTTACTTACCTTGAGGAATTTGCATGAAAGGGGGAGGAGGGGGAGGCGCACATATCAAGATGGCAAGCAGATCGTCATGTGGCCCAGAAAAGGAAAAGTTTCGACTGTCACGGTGATTATCCATGTTGCAGTTCGTTTTTTCATTCTTTCGGATCATTTCATATGCTGTGAATCACATTCGAGGGAAGGCAGGCTTCCCGAAGTTTTGCTTTGGCTCTTCTTTCAAAACCCCTCAAAGAAAAGTACTGTAATGTTAGGATTTGCTCACCTTACTGAATCCTGAGATTAATTTTCGAGGATCAAACTTGATTTTGAATTTACTTGACACTTTTTTCCCGGAAGCAATCTAATTGGACTCTGCCTAGAAAAGATAAAACCTCATCATAATTGCGGATGGATCTAGGTTTCCAATTCTTTCTTGATGTTTAATAAACCCAAAAGATCAGCTTAAAGGCGAAGCAGCACTACCACGAGAGACCAGCATTGCAATTCATTTTAAATTCCATTTAGTAAAGAAATTTCCCTCTCGTGTCCAGCATGCGATTATGGAAGAGCTAATAAATCCTTTTTGACAGTGCAATTATGACCTTTCAAACATAGAATTTATCGTATTAAAGACTCGACTTGCAATTTACCTTTCAGATACAAAGACAATGCAGAAAGCAAATGATAATCTGAACCGAAGCCCTAAGATTTTAAACAAACCTCTCCAAAAGAACCAAAATAACATTTTAAATAAACTAGAGGTGAAAACAACTGCATAAAATTAGGAGTTCTCGACAAATTCATGTTCTGATCACAACCCACTGCTCTAGTAAATGAACTACAAAAGTGAGACACATTTACTATTCACAGGGTTCACTCAATCCTATAACTTAACAATAGATTGCATTGAGCAAAACTTAAAAAAAGCCATAACAAATTACACACTTACTATCCACATCTTCACCCTGTTCCTTATACACTGACCCAAGATAGCCAGTTAAGCAAACCTGCTGTGTTATCATATCATAAATAGTTCATATGGTAAGAGCAACGCCTGCTAATGCGAAGGGAGAACTTAAGAATTTGCAACCTGACCTAGCTCCCAGCAGGATCAACGGCCTCCAGACACTCCATGGAAAGGCACGAGTAAAAAATCGGTTACACAGTGGAATGACTTCAGAGGAAGTAATCAGGTGTTCTGCGGGTGACATCTGGTTCTCCTCTCCTAGGAGCTGGCTCGAACTGCCAAACAAGCAAAACAAAATCACATAGATCGAACTAAACATTTCCACATTATTCACATCTCAAAGTACAATTGTTATGGAAATAGTATGAAATTAGTGTATTAAAAGAACAAAGAAATACCTGTATAAATGTGTGGCCCTTGAAGTCATCGACTTCCAAGATGGAAGCCATGTTCCCACAGCGATAACAATAGTTAGGTGCACTAAATATAGTCACAACCTTTTGTTCCTGTCCCAAGAAAAAAAAACAGAAGAGCTTTACTGGTCTTTTAGATTGTTCTGCAAATTATTACTCTAAGACATCCTTTTTTAAGTCAAAACAACAAAACAACTTTGACATTTTTGCAGATTACACATACATTGTGCAAAATGGTTTGTGTGCAAAAGGCCAAATGTTTTACCATTGAGTAGCTTAGGCCAGAATGTGGTTCACTTATATTTCTCAAATTTTAAAAAGTAATGTTGATGAAAGTCTTATTTTAGAGCTATCTTAAAACATGCACTATCTGTTCGGAAAACAGCTCCCATTCTAGCTTTCTCAAATCTCTATTTCAAGTACAAAGGATGAACAGAAAACCGCAATGACCAATTTACAAGAAAAATAATTACATGTGCCCAGTTAAATCCATCCATGACCAGCTGATGAGCTCTAGCAATCAGCTTTAAGTTGTTTGTGTGATTGAATTGTTCAGATATATCCTGTGTAATTTAAAACAAAGATCAGAAACAACAATCACAGAGAAGAAAGAAAGTACACAGCAATTCAACCTCACAACTGAGAAATCTCACACAATGACCTGGCCAAAAGTATAACCAGCACCCCGAGGTGAAATGCCCCAACCACATCGATCATCAGGATCTGACCATAGAAGATCACACATCGGTCCTTCATGAGGTACCTCTTGAACGCGATCAAAGTTCCTAATGCTGTCAAGAGTTTCAATTGAAGGAGATAATCCGCCATGCAGGCAAAAAATCTCTGACTCAACCTAAATAAGAAAAGGTGAAAGGCATAAGTGGGTTAATGGCCTTATATAGTCAATCATTCACGATTTCAAAAAAGCCATTAGTGTATGCAAAATTACCACTTTCCTCATTTCTCCAATATAATCTAGCCACTAAAGCTGGAGCCCAAACCCAAAAACCCCGCAATCAAACTCAATGGTAAGGACATTAAAGCATGCATTAACTAAAGTTTTATTGACAAAGTACCAGTGTGTGAACCAACTTGAGTGATTTGCCACGACTGTTGTACATACTGCTTCAGGGAACAAAATGGAGAAGTGGCCTTCCAGGGATTATCCTAAGTATGACACTAAAGGAGACGAAGCATGCCAAAGAATATTTTCTTTTCACAGGATTCTCCAGCAAACAAATGATTGACCAGGTTTGATGGACAAGGCCTTTCAACCATTAATTAACAACCTTCTCCTAGACAAAGTCCAGCAACTAAACAACTGCTTAGTGACATCTCTTTGGTCAGCAAATATCTGTTTAAGAAATTATGTTAGTTTATCTCAATTTAATCAGAGTTATGACCTAATTTAATCAGAGTTGTAACCTAATATCGACTATTAACAGCAGTGACTAGAAGGATCTTCTCACCAATGCTGTCAGCGGAAAATAGTCAAACAGATCTGTAAATATCTTCCAAACATTAGCATTTCCATACCTGCAAGTGAATCAGCAGAAAGAAACATTGTTGCAAGTTCATCTACAGAAGAAACAAGAAACAGCATAGCTAATAAAAATGAGACCATGACACTGCCATGAAGGATGTATTCATTTCGACAGCTCATGTCATGAAATAGCTAATGAAAAAGGCCAATTGCCATTTTATATCAACAAGTCTTTAGGGAACGTGATACGCCATCCATTCCTGAAAAGGAAGGTCCATACCACAGGATGAGTTGCTAAGTCGCATCAAGTGACTGTTCAAACCTATGTAGCCCATATCTAGGGGAATTCCTGCACCACTCCTTAAGCGACAAAAGATCCAACTAGGTGCCAGAATCCAGAACTTAGGAACTTTTTACGTATCGCTAACCCCCAACTTTAGCAACCAAATCGTGATATTCCACATATTTTCTGGGAAAATAAATGCCCCAAGAGACGTGACATGATCCTTTTTGAGGTAGACATTACTAAACCAGCTTTGGTTGGGTCCCAATGATGTAGGGAACAAAACTACTAGACCGTGTCATAACATTTTCCCAGCTAAACATATCTGCACAATGGCAGAGTTTTATGCCATATGCTGGTCTCAAGGCATAGTCTATTACATGGTCATTAGATGAACCAAGATGTGCAGAGGGATCATAAAAAAAAGAAGGATAGTTAAAAGTTAAAAAATAAAAAACTTCTCTTCATTTTTGGATTTGACATTGCCCCTTATTAACATATGTAGACTATGATGAAGACCAAGGGAATGAAGTGAAGATCAAAGCAATCATAGAATAGATAGATCACTGCAACTGTACAAACCAATGTAAAAAATATACAGTTTAAGATATCTTAAAGAAGAACACTAGCATAGAGAACTCACTTCCTTAAGCATTCATCATAAAAACCATAAACTTGAGTAATCTGCCAAAAGGGGAAAAAATTAATGAGTCGAATGGTACAAAACATCTCTGGGCAAGATTCACAAAGCAATATACGATTTAGACGTATAACGGGTAATTCCAAAACGAACTGTAAAGAAGAACGGCGTAACCTGCATCAGACGGATATCAAAGTCAATAGGAAGGTCAAGCAACGAGAATCGTTGCTTTGCTTTGCAATCACCGATATCTCAGGTAATAAACTGATTCCATGAGGGAAGGGAGAAACTTTCCAAAAACAATACTTAATATGAGCAGTTGTCTAGTCCAGCTCCAGCATGTTGCACAGGTTGGAGAGGAAGGACAGCAAGACAACAAGAGGTGAATAGCATAATAATGGAAAGTATTACCTGACGACTTTCATGATTCCCTCTAAGGATAGTAATTCGCTGAGGATATCTTACTTTCAAGGCCACTAATAGCTGGATAAATGAAATGACCAGATGTTACAAAAGATACGGGAAAACCGTCAAGAAATCTTAAAACAACAAGAAACTGAAAAAAACTTGGAGACGAATGCTTGTTCCACGCAAAGCTCACACCTCAGGATGCCCATCATTTCTTTTTAGGGTATACTTCAATTTCCACTGACTTATTATTCTTGCACAAACAGTTGATTGAGTCTATAGTTATGAGTTGGGAAAAATGGCTCAGAAAATTCCATAGATAGTTGAATGGAAAATCCGACAACCATTAAGCAGATATAGAGTAAAATAGACATAGTATGAGAATGCAAACTTAATTGCCATTGGTACAAAAAAACTCAATTGTTATTCAAATGTGGGGCTGGTATTAAGGGACGTGTGAATCAACAAACATGTCAATGCAGTCCTATCCACCACGATAACTGTGTGAATTTCTTTTCACCATAGAAAAAGAGAAGCATAGATCTCCTTCCCTGGCAAACCAAATACCTTCCTAATGTGAAAATCCATCCGAGTAAAATCCTTCCCTCCATCCCTCACTCCATCCTTCCTGTCCCTCAAATCCATCTACCAACTAGAAAGTACCCTAAATGGTACGGTTCTTCCCAGAGGTTGTGTTGACTGAATAAAATACTTCTCAAGTTGAAGGGCTCTGAACCTCTTTCTTTAATACTTCTAACACCTTAAAATCCATAACTCCAACTTCGAGCTCCCATGTCTGAAGTAAACAATCTGAAATCAAAGATCCTTATTTTACCATCTTTGTTTACGAATATTATTTTAACATTTTAACATGTTTTTAGCAATTTCAGCAACCAGCTTTCTCAGTCGGCAAGCACTCAGAGTCCTTTTATCCCCTCGTTAAGGCTTGAACCCTCGTATTGCATCACAAACTCACTATTTAAGTATGAAAAAGAGGCAACTTTAATCTGCCCATCACAAGTCCCTTTCTCAGGCAACACAATGTGATCTTCAGAGACATCACCGACTTTTAACCATAGTGATCTGACTTTGCTTTTTAGACGGTTCTTCTATTTGTGGGCAAGTGAAATAAAAATTAGACAAGAAATAAGGGGCAAGACAGCAATCATGACTTGAAAGGAAAAACTATAAACTACAAAATCTTTCACCAAATGACTCCCTAATGTGTACATATTTTCACCATATACCCATTTAAGGACACATTAAGCTCTCGCCCAAAGTTAAACCACCAAACTCCCAGTAACTTCCAGACCAACGACCGGATAAACATATATGTGCAGATTTATGCAACTAAGAAATCGTATCCTTCCGATAGGCAGATAACAAAGCCACTGACATTCCATTGCAACACGACCAGTTTTTGGCAGAATTATGCCCAAGTTTGTTCATGACAAATCACATTATATCTTAGTCTTATATAATAATATTTATGCTTGATGCAGAATTCCAAACAAATGTCCAATACACAATTGAAACCAACTAATACTTACTGTTACAGTTTCGACAGAATAATATCCACGGTCCACATAATCACCCATGAACAAGTAATTGGTATCTGGACACTGTCAATGAAAAAGGAAAAAAAAAAACATTAATAAATTCACAAGTCATCTAATCAAGAAATATATCCCACAGAAAATCTATGCAAAACTTTAAGATTTTAACACAGATATTATACATCAAAAAAGCAAAGGAACTATGAGATTTGTCTCCATGACTTTTGGAGGCTCATCTTCAACTTCTAAAGATTATGAAAAAAATTATCTCCACCGGCACGAGAAATTTAATGCTCAAACTGTCAATTCATTAAAAAAAAAATGTTAAAGTCACGATTATTACCTCTCCCCCAATTCGAAAAAGTTCAGCAAGATCATGAAACTGCCCATGGATGTCACCACAAATTGTTACAGGGCTTTTTACAGGCTGCATAGAAGTATACAGAATAACAATCAATTAAGGAAAACCAATGTCATCACATGTCTTCTCCTACCATAGTGCAGAGCAAGAACTAGCAGCTACTTATATGAGAATGGTAAACTAAAGAAGATCAAGTAGAACAGTCATGAAAACCTTAGTGATCACTTCCAATGATGAAAGCAGCTTTCTTATGCTCTAGGTACATGCTAACTTGCTATATTATCTCTTAAACTGATCAGTCCAAGGTTTTGAAGGAAAAACAATTACTGAATATCTGGGAAAATAGGAGAGCGTTTTAATTGGCAGATATATGGTTTTTCCACTGACTCAAGTAATAAATAGTTGTAACTTTAAAGGTGCATGAAAAGAAACACTGAGAGAGCTCGAAAGCTATCATACTACAAATAGTTGAAATGAAGGATTATCACCAAGGGTACACCAGGGTGTCTGAATCATTCACATGGATAACTGGCTACCTATTTCGCAGTTTCAAATGCACTGTGCGGTCAAATTCTTTGAGTTGCCAAAAGTTTGGATTCATTGGTCATGCCAATTCCATTCAAAAGCTCAAAATGGGCAGGCATTTTGGTGTCTAATCTAATAAGAACACTAAACTATAGAGGAAGGCCAGTCCAGTTAGTTGGCTCTAGTGAATTCGAGGACATTCAGCATACAAGTGTACACAACTTTAAATTGGGCACGTTGTTCATGCTGTAAACAATCTTCAAATCTTAAACTGTGTTCTCAATGACCAGGATACTTTCTTATTATCTTATCAAAAGCAATTCTGTTTCTTTTCCCGCTTGCACAGAACAGTTACTACGTTAAGAAAGTGAGCTATATCCTAGACTAGAGGAAACACACACAAAAAATATAGAAAGATGTCAGTCACAGGAGTGAACTTCAACAAACGAAAAATTGAACAAGATATATAATCATTTTACCTGGACGTTGCTCTCTTCCATCAGTATCTCTTTAGCCTTCTCACATAAAGCTTTAACCTATGTCATAGTTAAATAAAATATTATTATCATTTTTGTTAAATCAATCGGGAAAGGAAAGGTGGAAGAGGACAGGACTTATTAGCTGTTTTTAGCAATTCATAGAACTTAATAAAATAATAAAAGTCTCCCGGATATAGATGTCCAAGTGTGTGCAAACAATATGCACACACCCTTCAGGCAAGCACATGTTCATGTTGTGTGCTTGTTGCACATAGTGAGAATGGTGCCTTATGGAGAGAAGGACTGACGGATGAAGTGAGCACTCTTCAACCAGCAAGTAATTCAAAATTACTAGCAGTCAGCAAACCTTGACATCAGCATAAAATATAAATGTACAACAACAGAATCTGCTTAATGCTGGTCCAATTTTCTAGCTTCAGTTTTCACATGCAAGAAATCCTCAAGTTTATGGGTGTACCATTTTCATTCCCCACCACTTCATACATTTATAAACAACACTGTTGAAAACGAACTGCACTATGATTCCTATTATAAGAAATCAGTCATTGAAGAGCAAAAGACAAGCTTTGCACTCCTAAATTGATTATGACAACCCTGCCCCCAACTGTCAGAGACTAATTGCACCATTGTGTGCTAATTTACAGAACAGGGTTATTAAAGAATCAAGGCTAAGAATGGAATGGATGGATTTGGTGCTAAGCACAATTAGCCTTGCAGTGGCCTCTTTATTACCCCCACAAGCATCCATAGTTAGACAAAGATAAGCTTCTTAAGAACAAAAGCCCAGTTTATCAAAATATTCGGAGCTTGAACAAATCTCATAAGATCTCATACCAAATCCTTCACAACTACTACATCTAAAGCTGGAAAGAGTGGGAGAATCACATTTCACATATACATCAAAAACTCGAAGATGGTTTGCCCCCCAACATCTATCTACCATCGCTTTCTGAAGTAAAATAAACTCCCACGGGAGTAGAATGACACGGCTCTTCATTCTAAGAACCCTTTTCGAGTCTTCAAAACCAAATGATCGCATTTTTGTCCTTTAAGATTAATTCAGACATTAAATTTATTACTCCAACTCCGTTAAACCCCCATCTCCAGATCACCTAAAGCAGCGATTACAACATCTTCACCACAAAATTCCGCTTTCAACACACAGAGAACCAAAACATCCAATACCAATTCCACAACAATCCCCTCCTCCTTCTTATCTCATTCCTCCCTCCTGAAAAACCATCGTCACGTGAGTGGCCCATTTCTCTCCTGTAAACCTTCCCAGCAAAAAAAAAAAAAAAAAAAAAAAACCACTGGCGACAGAAACCTCACCCAGTCCAAGACTAATTCTCAGCTCATCCACCTGCGACTCAACACGACATCGACCGACCCCAACGGAGAATCGCCAATCCCGCCGCGAAACAGATTCAGCGAAATCAACCGCTGCATCCGCTCAAAAACCCAAATCACGCCAAATCCCGACCGCATCATCCGCAGCCTCGGAATCCTCACCGGGGCGGCAGCGAGGCAAGACGAAACGCAAAACGAATCGCATCGAGAAGCGAGTGGGGAACGAAACGGAATCGGAAACGGAAACGGAACCGGACCTGTTGCTCGGAGAGGGGCTTGCACTGCATGAGCTGCGCGATCTGCCCGTCGAGATCGAGGCCCGCATCGGAGGACGGGGAGTTGGCGCCCATCTCTTCGGCTCCGGCGGCGCCGGGGGGAGCCCGGGATCCACGCGCCGGTGAAGCGGGGGACGGACGGCGGGATCGGATCAGGGGGAGCGGTGCCCTAACCCTTTCGCTCCGCTTTGTTCCCCCCCTGATTCGCAGCGAGCGAGGGAGCGAGGGAGCGAGCGAACCAATGCGCAGCGCGGTAAGGGAAGGGAAGGGAAGGGGAACGGAAAGGGGACCAGCGAGAGGCGCGTGACGAAATGACGGGGGCCGTCGCGCGTAACGATTTTTTGCCCTTTTTTGTGGTGGGAGTAACGGAGTGACCTATGGATCCTCCCTTTTTCTTTTGTTTTTTAAGGGATTTTCTCTTATTTTTCAATAAGGATAATAACTTAGCTGTCAAAAAAAAAAAAAGGATAATAAAACAAATGACCCCTGAATTTCTAAATTTTGATATGATGTGTAATGTGATTTTGAAAATTTTAATTTATTTAATATAATTTTTAAAATTTAATCTAATATTCAATACTATCCATACATTTTTAATTAATTCAATATGGATTTTTGAATTTTGACACACATTCAATATAATTATTCAACTAATTTAAGATTATGAATAATCTCGAATATTTTCATATAATTTAAAAATTAAATTGAATATATATTATAAATTTATGGATTTCATTAAATAAATTAAGAACTTAAAGACCACATTATATATTGGACTAAAATTTAATGACCATATACATTAAATTAAAAATTTATGAACTATATTATACGTTAAACTTAAATTCATGAATTTTTTATGTCATTTTTCATTTGTCAATATTTTCTTTCCAGTTCTCTCTGGCCTGGGCTTGCCCGTTTTCCAAGAGGGTCGTGCCCGAGCCCAAAAGTGATTCAGCGGCTTACTGGTCGTGGGTCCAAAGGGCCTCTCAAGGGAAATGTAAAGGATGCTCCGATCCGAAGTTTAGAAAGGCCCTCGCGGCCCGTTATTAGATGGGCCGTGCAGGGCCGGACCCAAGGTGGACCAGGCCGGCCCGTTTTCCGTGCTTACTCTCGCCTAGCCGAACTCATACTGCTCTTGGGTTCGAACGTATATATACTTTTGAGAAGTACAGCCTTGTACCTTGAATCGAGACGGGCAATATTTTTTTTTTTTTTTTTTTCTTTTTCAGTCGACATGAAGAGTAAGAGTTGAGCAGTAGGTTTATTCAGGGTACTTTGATTTTTCTGCCACTAAATTCTTTAAAAGCAAATAAAATCGATTTCTAGAGGTAAAATTTCTTTGTCTTGAATTCTCACATGTGGTGTAGTGAGAGGACAGCGACCAAGGAGAAAGGGAGTAAAGCGGAAGGATGTACATTTCATGCTATGTTAAAGAAAACACGTTTTTCTTGAGTAAAGGTGAAGAGTTGGGGAGAAGGGGTTAGGAGGGATTGCGAAAGATTCGAAGGGATTGGAAACGTTGACTTTGGATGCATTTTTAGATACCTCAAAATCCGTCCAAGTATAGAGGGATGCAGAGGGGTTTGTGCATTCACGAATGAATCCCCTCCATCTTTCTCATTTAGACTATTATTTAATGTCTTTCTTTTCCTACCAAGTGGCTTTACAAGTTGAGGAGAGACTTTTGTCTGAAGATGCAAATCGCATATTCTTATCAAGTGGGGATGCAGCTTGATACGGTGTGAAAAACCTGGCGACAATTCTCACAACTATCTCTGTTAGAAATATATTAAAAATAAATCACCTTGAATCAATAGCAAAAAGTCGCCCCATCATTACTAATTCTTAATAGAGGAAGAAAAAAATCTTGTAAAAAATTATAAAATGATTACGTAAATTTCATGAAGAAATACAAAATAATTGAATGCATGATCTAAGACCATTCTTCTCACCGAAATTTGGGCTCGTCCTAATACTTTTAACTTTTTACATATTAAAATATGACTAACGGAATGATTAAACGGACATCTTCTATAACTCCAGTCACTTTATAACTGAAGAGAAGCAAGTCATACATTTGCTATATAACTCCTATCACTTTATACTTGCCAAAAACAAAACCTAATTTTGGAGATCCCCGTATATTTTCAATTATCAAAATCATTCAACTCAAGAGAATCTCATTTATCAATTGAGAATATAACATAAACGATTCCTAAATTTTGGTCCAATATACAATACAATTCCTTTGAATAATTTAAAAATTTTGAGGGCTCTTGCACATTTCATAATCTCATAAATAACTATTATACTCCTGCATTTAAGACTCCATTTGTTTCATGAAAAATAACTTTTAGGAAAATATTTTTAGAAATTTCTTAGTATTTATTTCATGGAAAATAAACTGGTTGGGGAAAACATTTTCTATCAACAGAAAAAATATATTTTTAAAATAAAGAAAAAAATTCTACATTTTAGAAAGGGGAAAACATTTTTCCTACTCTTCATTTCACCACTCATTTGAATTATTTTTCTTTTTTTAAAATTAAAATTTTTTTTTTATTTTTGCCTTTTCTTTGTCGGTTATTCATCAACCATAACAAAGGCCAGCGACTAGCCACTAACAAGCTCGAATGTCACTAGAGGACAGCAAGGCTTGGGCCTCACAAATTGTCACGCTCCGAACTTCGAGAGCCCGCACATCCCTTGGTGGTTGATAAAAAAAAAAAAAAAAAAAAAAAGATGTCCTAAGACGCGTCGCCGACCCATTTATTTTAATGCACATGCAGAAGCATATTAACTAATCCCTTGACGACGACGACAACTTGGGATAGATAAGCAGGACAACCAATTCACAAAAGCCACACTATTTTAAACAATTTGGTTTGACTACAAAAAGATCGGCTTCCAAAACAAAGCTGTCTTACGACTTATTAGTCGGACACATTCGCCGATCCTTCGAGCTCCACTTCCTCAGACGCTAGGCTTCGGGTCCTCCACAACCGTCATCTAAGAACCTGAAAAGGATAAACTCATGACGGGTTGAGACAATGTCTTAGTAAGTTTACCCCCTGAACCCTATTAGGAAGGAAATACGCCTAGGACAGTCTATACGCACAATACAGAGGACTTACTTTGCCTCGTTCCCTCTTGCTCGTTAGTAAAATTCATATATCACATGTATGCAGTAATAAAACTCGATCAATTAGACCATCTTAATTCACATGTCCGTCAATCGTCACATCAATCGATCTATCATACGGGAGTCTTGATTATAAGACAAAATTATTATGACACGTTCCATATCGTGCCACACAATTTTGTCCCATAATTGGACGCATTTAACTCAATTAATCATGCGTTCCAATTTATTATGGCCACATAGGCACGATCTACCCAACACATAAAAATACAGCCACACAAGCACAATCACTCGCGCATCATCACGCATAACTTTTATGCATATCACAAATCAACCACATCACTAAATATGCACAAACCATCAAGTATTGCACCAATAACACCACAAAATCATAACCGGCTCTAATCGGCAGAAAAAGGCCCACTCGCGCATCTCCGAGTTTAAATCTAGAAACCTAATCAAACGAGTTTGGAAAATTCCCAAATTTGAATATGTTGTAAAGGATACATAAAAGAACATTTTTCATGAAGACACCTTAACCCAGATCCTTCTAGATTCGACCTAGTAAATCACTCAATCCAATACAAAAACTGTGTTCGTTGTCAAAAAGTCTATTTTCCAAAAATAGTTTAGTTCAAGATCCAAAACTTGTCCATTGGATATGAAATTTGACTATGTTAAACTAGAAGATGTGACAAACAACTTTTGTGAAGAAATCATTTTGAAATTCGAACCCTAAGAGTTGATAAAAACCCTAAAATCCTAAAAGGTTACAAATTCCAGCACAATCCGAGATTTTGTTTGCAAATGACAGAGCTGAAATCTCATACTTTTAAATCTCTAAAAATCTTGAGACAAAAATATGTCATAGTTGAAGATGTCTAAAACATTTCTCAATAATGAATCAATCTCAAATTCGCAACATATTTCAGTTCACAAAAATGACAAAGTCCACAAATCAGAATTGTAGAAAGTCCATTGATTTAGACTAATCCAACTTCATTAATGCTAATCTCACCAATTAGATTAACACTAATCCATTCTAAGACTAATCTAACCATTCTAAATTAACATTAATCCATTCTTAAGCTAATCTAATTGACCATTAAGCATAATTAATCTCATGAGCAAAGTTTAGTAAGTAAACTCACCAGTTTAGCACGAAAACCGATTTACGACGGCGGTGGCTGAAACTTGGGCCTATGGCAGCGCCAAAGGAGACCAAACCGAGGCTGAAAAAGCCCAGCAAGCCCACTGCTTGCTGCTTGGTCGATCGCTGGGTAGGGGCTGAGTGGCGGGTGGAAGACGGCTAAACGGTGGCTGTTGGTGGGGCTATTCCACGGTGGAATTGAGGGCTGACTTCTTGAGGTGGCCGGAGTGCGCAGGCTACAACGAGTGGAGAGAGCTCGGCTGGCTACAGGTGGTCATGATTGTTGGACAGAAGCTAGAGATGTTGCTTGATGGGGTGAATGCGGAGGAACGGTGTGATGGCAAGCAAACATGATTGCTGGAGTCAACGTCAAGGGAGGTCTTGTTGGGGAGGAGTTGACTCAGTGGAGGAGGAATTCTCGATGGTGGAACAGGTGTTGGCGTGAGGTGGGTAGTTCGCTAGCGCACGAAGAAGTTGCTGGATTTGCGAGGTCAACTTCAGGCTTCGCTAGAGGGAAAGTTGACTGGTGGGGGTTGAATCGTGGACGTGTGGCAGTTGTAGTGGAGATTGGTGGAGACGGTAGCATGAAAGTGGAAAAGAAGCAAGCTGGTGGCGTTGATTCGATGGGTTTGCGAAGAAGGCTGTGGACGTCAAAATGAGAAAAGAAGCAGCTGTGGTGTTTTGCTGAGGCAGACGGGCTCACATGAAGGAGAAGGGCGGCTGGCCTTGGTGTACTGGAGAAGCCGAAGGAGAGGGGGAAAAGTCAACAAGAAATATCCCATGCTCATCAATTTTTGGTCCCACAAGCTTTCATACATATCCTTTTGGTTTTCTAAGCCTTTATGCACATAAAACTCCACAAATAACCAAGTTAATGTCCAATTGTTGTAGCCCCCTCACAAGCCTCCGAATTTCACAAATAGAGCTTCAATTCCTTCTTCAATTTTCCCAATTTGATGACTAATTTTGCTAAGGAGGAAGCCCACACAATTTTCACAATTCCCCTTCGCCAAATAGCTCACTAAGGAGGCCAAACATCCACTCAATTTGGCCCCTCCGAATTTCTTTTCTTTTCTAAATCTTCAAAATTGATTTTCTGTAAAAATCTCGAGCTCGCCAAAATTTTTTCGAAGGATGAGTTGATGTTCCTAAAATAAGTTGTGACATGCTCGAACTTTCGATTCCTAAAACCAGGTTCAATTTCGTGGTTAATTTCAACCGGACGCGATTTTAGCGTGACCTAACATACTAGGTAGCTTTTAGAAATTTTTAGCGCAATTGATCTGTGGTCGATTATTTTTGAACCACATTGTATATCTTCGACACGTTGGCGACTCTCGGTTATTATGAAAATCTTGAGATTTCAAATACTGATATAGGGTACTAAAATGACAGAAAAATCGATCTAGTGCCAATCGACAAGAATTTTGCAATTAGGTGGAATCACCCACACTTAATCACATGGTTCGGTCGAATCGACCTATCTCCGATCTCTTATCAATTTTTAACTGTGCTGTGATGACCTTTGCAGACTAACACGGTCGAGCAGTCGATCTCTGCTCAAATTTTCAAATCTATTGTGTTAAAATCCCTTAATAGCTTCACTAGATAAGCTAGTTATTTCGTGAGTGGCTAATTCAGAGAAAAGAACTATAGACACGTCGATGAAAAGCCCAGCTTATCCAATCAAAAACAGAACCTGAAAATCAGGACGTCACACAGATCATTGCCGCTTGAGCATCGCTAGAGGCCACGAGGCTTACGCCTTGCCAAATCAATAATGCTTGAGCTTCCTAGAGATTGTGAGGCTTAGGCCATGCTAGATTGACGATGCCCAAGCATTACTAGAGGCCACTTAGCTCGAGCCTCGCAAATTGGTAGCGCTTGTTAGTTGACCGATAACAAAAAATGATCAAAAGAAGTGCACAGATGAAAATCAAATCAAATACTAAATGACAGAAAATACATTCCACTTCAATTTCAAATTTCAGTCAAACACCACAAAATATTATCATTTTTCTAGAAAAATGACTTTTTGACAGATATTTTAAAAAAACGCCACATTTTTCATATTTCATGAAACAAGTAAAGTCTAAAAACTAGGTCTAACTTAGCGAAGTAATATAGGGATGATGTTGGTTTTTGTGATTTTACAGTTATAGCCCCATAATTAGGATAATTGAGATAGAAATCTTGTGAGTATAGGTTGAGTTCTTCTCATTTGTTGATATAAAGTAAAGAGAACCTTTATAACTTTATGTTATCTTTTATTTGCTTCTTTTTTACAATACTCCACAAGAATTTCAATTCCCGGTATGATTTTCACTTTACATACACATGCCACTTTACATACACATGCTTACAATTTCTTTGCATTTTCTAAATTCTAAGCGATGGGTGTTCTTTCAGCGTGCATTTATAATTCCCTCGATGTGAATTTTCTTGATGGGACGATATTTACTCAACTTATAAAATGTCACATAATTTGTGCACTTCTGCAAGGCTATAGGGATAGATAGATCTTAGTGTTAATATCACGAAAAACCTCAAAATTAATACATTTGTAATAAATTTATGTGAACTTTTTTTTATCACAAAAATTTCTAAATTAGTCAATTTGTGACAAATTTACTCGTCGTTAATTTTCGTTGATTTGATTAATATTATGAAAAATCACAAATTGATACAGCCATGATAAATGAAATGCTGAAACTCCATATTAGTATACTCATCAACTGACATGTATAATCTCATTCAGCAATTCGATGGTAAAATCTGATAGGATAAATTTATTATAAGTAAATTAGTTTAGGATTTTAATTTAATTATAAATGTATCAATTTGGGATTTTTTAAGTTATTAATCCTAAATCTTATTACCCATATGATCGTAGATAAGTCCCCTCGCTTGTAATAGGATAAATTTATTACAAATATACTAATATGTGATTAGAAATTAATCATAAGCATATTAATTTGAAGTTCTCGCATTATTAATCCTAAATCTTAGTGCACGTATGATCTTAGGTAAGTCTCATCACCTACAAGCGATGAAAGCGGAAGTGTTTTAATCTCGCCTAACTTCCTAAATACGAATTATATAATGAACTCGGAAAAATTCCGGGAGGCGAATATTCCGAATTATTCCGGGAGGCGAATATTCCGGATTATTTTTCTAAAAAAGAAAAAGCGAAGAGGTTTATACTCTCTCTAAAACCCGTCGAAGCAGCACACGAGCGTCCCAGCCAGCCAGCCAGCTTGCACGCGACGCCGGAGCTCCAGTGCCCGCGCCACGTGTCGGCACCAGGCGAGCGGGAGGGGCCGGGAACCGGGTTTTTTGAAAAAAGGAGAAAATTCGGATGCGCGAGAGAGGGGAAGGGGAAAGGGGAAAGGGGAAGGAGAGAGTGTGTTGAAAACGCCGAGAAAAAAAAAAAAGAGAAAGAAATTCCGGTTTCCTCAAATTCCCCCATTTTCCCATCGCAGTAAACGCACGCATCCCTCCCCTCCCTCCCTCCTTCCTTCTCTCTCTCTCTCTCTCTCTCTAGCTCTCTGCAAATTTTTAGCAACCTCTCTCTTTCTCTCTCTCTCTCATCCTCCGCTTCGAGTCCCGAATCCGCAGCAGCAGCCAGCAGCAGCGATCTAGGGTTTCGCTCGCGCTCCCGACGAGCTGCTCCCCACCCCGGTCGGGTTCGTAATCTCCCTTTCTCGATCTCCGATCCCGAGCGCCGCCTTCTCCGTCGCCGTCGCGGATTTCCCGGTGCGGAATCCGGCGCGATCGTTTCCCCTTTCCGCTCGTTCCGGCTTCGTCGGAGCTCGCGGTTTGTGTTCATACGAAGTCGTGTCTGATCCGTGGTTGTGGTTTCGTTTTCTGCGATCGAGTGCCTCTTTTTTTTTTTTTTTTTTTTTTTTTTTTTTTTTTGTGTTTTCGGCGTTGCGTTTTCGCTGTCGTTGCGATTTTTGGTTAGTTTAAGTGATACACTGCGTTCGCTTGTTGTGCTTTCGAGTTTGATTTTTTTTTTGTCGTTGGTCAGGTTGATTCCGGGTTGTTGCATGATCGGATTACGTCTTCCGGGGCTTTGAGAAGGTTAGTTGGGAATTATGACAACGTCGTGGGCTGATTCTGTTGCTGCGTCGGAGGAGGAGGCGGCGGCGGCGGCGGCACCGGTGGTGGCGCCGGCAGCGGGTAAGTTTTCCTCTGATCAAGCTAGCCAGCCGCGTCCGACGAGGAAGACGTACGTCCCTCCCCACCTCCGCAGTAGGCCGCAGTCCTCCGTTACTCCTGCTCCGCTGAGTGCCGCTGCGCCTGCTGTAAACAACCGTGGCGGTTATGGTGGGCCTCCTGCTGGGCCCTGGTCGACCGGTGGGTTTAGACCTGATGCTGGGCGCAGCGGTGGTCATGTTCCTGCTGGTGGTCGGAATGGAAGAGGTGGAGGACGGGACCGTGGAAGAGATCGTGAGGTGAATCCTTTTGCTGACAAAGATGGACTCGAGGAGGGGTTTGTCGGGCAAGAGAATGCGGCGATCAATTTTGACGCGTATGAGGACATTCCTGTGGAGGCCACTGGGAATAACGTGCCCCCTCCTGCGAGTACCTTTGCAGATATAGACTTAGGGCAAGCGTTGAATTTGAATATTCAGAGGTGCAAGTATGTGAAGCCGACACCAATTCAGCGCCATGCGATTCCGATTTCTCTCGCGGGACGCGATCTGATGGCTTGCGCTCAGACTGGATCTGGGAAGACTGCTGCTTTCTGCTTTCCAATAATTAGTGGAATTATGCGAGGGCAGTATGTGCAGAGACCACGCGGAAGAACTGCGTATCCTCTTGCTCTGATTCTTTCCCCTACTAGGGAGCTCTCTATTCAGGTATAAATTTGAGTCTGCAACATTATTTGACATACGATATGGGTTATAGAGAATGCCTTTTGGTTTTCTATCATAATTGGACGTTGTATTAAAGTTTTCGTTTTCTTTTGTTTGGGGGGTGGGGTGTGGGGAATTTGTCATGTGCTTGCAGATACATGAGGAAGCAAAGAAGTTTTCATATCAAACTGGTGTCAAGGTTGTAGTTGCTTATGGAGGGGCACCAATCAATCAACAGGTTACCTTCGGACTTTAATGTCTTCTACCTTCCATTATGCTAGGCAGTTTTTCCTTTTTTTTTTTTTTTTTTTTTTTTTTTCTAAAGAATAATCAAATTAATTTTCATGGAGTTAAGGCTTTTGACATCTCTAGTGCTATGGCATGTGTCATTCAAATTGTTACTTTTTGATGGGTTGATGAACCTTCAGGCCCTTCACATTTCATGTAAAATCGTTGATTGCATGCCACCCTGCCTTTCCAGAGAACAAATTACCAATTGTCAATAATTTGTATGCTTGAGAAGTTTATTTTTATTTTTTGGTTGTATTTCAGTTTAGTGTTATTATTTGGCTCAGTTATACGCATGTCCAACAATGGAGCTGCAATGTTTGGTTTTTCATGTTATGCTTAACTGGGACACTCTCCTAAGCAGCTTGTGGAAGACCACCCCCCCCCCAACCCAAAAAAAAAACTGTCTCCACTCATCTGTGTTGAAATTCTAGTCCTTCTAGCAACGTGATCAGTGAAGGGGCATGGATCTTGCTGGAAGATTGAATTCCAGAAACCTGCTATAACAACTGTTACCCAAATACTGCAGTATTTTAGTCATTCTGATTTGTCAATAAGGGCTGTCTATTATCAAATCTGGAGTATACAGTTTCTCCAAAGCAAATGTTTGATACTTCAAATCCACTAATTTTTAACCATGAGCTGCTTCCTCCCTCTCCTATTAAAGTCTTGATTCATAAGTTGTTTATGTGGATAGCCGCATTACGTATGATGTTGTTATGTTGATGTGTAGGCATTATGCTGGATAACTGCAGAGGAAGAGTGATCTTGTAGCAATGAAATTTTAGGTGTTAACAGTTGAGCTGTAGATTGGGTTCTGAATACCAAATATTAGGGTTTGTCCTCAATGAAAGCAAAATTGGAAAGTCTGATTATCTTCTTATACCTTTCTAGGGATACTTATAGCGAGTTTTTTTTTTCCCCTTGGTGTGCCAATGGTTCCTCTAATGAGGACATGGGTGATAATTTGGAGCATAGGTCGACCGAAGAGGAATCCTTCTTCCCTTGGGATAAGTGACGATGGATGTTACCCATTTGTTGCAGGGTTGTTGAAAAGACATAGAGATGAAGAAGAGTTTGTGCATAATTTTTCTAAATATGGAAAAAGCTTATGAAAAGGTATCAAGAAGTTCTTGAGAGGTTGTGGAGAGTTTATAGGAGCAGGTTGCATACATTTATGATCTCTATTAGTGTTATTTTAGGGAAGAACACATTAAGGGTTTAATGAAGAACCCTCAATAGAACTTAGATAAGAACGAATGTAGTTGGAGTTTAAGCCTTATATTTTTCATACTATTGGATGAGCTTTGGCCACATCTAAGATTTCGTTCCAATATTATTGCCTTTCACAGATGATACAGTATCAAGCTGAAGCTTGGGAGGAAAACTGGAGTGTCAAGAGTATTTTCATTTAATTTTATAGGAACTGGAGCATATCGAGTAGAAAATTAGTACAAAGTTTGTAAATACTACAACATACTAGTGGCGAGAAGCGAAGATTAGAATATGGCCAAAACATTGGTTGAGGACATTCTGGGTATATTTAGTTCGTTTTTCAAGAAGATATAGTTTTGAGGTGTGGGGGGACGAGTGCATTTCCCCCCTTTATTTTTTTGGGAGTATCCTCTAATGTTCAGAAAAATTTAACAAAGCTGCAGTAAGTCGGGTGAGAAGTGGGTATGGTGTTTCTTCCTGAATGCTTAGGTTTTATACAATTTCTTTTCAATATAACTTATCCACTTAAAAGGCAGAATGGGGGATGAAATGAGTGTAGTTGAGGTGAGAAAGCTTTGAATGATGTGGTTACTTAAGCAAGGATAACTAATTACTGAAATTAGAATAACGTCAATTATTAAAGAAAAAACTTATGAAACCAAAGTGATCTGGTATGATCTCACTCACGAGTCAGTCCAGAGTACATGGACTATCACTTGAGAAGAAATCAATGATTTTCGTTATGTTTTTGTTAAAGATTAAGTGAACTTGTGCAGAATTTTTCTTTTGGTAGGATTTGCATCTAGCTTTGTACCATAATCAGTTCTATAGCATATTTCCCCCTCCTTTCTGAGTTTTATTTTATATGGTGTTTGAAGTGTATTACAATTGCAGTTGACAGAGTTACTGGACTGCTTGCTAATTATTACAAATTCATCTTTTAATGGTTCCCCTCTTTGTGATTAGTTACGCGAACTTGAAAGGGGAGTTGATATTCTAGTTGCAACTCCAGGAAGATTGGTTGATTTGCTTGAAAGAGCCCGAGTATCTCTGCAGATAATTAAATATTTGGCTCTTGATGAGGCAGATCGAATGTTAGATATGGGTTTTGAACCTCAGATAAGGAAAATTGTGGAGCAGACGGGAATGCCTCCATGTGGTTTGAGGCAGACAATGCTATTTAGTGCCACTTTCCCAAAGGAGATTCAGGTACAATTTGATTAGGCATAACATATCAATTTCTCAGCTGATTTGGTGTTTTCTTATAAAATCTAAATCAATTTTCTTTTTAACTTTCTCCAACCTATCTTTTATGCAGAGGCTAGCTTCTGATTTCCTTTCAAACTACATATACTTGACTGTTGGAAGGGTTGGTTCAAGCACTGATTTGATTGTTCAGAGAGTTGAGCTTGTGCATGAGTCTGACAAAAGGAGCCATCTTATGGACCTTCTCCATGCGCAAAGAGAAAATGGGTTTCACGGAAAGGTAATCTATGATATCTGGCTTTAGAGTTTTTTTTTTTTTTTTTTTGTTTTTTTTTGTTTTACTTTTTTCTATGGAAGCTTCCTTATTTGTGATAAGGACAGGAGGGTTTTTTTTGTCAATTTATTCAGTGAACTTACTAGTGATTTGTCCTGTAAACTTTCAGCAAGCTTTGACTTTGGTTTTTGTGGAGACAAAGAGGGGAGCAGATTCCTTAGAAAACTGGTTATATACAAACGGGTTTCCTGCTACTAGCATCCATGGGGATAGATCACAGCAAGTAAGTTGCCTAGTTCTGTTTGTCTTATGAGAACTAAAGCATCATTCTTCCACTCAAAATATCAAATACTTTGGCTTGTCAAGTCTTCTGGGGCTATACAGTTTTGTTGCTTGAATGATCATTGAAATACTAGATAGGTTGTTTCTTTCACTTTTGATACTGGCTCTTAATTGTTATATAAAGATTTTAAGTTCATGAACAGTTTGGAACACATTGTTCAATTTTGAGACTTCATGGTTGAGGTGGCTACATTTAAAAAAGATGAACATTTCTGGACTCGTGAAACTTAAGAAGGCAAAATGTTGCCCTTTTCTTCGTGTTGGACCTTTCTCGTGCTTTTGATGATAGCATGAAATCTGGTACAGGAAAGAGAACTGGCATTGCGATCATTCAAGAGTGGAAGAACTCCAATTCTAGTTGCAACCGATGTTGCAGCGCGTGGTCTTGACATCCCTCATGTTGCCCATGTGGTCAACTTTGATCTTCCCAATGATATTGATGATTATGTTCACCGGATAGGACGGACTGGGCGAGCTGGCAAAACAGGACTAGCAACAGCCTTCTTTAGTGAGAACAACTCATCGCTGGCAAGGCCACTAGCTGAGTTGATGCAAGAGGCAAATCAGGAAGTGCCTGCTTGGCTCACACACTACGCATCAAGGTCACATGGTGGTGGCAGAAGTAGGCGATCCGGAGGGAGTCGATTTGGTGGGCGTGATTTCAGACGGGAAGGCTCATTCAACAGAGGTACGGATTACTATGGTGGAGGGTATAATAGCACTGGACGTGGTGTTTCTGCTGGTTATGGTGGGTATGGAGTGTATGGTACAGGGGTCACCAGCGCTTGGGAGTAGTTTTACTGAGATTGGATGTGGTAACCAATTCATGATCTGGCGTGTACAGAATGGAAGCCTCATTCTCGATTCTCAATTCTCAATTCAATGAGAATTTTTATGAAAGCCTTTTACATGCTTCTCTTCATAGGGTAGGTATTTTATCCTGCCGTCTTGTAAATATATGCTAAGTCCACTAACGCACAGGATGAATACTAGTTCTAGTCCCTCTCTAATATGGGCACGTGCTTTGTACATATGTTGGAAGGCTAGGCCTTTATGAGGCATTGGTTCTTTCGCAAGCAGTTGCCACTTCATGTAAAGCTGCTGCTTGGTTCTTAAATCCCATGCTTCATGCTCGTTCTCAGTTTGTTGATCTGAGCAGTAAATTCTTGCATTTACCATGTGCCGGGTACATTGTTTTGTCTTCTCAAAAGTTTAGAAAAAGCCCATGTAATTTGCTCTACTTCAGATAAACATAGGTTATGCTTCTAGCCATGTAATGAGGCTTACTGATTCACCTACTCTGCTGAGTCCTGAGAGTGATTTTAGAAGTAGGCATTGAGAGAAAGCCAAAGCCAGAATAAGGTAAGATGGTCTTGGTTTACTTTGTTGCCCTGCATAATACGCAGCACACCACAAAATGCCCTCCGTAAGTCCAAGATGGCCCCAACAAATAAATAATCTGGAAAAAAAAATCTGAAATTTGCTTTTTGCTTCTTGAGAACGGGTTATGGCAAGGTTTGAAGCGGATCAAACTCATATTTGGTCACAAATCCTTCCGTTCATCTAGTCTGGAGAACGGATGAATTTCTTGACGGGGATGAAAACGGAAAAATTCTATGCATACGTGCATGCTAGTTATAAACATATTGATGAGTTCATTGATGAAGGGTCCTGCTCGCGCAATCCAAGAGTGGCGGCTTGTAGGTTTACATATAATCGGGAAGGCCGTCATCATACGGGAAGGAGAATCGGCCCGAAAATGCCGGCCGGAATATGCTCCAATGTAGAATCTCGGGCACGCACGTCGTTGGTCCTCGCAGTTGAAATCCATCGAACAGAACAATTTCAAAAGATGGACAGCACACTAACCCACATCAATCAAGACCGTCATCGTTTTAACAATCAAGATCAGGAAAACAAAACAAGGACAACGCATTCACGGCGTCGTCCAATATCGAGGTGAATTTCTTGGCTTGAGAACAACAAAAGTAAAAATCGACCAAAACTACCGTTCGAGTTTAGATAAAAGAGGCCATGTTAGGCCAAAGCAAGTCAAAGTACAAAACCCTCACACTTCGAATCCAAATTCGATCAAATCTATCTCAAATAATTCTGTGTTGAATAGGTGAAACACTTGTCAACATCAACAGAGACTTAGATATGCTAATTTACAAGCACCTATTAATGAATGGGATAGACTATGCGGCCAAATATTTTAGTTTTCACGATTGTACAATTCAATTGTTGTCCTAAAAAATCCTAAGATATTATTATTCCGTCTATCTAAATTAGAATTCCAACTTGACATATATGATATTTTTGTTTTGTAACCACTTTAATAGGACTTTTTTTTTCCATTATTTATATTTAACATATATGATACTACCAATAGCGTGCATATAATATTGGGTCTAGGTTCGAAGATTTGAACTTAACCGGTTTCTAGGGCTTGAAGGGTATTTCATTGGCCTCCACATTATTGGGTCTACACAGCCATAACCCCGAATGAGCTAATGAAGTTTATAAGAATAATGGAATTTGGACTCCACCATCAATAAATTGTATAATAATCTAAATCTGAGATATGGTCATAGCAAAATTGTTGCGACCTATCCTCAGATGGACCACTAAGAATTTGGCTAATGGATTGTTAAGTTCAAATCTAGCTCGAACTCTCTCAAGCTTATACTAATTTGCAACTTATGTTTTGAGTTTTTAACATACAAATTACGACATTAATCAATTTAAGGTGGATCAATTAGATTCCAAGTAAAGTACTGGGAGGATTACTTACTTTAAACCAGATAATCTGAAGTCGGAAACTTAATTACACTAATTAACCAACTAATGCCCTTTTGGTACTTATTCTTGTTCAATCACCAAATAAAGTATTCATGTAGCATTCATGAGTCCAAGAAATGTATTCTTAACTAGGCTAAGTAAATAGATTATGAAAAGCGCACAATCGAAATAATGGAAATATGCAAATAACAATCTTATAAAGCACAATCTATTTATCAAGGATTTTCACATATTTTAAGAGACAACTACTCAAAAACTAATTATTAAGCTTTATCCTAACTTAAAATATTAAAAAAAAAAATCGAATTTTTTTTTAATTTTTTTAATTTTAAAAATATTTTAATTAATAATAATTTTTTATTCTGAAGATGCGTATTTGGGTAGGGCTTTAGAGCTCAGTCAGGATGTGGACTACCATGGGCCTTCGGGTCAAGCTCTAAATAAAAGCCTAAAGAAAGGGATGGGCTCAACAATTGAAGCGTGATTCGGCCACAACCAGGACAAATTCCAGGCCCACTCAACCAAATTAAGCCCAAACTCAACAAGCTGAACTAATCCCACCATTATGAATGCTGAATCACACTTAAACTCTCCACATTAAAACAAGCCTAGATCCCTCAAACCTAAAGCGACCAAGGAACGCTCATGGACTTACTGACAACGGTAGCCTAGTCCGGCGAGCCTGAATCAGGCCACAAAATCAGAACGAAGAGGGAAAAAAAGGGCCGTCGGTGGTGCTCCCTAACCGGCTCAGGGTGAATGAGGGTGAGCTTGATAGATCGGACAATGTCCGGTCGCCTCGCGCGCCCCCGAGCTAGAATCCTTGGGAACTCGATGCAACGTACTCGAAAGAAGAACAAATAAGATTCAAACTAAGACCTACCGTGGCTTCAGCTCGAGAAGAAGGTTGACATCGATAGGTTGTCGGCCGGGTTTCGAGTGTGTCTGTCGCTGGAGGATACTCGCTCGATTTCTCACTGCGGACCTTTTTTCCTCCCTCTTCTCTCTCTCTCTCTATTTTTTTTCCCCTTCTGTCCTAAACCTCTGCAAACTCTCGGATTAGCATCCAAAGGCCTCATTTTATAGGCTCTCAACCTGCGGAAGAGTCCAATTGGCGGAGACCCTTCACCCTCCAGTCTCTCGCGCACTGGCTTGTCCTTAGGCTACCCTGATGGTCCCTTCTCCTCCTCCGTGCTCTAGTGTTGACTTGTGCTCTGCTGTGTAATTTAATGGATTTTTTTTTTTTTGTTTAGAGGCTAAAAATTAATCCACAATTTTCAATATAATTTAACTTTAAGTCGACAACCAAAATTTTTGTGTCGACTGCCAAAATTAGAGCAATGAAAAAGACTATTGTCATTGGAAGAACAATATGAAAAGAGGGATTGGATAAACCAACAATATGAAAAAGGCTATTACGCAAGAAGAGATGGACAAAAGCTTAACAACTCAATTCTAGATGGATATCCCTACAATTAAGGAAGACTTTGTCCATTCTCTCTTTTTGGTGAAGACCACTTTAACAATCACATTTCTCTCTCTCTTTTTCGTGAAGACCCTCTCTCTCTCTCCCTCCCTCTCTCTCTTTCTCTTTCTGGATTAAAGGTAAATCTGTGGTCCAAGAAAGTTATCATGCAAGAAAAGTTGAACCAAAACTCACTCAATTCTAGATGAATATTCATATGTTCGAGGAAGACTTGAGGTCGTCAAATATACAAAAGCAAAAAGTAAGTTGTTATGCAAGAAAAGTTAGAACCAAAACTCACTCAATTCTAGATGAATATTCATATGTTCGAGGAAGACTTGAGGTCGTCAAATATACAAAAACAAAAAGTAAGTTATTATGCAAGAAAAGTTGAACCAAAACTCACTCAATTCTGGATGGATATTCATATGTTTGAGGAAGACTTGAGGTTGTCAAATATACAAAAGCAAAAAGTAAGTTATTATGCAAGAAAAGTTGAACCAAAACTCACTCAATTCTGGATGAATATTCATATGTTCGAGGAAGACTTGAGGTCGTCAAATATATAAGAGCAAAAAGTCTTTAACCACTCTCCCTTTTTTTGTACATAAATGCATGAAGTTAGATCGCTCACTTAACAATTATCTCTCTCTTGCTCCCTCGCTTAGCCAAGTTTTGTTTTCATAGACTTCGATTAAAGAACGGGAGATCTCTCTCTCTATGTGTTTGTTGACCTTGAGACTGAAATGATGACGATTCTCTTCTCGGCTCGATATCTCTTCTCTATGCTCGTCCTTCTCAGCATCACTAACTTAGCTGCTACCACCACTCTTCTGCCTCAAGATGAAGGTGAAAAAAAAAGCCCATCGATCATTTATTGCTTTCATCGTATTGTTCCTTCACCTTTTGGACTCCAACGTACTACCGAGTTTTTTTTTTTTTTTTTTTTTTTGGTGCTTGTTTTTCATACATATATTCAACCTCAAGCACACACAAATTTGACATTCTTTGTGCTTGTTTTGCATGATACATTGCTGCTCCTGTTGACTCATCGGCTCTTTTCTCTTTTAGTGGATACGTTGAAAGAAATAGCAAAGACGTTAGGGAAATCGGATTGGGATTTCGACGCAGATCCATGCGGTGTGGAGAGTGGATGGCACGGCGTCACCTGCGACAATTTCATCGACGGTGACAACAACATTTCCCATGTCACCAAAATGTCTCTTTCTCCCTCAACTTCATGAATTGTATCATCGTAGATTCCTCGCTAGACTTTAATATTAATCATGCAATTACACACCAATCTTTTATCTTTATAGAGTCAACTGGCTGCCGAATTGAATCTTGTTGCACCATATTAGTATTTCATAAAAAATAATTAACCAATTTTTTGGTCGAAATGTAGCAACAATACATAATCACTTATCATATTAAAATTGCTCATGAAGTAATTATGAGCATAATATTAATCGTTCATGGTATGATTATACAAATTTTTATAAGTTTAATTAATACAATCACATATTATATGCTTAGCATTTAATTATATAAATCATATTTTTAGTGATTAATGGGAATGTCAAACTCAAAGATCATGGTTAAATATCAAAGTGATGAGAGTTATATTTCCTCTAACTTTAATCGTAATGGTAGTTTCAGAATTTTATTGCTATTCTCTCCTTATTACATATGTTATTCATACTAATGCATGATAGAACAAGACTGTGAGCGATGCGTTCTTTTTCACATTAGCTATATACTCATTTGTTTTAAACAAAACCTTTTTTTAGGCAATTTTTGAAGAATTTTTTCATTTAGAATCAATTGAGATTTATGTATACATATCAATAGATGTAATAAAGCCATTTTGTAACATCATTTTGATGCCTAGTTTTTAAGTAAAGCTAGAATAAAGCCTTCGCGTCGTTGCGAAAACAGAAATCTTCAGGGGCAATCTCTAGCCGGCACCCTTCCGACTCGATTGTTCAGATTGCCTTTCCTCCGGGAGTTGTAAGCACTCTCTTTCTCCATTTCCCCTTTCTCCATTTTCGATCTTCTTCTTCTTCTTCATCCTCTCTCTCTATAAACAGTGATGTCTCCCGCAACTACCTGAACGGCACAATTCCTAAAGAATGGGGCTCCTCTACGAACTTGGGTTGGATGTATGCCCTCTGTCTCTCTCTGTCTCTCTCTCACGAGTGTATGTTCTATTGTTTGATTGGGGGAAACGCGATGATGTGGGTGCAGTTCTGTACTCGGAAACCGATTGACTGGTCCAATCCCGAAGGAGTTGGGGAACATATCCTCACTTCTGGAATTGTGAGTGACCACTCATCCCGACGCTCGCCTTTGGCCTCTTCGCTGTTTTAAATTTGATTGATGTTTCATGATTTTAACTTTCATATTCCGCTCAGAGACGTCGAAAGCAATTGGCTTTCTGGACCTCTTCTTCCAGAGCTCGGGAACTTGTCCCTGTTATTTCGATTGTGAGTCTCTTGATGCAAATTTCTGTGTTGGGCATCGAGTTTTTATTCGCTGATGATTTTGTATCTGGCGAGGGAATTTTATCCATTAGAGTGATCTGTTGAGAGATACAGGATTCAGGTTCTATTAATCAATGTGTTGTCATGGGTTTTTCTTGTTTCAGGAGTCTTCGTCAAATAATTTCACGGGGGAGCTGCCTCAAACATTTGTTAACTTCAGGCGATTGGAAAGACTGTTAGTTTCCAGTATCCACAAACTTAGCTAATATTTAGCCATTTCTATTATTTCTCCTTCCTATGAATCGTGTTGTTTAATGCACTGTAGGCAACTTGGTGATAATAATTTCACGGGAAAGATACCTGATTTTATTCAGAACTTGACAAATCTCAAAACACTGTAAGGCTTAATGCTTCTTCCCCTTTAAGTCGGTCTCTATATTTATACCCCCAAGACAATTCCATCTATGAATTGTATCATCAGGGTTATTCAAGGAAGTGGATTGCAAGGGCCGATTCCCTCTGGGATCGCACTTTTGGAGCAATTATTCGACTTGTCAGTATGGAATTTTGGTATTTCGATCTGATCTCTCTTTCTTTTAGAGGTTATCAATCAAATAAAGCTCCTATTTGATTTTGATATGCATGATAATAAGTGACCTCGATGGACCCGAGTCTCGTGTTCCACAACTTAAGAGTACATTGCTTGAAACACTGTGAGATCGATGCTCCTTCACAGATAGTTTACTTTATGCAAAAGAGCCAAATCGTCTTAGCAATGTGACGATATTGGTGTTATCTTCTTATAGGATTCTGAGGAGCTGCAATCTCATGGGAGAGCTACCTGGTTATCTAGCAAATATGACAAGTCTAAATATATTGTGAGTAGAAAGCGGCTTTTCCCTTTGGCTATTCCAAGCAGAATAAATAATTTTACCCTTAAGGAGTGAAATTTCTACTAGTTTTTGGTTGACTATTGGTTGCAGTTAAAGAACCCATTTAAGATGGCTTGAAGGTCCCTTACTGACTTCACTGGTGTTTTGATATTTTCTGTTGATATTGCTGAATTGTGAATGATGTGGCATTTAAATTCTTGGTGATTGTGGCTTCTGCTGTAGAATATACAGTTTCGCGCAAATGTAAATGGACTTTTTCTCTCCGTGAGAATTTGTGGAACTATTGTCAACTATTTTAAAAACTCAAGCTATTAGATGAAAGCGTGGTTTGTTATTTAAATATTCTAACACTCTCTTTGTTTTCACTTTTCCAAGAATAGAAACCACAATAATTCTTACCTTGGTTGTGGTGCCCATTTCGTCTAATTTACTTTTGCTTTGATATGTTATCTTAACTTCTTAAGAGCATTAAAGCAAAATGGAGGCTTCCAGTGGTTGATTGTTTGGAAACTTTCCTTCTGGCGGTTTACATTCTCGAATCTCAGCCCTACAATATCTAGCTGGAGTTTTATGCTTGACTGTTGTACACTTGTCAGACATAACATTCATAGTTCAAAAGAGAGCATGGCTTCAAATGCATCTCTATACAAGTCGATTCTTCTTGTTCATGTGGTCATCTTTGTAAGATTTAATAAACGCTACTTTTAATAGCAACATTTTGCCATTTTGTCATGGCTTTGTCTATTTCCCGAAAAACATTTTCCTGATTTTCCGGCGTTTGGTTTGCTTAGGAAAATGAGTTAATGTAAAATGTTTTCCGAGTCAATGAAAGATCTATGTTCAAATTTAGGAAATGATTTCCTCTTTTGAAAAAATCGGAAAACATTTTCCAAACTATGAGGTGGTATCGGTGCTTGGACCCGCAACTCTTTACTTGGACACGGGAACCCCGACGCCTGGTTCTTGGTCCTCGGCGTTCAGGACTAGGTCTTCAGCGCCCGGCCTAGTCCATCGAGGTTGGGCCCGAAGCCCTGGTGCCTAGGCCCAATGCCCCATTACCCGACCCCAAGTACATAAAAGCAGTGCTTGGGTCTTTGACACTCAAGCTCTAGTCCCCAGCACTTAGGGGTTGAGTCCACGAAGGCCGTGTGCAGGTCCTTGGTGCTCAAGTTTGGATCCTTAGTTAATGAAATGTTTGTTCTTATGAAAATATTTCTTTTATCCCGTGGCCCGTCGCCATAGCCGACAACTGGCCGAGGAAGAAGTCAAAAGAAAAGGATTAAAAAAATAAATTAAAAAATTCGAATTTTTTGGCAATTTTTCCCTAGAAAATCAAATTTAATTTTCCATACTAAACAACGGAAAATATTTTCCGGGTATTTTTAGGATTTCAGTCAAGCACTGGAATATTTTCATTTTCCTAAAAAAATAACTTAATGGAAAACATTTTCTTAAAATGTTACATTTTCCACGAAACAAACGAAGCTTTAATTTTTTGTTTTTCTGACATTCTTGAATGACCAAATTTCTGTGGTTCTGCTGCAGCTTATCACATACTCTATTCCCTTTCCTGTTTTTTGAGATCCTCATTTTATTGTTTATTTTTTTATTCACTGAAGCTGATATTTCCTTCTCTAAGCACCCTAGTATTGAGTTGGCATCCCTTTATTCATAAATAATATATTGTGAAGGAGATATTTTCAACAAATCATGATTAGCTTTATTTTTGGTCCTATTAGATTAGTGAAATCTCCCAATCTGAACTATAATATGGTGCATTCCTCGGGATGCACTCAAGTGCCCAAATAGCATTTCTAGTTATATAAATTGAAATTTCCATTTTGTAAATTTGATTTACAGCAGTTTTGTATACTTATAGCGTGTGACCAACTTGAAACTTGGATTTAGGCAATGAATGCCTCTGGAGATGAATGTCTAGTAGAAAGCTTTGGCACTAAACAGTTTACCTGTATGTCTAAACATCCGAACTGGACTTTGTATGTTCATTGATGTTGTCTGTGTTTGTACAATCATCTGAAGTATGCTCAAAGAGTGTCCTGAGGGAGTCAGTAAAAAGTATCTTCTCAATATATATTCACATAAACTTGCTTTGCAGAGACCTCAGCTTCAACAAACTGAGTGGCAAAATCCCTAATTCCTACAGCAGACTGGAAAAAGTAGAATATATGTAAGTACTTCGATGCTGAACTTAGGCTTCTTTTCGTATTTTGTAGAAGAATCCAAAGTCTCAAGTTGTTCTAGTGGTCAAGCTACAGGCAACTTTTACCATAAAGTAGTTGAGCTATCAATAGAACTTAGACCATGATAACATATTCATTTTTTAACTCTCAAAGTCCTCAGGTCGTGAATGCTTATTACTTCACCATCCAAATTTTGTAATGAATTGGGTTAAGAATTTATGATTATTGTTAAGTAATTATTTTGGTGGAACTTTAATCATGGAGCAGGCGTAGATCGTTGATATTCTGTTGCTTAAAGAGCAGCCCTTTTGATCATTTCTTCGCATGATTCACAAGTTTCAAAAAATTACTTGTTTACGCTGGAAGTGTTAAAACGGATCAGTTTGTATGTTTCTGTACTCAATGCATGTCTTGCGTGCCTATTTTATGATGTATAGGAGATTAAATATAGCAAAAGTCCTTAGGCTCTCTACTTGGTTCTTTCCACAACAATTGCTCTAGAAGTTTGGTGAGTGCAGCTCGTAAGTGCTATTTAGAAGGTCTGTGGGGGACCCTGGTATCTTATCCCTAGTTTTGAGAATGATGAGAAACTGTAGTCCTAAGCTTCTTGGACTGTTTAACATTGGTTTTCATCTTTCTGCCCAACGATTGAAGCTTGACAATCCGTCTTCCTTGATTATTTATTTTATGTCTTAGAAGGACAAAAACATTATCACGAGGAAATAGTTGATAAGCTAATTTGGAGGTACCCTCACTAGTCTAGCTTTGTGTACTACTGTTATGGTAATCTTTCTCCAGGTGCTCCAAGTTTCGCAGGGATCAGGGTTTTCCTCTGTCATTGATTTCCTTAATCTTTCATCTCTAGCTGAAAGCTCTATATTGTTATCATGACTTAAACTGATTTTTTTCTACACCACTAGTAAACAAATGCTAATAATTTGCTAAATAATGCGTTTTTGAGGTATAAGTCTTAATTAATTTTCAGTTAGAGTGTATAAAGTACATGAGGAGCTGACTCATTCAAATAATCTTGTTTAGTTATCTAACTGGAAACCAGTTGACTGGAGCAGTCCCTGATTGGATCCTGTTGAAAGGAAAAAATGTGTAAGCTTCGCTGCTTGAAGAAAATATCTTGTTTAATCATGAATTTGCTTCTAGCTTTATCTGGCTAATCTTGCTCTGTACCAAGCAATTATGCATTCACATCTTGCATCTTTATGGTTAGGAGCCTTTGGAGATAAATGGAAACATCATAAGTACCTTTCTCCTCATTGGGATCTGTTAATTGGATGGATGTATGTAACAAAAGAGGCTGAACTGTATGATATGCATGCAAGAATATAAAGTGGATTTTCTAGGAAGTGCCTAGTTAGCTCCATTTTCCACTATAGACAAAGCCATTCCCAGCTGTAGATCATTTTCGGACCTATTGGAATGATTAAAATTATGTTTGGAAAATTTTTACCTCCTACTAATCCTCTTTGAAAGGTTGTCTAACGTATCACCTGTAGTATATGATTAGTTGCTTGGGCTATTTCTTGCTGATAACAATGTTTTTATGGGTTTGTGTATTTGAGAAACTCTACAACCAAAATGAGTGTACTTAGGAGAAGTTGATATTATCTTATGGGTGTAGGAATGAAGCTCTTGTGAGGTAGTTTAAACAGATAAATGTGGTCTGGATAATTTCTTATTAGAAGATGCGACGTGGTAGTAGGTGGAATCACAGTTCTATTAAAGCCTCTTTGCCTGTCATGACTGTGGTACTGCTACTGAGTAAAAATGTTTTTATACACTATAAATAGTTTTAAAGTCTCAGTTTACTTCAGTTAGTCTCTCCTTTTCATATTCTAAGATAAGATATTTTCAGTGGGAGTAAAATATCAATTTCATCATCTTGTGATGTTTTCGCCTTTTATCTTGCCTTACCTGTCCACATTTTGCAACGTATCTGCATTTTTGTACATACTAATCATTTGATGGAATTATTAAAAAAAAAAAAAAATCATTTGATGGAATGACTTCCAGTGTATTCTTCAAATTGATGAGATTTTGGAAATGGTTGACTGTTTCTCTGTGTAGTGATTTGTCATACAACAACTTCACTGCTGGAGGCTCAGAATGTGATGAACGATCTGTGTACGTCCTACTTCCTTCAGTCAGTCCGGGGCTCCCCTCAAATGTGCACTTCTTGAGTAACTTATATTCTGTTTGTGTATAATATTTCCATTTCTCTGCTGAATGTTGATTTTGTCTTTTCTCTACAGCAACTTGTTCGCAAGCTCCGAGGTTGAGAATGCGTATGTTTGCGATTAACTTTTCTCAACGAGAGACTTGAATTTCCAAGGACCCGCATTTTTATTGTTTATGTACTTAGCATTGAACTTCATTAAGAATGATGATGATTATAACAGTAAAATCTTTGCTGGCTTGCTCATAACCTCATTTTCTGCCACTAGTGGACTTGTCTCATGTTTGCAGAGTCAAAGTTGTGCAAAAAGTAAGTTAATATATTGCAGAGTCATTGTTGTATAAAAAGTAAATTGACATGTTGTATATCCTATGAAATTTTGTGGGACCGCAGCTAACTGTTCTAAAAGTTTAAACTATAAGATGAAGTGTGGACATATTTAATTAGGGAGGCAAATGAGGCTTTGAAAGATTTGAACTCATGAAATCCATCTCTGATACCATATGAGATTTTATAAGACCACAACCAACTGTTTTAAAAGCTTAAATTGTTAGATGACTACGTGATTTTATATTTAAATTATTTTGACATTATCATCAGATTCTAATTTTGCATCTTACTCTCTGTGTAATTTCTCATCAAATTTATCTCCTTGTCAACTCTCCTCTTGGCTATTGTGTCGATCTTTGATGGTTGATGCATAATTACCCTAATAATTTCAAAAGCTACCTGCATGAAATAATGGGTTGCTCATAACTTGGGAGTTTCTATGTAATTTTCCAATGAGTGAATGCTAGCTTATTTAGTGTGTCTGGAAAGTCCACTCCATATTAACAAATAGAAGAAACTGAATTTTCTCTGTGTCTGCTTCTTTACTCCATCCAGCTCGGTATAACCTCTTCATAAATTGCGGTGGAAGCAAAGCAAAAGTAAGGGGCACCACATACGAAAATGACTCATGGAGGGCTACACCTTCAAGTTTCTTCAAGAGTGATTACTGGGCCTACAGTAGCACTGGTTACTTCACCGATGACAATAGAACTGCAGTTGGCTATGAAGTTAAAAACACATCCACACTGTCCATGAATAATGCCCAACTTTACATGGAAGCACGACGTTCTACCATCTCTCTAACTTATTACGGTTTTTGTCTGATGGATGGACCCTACAATGTAACCCTTCATTTTGCGGAGATAATGATCACAGGCGACAAAAGTTATCGAAGCCTTGGAAGGAGAGCTTTTAATATTTATATACAGGTAAACTCGGAGCACTATGGAGTGCTGGTTCTAATATATAAAGCATATAAAGCGTTCAATATGTTATGGTTGGGAAGTTTATTTTAAATATCTCGTACTTGCAAATCATGATTTTTTCACAATTTGTACATTCTATGGAGACTAAAATTTTTACCTTGTTTAGTGTGGAGACACTCAACTTAAATCAAATGAAATATTATTTCAGGGGAAATTGGTGTGGAAAGATTTCAACATTGAGATTGAAGTAGGTGGAGTTGGAAAGGAGGTCATGAGAAATTTTACTGCCAATGTGACCAAGGGGACTCTGGAGATACACTTCTATTGGGCTAGGAAAGGAACCACTGCTATACCTGACAGAGGAGTCTATGGTCCTCTTATATCTGCTATCTCTGTCTACCCTGGTACGCAGATGGATGCTTCCATGTTTCACTTGGTGCTTCTCTATTGAGAAAGTCATTCATATTCATGTTGAAAAGAATACCCATATTTTTTCTTGCACCAGAAGTCATCAATAGGCTATTCAGTTACTTGGCTTGGTTGCAGATGCCTACTGTTGGATTCAGGCTATTGGCATATGTCACTATAGATCAAGTCAATTACACATAATGGCTGACCGGGGTCTATTATTATTCTCTTAGAGTCGAAAATTGGTTATAGGTCGCTTTGTGTTCTTTCTATCTGAGCTTGTTTTCTCTATGTATCTTTAATCCTTCCATTCGACTATGAAATGATAGCCTTGTTCACTTTTCCGCTATGGATTACGACCACTGTGCCTGTATCATATGGTACAGCCTTGAGAATGAAGAGTAGATTTTTTTTTTTTTTCCCTTTGTGTTTTGTATTACATGTTCCATAGATGATATCTTCCAGTGCTCATTTATCTGATAGTTTCTATGGAGTACTCTGGGCGGTTTTATGTCCTCTTAATTCTCAATTATTGTGTTCTCCATCAATTTCTTTGTGTTCAACGAGAAGCTACAGATATTTTTCTGCATTTATGTCTACCCCACTTAACTGAACAGTTTTGGTTAAATATTTGTTTGTTCTTTCTTCATTGCAGACTTTGATCCCCCGGCCAGCATATCTGCTGGCACAGTGGCTGGGATTCTGGCTGCTATAGTTTTTGTACTTTTCCTCATCCTGGTTATCCTTTGGTGGAGAGGATGCCTTGGACGTAAAGATAAAATGGCACAAGGTAGTTGCTTACCTGGAATCTCCACTATTTAGTCCATGTGTATTTGTCAAGAAATATGAGAATGTTATGCACTCTGAATACATTTTCCCCCCTTCCGTATGCTGTTGGAGAGTGCTTGAAATAGATTAGTATCACTTTATGGATAGTTTACAGAGGATTTCCTCACCGAAAGAACTTCATGTCTTGAATATGATTTGAAAATGAGGACAAGGTTTTCAGTCGTTGGGTGTTTACTATTAGCAATTCCGACATACACTTAATTTGCACCAGATTCTTGTTAGGTTGATAGCATAACAGTTTTTGGGCTATTTCGAGAGTAATATATTGCTGCGAACTACAAATTTTTGAAAGAGTGGATCCCTTAATAATTTATAATTATTTATTATTTAATTTTTTGTTTTTATTTAAAATAGATTGTTATTCTTATTGTGACAGCCCGAGCGGCGGTGCGCGGGGAGGAGGGATGGCGGTGCGTCCGCGCCTCAGTCCCTGGACGTGCGCAAGGAAGGAGCCCCTGTCCCACATCGCCTAAGGAGGAAGTCCTGGGCTAGTTTATAATAGCTTGGGTCCCTTTAATCTGTAAACGCGTTTTAAAGCCGTGAGGGGGGGGGGGGGAAATGGCTTCGTGCAATCCCATCCAAAGCAGACAATATTATACAGTGGGGCCCGGGTCGTTACACTTATAGTAAATTAAAGACTATCACTCGATTATTTCTCTTTCTGTAATTGTAGAGTACCCCGTTTCCCCTTTCCAAGGATCCAACAGGAGGAGAAAACTTATCATAGGTAAACATCTCTTTGATACCATTGGATTTGTATCTCTTGCTTTGGTAGTTCACTGATATCTTTTGAGGGATTGAAAATGATAGGTGGAGCATCTGCTATTGGTGCTTCAATATGTGCAATTGCCATCAATTTCACATGGAAGGTTATACTCTTCAAGAACAAGAAAGATGGCGAAGTTGAGCAATTGATAGGAATCATTGGATCTCTTGTTCCAAGAAGATATCGATATACCGATTTGAAGAAAATGACAAAATCATTTTCGGAGAAACTTGGTCAGGGAGGATTCGGTGCAGTGTATAAAGGAAAGACTAGAGATGGTTGTCTTGTGGCAGTGAAAATTCTGACAGAGTTGAAAAGTAGCCCAAAAGAATTTATCAATGAAGTTGTGAGCATTAGTAGAACTTCTCACGTTAATGTAATCACTCTCTTAGGTTTTTGTTACGAAGGGAAGAAGAGAGCTCTAATATTTGAGTACATGCCCAATGGTTCGTTGGATAAGTTCATATCTTCTGGAAGAGCTTTAAATACGAGTAGTTCCTTGGAATGGAAAATACTAAATCAAATTGCAATTGGCATTGCTCGTGGGCTAGAGTATCTGCACCGAGGCTGCAATATCAGAATCTTGCATTTCGACATAAAACCTCAGAATATCTTGCTTGATAAAGATTTTACTCCCAAGATTTCAGATTTTGGCCTTGCTAAACTTTGTCATGGACGAGAGAGTGCCATATCAACTCTCGGCATGAGAGGAACGATTGGATTTATTGCACCAGAAGTTGTTTGTCGAAACTTGGGAAGAGTCTCTCACAAGTCTGATGTTTACAGTTACGGAATGTTGGTTCTTGATATGGTAGGCATAAAAAATTATGACATCAAAGTTTCCAATGACAATGAAATGTACTTTCCAGAATGGATTTATAGGAATTTAGAGCTCGGGAAAGATCTAAAATTGGCAATGAATGTGACAAAGGAGGAGGAAGTGCTGGCGAGGAAGATGATCGTTGTGAGTTTGTGGTGCATTCAAACTAATCCATATGATCGGCCACCAATTGTGAAGGTGATAGAAATGTTGGAAGGAAGCTTTGAATCACTGCAAATGCCACCGAAGCCCATCATGTATTCTCCATCGCGAGAATTGTCACACCACTGGGAAACGTCCATGTCAAATTCTAATGGGAGACACGAGGAGGATAGGATAGTGGAGAATTTAGAGGAAAACAACTGATGATAAAGTTGTAGTGCACGATATAACTCCTCGAGGTAATTGTCATGCCTTCATTTAGATGGAATATGTTGTTCATAGGGTTGTGATGAAAGTATAGAGGACAGTTTTGTTATAATTGCTTGCATATCGTATTCTCCAAACATTCACGTCGAGATCAATATTAGAATAATATAACAAATATAGTTTTATATCCATGCAACGCGGTGACATCTTGCTAGCTTAACCATAAAATTAGTATGAATGGGACCATATTTTCTAGATGTGTGACATAGTCAAAAGCATCTAATTCGTAAACAATCAGCTAGGTAAGATGATAAGAAGAGATGCACGCTCTTATAGTTGATAATCATGTAGGAATAACAGGTTCACTAAGAAAATTTCATAATTAAAAGAACCAAACCCCAATAATATTTTCCGCAACAATACTGAATCTTCGCCATCGAAATTTCTTCAATAATATACAGTCACATTTTGACAATGCATTTTGGCTTTTTTGCAAGCATTAAGCACTTAAAAACATTGCAGCCTGCTGAAAGGGTTGCCTACAATAAAAAATTAAGATCTATAGACACAATCACCTATAGTTTTTTTTTTGGTAAAGACACAATCACCTATAGTTGGGCGAATATGCTGTTCAAAATAGGGGAAATTGTTCAAAAAGTCCAAAACCTATTGGCATTTTAGTCTTAAATATTTTGATAATTTGCCAATTTAATTCTTTTGGCCAATGTCAGTCGGAAATTACTAACGTGGACGACGGCAGTCATACGTGACATGGCCGGAGTCGGCAACTTCCCTTGAAGAATCGAGCCTCGAAGCTGAAGACGGTCATGAGTAGATGTTCCGGACAAGCTCCTCTGAATCCATCATCCTTAACCTTGTTGAGAAACCACTATCGACAAATTTTAGGATGTGTGGTGGATCTGACAGTGACGAAGGTACATCCCCTACATCTAAACCATGTGCAGCAGGGTCAAACAAGAGGCAGTCCCATATTTCAACGTCACGAAGGTTAACTTATATACTCGATGATCTCCCATATCATAAGTGGCCAGAGAGATTGCAAGCGTTCTATGCTTAATTAGCCACCAAAGCCCTTAGCATTAGAGTTCGCCATTATTATATTCTTTCAACAGTTGTCAGTAAATTCATTGGAAGCCGTCGAGATTGGTGGACGTCTCTTTCTAAAGAGGATAGGACAGCCTTTCCGGCCCTACAAGAATTCAATCAAGTGGTCCAAATTCTCCATCAATTTTTCATCGACAATCCAGAAAATTTGAAAAAAGAAACAAATTTTTTTCCAACAAGAGAAGAAATCTTGACAAACACTCCAAAGAAATACTGGAGCTTTCAGATGTGAGTCCTAAGTCAGTGTTCTTATCATCTATTCTGAAGCAGACAGCTATATTAGTGAAAGATCTTTTCAAAATCAAAGAAGATAAGTACATTGAAAGTTCTAAAAGTTGTCATAAAAGTGCAATTAAACCTCAAAACTTTCAAAAAGAGCAATTCAGTCCTAATAACTGTCATGAAAGTGTAATTAAGTCCTTATATTTTCAAAAAGTACAATACACTCATAAAAATGATCATGAAAGTGCAATTAAGTATTAAAATTTTCAAAAAGTGTAATAAAGTCTTAAAACCTATCGAGTGGGTGTAATCAAGTCTTTCCATTAACTTTGTCTAACTTGACAAAAAAAATGCGGACAAGGTTTAGAACTTGATCACATCAACTTGACTAGTTTCAGGACTCGATAGCACCGACTTGACAAAATTTAAGACTTGATTGTAATTTTTGAAAATTTTGAGATTCAATTGTATTTTCATAACAAATTTTAGGATAAAGTTTTACAATTCAATTGCATTTCATGATAAATTTTAGGATTTTAAGTGGACTTGTTCCAAATACACTTGTTCCAAATTGAAATAGAAGAGTCGTTGATGCCACACTTGGCAAACTCCAATTAGTAATCCATATTGCAATAGTAGAATTGTGTCTTGGAAGAAAAGCAATGAAGGATTACTTGCATGACAAAAGAGAGAATTCAACAAGGCCCGTTTAAAGCCTGCTCGCTCAACGATTCCTCTTTGACATGCCGCAGCAAAGAAGAAACGGCATTTTTGGAAAGTTTAGTTCTTAAATCTTCCAGATGAAGAGAAGGAAGATATATAAATTTCTTTTGTGAAGAGATATTCCCAAAAAAAAAAAAAAACAAATGACAGATGTTTCATCTGTGATCGCAAAGGACGCTTTGCGAAAAAAAAAAAAAAAAAAAAAAAGCCCTCAAGCCAAGAAAGAGGAATGCATATGTTGCAAACTATTGAGACGAAGACCAGAGTATTTTTCCAAGAAGACGATCCTGAATCAGTTTTATACTTCTGGTCAATGATCCAGATCCAGATGATAGCTTTGCTTCTTTTGCCAAGATCCAAAAACACCAAACATCCAAAGTTTTTGTCAGATCCCTCATGCTCCCAAACCATGCATTCCAATTCATATCTTTCTTTCCAAACATGGCAAGCCCATTTCAGTTACCACTCTCACAGACACTGGCACAAATGCACTTATCTTTGATCTTTAAATTCTTCCACAAGAAATTTGGTAAATCCCAAAGTCATCACGAAGTAGGGAAAAATAAGTCATAAATCTATTACATTTGTGTCAATATAGTTATAAACTTTTTAATAGTGTCACTTCAATCATAAATCTTTTGATTTAGTGCCAGTTCAATTTTTTTGACTAACTTTGGCGGGATATTACTAACGTGAACGCCGGCTGGCTTACATGACATTGTCGAAGCTGATGTAAGTAATTTTTAATAATATTTTAATATATTTTCGATTATTGATTATTTATTCATGTCTTTCTTTTTTCCTTTCTTCTTCCTATTCCGATGCCGGCCACTAGTCATGAGCGATGGCCGAGTGAGTTGGCCTTGCTTGGGTGAGTGTCGATACTTACATCCACATAAAGAGGTAATAGCAAATAATCCACTATAATTGGAAAATCGAAGTTACGACTATAATATTTCTCATATTTAAATTCTATTTGTTTCGTGAAAAATAAATAATTTAAAAACTAATTTTCTAAAAACAATTACTTGTATTGCTTACAAAAATGAACGAATAAAAATATTTGAATTGTCCAAAAAACATTTAAAAATATAATATTGTTATAAAAATAATTTTCATCGACTAATCATATTGATTGAAACAAATGATCATCTTCATCAAAATATTTTTTGAATTTAAATTATATCCAAAATTCAAAATATTTATAAATAAACAAATTCAGAATGTAAAACAGACGACACGAGTCACATGTGTCAGCTCAACGCAAAAACTTTTCCACGCGGCCGAACCAAGAAGTCACGTTCTTTTTTCATTTATTATTTATTATTTTGTTCTTCAAACGGCGGCTCTTCACGCCCAGGAAAGCCCACGAACTTTTTCATTTTCCTCTTATATACTTTGGCCCCACACGCGCGACTAATCCCTTGGTCAAACCGAGATGTTCATCTTCCCCAACAAAAAGAAACAAATCCTTTGCCCATTGAGAGAGAGAGGGAAAAAAAAAAAAAAACGAAAAACAAATCAGCAACTTCTTTATCTCAAACCATTTCTCACTCTTGATTTGGATTAAGGAAAGGTTCCCGTGAAGGCCTAATTTTTTCTACCGCACGAATCGGTCGACATCCTTCCTTCAATTCTATCCCGAATTCGAGATATATTTTTCCCTCATCTAGTTAGTTACATCCACTCTTACTCTCAAACCCCCACCGCCCCCCCACAATGTCTGCGACTGCCCCGCCCACTGCGGCCCGCCAGAGTTCCACCTCAGCTGCATCGGCGATTACCTCGAGCTCACCGCCGACTCCCTCACATACCAAGTCCAGGCACTCAACCAAACTAGCCGATCGCTCACTCTCTCAAGAACCGATCTTAACAACGGCGACGACTGCTTGCAGCAATACGCCAACACCACTCTCAACTCCACCATTTTCACCTTCGCTAGCGACAACAGAGACCTCACATTGTTTTATGAGTGTTCGAACTTGACGGACGTCAGTCGCAATAATCTGTTCAGTTGCAAGATCAGTGGGACCGAGAACCGGCAACTATTACTTTATCGGTGCTGTCCCCACTAACCCGATTCTTAACGGGAGCAAGTGTAATGTGAGCATCACGATCCCAAATCTGCCGTCCTCGGCGATCACGCTCACCACAGACCGGGGGAGGCTCAGAGAGGCTGTGTTGAGCGGTTTTGAGGTGAATCACACGAATCCGTACGAGGATCAGTGTGTGATGTGTGGTGGGATCGGTGGGGAGTGTGGGTTTGACTCTGATCAGGGGAAGCCCATTTGTATTTGTGGTGACCAAATTTGTTCCACATCCCGCAGAAAGCCCATTCCGACTGTAGCTACTCCAATTGACCCACTTTTTGTTCGTTCGAATGAATCGGATGACATGCTGCGGAATTGTTGGTCTGAAACCGAGTTATTTTCTTATCATGCTAGTTTCCCCGTTGCACCTTTTACTTTAGTCAAGGAACAGCCCCACAGCAGAGAAGCTCTTTTAAAAAGTTCGAGGCCGGGATAGCTCCCTCTTTTTAGGTAGATGCTAAAGGATGTGGCATTCCAATCCAATCGAAGGGGAGAGGAAGTTACTTGAAATAGATTAGCATCACTTTATGGATAATTTATGGATGATTTCCTTCACAAAAAGTACTTCAGGTCTCGAATGTGATTTGAAAACGCGAACAAGCTTTTTACTCTTTGGGTGTTTGCTGTTGGCGATTTCTACATACACTCAATTTGCACCAAATTCCTTTGAAATTGTAGTCAACCCTGGAAAAAATAGATTTTCTTTTTCCAGGATCCAACAAGTGAGAAAACTTATTTTAGGTAAACATTTCTTCGACATCGCTAGATTTGTATCTCTTGCTTTGGTAAATTACCGATATCTTTAAGGGATTGAAAATGACAGGTAGAGCATGTGCTATTGGTGCTTCAATAACTACAACTGCCATTATCAAGTGGAAGGTTCTACTCTTCAAGAACTTGAAAGATCGTGAAGCTGAGCAATTGATAGGGATGCTTGGATCTCTTGTTCCAAGAAGATACATACATACATACATACATACATACATACATACATACATACATACATATATTGATTTGAAGAAAATGACAATCATTTTCAGAGAAGCTTGGTCAAGGAGGATTTGGTGCAGTAGATAAAGGGAAGACCAGAGATGGTTGTCTTGTGGTGGTGAAAATTCTGAATGTAGCCCAAAAGAATTTATCAATGAAGTCGTGAATATTAGTAGAACTTCTCACATTAATATAATCACTCTCTTAGGTTTTTGTTACGAAGGGAAAAAAAGAGATCTAATATTTGAGTACATGCCTAATGGTTCATTGGATAAGTTCATATATTCTGAAAGAGCTTTAAATATGAGTAGTTCCTTGGAATGGAAGATACTATATCAAATTGCAATTGGCATTGCTCATGGGTTAGAGTATCTACATCGAGGCTGCAATACCAGAGTATTGTATTTGGATATAAAACCTCAGAACATCTTGCTCGATAGAGATTTTACCCCCAAGTTTTCATATTTTGGCCTTGCTAAACTTTGTCACGGGCGAGAGAGTGCTATATTAATTATTGGCATGAGAGGAATGATTGGGTTTATTGCCCCATAAGTTGCTTGTTGAAACTTGGGGAGAGTCTCTCACAAGTCGGATGTTTATAGTTACGGAATGTTGGTTCTTGATATGGTAGGCTTTAGAAATTCTAACATTAAAGTTTCCAATAGCAGTGAAATGTACTTTCCATAATGGATTTATAGGAACTTAGACCTCGGCAAAGATCTAAAATTGCCGATGAATGTGACAGATGAGGAGGAAGTGCTAGCTAGGAAGATGATCATTGTGAGTTTGTGGTGCATTCAAACCTATCCATATGATTGACCTCTAATAGTGAAGGTAATAGAAATGTTGGAAGGAAGTTTTGAATCATTGCAGATGCCGCCAAAGCCCATCTTGTATATTCCATCGCGAGAATTGTCGCAACAATGTGAAATGACGATGTCGAATTCCAATGGGAGCCATGAGGAGGATGGAATACTAGAGAATTTGGAAGAAAGTAATAACCAATGGTAAAGTGGTAGTGCATGATATAACTCCTCGAGGTAATTATCATGCCTCCCTTTAGATTAAATATGTTGATATTAGAGTTGCAATGAAAGTAGAGAGTATGGTTTTGTTATTATGTCTGCATATTGTTATTCTTGCAAACATCGATGTCGACACCAACATTTAGAATAATGCAATAAATATAGTTTTAGATCCTACTAGTTTAACAATAAAATTAGTGTGAATGGGACCATATTTGCTAGATGTTTGACTTGTCCATAGCATCTAATTTGTAAAGAGTCAGCAAGGGAAAGTGATAGGAAGAGAGTGCATGCTCTCCTAATCGATAATCCTACGATAGTAATAGGTTCATTACGAAATTCCATAATTAAAAGAACCAACTCCTAATAACATTTTCCGAAATAGTACTAAGTCTTTGCCATCAAAGTTTCTTGAATGATATAGTGTCATCTTTCGACTATGCATTTTGGCATTTTTACGAGCATTAAGCGCCTAAAAATATTGCGGCTGCTGAAAGGGCTGCCTACACAATCATTGACTCTATTTGGCTGATTATGCTACTCATAATAGGGAAAATTGTTGAAGAAAAAAAATCCTAAATCTATTATATGGAGGCCAATTGTGGCACCCCTCGACGGCCTCCGAACCGTTAGGGTCGCCACAGTTTGATTACCACTTTCTTATTTGACCTAAAGGTCTATCAATCCTGGGGGTTTATATCATTTAGATCGGTCCCTACACAATTTATATGGCGGAAGCGTATCCAACTCCCTTCCCTATATTCAGAAAACAGTGCACACCAACTAAATATTTTATATAAGTTAAAGCCAAACACTTTTATTTACATAACTAGATGGACATCATATGTCGGTACACCAAAATGTCGTAGTTTTCTATACTTGGCTATACTTTCATAAGATGACAGACATCTCCTCCAACAGTTGTATACTTATGGTCCATTGATTAGTGTCGGCGTCCAAAAGTCCCTTCCTTTGCTATCCTCCTCCTCGCGGTCATATCCAACCACTCGATCCATCTACCAGTGGCAGTGGCAGTAGAGATATCTTATCTAGTCTGAAATGTTAGTCCTCAAATGGGGTGAGTACAACCACTCAGCAGTAAAGATCCATCAAACTACACAATGCAACAAGCAAGACAATCAAGATATCACAAGTAAGGCACATATAATCCATGCTATCGAGCATACATTACCATGCGGTCGTGCATATATCATCATGCGGTCGTGCACATCTCACCGTGCCACCACACATATATCACCATGCAATCATGCTTGTATTTCCATGAGGTTCATTCCATGCCATATGCACATACATACGCATGATTCATATCATTTATACAACCATGTATACATTTCCATGAGATCCATTCAAGCCTTCATGATCACATTCTCAATGTCAAATGGCATCAATTTACTTTCATAAGTAGAGCATGCATCATGTCCAGTTACACCAGTCCCGATCATGGGGCCAAACTGTAGTGACACATCCCATTCCATGCCATACAATTTAGTCTCATAACCAGATCACACTTACACTTAGTATAATTGTTCGTTTTATCATTCAAAAGGTTTCATCCCCCACAGGACCAATGTTTACATCCTTCTGGGATTCCGCACCCAACCTAACGTCACGGAAGCCTCCGGGCATGTATTCAAAATACAACTAGGCATCCAAAGAGCATCGACTCATTCGAACTTTTGGGCATCTCGCACCCCACTTGGTATCACGAGGAATCATTAGAGACCATAGACATGGTTACCCCTAACCTCCGGGCATGCATCATAATACAACCCCTCACCCTCCAGGCATGTATCATAATACAACCGGGCATCTCGACACTCCCGGGGAAAACCACTGGGCATGTATTCAAAATACAACCAAGCATCCAAAGGGCATCGACTCATTCAAACCTCTGGGCATCTTGATTCCCGGGGCATCCCAACGGCAACAATTAACATCTTAATTTCCAAATAACACTTTTCAATGCAATGACAAAATGTCTCTTGAGTCTCATCACATCTCAAAATTGCATGATATGTCAATTCCAATATCATCATATCACATAACACCCACAATAACACATTTCATAAAGCAATTCATTGGTTTTTGAAAATAGAACCAATTTTCAGGTAAAACAGAATGCACCTCTTTAGTAAAAATTCTTGGAAAATTAGCAAACAATCTCAATAAATTCTGAAAATTTACCACTTTGTAGATAAGGTCTAAGAAAACACATTTCTTGAAGAACAACATATCAAACAGGCTTCACAGAATACGTACAGGTCCATATATCACCGAAAAAGGATTTTTAACATCACCCATGCACAGTTTCGAAAACAATTTTGATTGAACCCTTAAGTGAACTCAGAAAATTATGAAATTTGGACATGATTTAGTTAAGATCTATAAATACAAGTTTCATGAAGAAATCGAAGTCCAATTCGTTCTGAATTAAAAGCTAAAATTGATTTACTTTTCTTGTTCTCAGTACCGTTTTCCAGATCTACCCGTGTTGAAGAAAAATCGTTTCCTTAGTCATTACTAGTCCATTTATTCTGAAATTTCAGTATGTTGTTCCTCAAGAAGTTATCTACAACTTTTGTCAAGAACACGAAGTCGGGTTCAAACTGCAACATTTTATAAAATTCACAGAATCGTAAGAAGTCAAAGAGCAGTTTTCCAGATCTAGTATTTTCGAAGAAAAGGGTTTCACCACTCAATACTTGTCCATTTTGTCTCAAATTTTAGTATGTTAACTATCAAGAAGTCCTCTACAACTTTCATCAAGAAGCCAAAGTAATATTCCAAATAGAACATTGCATGCAGCTTACTAAATCACCAAAGGTCAACATAACAGTTTCCGGATCTAGTATTTTCAAAAGAAAATCATTTCACCAACCAATAGTTGTCCGTTTCATCTCAATTTTTAGTATGTTAATCATCAAGAAGTCCTCTACAACTTTCATCAAGAAGTCGAAGTGAGATTCGAACTAAAAAGTCACATGCAGCTCATGAAATCATCAAAGGACAAACTGTTTCTCCAGAAAACAGAAGGCTATACTTAGGCCTCGTTTGGTTCGGCTTTCCCAAGGGGCTTTCGGCCCCCAAAGCCCCTTGGGAAAAAAATCTAGTGTTTGGTTCAGCATTTGAACCCTCCCTTCCCAAAATGCCGGCCTTTGGAATGCTGAAAGCCCAAAGCAGGTGGGGACCTGCTTTGGGCATTTCAGCATTTTCGGTATGCTGATCCCCTGATTAAAAAATTTACATTGATTTCCTATTTTACCCTCAAAAACTTATTAAAAGTCCAAGTTTACCCTACACAAAACTAACCCTAACTTTTTGAAGGCTTTACTCTTTACACACGCACGAGACGCGACGACGGCTCCCTTCTTTTTCGTCTCTCTCTCCCTGCAACTCGCTCGACGCTCTCTTCTTACTCGCACCACTCCAACGCGACAGCTCTCTTCTTCGACTCTCTCCCTGCGAGCGAATCCCTAAGATTTGGATCTTTTACACCCTTGACGAGCGAGCGAATCCGAGATCTGGATCTTCTACACCCTTGACGAGTGAGCGAATCCGAGATTCGAGGTTGGTTTTGTTTCTCTTTAATTGTTTGCTTCCTCTCGCGGACGAAATTGGGGGTTATCCATAAAGGTTCTGCATCCACCGTGCGCTCTCTTCTTGTCTCGGCATTTCGCGGTGATGATGAATCTGATGGAGCGATGGTTGATTAGTTCTCTCTTTCGATTGCGCGGTCGCATCGTGCTGTGCTCGGTCGGTTCCGGCCTTTTGCGGTGATCTAGTCTTGAGGTGTTTCGATGATGGAGGAATCGTAAGGGTTAAGTCGCGCGTGTTTTTGACTTGTCTTGTTGTGTCGGTAAATAGACTTGTCAGAGTTCGTCCCCTGTTCAGGGGTTTAATTTGAGCAAAGGAGGAGGATTCAAGTTGTGAAGAAATCCTACGCTAAGTGATTGATATCATCATGTGATAGGACAGATGCTTGTGGTTCTTTAGCTTTGGTGTTTGGAATGGTTGAACTTCTTTCTGTCGCATGCGAGTCTCCGACTACTATGGAGTTTGTGACTGCACGGTGAATAGAGGCAGTAGAAGTTTGCGGGCATTAGAATGGAGTTTGTTGGCACTGGGTGCCCCCATTTTTGCTTGATAGTTGGTGCCCCATTGCTTGTTGGTGTATCTGGCGTGTTAACTTTTGTGAGTTGTGATTCGCGGCTTGTCTGCCGGATGAACTTGTTTAGCTCACTTTCGTCTCTTTGACATTTGGCGTATGAATATGATGGTTTAATTAGTGTATTCAGGCCATGCCTTATATGTTTATGCAATCGGTGTAATTATGTATTTGGAACTGATTTTATCTTTAACCGAGTTACTGTTTCATGAGTTTGCTAGTTTAGTGACGTAGAATTTGATTCATATATGGTCAAGAAGGAATGCCCATTTGATTCGATTCGGATGCTTTGATTCGATGAAAATAGATATGAAGTCCATGATTCCTTGGATATATTTTGGCTGAAAGCCTTAATTATCCCTTTTGGTCGATTTATTGGATATGTATGCACACCAAAGCGTAATTCATTAGATATACAAAATTGAACGTGCATATGAAATGCATGAAAGTATAAGTGGAATCATTAACAAAGAGTGCGTGACATTATGAGGCCCAAAGTGGGAATTTGAAACAAAGGGGAATCCATAGCCTTAACTGAAACTAGTGGGTGGTGAATACTTTTAAGAGGTGATATTGATACATGGCATATTTAACTTTTGGTTTAGCTTAAAATATTGAACATATAAACTTTTATTATCTTTCCATCAAGTTGACTATGGCCACATATGCTTCAGCTATTGATTCTTTCCCATTGTTTGCAGTGCTCTTGGTTTTGTTTAACAAAGCAGCTCTTTCTTCCTATAATTTCCCATCTGCAAATGTCATTACTCTGTAACAGGTATGTACTTTGCAAGTTTAGCTTTTTGCATTGGTGATTCAGAGACAATAAACTACAGTTATGTACTTTGCAAGTTTACTTTCATGTTAGCAATGGGGAAAAGAATCAAAGTAAAATCATGATATGAAGATGAACAAACATCATGTCTCTATGTCGTTCTCTTTTCTTGTTCTTGATGACTCTATTTGCTATTTTCTGTTTCTTTGTCATTATCCTTTTCTTTCCAATGAAAGTTGGCAGAACATATAACTGGTAATTATCTTTTGGTTGCTTGTCCCCTTGACAGATCATCAAAGGTCTCAAGGAAATTTCGATGGGCATGAAGGTTGGAGGTACTTGCCGAGACCGAAAGATATGTGACACATTTGTACATGCACAACTTTGGAATTTTTTGAACTACTTAAAACAACGCTAGTCATCTCTATTAGGTTGCTGATTCTGTTTATCTTTTTCCATTATATTTCTGTCACAAAAATGCTGCATAAATGTTTGCATTCTTAGCATACTTTGTCTCCTTCGTTGCCAATATCCTGAACCAGCTTTCTTCCCTTTCACCTTAATTTGGAACTATGCCTTTTCCCTTTGGATTGGTGACATGCCTCTGCTCATCACATTGTTGTTTTGAATTTTAAGATTGTTGTTCTTAAGATTGTTGTGGAAAGAAAGTTTCTCAAAACAAAGTTCATGAACAAATTCCATAGACTAAGGGTCGAACTTCTTTCAGGGCCATCCAAAGGGTGATGGTAAAACTAAAAGCCAGCATCCAGAGAGAATAATTTATTACCTTATGCAGCTGAATCATCGATTCAATCCTCAAATCTCATCCCATATTTCAGTTTAGCTCTTCAACTAATGACATATTTGATTGTGCTCCAAGGTTATATGCTTTCTTTGGAAGTTAGTCAAAGCATGCTCTATCTTTGTTGCTGAATGGATTATCCCGCATTGTGTTTTTTTTTAGGGAATGGAGAATGTGAATTTAAGCTTCGGCAATTCTTTGGTCTATGAGATGATTTATGGCTTCCCTTCCATTTTAACATAATGATGCTTTAGTAGCTATTCTTTGAAAGGAGCATTAGCGGTTAATTACTGGCCATGATGATTTGTGATTGATCTTGGCTTACATAATATATCATCTTCTCTTCATTCCCTAGTTTTTGTCTGCATTAGTGTGCCATTTTCAGAGGGGATCCAATTGTGGCATCCTTGAGCTTTTTTTTTTTGTTGTTGGGTTTTTTGTTTAGTTGATGAAATGTTTTGTTGCAGAAAGGTGGTGAGGCTGTTGATTGCACAAGTCTTGACTGTGATTTCCCATAAACAAAAGGCTGCTTTGAGGGAGGTTTACAAGAAAAAAGAAGTACTTGCCCCTTGATCTCCGTCCCAAGAAGACTAGAGCTATTCGGAGAAGGCTTACAGAATACCAGGTATTGATTTGCTTCTTATTTCGAAGTCTTATCTCTAATGAGCGAGTCGAATGCGCCGAGACGCCGCTTGCTTTGATTTCTTCATCTTTGGAGTTTGTCTTGTCTTTACGGACGTGATATGCCGGGCTCTAAGATCTTGTTTAAAGTGCTAAATTTATAGGAGATATATGGGAGATAAATTTATGGGAGATATATGGGAGATCTAGGAAAACAAGTATGGATATATGGGAGATAAATTTATGCTACTATGAAGAGATAGTCACTGATTTAAAGTGCTAAATTTATGCTTGGTTTTGGGGCCCCCATCCAATACACATTAGTGACGAATGTGTATTGGACGGTTTACACTTATTTGTACTCATTTGTTTATATTCTTCATTCGAATTGATTTATGATTGATCTTGTTTGTTTGTGTCTCTTAAATTTGTTCGTGTCACTTTCCTAGTAGATAAGTTCATCAAAGGCATTTTGGAGCTCGGAAGAAGTAGAAATTTTTTGTAAGTTGTGCATCGAACAAATTGAAAAAGGAAATCGTCCTGCAAATAACAAAAGAGATGGATGAACAGTCATAATTAGTAAGTTTGAGGAGCTAACGGGAAAAAAGTATGATAAGCAAAAAATGAAGAGTAAGTGGGATAACCTCAAGGAAGAATGGAAAAGATGGAGGTCATTGCTTTACAATGAAACTGGACTAGGATGGGATTCAAGGAAGAAAACCATTGATGCGAGTGATGAATGGTGGGAGAGTAAAATTCAAGTTTTCCTCAATTCTTTTTTTACTCTTTTTTTACTTTCATGTTAAGCTCACCTTTAATAATACAACTTATACAAATGTTTCATTATAACAGGCTAATCCAAAGTTTAAGACTTTTAGGATGAAAGGCATACATCCTGATCTTGAAGTAAAGTTATATATGATGTTCAAAGATACAGTTGCTACTGGAGGAATCACATGGAATCCATCACAAGGTTTATGTGTTGATAATGATGTGGAGACCACACAACCTGGTATTGATGATGTTGTAGGGTCTACTGATGAAAACTTGGAGGTTCCTGTGGATGAAATCGTTGTTGAACCAACTGGAACTCAAACTCATAAGAGAGTCGCCCAGACTTCAAAGATGCAAGCTCGAGGAAAGAAAGATAAGAAAGTGAGCACAAGAGAGGAGATCGGAACACAAATTAATAGGCTGCTTACAGTTGTTGAGAGTAGGAGCACTACTAGTGCTGCACCCCAAGCAACTAGTTTAGTCGGTCCTTATGAGGACCTCATAGGGATATTGGATTCCATATCTGAGATTGTGGAAGACGAAGACTTGTACTTTTTTGCAATTTCTCATTTAAAGGAAAAGATAGACAATAGGCAAGTTTTTATGAGCTTAAAGGATGATGCAAAGAAAGTAAAATATCTCAAATATGAGTTGAGAAAAGAGTCAAGTCTTCGTAGAAAGGATGTTAGCATCTTATTGTTTTTATGTTTGAAACTTAGTCATTCCACTTTGTTTCTATCTATGGATCTTTATTTGTAGTTATTGTGAACCTAATTTCAATTAATGTTTGATATTAGAATTGTTTTCATTTGGTGTTCTCTTAATGTGATAGTTTGCATATATGTGATGGTTAATACATTGTTTCTCTTTATATTTTGTTACTTGAAGCAGTTATGGATGATTAACATACAAGGGAAAATCATGAGCAAGAGGAAAATGAATTTTGGGATTTTATCTCAGTCACTCAAGCTGCAATTCTTTATCAAGCGAGCAACTTTTGCAAACAACCTTGCATGACCTCAACATATACAGGTTATGAATGGTTAAAAGACTTGATTGACAAAGATGCTAATCCGATAAGGTGCTACAATATGTTTAGAATGCATAAGCTTGTATTTAATAATTTGACGCATGATTTAGTAACACGTTATGGCCTTCGAGGATCTAGGAATACCGATGTTAGAGAAATGGTTGGTATGTTTCTTCATGTTCTAGGACATGGTATATGTAATAGATTAGCACAAGAGTGTTTTCAACGCTCCGGGGAAACCATAAGTAGGCACTTCAACTTAGTTTTAGATAAAGTATGCGATATGGGAAAAGATTTGATCCAACCAACCGATCCACAATATAGAAAAGTTCCAGAGAAGATCAAGAAAGATCGATGATTTTATCCATATTTTAAGGATTGTATTGGAGCTATCGACGGTACACATATTCCAGCGGTTGTACCTAAGTTTGATCAAATTCGTTTTATTGGTTGAAAAGGAACAACAACTCAAAATGTGTTAGCCATATGTAATTTTAATATGGAATTTGTCTATGTTTGGCCCGGTTGGGAGGGACAAGCTCATGATACCCGTATCTTTTATGAAGCTATTGGAAGACAAGACGCACATTTTCCCCATCCTCCTCCAGGTGTGTTATTCAATGATTTAGATACATCCATAAATTTAATTGGCATATATTGATTAAATTTGCATTCACATTTATATAGGTAAATATTACTTAGTAGATGCTGAATATCCAAATCCGACTGGTTATTTGGGGTCATATAAAGAAGTTAGATATTATTTGCCAGAGTTTCGAGAAGGTCCTTCACCTACGGGATATCGAGAAGTGTTCAACCGTGCTCCTCGCTACGATCGACAATTGAGCGAGCTTTTGGTGTATTAAAACAGAAGTGGGGGATTTTAACTCATATGCCAAGTTATCCATATGAAAAACAAGTGCAAATTGTCGTAGCGGCAATGACTTTGCACAATTATATACGGAGAAATAACGTGACTGATACGGATTTTGAAGAAGCAGAATTGGATCCCAATTATGGATATTCAGTTGACTATGATGATGCAAATGAAGGGGTGGGTGATTCAAATTTGTATGCATCTCCGGACATGGCAGGTTTACGTGATGAAATAGCCATAAGTTTACAAAGTCGTTGAGATTTGTAATACTAAATATAATTTATTTCTTTTTTTCGGACATATATGACCATGTTTACTATCATGGAATGACTCTTTATAGTCAAATTTGTATGAGATGAATTTGGTTTTATTTTTCTTAATGAGAACCTTCATTTTTATATTCGGTGCTTACTCAAAAAAATTTGCATTCACAATCGGTCGCCTCACCATCTACCGTATAAGTTCACCTTTTTTTTTTTTTTTTTTTTTTTCTATATCATTTTTATCTTTTGACAATCAATAGCCTAACTTTTTATTAGAATAATCATTAATTAATGAAGATGATTAGTACTACAATAATTAAAAAAATTATTCAAAGTTGAAAATAAGCCTAAAAGAACCCTAGGCCAAAAGTTGAGCTTTGCATCTAATCTATAATCAAATTCTTTTAATATAATTTTTAAATAAATTTACTAATATGTATCTTTTACATTACTCTCAACATGAAAATATAAAAGATTATATAGTCATTGTTTTTTTTTTTTTTTTTGCAATTTTTAAAATACTAAAACTAAAAATTCAATTTGGTCACACCAAAGGGCTTTTCAAATATATTTACCAAACAGTCTTGCATTTCCCCAAAGCATTTTTCAGTTATAGTTTACCAAACAATCTAGCATATTTCAGAAAACCCCTTTACCTCAAAGGTATTTGCATTCTCCTAAGGGCATTTCCCAAAAGCCGAACCAAACGGGGCCTCATTCAATCATGAATATCGCGAGCAGATCTCGCAGGATCCCCGCATACAAGAGGTGCGCTGAAGTCTGCTCAAAAGTAAAACGAAACCCTTCATCTGGATTACAGGAAATTTCACTTCCTTCTAGCAAATTGCAAGAGGAAGCTGAAAGCATAAATAGATGGATCATAGCCTCATGCTGCCTCAGCATATTCGAAATGGAACTCAACTACAAAATGATTAATTAGTCGTTCTTAAGTTTCTTTTAAAGAATATGAATGGATAAACATCTCTTTGCTCGTCAAGTGGAAATGGTGGAGAGTGTGCGCTTCACCATTACAAGAGCAATGCTGCGATTCCTTTGCTATTTTTTGCTTTTTGTCCTATTCATTCTCTGAATCCCTTTCAAAATTCTGTATGCAATGTATCTATCATAAGCTTCACTCATGTGTCATAATTGTATTTGGAATGAGTCACATTGTAATGAATGGTTGGGGTGAGTCATGTAGTAATAGATGCTAGGAATGAGTCATGGTGTTGTAACAAATGAAAGTCATAGGTATCATATTATGAATCACATGTTATTAGATATTAACATGCTTACATCACTAGTGATGTAACCTTGCCTTCCCCTCCTGCGAAAAAAAAGGCATGGTTCGTAACATGTCAAGGCAAACTAGCCTCCCATTAAAAATTTGTGTGTTTGCTTGTAAAAATAAATTCTCTCCTTTCTTTTCTTCAAATATCTATCTAGTATTAGAGGTTTTAGAATGACAAGATAGCATTTTATCCTAAAAATTTCAAAAAAAATACAATCTAATAAAAAAAACTTGTCAAATTAGTGTAATTAAATTCTAAAATTTGTTAGCATTTTCTGTTCATCAAGTCAGTCGGAGTTTATTCTTTTTCTTTTTTTGTTAGTTTTACTTTAACTCTCAATTCACTCTTAAGCTTTTGCCATGTTTCTTTGTAAGATATGGGAATTGAAACCTATACTTGAAACTAATTGTTCCCACCCTAACCTCATAAGAATGTGGGGATTCAAACCCCTCACCTCCCCTTTCCCATGTGGGAAAAGTAGCCACTATGATAAAATTGCAGTTTTTAGGAATTGACTGTATTTTTTTTAAATGTTCTAAAATTTTATTACACTTTCATGACAAGTTTTATGACTTAATTGCACTTTTTAAAGTTTTAGAATTCAAGTATATGTTCATCACCAATGTTACGATCTTAAGTATATATATGTTTTTTCAAAAATGATAGATTCCTACCCATTAACCTTGAGAACTAGATGAGTTAGATTCAAGGGACTGCGAATATGTGCTGCAACCCACCTGTGGGCAACACAGTTGGTTAAGATCAACTCCTTCCAATGCATGGAGGTCGAGAGTTCTAAACCCTGCGTTGCTAGCGATTTAAGCGAGGGATTCTGGCGGTGGGTTGCTGGGCTAGCTTCCCCCGAGGTATAATCGCTATAAGTCCTCTATCGTGGAGGCCCGCGAGACCCCGAATTGGCGTAAGCCGATAAAGTCATGTTCTAGTAGATCCTCGATCACCAAAAATACATATACATATATATATATATGTATATATATATACACACATATATATATATATATATATATATATATGTATATATGTGCTGCATACTTGTGAAAGTATAAGTTCGGAATAATCTACCACCATATCTATATTCACCAACTCTTAAATATGTGTCCAAAAGTGTAAAAGCATCCATATGAGAGAGAGCCTATTGTGATCGAAGAATGAGAATGAGAATGTTTGAGTGGTCGTGCTGAAATAGACTTGGTGAGCCATCGTGATTTCGCAAGCAATTACCTAAGCAACCGGCGTCGTAAACCTAGGAGACTTTTGCGGCCTATTATCAGTCAATAGATTTTAATTGTTTTAATTTAATTCCAAACCGCTTGCATGTGTCAATTTGTAACTGAATCTGATTAGATAAAATTATATATTTGGGATGATCGGTTCTCGATTCGGTTTGTTCCAATGCAGGAACTGTGAATTGGATCTAGAGAACTGGTTTCTTAATTCTAGAATCGAGAATCGGACCACTCCAAATTGATTAGTCCGATTTGGTTCTTGGACGGTCCAATAAAATTAGTCGATTCACATATCTAGATTGAAAGTCTTGGTTTAATTGATTTACCAATTGCGACAATTAGGATCTTGTCCAAGATTTATGCATAAGATTGAGAAATAACGGGTCGTGATTGTACACTAGGGCTGTAAGTGGTTTGGTTTGAAAATCAAACCGAATCGAAATTCAATCCGAATTGAATTGAAATCCCAGTTTGTTTCGATTTGGTTCAATTCAGTTTTTCAATTTTTACTTTCGTTTTTGTTTTGTTGTTGTTGTTATTTATTGTAAGATTAATTTTCCAATCAAATTGTCTTTTGCCCAGAAAGACAAAAACTTCATTGATTTTTTTTTTTAAGGATTTCATTTTTTAATGAGGTGAAAAATTAAATTCAATATACCGCTATTACTTTTTTAAATGAAAACAATTTTGCAAATGCTACCACGTGGAAATAAATAAAATGCAATACTAAATTCCATAGCAATTCAATTACCTTAATATTAGCATTTTACGTAATTTTTTTTTATCACTTTAAAAGACACCAAAATTCTTATTTTTTGCATGAAATCTAATGTAACATATTAGGGATAGATAATGAAGGCTTGAGGACACAATCCACGGTAGTGTACTTTATATTATGAATTCGCATAATAGGCTTGGAGAAGAATTGGTCATTTGGCCTTGCATATCTTTGTGGATATAATTAAAAATATCAAGGATACCAATAAATGAATTTTATGTTATCTTGATTTACTGATTGTAAACTGGACAAATTACAAAATGTGTGGTCTAAAATTAGTGAAACAAATTTTAGAGCCTAAGCAAATGAATGTTTCATTGAGGCTTCGCTCATTTTGCAAAAAATTATTACTTGTTTATAAAATATTTTCTGAGAAAATAACTATATTTTTCGCTACTCAACAAAAACCTAAAAATGAACTAGAAAATATATTTCGTTGTTCGATAAAGAAAATCTTTTTCTATATGCATCCTTTAAAATTGATTTTTTATATTATATTTTTATTTATTTCTCTTTCTTCTTCCTCTTCATTGGTCGGTTGTCGGCCACATCGACAACCAACGACCGACCGCAGGTGAGCTGGAGCTCACCACAGGCTTAAGCTTGCCCAACATTGGCAAGCTCGTGCTTGCCAGATTCGATGAGTTGGGCAAGGCTTGAGCTTCATCAACATTTGGTGAGGCTGGAGCCTACCTAGGTGGCTAGATTTGGTGGGGCTTGAGCTTGCGGCATTGGTTGAGCTAGGCCTTGTCTCCTCCGTGCCATATGTTAGCATTTTACTTCATTTTTTTTATCACTTTAAAAGACACCAAAATTCTTATTGTTTGCATGAAATCTAATGTAACATATTAGGTATAGATTATGAAGGCTTGACGACACAATCCACGGTAGTGTACTTTATATTATGAATTCGCATAACAGGCTTGGAGAAGAATTGGTCATTTGGTCTTGCATATCTTTGTGGATATAATTAAAAATATCAACAATACCAATAAATGAATTTTAATTAAGAAAAATATAAATGAATTTTATATTATCTTGATTTACTAATTGTAAACTGGACAAATTACAAAATGAGTGGTCTAAAATTAGTGAAACAAAGGTTAGAGCCCAAGCAAATTAACGTTTCATTGAGGCTCCGCTCGTTTCGCAAAAAATATGATTTTTTTATAAAATATTTTTCAAGAAAATAATTATATTTTCTGCTATTCGGCAAAAACTAAAAAATGAACAAGAAGATATTTTTTGCTGTTGATAAGGAAAATTTTTCTGTTGAATAAGGAAAATCATTTTCTATATGCATATTAAAATTGATTTTTATATTATATTATATTATATTATATTATTTATTTCTTCTTCTTCTTCATTGGTTGGTTGTCGGCCACGTTGACTTCCGATGATCGATTAGAGGAAAGTTGGAGCCTTGCCACATGCTTAAGGTCGCCCAATGTAGGTGAGCTCGAGCTTATCAGATCCGGCGAGCTGGGCAAGTATTGAGCCTCACTGATGTCTGGCGAGGCTGGATGCTTGCCCAGGTGGCTGGATCTAGTGGGGCTCGAACTCGCGGTGTTGGCTGAGCTAAGCCTTGCCTCCGCCTCACCACAAGTTGGCAAGGGTTGAACTCTCTAAAATTTGGCGAGGTTGAGCCTCATCGGCTTGTGGTGAGACTCCGGCTTGCCTCTAGTTAGTGGCCAGCCATCATCGGGGCCGATGACCGGCCAATGAAAAAAAAAGAAACTAAAAAATAATTAAAAAATAAAAGGAAAAAATTTTAGATTTTATTTGTTTTAACTGAACCAGTTAAAAAAGTTTCAATTTTTAATATTATTTGAATAAAAAAAAGTCAAGACTTTTCGGTTTAGTTTTTGAATCCCTAATTGTAGGGACATACTTTAAAAAAGGAGGAGGATTCAGTGGATTATTTTCCATAAAAGACGGACTCACAAATTTAAAGAACACGAGATAAAATCAGTGAATCTTCATAAAAAAAAAAGAAAAGAAAAGAAAATAAGAAGCAATAGGCAAAAGGAGCAAGTTGGACCAATCGGAATAGCAACAGGAAAGAAACAAAGATAATAAAAATGAACCATGAGAGAAGATTAGGATTTAGATTTACATTTTATTTAAAAAAATAAAGAATAAAGAAATATAAATCGATCAAATCTAATTAGTCCGATTCAAATCCGACCAAAAATTAGCTGTTCCAATTTTATGGAATTAACGTTGGACTGGGGTACATTAGAACCGCCAAAAATCGGCCGGTTACTGTTATACATGCTAGGGGTGTGCATGGTCCGGGCGGGCGGTTCCCGACCTAGAACCGGAAATCGCCCGCTAAGGACCGGTTCCGAAAAATGGGAACCGGGATCCACTCGTTTGTTGCATGGATCCACCCGGGAACCGGACCGCCGGTCCGGTCCGATTCCGGATGGATCCATGGAATCGATATTGACACGAAAAAATTTTGGTTTTCAACATACGTGATATCAAAGCAAACCAAATAAAGAAAAATCAAATTTAATTACGTAGAACAAAAAGATTATAAATGTATCTCGTAGATAAAAAAAATGCGAACACATGGAATGCAAAATTCTTCTATTTCCTACTTGCAAATAATCATAAATGGTTAAAGAGTGAGATGAGATGTAGGGTTTTTTTAGTAATTTTTTTTTTAATATTAAAAAGGTTCCTGGCCCGGCCCGGGTGGGTGGGCGGGTGGATCCGCCCATGGAATAGGGAACCGGACCGAGTACCCACCGGTTCCAATAAATTGGAATCGGGAACCGGACCGGTGCCCTCAAGACCCGCCGGTTCCGGGCGGTCCGGGCGGATCCTGGATATTTTGCACACCCCTAATACATGCTCACCCCTGAAGCCCCCGTTCCGTCGTCCCCCGTCTCCTCCATTTCATCGCCTTGAATCCGCCCCCCGAACAAGGCGGGGCGGCGCGACGCGCGAAACCCTGAAAACCCTAATCGGAACAACCTCCGCCGGACACCGGCGGCGGGCCTGAACTCCGACGAGGCGCTTCCGCCGGTTCGCTTCTCTCGGGCCCTCCGTTCGTGCGAACTCGCGTTGATTCTTCAGTCCCCAGCTCAAGCGAACGCCGACCGTCTGCCATCTCGGAGAAAGCGATTTTGCGGGGGATGAGCTTCAGGGCCGAGGCCGGCGGCCTCTTCTCCGCGCTGCGCCGATCGCTGCTCCACCACCAGCACCAGCACCGCCAGTGCCGGTCCATAACCAAGGTCCGCCTCAAGTGGGTCAAGAACCGGAGCCTCGACCACGTGATCGACACCGAGACCGACCTCAAGGCCGCCTGCCTCCTCAAGGACGCCATCAAGCGGTCCTCCGTCGGGTTCCTGACCGCCAAGTCGGTCGCCGACTGGCAGAAGGCGCTCGGCCTCACCGTCCCCGTCCTCAGATTCTTGCGCAGGTAAAACTTCAATCTCCGCCTCGTCTCTTTTACGTTTTGAGGGAGTTTTAGAGCTATTTAGTCGATTGGGGTTGTCTCGTAGGGGGGAAAAGGTTGAAAGTTGTGAACTTTGCCGGGTAACAAGTGCTGGTGTGATATGGAATTTGGGTTCTGATTGTGGATTGTGATGGTGATTTTGTTCGACATTTTTTCACTTTTAGGTATCCTACACTCTTTCATGAATTCCCGCATGCCCGATACGCGGGTTTGCCCTGTTTTAAATTGACAGACGCTGCTCTGCTGTTGGACTCGCAAGAGAAAAGCATACACCAGAAATATGAACACGACACTGTGGAGAGGCTCTCTAAAGTGCTCATGATGACGAAGACAAAGACCGTGCCATTGCGATCCTTGATTCCATTGAAATGGGATCTGGGTTTGCCAGATAATTTCATGAAATTGTTGATTCCGAATTACCCGGATCATTTCCAATTTGTCAAGGCTTCAAGCGGCGATGCGTACTTGAAGCTCGTGAATTGGCCTGAGGGTTATGCAGTCTCGGCATTGGAGAAGAGAAACGAAAGTAATGAGGTAGGGGGTGAATATAGGCAGTTTAAGAGGGGCCAAACAGCCCTGGCATTCCCCATGAATTTTCCCAGGGGATACGGTGCACAGAAGAAGGTGAAGGCGTGGATGGAGGAGTTCCAGAAATTGCCATATATTTCTCCATATGAAGATTCTAGGCATATTGATCCGAGCAGTGATCTCATGGAGAAACGAGTTGTTGGGGTTTTGCATGAGATCTTGAGCTTGACCATCCATAAGAAGACTAAGAGGAACTACTTGAGGAGCTTGAGAGAGGAACTAAATCTTCCTCATAAGTTTACGCGAATATTTACTAGGTATCCTGGGATTTTCTACCTCTCTTTGAAGTGTAAGACGACTACTGTTGCTCTTAGGGAAGGGTACCGGAGAGGTAAGTTGGTGGATCCACATCCGCTTGTCCGCCTAAGAGAGAAGTTTTACCATGTGATGAGAACTGGGTTAATTTACCGGGGTAAAGGGCTAGGTATGATACCCCAGGAAGATATTATGCTTGACGATGTGGAGGATGAGACAGAGCAAGAAGAATCAGAGGGGGAAGAACTTGGTGCGAATGAAGGTTGCTACGAGGATACATCTGAGATGGATGATGAATTCGATGGGCAAGAGTGATTTCGAAGGAAAAAGAGAAGGACAAATGCCCAGAATGTCCAGATGGAGCAAAACGAGAAGAATTTCTGGCATTGGCTGCTACGGACAGTTAAGACAACTGATGTCAAGCTTGCATCAAATTCAAAATCGTAGATGAAGTTTGTGTAGTTGCCAAAGTTTCACGATGTTCATGGCCATCGTTTCGTTGATGATCAACAAAAATATTTGATGCGATTCTCTTGCTGGAGCTCGTATAAGAGTTACGAAAGTATATTGCCAACTTAGCAGTGATCCGATTGACAAAATTTCTTACAATTAAAGAGAAGAAACCTGATTAGTGCGGGCGATTGGGGAATAGTAGAATGGAAGGACAAAATTTTGCAAAGAAATGTAAAGAGGGGAGAAAGTCAGACAAGTGGGTCTCTAGTGGGCCAAAAAGCATTTATCAGAGCTGGTAGTGCCAGAAATGTATGGGAATTTTGCAACCTGCGGCGGTTAGCAGATTATTAATTTGTTTTTATCTTATTCAGAGTTGCTTGTTGTCTGTCAATTTTGACAATCATGTAACGTAAAACCAACATTATTTGATCCTCCTCGTCACTGCAAAGGTAGGAATATGCTTTCGTAGCTTTATACCGGCTGTGGTAATAGGAGTCAAAATAATCTGTTATGTATCGATACAGTCATATCATATGTTTTTGTTTATCATCAAAGAAAAGATTATGAAAATCCTTAAACTTGACAACTACCCAAACTTCATTTTGAATTTTGAATTTAATGCAAACTTGTTATCTCACTCGCTTCATTGTCCTATAAATATCTCTTCGAGCATCTATTTGTTCATGGGATATGATTGGTGGAGAGTATCCTTCACAGTTATAAAGAAATATGTATCTTCACAATGTTTCTTCGCTATGATTTGCTTTTGGCTCTATTGGCACTTCAAATCCATTGCAAGTTGCATAATGCATTGTATGTATTAAAAGAAATATGCATCTTCACAATGTTTCTTCGCTCTTATTTGCTTTTGGCTCTATTGGCACTTCAAATCCATTGCAAGTTGCATAATGCATTGTATGTGTTCCAAGAAATATGCATCTTCGCAATGTTTTTTTGCTATTATTTGCTTTTTGTTCTATTGGCACTTCAAATCCATTGCAAGTTGCATAATGCATTGTATGTTTAACAAGCATTCTCCTCGCGAGCAAATGTCATGTCAATTCCAAATTTAAATTGTTTATCAACATTATGCATGATGATATTATCTTATCTTTTGGAGCTTATATAAAAAAAAAAATTATTTAAAGAAGAAAGATAAAGTGAAAGCAAATCTAATTCCAAAAAGATGTGGTCCTATCCATTTATATCGAGAACAAGTGAAGTTAGCTAGGGGCATTAGGAATCTAACTAAGGAGTAATCTACCAAAATCACCGGTCATTACCATTTGAAAAAATTGTGCCAAAAAAATGTAAAAGCATTTACGTAAAAGAGGTAATCTATTATGACCGAAGAACGAGAAAGCACGAGTGATTGTGCTAAAGAGCTTAATCGTGTTCAATCTTCGAAAATAACCAGAATGGTCATGTTGGATGAAAACCAAGGTTTTAAATCTCTCTCCTAATTCTGAGTGCATCTCTTTGTTGAGCTCAATCTTCCCAATGAACTATAGTCATGTTATAAGAGGACCAAAGATTAAGCCTCTTAAGCTACGTTTGGTCGTTCATATCTCTAATAAAGATAGAATTAGATATGATAGAATACAAAATCCTAAAATTTACTTTATTTTATCAATTGTTTGGTGAATCATAGTAATAAGGTTAGATATATTCATATCATATAATGACATTTTTGGTTAATGTTAATGAACTTAAAAGTTCATAAACAGAGATGGTGAAAATATCTTGCAATACTATTCCCTAATTTATTTTTATTTGCTCATTTTATTTTATTTTCCCTCTCTTATTTAATTATTTTTTAATTATTTATTTTTCCACTTTATCATTCTTGAATAAAATTTTATTAAATAGTAAACTGTACTAATATACCTAAAATAAAAAAATTCCTAAAATATGTAATAAATATTATTATATGTTTATATTTATAGATTGAATGTATATTATAAGATAGAATTATAGTCGAATATATACATAGAAATAAGATTAAATTAAAAAATAAAATTTTATTTTTTGTTATTTTGAATTTTTATATTAGAATTCAATTATTATTTAGGGATGGAGTTTTCATGGTGGTCTTTATGAAGCCTGTGGGGCAAAAGGTGAAATGAAAAATAAAAAATTGGGTAATATTATGGATGGGAAAAGTTTTGCAAAGAACTTAAAAAGATGGGGGCACAGTCAGATAAGTGTATCCTTGGCTAACCATTTCAAATTTGCTAGAATTTATTAATCCCGCTGGTGTCATAAATTTATGGAACGTTTGCAACTTGCCATCTGCTAACAATTTTTTAAATTTGTTTTTATCTAATTCCAAGTCACTTGCCACATGTCAATTTGTAATCGGAACTGACTAGATAGATGCGTGCCACATTAGCTGCTTCCGTGATACGGTGATATTAGGGAATATTTTCTCCCCTTGCTCCACCAATATCAAATAGGAACTAGAGATATAATCCAGGTGGAAAGGATTCATCAAAGAAATTTTGACAATTCTTCGAACAAATAGTTACAGATTCGCAGCCATAATCAATTTTAGCGGTTCCAGGTGCACAATGTTCAGAAGAAACGTATAAATAGTTCTGAAATAGGAGGACAATAGCAAAAACTAGAACAGAAAATCAGGCTACCTCCCCAAAGAGAGGTAGACATGCAAGGCATCTTCTGGTGCTTATTTCAGTGCGACTTGTGAGAATCATCACTCGCATGAGCATATTCATTCAGAAGCAACCAAAAGTTGGGTCAATAAACGATGATTATCTCAACAGGCAGATATCCGTACGGATTTAGGTGAGGACACACCGGGACCAGACCGCAGTCCGTTACCATGCATTATTCACGCATCAAACAAGATTTACCAACATCCATCTGCACAGTTACAACTCCACCATGTTTTGAAACTTGGGGTTTAAATTAAATATGTTCCCTCGTCATCCCTTCGGCCAAATATTCTCTCATTCATTCTCGCGGATATTTTCTCGACATTTTATTGTCGATCATACGGACTTCGAGAGAGACAGCAAGCAGACTTTGAAATCCAGGGGAAACATGACAATCCAACTGAAAAATCTCAAATGGCGTTATATTATGATCTTTTCTAGCAGCTGAAGCTACATCACCACTTTCTTCCAAAAAAAGAAAATATACTATTGTCATCTATATCGGTATACTGTCCTCCTTTAAAATGTCAGCTATGAACCTTAAAACATTTGAGGTGTGGAAACAATTTGAGCAGGTCTTCACGGCTTCGTCTCTGTGGAGGAAAGGAATACATATAGTAAACAATGACATAAATTCACTCAAAAAGCAGCAAACCTCGTTCCATGCACCAACAAAGAACATCTTACCTTGATGCCGATGCAACCATTCACGTCAAGTGTGGTGAGTGTGTTTGAGCAGGTCGTTGAAAGGGCTTCAAGGCACTTGTCTGTCACCCCAACTATCCCAAACAAGCTGCATTTCGCAGCAATTATCACTAACTGAACAATGAAGAGAGAATTTGATATTTGATGAGGTTAATTATAGCTTTTGTACTGTATATCCTGTGGAAGATGCCAATTCATTAAGGCAAACTATCAAAATGTGAGATGGTCCGGGAGATCAGCAATCACAATGACCTAAAATCCAACTTGTTTGGCATCAAAAGACAATTAGAGGGCACCTACAGAAGCCAGGAGTAGAAACTCCTTTTCCCCTAACTTCTGACACGTGCTTGCTTGAGTGGAAACATATAAGAAAAAGTATTGACTTTTCATTTTAGGAGTGTAAAATGTAGGAAAAGAAGACCCTTTAATCTACACTTCCATCTATTTTCAGAATAAAAGCCACCAAATAACAATTTCAAATAAAACTGCCAAACCCTCAATGCAATCGAAAGCATATATAAGACCAACAATCTGAAATACTCAAAGCCAAAAGACACTGCAACTTCAAACATGACCTGCTAACATCTTTGGGGCTAACTACCATACTACATTGGAAAAAATCAGTATGAAACACCTCATTAATTTGATTAGAGACCACTTGGATAGAAATAATTGCAAATATGCTTTGGCAGCTTACGAAATTATATATTAGCCAAGCTTCTCTAGCAGATGACACAACTATGCAGAATGGAGGTTTGAAAAAGAACCATCAAGATTTTATAACCATACATGAGAAGTACTCTCCTTAACCCAGCTAGAATGACGAAGATGCGAAGCCTAGTATTCTCAAGCTTTGTAATAAGCTTACTGACCATCTCTGAATTAAATCAATAAAATTCAGCCGAGATGCTTTTATTTCAGCCCAGATAACTTTTATCCTAGTTGGAAGAACCTTATCGTCAAGACTTACCTAAGAAACTCAAGTGAGACGCAGCCTTCAGCAACTGCTATGACCCCCCTGTCTGTTATACGTACACACCTGTGAAAAGTAATCATAGTATTATTATTATTATTTTTTTTGGTCAGAAAAAGTAACCACAGTATGTTGACTCCACAAAAATGAAGGCATTTTACTAATAAACTTACCACGTCAAATTCAGGGCCACAAGTTTTCCACATTTAGCTATACAGGAAAGTGCATCATCTGAGAGGTTCTGCAGAATCATTTATAACATTGTGGCAGAAAATTCAGGTAACACAAGACAATTAACAGGTGTTGATAAGTGGAATTTACCTGGGCTCCACAAAGATCCAAGTACTTCAGATGGGAAAGAGAGGAAATATTGTTGTATGCGTTATCTGTGAGACTGGAAAAAGCAATCAGAAAGTAAACTACTAATACCAAATAAGTGGCTTCAAACCTATACATGAGAACAGAAAGCACATTTACCTAGAAAGGGCATAAAGGTTTAGACTCTGGAGAGAAGAGCACTTGAATAGTATTTGCCGCAAGCCAATATCTGTCAGCTTGACACACCTGATAACCGAATAATTACAAGCTTAAAGGTGCATATCCGTATCAGCGACGGCGATAATTATTCTATTTTTTCCTGGATTAGCATCATTTGCTTCCTGAAAATAGGGTTAAACTTTTCTTATCAGACCTTAGCATACCTAGTAAGGTTTAGTGACTGTAATTCATTATAACTGTCAGCAACCAACTCCAAGCTCTTGTCTGTAATATTCTGCCATTGACAATTGAAAACAGCTTTGTAAATAGAAACTCCTTCCACACAAAATGCATAGGCATGTCAAAAATCTGAGTGCTGAGAATAGAAAGAAGTAAGACCAAAAGGTCGGGAACTATCGAAGAAAAAGGAGGTAAAAGTGACATTGCTGTAAATACTGTTGTACTGATCATGACTGTCTGAGGCAATTGCATTTGTCATCTCAAGTTGTTTTAGCAAGCCCATCTGGTCAAGTTGTGCATGTAACATCCATATACATAGAGAAGAAATCTCTCATAGCAAGCGTGTTCAGAATTTCAATGATAAATACTTGGAATAGCAGGTTCGCTAAAGCAATGAAATCTGTATCATTGTAAATGCAAACAAGAAACAATTGCTCACAAAGAACCAAAAATCTCCAATAAAGCTCGCCCACATTTAAAAAAATCTAAGTAGAATTGCAGTCGCATATATCAGCCAAGACTTGAGACTGGTACCAAGCACAAACTCACATTTTTTGGAAACACATGGTAAGAACTCAATTGAGTATCAAAATAAAATTGTCCTCTGTCTTCCAGAAACAAAGTAGAACTCCAAAACTAGAGTGACCAGAATACGTGTGAGAAAGTTGAGAAGCCATAGATGTTCAAGAAAAACTTAGTTAGCCATGCATCATATATACAAATTTGATCAGGCAGTGTTTCAAATCATGGCATACTTCATTGATGACATTGGAGAAAGTCCACCTTCCATCATCATGTTAATAAGTGTGAGCAAATATACCAACACAACATAAGCAGAAGAAAGTTGAAGGAAGGCTTTGACATGAGCAAGTAGATACCTTGCAGCCACTTAAGTTCAAATCAACTAAATGTCTGCAGTTCTCTACCAGATGCTTTATGCCTATGTCTGTCACTCTGCAGCTCCAAAAATGTGCAGTTAATTCGTATAAATATTTAGGTGAAGTGAGGTTTACAAGACAAGTGCATTTATAGAAGACTTACCGCACATTCCAATAAATAGAAAAAACCTTAAGATTTGGACAACAACTGGTTACAGCAGCAATTCCCTTGTCAGAGATCTTTTGGCAACCGTTCAGATTTAAAGTCTCTAACCTTTTGAGAGATTCAGAATACTGTTGAGTGGTTAACAAGTGATCATAGGTTAGCGATACAAGTTACTAAGAGTTGAATGATCAACATAGATTAGTGTCGCTAAAAAGGTAAACTCAAGCACAATTGGTAGTTCATGATAAAACCAATGAATAATTTGCCTAGAAGACAGAGTGTATGGGATACTAATGTCATGGGAAGTATACTTTTCTAAACTAGCGAAAGAAATTGTGCGGGACTTAATCATGGAAAGGCAAACTAAAGTAACCAAAAACAAAGCACTATCTTTTTAAAACTTATGAGAAGTGTTAACTCAAGCATCTGATATGCTTTCCCAAGAGATATCTCACTGAAGCATCTAACATCAATCCTAATAACATTTATGGGCGACATCTATTAGTCAATATGTTATTTTGCACATGTCATCTGCTAAATTTAGAACAATGTCTTTAGCAACTTTGGAAGAGAAGGCGAGCACTAACCGTTTTCCACGGTAAAGAATCCTCAAGAGGATGCTAATCAAACAAAGCCAGGATTACGGTTAAAAAGTGGGCAACAAAATTACATTATTGAGAGGATACTCTACTATGGGTATTGAAACAAAAGGGCATATCTTTCTGATTCATATCAGAACAAATTAATATCAAATTGCTTATCGCTACTGCACTTTTCCTTGAGATTTCATAAAGTTCTTCAAAAGGCAACATCTGTCTTCAATTCATCTACCGTGAAAGGATGTCCCATCATCTAACTTCTAGTAGCCAGCAATCTGATTTCAACAAGCAACATTACAATGCGATGTCCCTATGATTACCTCTTTCTTGAGGGACTCCAGGTGTTTGTCCTCGATATCTTGGGCGAACTCGAGGTCGATTCGCTTCACCTGGCGATACCTCGGCTGCCAAAATCCACAGATAATATCATTAGCACAATGGGTCAAATCAACCTCATCAAATTATGCAACTTCAACTATGGCTCACGCACGACCCCCACAATCCACTCAAGATCAGACAACCCAGCACATGAAATGCCTCCACAAACTAACCAGCGAGAGAGCGCCCAGGAGCCGGTTCCCCGCGTTGGTCATCTCGCGCAGATCAAGAACCTGAAATGCGCACCGGACGAATCGGAATCACGCGATAGAACCTGCCGCGCTTTCGATTTCAAGGAGAAGTCGGGAGCTTTTTCAAGAAGATACCAGCCAGAGAGAGGGATACGAGGCGAGGGTGCGGTGAAGCCACGGGCTGACGAGCAGGAGAGAGACGAGGTCCCGCTGGGGAAGCCTGGCGCAGGCGATCTTCATGACCCTGGGAATCGTCTCCCTGCTCCATGCGAGCTCCTCTGCTTCCTCTGCTTCCGCTTCCATTTTCGGTTGCAGCTCTTCTGCTTCAGCTTTTGGCTTGTCCTGTTTATTATTGTGCGCTGGGGTCTCCTCCTGTATTCAAATTTTTTCGTGACACTTTCAAAATTAGGGTTTGACAAGTTAAATAATTAATGGTGAATACCATGAAAATTCACGGATCAATACATTTATAATAAATTTATTCTTTAATGTTTTATTATCAAATTATTGAGTTAAATAATATCAATATGCAATTCGATTATTGAATTTTTAATTTGTTCAAAAGAGTCTTTGAACTTTTGATACATATTCAATACAGTCAATAAATAATATGAAAATTGTTCAACATAGTTTATAATCTTGAATTAATAGACTATATAAAGCAAATTAACTTGTTTGTCATGTTCATTGCTCTTGAATGAGCAACGGTGCCCTCTCCACCGCTTGTTTTATATTTTGAAATCGATTAATAATTTGTTTATCAGACTTCGGGGAGAGAACTTTTGTTGCGCTATTTCTCGCTTAAATAAGAAGTAATGTTGACAAAACAAAGTAAAAGTGACGGTGGTAATCCCGAACCAAAATCAAGGTCGTCCATGATTCACGCCCATGCACCGAATTTGAGTTTAATTCGAGCAAACAGCACCGTTTCATGCTTGGCTACACCCATTTTCCTACGATGCAGACGTGAATAACCTGACTCGCGTGACGAACCAAACACATCACAACAGGGGAGAGCTCAATCCCTGGTCCGTACAAGGTCTTGGTTTTTTTTTTTTTTTTTTTTTTTGGTCGAACGTACAAGGTCTCGTTCACATCTCACTTTCTAGTTTCTTCCATTATCTCAAAACCCTATATCCCAAACAACACGAAGACACTTGGGCGTTCTTTTCTCGTCTCAAACCAAACAGCCTGAACCAGTTTCCTTATCGCTCAGCATGGCTGAATCACTCCTTTTCGGCGTCGCCAAGTGTTCTTTTCTCGTCTCAAACCAAACAGCCTGAACCAGTTTCCTCATCGCTCAGCATGGCTGAATCACTCCTTTTCGGCGTCGCACAGGGCGTGCTGGAGAAGATAGCATCACCGGCGCTCCAAGAAGCTGTCGCTATTTACAACATCGAAGATCAGATCCGCGAGCTTAGAGAGACGCTGATTGCCATTAAGGCAGTGTTGTTAGATGCTGAGGTGCAGAAGGCGAAGAATGACCGTCTGCAAGTGTGGTTAGATCGGCTTCAACATGTATTTTATGATGCAGAGGATGTGCTCGATGAGATCGAATGTGAAGCATTACGGAAGCAGGTTATAAGTCGCTATGGGAGTGTCAAAGGGAAGGTACACAGCTTCTTCTCTCTCTCTAATCCACTCATGTTCCGTGTGAAAATCAGTCATAAAATCAAGGAGATTCGGGAAAGGTTGTCCAAGATTTCCATCGAAAAAGATCAATTTGATCTTAATATGCGGAATATTGACAATGGTGGGGGACATATGCCATCACGAAAAATGACTTACTCATTCATAAACAAGTTGGATGTCGTCGGGAGAGATACTGATAAAGAAAAAATAATTGAGATGTTGATGCAGCTAGATGACAAAAACCTCTCGGTGCTTCCCATTGTTGGAATAGGAGGTATGGGCAAGACAGCCCTAGCTAAATTAGTTTATAATGATGACAGGGTGAAAGAGTAATTTGAGTTGCGACTATGGGTATGTGTACCCGAGGACTTTGATTTAAAGAAAACTATCGAAGGAATCATTAAAGATGCATCTCGTCAAGATTTGAGTAACTTTGATATTCAACAATCGCAAAACTTTCTACAAGACATCATCAAAGACAAGAAATTTCTACTAGTCTTGGATGATGTTTGGAGTAATGACCGCAGTAGATGGAAAGAATTGAGAAATTTGCTAACTGGAGGAGCTAGTGAAAGTAAGATAATTGTGACTACTCGTAGTGTAGAAGTTGCTTCTATTATGGGTACCCATCCAATGTATAATCTAAAAGGTCTTTCTCATGAAGACTCTGTGGCCTTATTCAAAAAATGGGCATTTGACGAAACGGAAAAGAAGCCACGTCCTTATCTTTTAGCCATTGGAAATGACATTGTCAAAAAATCTCAAGGAGTTCCTCTCCTTGTGAAAACTCTAGGGAGCCTTTTGTATTCAAAGGATGACGATGGGCATTGGAAACATGTAAGGGATAGTGAAACATGGGAGTTAGTGGAAGTAGAAAAGGACATTGTGCTGGTACTCAAGCTTAGCTATGATCATTTACCATCCCACTTAAAACATTGTTTTGCAACATTTTCACTTTTCCCCAGAGGATTCAAATGAAGGGCCCTGCTTTAGCTAGGTTATGGATGGCTTTAGGACTCATTAGTTCAAAAAGGGAAAAATTAGCGTTGGAAGATGTTGGTATTGAGTACATCAAAGAGTTTTGGAAGAGATCTTTGATCCAAGAAGTTGAGGAGTGTGGAGCAGAATTACTATTTATAGTACACGATTTGGTCCATTCTCTTGCAACGAGTGTGGCACAAAATGATTTCTCCATTGTTTGCTTAGATACTATTGAGATTTTAGAAGGAGTTCGGTGCATTTCGTTCTCTAGCACTTCGTTAGAGGGAATCTCAAATTTTGATGGAGTCCCACCTTTTCTGAGAAAGACAACTTCAAAGAGGTTGTGTGGCATTTATTTTCAATACCAAGTTAATGATGGAGTTATTATTAAAGAGTTTGCTAGAATATGCATCACCAAGTTTAACCACTTACGGTATCTGAATTTGTCATATAGTAGTTTTGAGGAGCTGCCAAGGTCCATATGTAATTTGAAGCAATTGAGATCATTAAGTCTCTATGGGAACAAGCTATTGAAGAAGCTTCCAAGTACCATTTGTGAGCTGCAAAGTTTGCTAGAGTTATCCCTTGTTGGTTGCTTAGAGCTACGCAATTTACCCAAAAATATGGAAAGACTTGTCAGTCTTAGATATCTATACATAACAACAAAGCAGAAGAGTTTGCAAGAAAGTGGAATACAATACTTGGAAAATTTGCAATTTTTGGGACTCAATGAATGCGCAAATCTCCAAATTTTTTTTGAAGGTACTTGCCGACTAACTCGCCTTCGAGGGTTGGAAATTGTAGATTGTAGGGGACTGATATCTTTGCCTTTTGGGGAATTAAAAGCCGTAGAGTCCTTGAATGTTGCTAGTTCCAAGCTCGCGTTGACCTTGGAGAATAAGTCCAACTTTTTGTTGAATCTTCATACTTTGGTAATTTATAACTTTGAACAAGTGATGGAGTTACTCAAATGTCTCGAAGGATCAGCCTACACTTTGGAGTCATTTTCAGTCTATGATTGCCCGAGCTTGACATATGTTCCCGCATGGCTGCCCAATCATACACGTCTCAGATTAATTTACTTGATCCGATGTCCCAACTTATCATCCTTGCCGCAAGGAATCCAGTCCCTCACTAACCTCAAAGAATTATGCATCGAATACTGTGGAGAACTGAGCAAAACATGTGAGCCTCAAATTGGCAAGGATTGGAACAAAATCGTCCACATTCCTCGAATCCAACTTGATTTGATAGATGTACAATGGACAGATGATTAGGTACGCTAATCTACCCTTCTATTCTTCTTTGTGCTTAAGTGTGATACAGTCATATATATTGAGATTCCCTCTTTTTTCTTTTTTTTTCTTGACTTCCTCACTAGATGAAAATTAGAATAAGATAATAATGCATTATGCACATTCATAATATTGACGACTTTAACTATATGTGGACAACTTTTGACAAATCTCAATTCCCCAATTTCATGTGACGCATTAAATGTAAATATTGATTTCCTACAATGAAATCTCAAGTCCTCCTTTTACTTGGAAATTGGAACATGACGTAATGTTTTGAATATATACTTTTTCTATTAATGATTACTATTGCATACTATAGCTACTCTCGCTCAACTTGATAGTTTGAATATAATTTACCAAATATTTCTGTTGCAAGTGTCCTAGAAGGACCGGTTAAGTTCACCAATCATTTCATAAAGAAATTGAGAAATATTTGTAAATTTATTGTAGAAAATGCACTTGCTAAAAATTTACAACTCCTTTGATTAAAGAACATTTTCGGTTTCCATTTTTCTTCTTATTAAAAGAAGGAAACAGAAAAAAGTTTAAAAGTTTAAGCAAAAATAAAGATTTATTTCTTACAGCTTGAGTATGTAAAATAGGTGGTCTTCAAAAACCCCAATTTTCTTTTAGAACAAAAACACAGTGAATCTTGAAAGGTTATTTCGAATCTACACGTTTAACTCAGAAACACTTTCCCTCATCTTGATTTGACAATTTTTTTTAAACAATATGATTTGAGAGCTCGGGATAATCGTTGTTGCAAGACACTTGGCTTAATACCATTTGTTGGAGCGTCGAATGGAGCCAATGAAAAATGCCCACAATCAACATTAAAAAAGACAAATGATCTATTTTTATCTAATAAAAAAATTATTTATTTTAACTTGATATGCCAGAAATATGACACAGAGAAATCAATTTTAATTTAACTTTCCCACTTGAGAAAAACTAGTTTCTCGATCTTATTACAGAAATACTGAAATGTCTTCCCTTAATTTTTTAAATCAAGACAGTCGCATATATCTATATTCATAATTCTTTAAGTGATGTGACTCAACTTCTTATAACTATTTCTAATTATGTTTTGCAATATAATCATTTTTTATCTCATTAAGAAAATTTACTTTCCGCAATCAGATATAGATCATAACTCACACAATACAGCACATGAGAGTAAAATAATACTGACAACATTCGTTTGAAATTACTATCATAATCGCACAAATGATGCATGTGAATGAAGCCATGATCATAAAAATTCTTTCCAAACTGCAGTGTTTCTAAAATAGTAATTTTTTCGCATGGAATTTTTTAAATGAAAAAGAGATTAACGCATAATACTGTCTTATGCAGCGGGGAGATGCCTTAGATGAAGGGTAATTGAGAGCCACTAAACCGATTTCATTTTATTTCTACAGTAGTTTAAATAACAAAAAGCATAAAGTTAAAATTCCTAAAATGCAGGCCCTTTTTTGGAATTTATTGTGTATCAATTTACCTTTCCCTGTTTTTTTTTTTTTTTTTTTAATAAGATATAATAACATCAAATGGGAAAAGAGGAAATTCAATTGGCTGAGAATATTTCTACAAAATAGGACGTCATTTTCTCACAAGATTGAATAAAGATAAAGATTTATTATCACTTGATTTGGTAATAATAAAAAGATTATTAGTAATTCGTGTTGCTTTCAATAAAGTGTCCATCTATGAGATATCGATATTTGTAATTCCCGAGCAAGGGACGAGTTCGCCAGCTAGAGAACTAGGATGGTAATATGTAGGTCCTCAGCTCAAAAGTTTCAGGGCTTGTTTATTTTGAATTATGCAAAAGCAAAAGGTATATTTCTTAGCTTTCTCATAAAAATATGAAATATTTTTCAAATCTCATAAAATCATTATATGTATGTGTGTGTGAATATGCATGCCAACATCTGCATGTTTTGAAAGTTTCGAATGTTTTGGATGAACAAAACGTCAAAGTATGCGTGTGATGAGATTTAGATTAGAGTTTATTATAAACTCTCCATTTTGATGTGACATATTGATAGTAAGTCAAGATTCATTACTCCAGTACCATGAGAACTTTGTTAAAAGATAATGCGAACCATCAAACTTGTAGGCACTTACCGATAGAGTGTGCACAGCATATAAAAAGTATAATTTTCGCATGTTATTGGAATGCAAAACAAAAACTTCTACAGAGTTTCTAGTAAAAGAAATTTTACATCCATAAAAAAGTTAAATTTTTGCAAACAAAGAAAAATATCTTGGTTAGTATAATATCACGAAATGACAAATTTGCATGACACCACAATAAATGCTAATACGATGTAATGGAATAGATATTTTGAGCTCATTTCTTTTTTTTTCATTTTGACCGCAGATGAACTTTCATGATCTATTTGCCACGGCATGTGGTTCTCCACGAAGATTTGGACTTGCACTCGGCTAATTCTTCATCAATCTCATTTATTTTCAGAGATGAAAACAATGGTTGTTTATATTGTACTTTTTTCTTTCCTTAAATGAGTGTTGTTCTTTGTTACTTGTTGACATCTGTATCGTGAATTTCTCTATGGAGAAAATGCCTTGTTCGTATTACATGAGACCAACTTTAACATTATCACCATTTGAATTGTCATAAAACGATACTTATTTTTCATTCCCCGATAGGGAATGAAATCGCGCTGCATAGTAAATTAGTCAGCAACTTGATGGTTATATTATTATACCAGTAGACTTTTTATAGAGGTTCTAGAGATGATGCATTTAAAAAAATCATACCTTTTTCGTTTTTAATTTGTTTTAATTCACTTCTGCATAGTAAGATAATGTTTTTCTTTTCTTTTTATCCCTAAGACTAGATCTTGACCGTGAATGCACAAAGGCTTGCATCGACAAGTTTTTGTTATGCGCTGAAAGCCTAAGTCAGGTTTTAGTCTCCCAAGCACTTCTATTTGAACTCATGATTGTGTGTGCTATAGTACCCTATAAATCCAGCACCTCTTGGTCAATTTCACGACTGCAATGGAGCGCACAAAACTGCCCAAATTGGACAAATCAGTACCATTCAAGGCTGAAACGGGTTTCCAGCCTTGAATTGAGAAAACAAAAAGATAGTTGTTAACCCCCATGTCCTAGAAGAACCAATGGTCGACTCGCTCTACATTAAAATCTTAAAGTTCCGTCCATTGCTTGTAAAACAGAACGACCCTCTTAGTTTTTTTTTTTTTTTTAAATGGAAAATGATCCTCTAATATAGCCATTATGGTAACCTGCCAAAGATGAGAGGACGTTGGCATCCATCGTTTACAGTTCATGAAGCTCCGTCGATTACTCCTACTGTTCTTCCAACAAGAAGAAAAGAAAATAGCTGGATCACTTGTTTTCGATATCACAGAGAGTGAGCAAAGCCAGCTTAACTCGCATGTCCATCCCAAGTCATGCTTGCGCTCTTTGTCATGTTCCTTCACTAATTACTTGAGGAGGGGATGTGGTATTAGATAAGTAAAACCTTTTACAAACTGAAAACAAGGTTAATTTCAATTGATCATAGATATTGGCCCATAAGGAAGAGCAGTCACAATCTCTCTCACGATGTTAGGCCAAATATCTGTATCAGTAGTCAGTTGCTAATTATCTTCTGATGATTTGCGTGTTGGCTACGATTTTTTGCTCTGAGTACTGGGAAACAGAGTGCTTTGTCCCTATAGGTTTCCATGTTTTGGAACTTGGGAGCAGAGTACTCTGTTTCTTTGGGTGTTAGTTTTTGTCCAGAGAGATGGGAGTCTTTTAAAGGTCGTAGAGGATCCGAAGACCGGAGGAGAAATGATTGTGTTGCAGCCGGTGCCGGAACACTTATCAAGCGTTTATTGAGTCTTTAATCATCCAAATGCGCATCTAGCACGGAAATTTCTTTTTTCCCCGAAGAAAACCTTGACCTGGTACATCTCTCTCCAACAATAATTCGTCATAAACTTGTTGTAGCCTCCCAAATAACAAAGTCAAATCTTACTTTTGATTGTTATATACAGTGTGGTAATGAATCTCCGTTAAGTAAATTGTCTTTATCACCTGTCAAAAGTGAATCTGCCTTAAAAAATGCGAGTTGAAATCCGGCTAGTGACCCAAATAAAACTTGCATTTGCTAATGTGAGTTTGTGGTGTGCCCCTGATGCACAGCATAAGTCCGTTCCCGAACTGCCAAGCTGATCCTATAGAGTTACGTAGCCAATTATGGTGTAAAACACATCAAAACATCACAAAACCTAATTTAAGATAAAGATAAGGTAGAACTGCATTTTTCCGTTAACCTGCTGGCCACTCCTAAGGAAAGAACATTTCTATCATCCAGTTGTAGCCAAGTTATCATCGCAGCAACAAACGTACGAAAGGAAGTTGTTGTGTTCGTTTTTGTCTCCACCAAATGGCCCGTATCAATTTCCTCATTACTCAGCATGGTGTGCTAGGGAAGATAGAATCTCCGATGCTCCAAGAAGCTGTCGCAATTTGTAGTGTTGAAAATCAGATACGCAAGCTTAGAGAGTCGCTGACTGCCACCACGGTAGTGTTGTTAGATGCTGAGGAGCAGTAGGCAAAGAACCACGGTCTGCAAATGTGTTTAGATCGGCTTCAACATGTATTTTACAATGCCGAAGATGTGCTTGATGAAGTTGAGTGTGAAAGCCTTACATGAGCAAGCAATCAGTCGGCAGGGGAGCGTTAAAGAGGACTTATATCACTTTCCCTCTCTAATTTACTAATACCCCATATAAAAATCAATCATAAAGTCAAGGAGATTATGATGACGTTTTTGGGAAAATTGTGCAGAAAGTCCTAAACTATTGAACTTTTTCCAATTTAGTTATAAACTTTTCAATTTTATCAATTTAGTCAATTTAGCCACTTTTAGTGGGAAATTGCTAACGGTGGATGTTGAACATCTTACGTGGCATGACTAGTGTTAACATAGATAATTTTATAATTTTTTTTAAAATTGACTTTTTATTTATTTCTTTTTTTTTTCCTTCCCAGCTGGATAGGAAGGAAAAAAAAAGGGAAAGAAAAGAAAAAAGGAAAAAAATAAAAAAGAAAAAGAAAAGAATAAAAATAATCAAGAATTCAAATTTTTGAAAAAAATTATAAAAAATTAACCACGTCGTGTTGAGCGTCTTACGTGGCACTGCAAGCATCTATGTCAACGATTTTTCCAATTAAAATTAGTTGAATTGACTCAGTTGACAAAAAAAGAAAATGTTTTTAACTTAATTAGCACTATTAAAAGTTTTATGACTAAAATGACAAAAGTATAATAGGTTTGGGATTTTGTAAACTATTTTCCCAGACGGTATATGAAATTTTCATCAAAAGAATTAACACTTCTCACATTAAGATCAAATTGCTCATGAACAAGTTGATCCTTAATGGAGAAGGAAGAAAGTGTGTCTTTATTGAAGTTTCTCTCATCCAAGAGTTTGTTGACATCTAAATTTTGACAACCTAGAGCATGCTTAATCACCATTAAGCCAAATGCAGTACCTTTGCAATAAGGATTTTCTCTGAAACCCAACTGTCGATTTCAATGTCCTCCAAAGGAACAAACAAGCCTTTTGGATGGAAATGCCGTCGAATTTTCCCTTGATTTTGTCCTTTGGTTGTCTTTGTGCAATCAGACGAAGATGACCAATTTGGGGCTAACCGAGACGACCCCCTTTTCTTGGAGCTCTTTCGATCACTCAGAGGCAATCAATTTCAACTCATTAGCATGCAATCATGTATCGTGACCCCTAGCTTCGAAGGAATGCAACCAAAATTATACTAATGGAAATGATATGCCAAATGAGAATGAGCAATGCGTCCACATCTCCATATTTATGAAAGATATATCAAGATAGATTTATAAAATTGATATCCACATTGATGATATATACACTAACTGAATGTTGAAACATATGATCTTAGGAACTTGAATAATCTGATTAAATCTCACAAATTGCGTGCAAATTATTCTAGTTTAGGGCTATATGCAGAAGTCAAAGGCCTAGACTTGACTGGTTCATGAGCCTCGTATAAGTGTTCCATAAGTTTTTAGGTAATTCGATGTCAACGCTTGTGCTCCTAAAAAATTAAAATAAAAGAATGCTCATTTGTTATATGTCACGTTATTTATGGGACCAACTTTGCAAATCCGTCTAATTAATACATTCGGTATCACTCAAGCTCATTGAAGAAAACCACGTCCTTTTGAACATGTGGATGATTAAGTAGAAGAGAAAAATGAATAAATAAAGTTGGGATGTCATTTATCAATCATCATTTTGGACGAAGTTGATGGAGGAATTTGAGTGCATCAATTTGACAAGTTTTACAACTTGATCTTATTTTTTTGAAAGTTTTAGAACTCAATCAAACTTGCATTGTTAGTTTTAGGACTTTTGATGCACATATTCTTTCAATTTAGCCAGAATGTAGATACTCTTTTGTTTTATCTAATTCCATCCCGTTTGTGCTTAAAATTAGTATGTCATCCACACAAAGACATACCAATGCCATTTACTCTATGGTAACTTTAGAATAATCTCACACCTTCTAATCCCTCCTATGTTCTAATTAAGACGAGTTCCACTATTTTATATTCGTTAATAAAATAAACCAAAATCTACTGAGAGAGAGAAAAAGGAATTAATATTGAGTTTTGGATGGACAACCCAACATTATTCTAAAACACAAAAGAAAATAAAGAATATAAGGAAAATTGAAATATGACCATGATAGATGTAAAAATAGAGGGGATGTACAAAAGAGGAGACGAAATTGGAATATCGGTATTTACTTCGCATCTAAGTTATATTGGATTCTATGAATTAAAAATTTCAAAACTACGAAAGAGTTCAATCCACGTTCCGGACAAAGTCTTGTCCCTAGCTCACTTTGTTCCTTTTTGCTTTATGTATATATACCATCGCTATAAGTTATCTTGCGATTCTTTGCTTGTTTTGATTGGCACGGAAGAAAGTTATAGAAACTGAGGTAGCCTTTTGGTCCAAATGGTTGAGGCAGAATCAGCCTTTGATTGTTCTCTGTCTCTTCGGATGCCAACTAGACTTTGTCTTTTGGTTTTCTCAGTAATTCTTTTCGTAACCTCCTTATCATTCTGCGTCCCGTTCATTGAAATGCGGAGAAAACATGGGGTGAACTTTTTCATATATTACGCGTTTGTTTCATTGAAAATCAACTATTTAGAAAATATTAATAGTTTATATCGCTTACAAAATTTAATTAAAAAAGGCATTTTTATCATCAATATGAAAATGCGGCATAGATTGTTATTGATTATGAAAGTATTTTTGTCGACTAATTAGTCAAAGAGACGTGGACAATTATTTTTAGGTAAATTATGTACTGAAGTAAAGAGTAGACACTTTGAAGAGACCTTGTTGGATCTTCGAAGCGGGGCCATTTGGTTGAGCATTCCCAAGGGGCTTTAGGCCCCCAAAGCCCCTTGGGGAAAATTTTGGTGTTTGGCAATATTTTTTAAAGCTCATTTGCCCAAGTATGAGCATTCTGAATGCTTAATGCTCAAAGCTGTGGAGGGGGAGCATTAAGCATTCAGCATTTGGGAAATGCCACGCCTACCGTTCATCTCTCTTCCCCCATCGTCTTCTTCTTCTTCTTCTTCCTGGCCACCAGGCTTCTCCAGCAGTCACCACCGCCGCCGCCGCCTGAGAGTCGTGCGTCGCCGGTGACCACCGTCTGGGGGTGGCGCGACGCGCGACCCAGGCGACGTGAACCTTAGGCACCGTCGCCTGAGGTCGCGCGGACCAGCGACGCCGCCCGAGGTTCGCGCAACCTCGGCGACGCCACCTGAGGTTCGCACGGCCTCAGGCAGCGACGCTTGACCCAGGCAACGTGGACCTTAGGCGGCGTGCGAACCAGGCGACGCCGCCTGAGGTTCGTGCGACCTCGCCGGACGCCGGCTTCCCTCCGCCACGCGCGGCCTGAATGAACCAGCATCATCGGAACGTGCAATGCACGTGCCGATTCGAGCCCAAGGCACGTGCAATGCACACGTGCAGTACTGATGCTTGCACGTGCGACGCACATGGGACGCACGTGGGACGCACGTCGGATGCACGTGCAACGCAGGTGGGACGCATGTGCGTTGCCGCTTGAGGTTTGCGCTGGTTCGCGACCTCAAGCGGCGTTGCCTGAGGTCCGCGCGACCTTAGGCCGCTAGATCTGGCAGTCCGGCGGCCAGATCTGGCGGTCTAGAGGCTAGATCTAGCCGTCCGGCACCACCGGCCGCCGGATTTGATTTTTAGAATTTTTTTTAAAATTAAAAGCAAAAGCCCATTTGTAATAAGTTTTGCCAAACGGTATTTTTACATAAGTCACTTTTCAATGCGTAATTTGCTAAACGCCCGAGCATTCCCGAAAACCCCTTTACCCTAAAGATATTTGCATTTGGCCAAAGGCATTCCCCCAAAGTTGAACCAAACAGGTTAGTAATCTGAATTCTTGATTGTTCCCACTAAAATAAGATAAAAGAAAAGGTAGAAGGCATGTTTCTGTTAACCTGCAGGCCACTCGTAAGGGAAGAACCTTCCTTTCATCCAGTTGCAAGCAAAGTTATCATAATAACGACTCACATAAAAAGAAGACACCGCGTGTTCTTCTTCGTCTCAAACGAAATAGCCAGAATCAATTTCCTCATCTCTCAGCATGGCTGAATCACTCCTTTTCGGCGTTGCATAGCGCGTGCTGGGGAAGATAGCATCGCCGGCGCTCCAAGAAGTCGTTGCTATTTACAACGTTGAAGATAAGATCCAAGAGCTTAGAGAGACGTTGACTGCCATCAAGGCAGTGTTGTCACATGCTGAGGCGCAAAAGGCGAAGGACGACCGTCTGCAAGTGTGGTTAGATCGGCTTCAACATGTATTTTACGATGTGGAAGATGTGCTCGATGAACTCGAATGTGAAGCATTGCGGAAGCAAGTTATAAGTCGCTATGGAAGCGTTAAAGGGAAGGTACACTGCTTCTTCTCCCTCTCTAATCCACTCATGTTCCGTGTGAATATCAGTCATAAAATCAAGGAGATTTGGAAAAGGTTGTCCAAGATTTCCACTGAAAAAGATCAATTCAGTCTTGATACGCGGAGTACTGTCAATGGTGGGGGACCGACGCCATCACGAAAAATGACTTACTCATTCATAAACAAGTTGGATGTTGTCGGGAGAGATAATGATAAAGAGAAAATAATTGAGATGTTGATGCGGCCAGATGACAAAAACCTCTCGGTGCTTCCCATTATTGGAATAGGAGGTATGGGCAAGACAACCCTAGCTAAATTAGTTTATAATGATGATAGGGTGAAAGAGCAATTTGAGTTGCGACTATGGGTGTGTGTACTTGAGGACTTTGATTTAAAGAAAACTGTCGAAGGAATCATCAAAGATGCGCGTCATCAAGATTTGAGTAACTTTGATATTCAACAATCACAAAACGATCTACAAGACATCATCAAAGACAAGAAATTTCTACTAGTCTTGGATGATGTTTGGTGTAATGACCGCGGTAGATGGAAAGATTTGAGAGATTTGCTAGCCGGAAGGGCTAGTGGCAGTACAATAATTGTGACTACTCGTAGTGTGGAAGTTGCTTCCATTATGCATACCCATCCAATGCATAATCTAAAAGGTCTTTCTCGTGAAAACTCTATGATCTTATTCAAAAAATGGGCATTTGACGAAAACGAAAAGAAGCCACATGCTGATCTTCTAGATTTTGGAAATGACATTGTCAAAAAATCTCAAGGAGTCCCTCTCCTTGTGAAAACTCTAGGGAGCCTTCTATATTCAAAAGATAATGGTAGGCATTGGAAACATATAAGGGATAGTAAAACATGGGAGTTAATGGAAGTGAAAAAGGACATCGCACCAGTACTCAAGCTTAGTTATGATCATTTACCATCCCACTTAAAACGTTGTTTTGCCACATTGTCACTTTTTCCGAGAGGGCATCGAATCAAGGGTTCTAGAATAGGTAGGTTATGGATGGCTTTAGGATTCATTAGCTCAACAACGGAAAAACTAGCATTGGAAGACGTTGCTAATGAGTATGTCAAAGAGTTGTGGAAGAGATCAGATTTCTTCTTTTTAGTTTAAGATTCTTTGGATTTTCTGCAACGATCAACATCAAGTGTAGCGCTATGGATAAAGGTATGTTTCATCTATTTGTGAAAATCATGAAGATCTAAGATCATTGATTTGTTATGAATTTCCGCATTGAAGAATTATATGAATATCTAACAGTTGGTATCAAAGCGTGGTTTATGATCTCATGATTTTCCGTTTATAAATTTATTATGATTTATGTATCATGTTTCGTTGAATGATCCTGTTTGTATTTTTATTGGATAAAGATGAGAAAGTGGGTTATGTTGAAGAAAACCCAAATGATGAGGCATTTTTAAAAAGAAAAATCCGAATGGGAAAGGACTAAAATGGAGGAATTCAGAATTTTGAGGGCAAGTAAGAAATTTGACGATTCCGGGCAAAATCCGTCGACTCACCGCCTAATTTTGGACCCATACGGTCGTCCCGCCATGAGGAACACTGAGCATGAGTTTTTCCGGCATATCGGTGTGTGCCGGAGGCGAATCGGGCGGAGGAAGTCGCGGTGGTTAGGGTTTTGTGTTTTGGAGAAATTATGGTTTGATTTTGGGGCCAATTCTTGGTCATTTTCATCGAAACTTGGATCCATGTGGTTGTGGTTGCATGCTCTTCAAAACCCATTATTTTTTTTTTTTTTTTGTGTCTAGGATGGCTGTTGGAGACGAAACGGTGGCGAAATCGCGGCTGGAAATGGCGAAAACCGGCGAAGAATCGCGTCGGTGCGCGAGGTAGAAGGCGTGTGGGCTTCGAGCGCGCGTTGCAGTTGCAGGCGCGTGGAACCCACGCGCCACGCGCCCTCATGCGCGCGGAGCTCGCCGCGCGCGGGTCTCCCGCGCAGTTGAAGGCGCGTGAGTTGCACGCGCCTGCACGCTGGACGCGCACGCGTGCGAGGCACGCGCCCGCCGAGCTGTAGGCACGTGCTCCGCACGTGCCTGGCGCCCCGAGCCGTCTCTTTTACGTTTTTGCCCTATGCCAATTTTAAAATTCTCATTTTATCCTTCTCACAATTTATTTATTGTTCTACCCCTGTTTAATTTATAATTACGATTCTGCCATTGCTGATTATTTACCTTATGGAATTATGACTTTACGATTTTGCCCTTATGCTTTGATTAAATTTTTGTCCTTGTGTGCAATTTTGGTAAATATTTGTATTTTACAATATTAAAAATTCATATTATTAATGGTTTGTTAGTCACCAAAGTGGCCGAACCTTGAAGTCTTTTGAATTTTGATATTGTAAATTATTTTATTCAATTACCCATGATTAATTGATGCTATATATGAAATTGATATATTTTATATCATTATTGAAGTTATGGGTATATTGAAGTTCATTTATTATAAGAACTTAGGATTAACCCAAAGGTTAATTATTTTCTTATAATTCATGAACATGATGGTTGATAATTAATATGACTTGTTAAATTTGTTTGTATATCCAAAGATAGCAAATAAATTTTAATAAGATATATTTACAATTATCAAATAAAAGTTATTAGCATCATTATGATATATATACATTTGTATATTATAGGATCGCCCAAAGGAGAACTATGATGTACATGTATAGTTAGATTGAATCTGATTATGTGATATTCTCAAGGCATTAATGTGTGAGTACTTCTTGCATATTTGTAGTATCTATACCTGTTTCGCTGCATTCACATGCTTCATCTGTTCCCTTATTCAATGGGATAAATTTCCTTGATTGGAGTGAACAAATCCAGTTTCACTTAGGTGTCCTGGATTTTGATTTAGCTCTTCAAGTTGAGAAACCAGCTGCTATTACTGATAAAAGTAGCGATGATGAAAAGTCTTTCCATAAAGCTTGGGAAAGATCGACAGACTGAGCTTAATGTTTATGCGAATGACAGTTGCAAATAACCTAAAGACTTCTCATCCCAAGACTGATAATGTAAGGAATTTATGAAATTTGTGGAAGAGCGTTCTCAAACTGCTAATAAGTCACTTGCTGGTACATTGATGAACACACTGACCACCATGAAATATGATGGTTCGTGTACCATGCATGAGCATATACTTGAGATGACGAATTTAGCAGCAAAGTTAAGGACCTTGGGAATGAACGTGGATGAGTACTTTTTAGTACAATTTATACTTAATTCCTTGCCTCATGAGCAATATGAGCCATTTCAAATGAATTACAACACTATAAAGGATAAGTGGAATGTAAATGAATTGGCCAGTATGCTAGTTCAAGAGGAAACAAGGATAAAGAATCAAAAGACTCATTCTGTTCATCTCTCAAGTCATCAAGAAGCTCGAAAGAATTTCAAGAGGAAAGGTGGAAGGAGCAAGAAGAAAGGACTACACGTCCTGAATGACTCTTCAAGGGCTTCTCAAATCCACAAGAAGGAACACAATCTTATTAAGTGTCATTTTTGCAACAAAATTGGACACTTGAAGAAAGATTGTCTGAAATGTAAGGCTTGGTTCGAAAAGAAAGGTAAGCCTTGTGCTTTAGTATGTTTTGAATCAAACTTTACTGAAGTTCCTCATAATACTTGGTGGATTGATTCTGGTGCCACTACTCATGTGTCAAATACCATGTAGGGATTTCTTACGATCCAAACTATAAAGCCAAATGAAAGTTATGTGATTACAGGAACATAAACAAAGCTCCAGTTGAAGGTATTGGCACTTATCGTTTGATCTTAGATAATGGGCATTATTTGGATTTGTTTCGAACCCTTTATGTACCTTCTTTTTCTTGCAATTTAATTTCTTTGCTAAGACTTGATGTTGGGGGATTTTATTGTAAGTTTGGATCTGAATCTTTCAGTCTATTTAAGAGTAATACTCTTATTGGAACTGGAACTTTATGTGATGATCTCTACAAATTTAGACTTGATAATACTTTTGTTGAGACATTAATGACCTTGCATCATAATGCTTGCACTAAATGAAGTTTGGTGAATGAAAATTCTGCTTACTTGTGGCATAAACGTTTGGGTCATATATCCAAGGAAAGAATGCAAAGATTAGTGAAGAATGAAATTCTTCCAAATATGGATTTTATTAACCTTGGAGTGTGTATTGATTGTATTAAAGGTAAACAAACAAAACACACTAAGAAAGGTGTCACAAGAAGCACAGAGCTTCTTGAAATTATACATACTGACATATGTGGTCCTTTCGATGTTCCATCTTTTGGTAAGGAAAGCTATTTCATTACCTTTATTGATGATTTTTCATGTTATGATCATATTTATCTTTTGCATGAGAAATCTCAATCAGTGAATGCACTTGAAGTGTATATTAAAGAGGTTGAGAGGCAATTAGATAGAAAGTTGAAAATAGTAAGATCGGATAGAGGTGGTGAATATTATGGAAAGTATGATGAATCGGGACAATGTCCAGGTCCATTTGCTAAATTCCTTGAAAGACATGGCATTTGTACTCAATATACAATGCTAGGTACACCACAACAAAATGGTGTAGCAGAAAGGCGTAATCGTACTTTAATGGAAATTGTTAGGAGTATGATGAGTCATTCATCTTTACCCTTGTCTTTGTGGATGTATGCATTAAAGACTTCTATGAATTTATTAAACAGGGTTCCTAGTAAGGCAGTTCCAAAGACTCCTTTTGAACTGTGGATGGGTAGGAAACCTAGTTTACGACACCTGCATATTTGGGGTTGTCCAGCAGAAGTAAGAATTTACAATCCACATGAAAGGAAATTGGATTCTAGAACGACCAGTGGTTATTTCATTGGATTGCAGAGAAATCCAAAGGGTATAAATTTTATTGTCCTAATCATAGTACAAGAATTATTGAATCTAGAAATGCTAGGTTCATTGAGAATGGTGACATCAGTGGGAGTGAAAGAGTGCATGATTCTTGCATTCAAGAAGTAAGGGTAGAAGTTCCTATACCCAAAGCTTCTAAAGTTGTTGTTCATGATATTATGGTACAATCTAACAATAATCAAGAACAACAAATTAATGAACAAACACCCCATAATGGAGATGTCGGTATTGAACCTCCAATAGCTGAGTCACAAGAAATGGCATTAAGAAGATCTCAAAGAGAAAGGAGGTTGGCTATTTCTGATGACTATATGGTATATTTACAAGAGTCAGAAATTGACTTAGGAATTGGAAATGATCCAGGTTCATTTTCCCAAGCCATGGAATGTGAAGATTCTAATGAATGGTTTAATGCCATGGAAGAAGAGTTAAAATCCATGCATCAAAATCAAGTTTGGGATCTTGTCAAATTGCCTAAAAGATGTAAGAAGGTCAGGTGTAAATGGGTCTTTAAGACCAAGCGCGACTCAAAAGGCAATATTGAACGACATAAAGCCAGACTTGTTGCAAAGGGTTTTACACAAAAGGAAAGCATTGACTATGAAGATATATTTTTACCAGTCTCTAAAAAGAACTCACTTAGAATCATTATGGCTTTGGTGGCTCATTATGACTTGGAGTTACACCAAATGGATGTAAAAACTGCCTTTCTTAATGGGGATTTAGAAGAAGAGGTTTATATGGACCAACCCGAAGGCTTTTCAGTTAAAGAAAAGGAACACATGGTATGTAAATTAAAGAAATCAATATATGGACTTAAACAAGCTTCCCGACAATGGTATCTTAAGTTTAACGATACCATAACTTCTTTTGGTTTTAAAGAAAACACCGTTGATCGGTGTATATATATGAAGATTAGTGGGAGCAAGTTTATTTTTCTAGTTCTGTATGTTGATGATATTTTGCTTGCTGCTAATAATCTTGGTTTGTTACATAAAACCAAGAAGTTTCTCTCTAAGAATTTTGAAATGAAGGATATGGGAGAGGAAACATATGTGATACGAATAGAAATATTTCGTGATAGGTCACAAAGGTTATTAGGATTGTCTCAGAAAGCCTATATTGAGAAAATTTTAGAGAGATTTAATATGAGTAAATGCTCAGCAGAATAGTTCCAATTCAGAAAGGTGATAAATTTAGTCTTATACAATGTCCGAAAAGTGAATTGGAACGAGAACAAATGAAAATATTCCTTATGCATCTGTTGTGGGGAGCTTAATGTATGCACAAACTTGCACCAAACCGGACATTAGTTTTGCTTTGTCGGAATGTTGGGCGGTATCAAAGTAATCTGGAATGGATCATTGGAAAGCTGCAAAGAAAGTTCTTAGATACTTGCAAGGAACGACGAATCATATGCTCACTTATAAGAGATCAGATCATCTCGAGGTGATTGGATATTCAAATTCAGACTTAGCCGGATGTGCCGATACAAGAAAATCAACATTTAGTTACTTGTTTCTTCCGGCATTTGGAGGGGCAATTTCATGGAAGAGTGCGGCGATCGATTATTGCTGCATCTACTATGGAAGCTAAATTTGTGGCATGCTTTGAGGCTACTATTCATGGATTATGGTTGCGGAATTTTATTTCAGGACTTATGATTGTCGACAGTATTGCCAAGCCGCTGAAAATTTATTGTGATAACTCTGCAGCAGTTTTCTTCTCTAAGAACGACAAGTATTCTAAGGGTGCTAAGCATATGGAGATTAAATACTTGTCTGTTAAAGAAGAAGTTCAGAAACGAAGAGTGTCAATTGAGCACATTAGCACCAATGTTATGATAGCAGATCCCTTAACAAAAGGACTGCCGCCCAAAACATTTAATGAGCATGTTGAAAAGATGGACATTATTGGACGTCATTAATGTTTGTATTATGATTGTATTAAGTTTATGTTTTTTTTTTTTTTTGACACTTTGAGCTCATTTAAGTGTTTCTGATATTTCCTGTTTTCTATTTAGTATACATTATGGAAAATAGATAAATGTTAATATTAGATAGTTTCTAAAAAAAAAGAGACATTATGGTTGGACTATTACCAGGTGTACTTCTCATTTATGGATCATGTTAAGTAAAGTACTATAGTTGTAGTGCATAGAAGGGACTATGTCGATTAATGACATACAACCGCTATGACTCACATTAGTTTTCTTTACTTAATTGTGATTATTATGTGATTGCCAATTTTATGAAATTTTATAGCATAATCTTATTGTGCACATTACGTCTTTATTAAACCATGAAAGGAAAGTCATATGGGCCAAGTGGGAGAATGTAAAATTATTGTGGCCCACATGATATGATTTTTATTATATGGTTTAATAAATTATTGAAATGCTATAAAATAAATAAATAAATAATTATTGGCCACGAGAAGTTGCGACTCTAATTAAATGAAAGGGTATATTGCTTTGATGAAAGGCACATTTTCAACGAAAGTATAAATAGAGTCCGGTCCTCTCTCTACCCCAAGAAGAACGTATTCTTTTCCTCCATCAATTGAATACAGTAAGGAATTGAGGGTTAAAGGTGAGAAATCGGATTTCTTCTTTTTGGTTTAAGATTCTTTGGATTTTCTACAACGATCAATATCAAGTGTAGCGCTATGGATAAAGGTATGTTTCATCTATTTGTGAAAATCATGAAGATCTAAGATCATTGATTTGTTATGAATTTCCGCATTGAAGAATTATATGAATATCTAACACTTTGATCCAAGAACTTGAAGATCACGGATCGGTAATAGTATTTAAAGTACATGATCTGATCCATTCTCTTGCAACAAGTGTGGCACAAAAGGATTGCTCTATTGTTGGCTTAGATACCGCAGAGATTTTAGAAGGAGTTCGGCGCGTTTCGTTCTCTAGCACTTCATTAGATGGAACCTCAAATTTCGATGGAGTCCCACCTTTTTCGAGAAAGCCAACTTCGAAAAGGTTGCATGCAATTAAATTTCACTTCGAAGTTGATGATGGAGTTATTACAAGAGAGTTTGCTAGAATGTGCATCTCCAATTGTAAACACTTACGGTATCTGGATTTGTCCTATGGTAGTTTGAGGAGATACAAAGTTCCATTGGCAACTTGAAGCAATTGAGATCGTTACGTCTATCTGAGAACAAGCGATTGAAGAAGCTTCCGAGTACCATTTGTGAGCTACAGAGTTTGCTAGAGTTATCCCTCCATGGTTGCGTAGAGCTAGGCAATTTACCCAAAAATATGGAAAGGCTTGTCAACCTTAGAAAACTATTCATAAAGACAAAGCAGAAGAGCTTGCAAGAGAGTGGAATAGGATACCTAGAAAATTTGCGACTTTTGGGACTTAATAGATGCGAAAATCTCCAAGTTTTGTTTGAAAGCACTTGCCGACTGACTTGCCTTGTGGGGATGGAAATTGAAAATTGTGGGAGGCCAATATCTCTACCTTTTAGGGAATTAACTGCTCTAGAGTACTTGCGTATTGAAAATAATAGCAAGCTCACGTTGACCTCGGAGAATAAGTCCAACTTTTTGATGAAGCTTCATGCTTTGGCAATTATTAATTCCGAACAAGTGATGGAGTTGCTCCAATGTCTCGAAGGATCGGCCTGCACTTTGGAGTCCTTTATAATCTATGACTGCCTGAGCTTGACAACTGTTCCAGAGTGGCTGCCCAATCATACACGTCTCAAAATAATTCACTTGATAAGATGTCCCAACTTATCATTCATGCTGCAAGGAATCCGGTCCCTCACAGCCCTAAAAGAATTATGCATTCAAGACTGTGGTGAACTAAGCAAAAGATGTGAGCCTCAAACTGGCGGGGATTGGCACAAAATCGCTCATGTTCCTCGAGTCCACCTTAATGGGATAGATGTACAATGGATGTCTGATTAGGTATGCACCTATCTACCTCTCCCTTCATTTTTTCTTTGTTCTTATACGTAGTACAGTCACGTATATTGAGATTCCCTCCTTATTTATTTTTTTTCCTAACTTCCCACTTGATGAAAATCAGAATAAGAAAAAAAAAAGAAATTATTAATATTCATAATGTTGATGACTGTATCGATATGTTTGGGCAACTTTTGACTCATCCCAATTTCCTTGTTTCATTGGGCAGATTGAATGTAAAATTTGATTCCCTACGATGGAATCTCGTATTCTCCTTTTACTTGAAAATTGGAATATGACGTAATGTTCTGAATTTATACTTTTTCCTTGGGCAATTATTATTGCGTAAAATAGTTGCTCTAGCTTAAGTCGATAGTTTGAATATAATTTATCAAATGAATCTGCTGCGAGTGTCTTAAAAGGAACAATTAAATTCACCAATCATTTTAAAAAGAAATTGAGAAATACTAGGAAATTTATTGTGGAAAATGCACTTGCTAAATATTTACAACTCCTTTGATTTTAGAAAACATTTTCAGTTTCCATTTTTCTTCTTATTAAAAGGAGGAAATAGAAAAAAAAAAAAAAAAAAAAAACTTCAATAGTTTAAGCAAAAATAAAGTTTTGTTTCTCGCAACTTTAGTACATAAAATCGGTGGTCTTCAAAAGTCCATGTTTCGCTTGGAATGAAAGCACAGAGAATATTTAAAGGTTACTTCGATTTGTACGTTTAACTTGAAAGCAGTTTCCCTCTTTTTAATTTGACAATATTTATAAATGATATAATTTGAAGGCTCGGGATAATCTTTGTTGGCAAGACACTTGGCTTAGTTCCAGCTGTGGGAGTGTCCGATGGAGCCAATGAAAAACGCTCACAATCAACATAAAAATAGACGAATTGTCTAATAAAAAATTATTTATTTCAACTTGATATGCATGAAAAGATTACACATAGAGAAATATATTCATTTTTAGTTTAACTTTCCAACTTGAGAAAAATTAGTTTCTCGATCTTATTATAGAAATATTGAATTTCGATTAATTTGTTAAATCAAAATAGTTGCACATATTTATTTTCCCCATCCTTTAAGGTGATGTGATTCAAATTCTTATAACTATTTCTAATTATTTTATGCAATATAACTTCTTTTATTTCATTAAGAAAATTTTACTGTCTACAGTCAAATATAATTTATAACTCACAGCACAACACATGAAAGTAAAATCGTACTGGCACCATTCTTTTAAAATTACTAACATGGTCGCATAAACGATGCTTATGAATGAAACCATGGCCAAAAAAATTCTTTCCAATCTGCAAAGCACAATGTACTTATGGAGTAGTAAATTTTAAGCATGAATTTTCTTAAATGAAAAAGAGATTTGACATATAAAACTGTTTTATGCAGGGGAGAGTGTCTAAGGTCAAGGGTAATTGAGAGCAACTAAAGTGCTTTCATTTATTTCTATAGTATTTTAAATAATGTATAGCATAAAGTTAAAATCCCTCAAATGCAGGGCCTGTTTTGGAATATTTTAATGTCTGAATTTACCTTCACATGTTATTTTTTAAAGATATAACATCTAATTGGAAAAGAGGAAATTCAATTGGGTAAGAATATTCCTACAAAATAGGATGCCGTTTTATCCCAAGATTGAATAAAGATAAAGATTGATTAGCACTTGATTTGGCAATAATAAAGTGTTACTAGTCGCTCTCAATAAAGTGTCCATCCATGGAGATATCAGTATCTGTAATTTGTCATGAAAAATGGCTTGAGCGATTTAGAGAGTCGCCAGCTAGTGATCTAGGATAGTAATAAATAGGTCCTCGACTCAAAAGTTTTAGGACTTGTGTGTTCTTGATTAAGCAACTTTTTTTTTTTTTTTTACTTTCTCATTATAATACGACATATTTTTCAAATTTGATAGAATTTCAAAGAAAAATTATGAATATGCTTACCGACATTCATATGTTGTGAAAGTCTTAGATGTTTCGGATGAGCAAAAAGTCAAATGTGTTCATGATAAGATTTAGATTATAGGCAATGTATAAATTGTACATTTTGATGTAACATATCAGTAATGAATCAAGATTCTTTTTATACAAGGTGTTAATAATATGAGCACCTTGTTCAAAGATAATGTGAACCATCAAACATGTGAGTATTTACCTACAATGTGTGCACAGCATACAAAAAGCATGATTTCCAGGTGCTATTCATATACATGTCCTTTTGGAGTCATGATAGATACTTTGAGCTCATTTCATTTTTTCCATTTTGACAGCAGGTGAACTCACGTGGTCTATTTGCCACGCCATGTGGATCTCCGCAAAGATTTGGACTTGGACCCCGCTAATTCTTCATCAATCTCTTTTATTTCCAGAGAACAATCGTCATTGATATTGTATTTTTTCCTTTTCCTTTCTTTTGTTGAACGAGTGTTGTTCTTCATTATTTGCTTGTGTTTGTACTGCGATCTTCTCTATAGAGGATAAGCCTTAATTGTATTACACGAGACCAACTGCAGCATCATCACCCTTTGAATTCTCATAGAAAGATATTTATATTTCATTCACAGACAGTGAAAGAAATCACGTCGCACCATCGAATCTTATTTTTTGAAAATTAGTGTTAGCAGCTTGATCTTTTTTTACGTATTCCAGTAGACTATTTATAGAATTTCCTAGAGATAACACATTTGGAAACCATGTCTTTTCATTTTTAATTTGTTTTTAATTCACTTCTACATTGGAGGATAATGTTTTTCGTTTCTTTTTGTTCTTAAGACTAGATCTTATGATCAGGATTGCCAAAGGCTAATTGCATCGACAAAAGTTTTTGCTCTGCGCTCAAAGCCTTTATCAGTTTCAGTTTCCCATGTACTTTTATTTAAACTCATGATTGTTCATGCTATGGTACCCTATAAATCCAGCTCCCCTTAGTCAATTTCATGACTGCAATGGAGCGCACAAAACTGCACAAATTGGACAAATCAGTATCATTCGAGGCTGAAACGGTTTCCAGCCTTGAAAGTGAGAAAACAAAAAGATAATTGTTAACTCACGTGCCCTCGAAGAGCCAAGGTCGACTCGCTCTATATTAAACCCTTAGTTGGAATGCTTTCTAGTATAGCCATTATGATGACCTGCCAAAGCCGAGATGACGCTGGCATCCATCGTTTACGATTCATGAAGCTCCGTCGATTAACCCTACTGTTTTTCCAACGACAAGAAAAGAAGATAGCCGGATCATTCGTTTTTGATATCGCAGATAGTGTGCAGAGCCAGCTTAAATCGCAGGCCCATCCTATGTCATACTTGTGCTACTCCCCGTATTTCTTCACTAATTACTTGATGAGGGGATGCGGCATCAAATAAGTTAATTTCAATTGATCATAGATAGGCCCACAAAGAAGAGTAGCCGCAAACTCTCTCCCTCTCTCCCTCTCTCTCTCTCTCTCTCTCTCTCTCTCTCTCACACACACACACACACACACACAGAGGATGTCAGGCCAAATATTTGTATAAGCAGTCAGCTTCTAAATATCATTTGATGATTTGCGTGGTAATTACGATTTTTGGCTCTTGGAACTGGTAAAAACAGAGTGCTCTGCTCCTATAGGTTTCCGTGTTTTAGAACTCGGGAACAGAGTACTCTGTTTCTTTGGGTGTTGGTGTTTTTGCGGAGAGATGGGAGTCTTTTAAAGGTTGTAAAGGATCCGAAGACAGGAGGGGAAATGAATGTGTTGCAGCTGGTGCCAGGACACTTATTAAGCATTTATTGAGTCTTTAATGGGCATCTAGCACGCTATTTTTTTTTTTTTTTTTTTTTTTTTTTTGGTGAAGAAAACCTTGACTTGGTACATCTCTCTCCTGTCTCAGCCGTTGCCAGACTCGCCATGGCCCCCACCGTTCCACCCATCATCGACGCCATGCCACAGACACCATTGTGGAGGCTCTTCAGTTGGACAGCGGTTAACTGGTACCTGACTGAACCTAAATCTTTTCCCAAGGTTCTTGCTAAATGATTGCTTATCTGTGAAATTAGCATGAAGGGAGTCGGCGCAGAGGGACCAAGAGCAACTTAATATGCATGGCGGAAAACAACACGAGAACAAAAGGTTCGAGAACTACATCGTTAGACAACGAAAGTGAAGAGATGAAACAAATACCGAATTCATGTAATTTGATTGCAAGATTGATACTAATGTATAATTTTGACAACAATTCATCATAAACTCAGTGTAGCCTCCCCAATAATGAAGTCAAATCTTACTTTTGATTGTTATATACATTGTGGTAGTGAATCTCGGTTACGTAAATTGTCTTTATCACCTGCAAAAATGTCTGCCTTAAAAAACGCAAGTTGAAATCCGGCTAGTGACCCAAATAAACTAGCATTTGCTGTTGAGTTTGTTTTGTGCCCCTAATACACAACATAAGTCCGTTCCTGAACTGCCAAGCTAATCCTATGGAGTTACATGGCCAATTATTGTGTAAAACACATCTAAACATTACAAAACCTAATTTAAGATAATAGGTAAAACGGGATTTTTCCGTTAACCTGCTGGCCACTCCTAAAGAAGAACATCCCTTTCATTCAGTTATAGCCAAGTTATCATCACAGCAACTAACGTACGAAAGGAAGATGTCGTGTTCTTTTTTGTCTTCACCAAATGGCCCGTATCAATTTCCTCATCCTCATCACTCATCACTCCATCCTGGGCCGAGAAGATGCTCCGTGGGCCGTGACAATTCAGGTACAGGAATGTCAAAGTCTCTTAGCCCATACGCCATCAACAACAATCTGCTTTTGTATGAGAGAGGCAAACCACGCTACAGATTGGGTAGCCAAGGCTCTACGAAGCAAATCCCTTCCTTCTAATTGGCAGCGTGTACCATCTGCCCTCCTGATGGCTATTTTATGTCATGACTCTAACTTAACTTGTAAAGCTTGGTGCTATTAATGAAAGCATGAATCACTATTATTGACCAAAAAAAAAAAAATCACGGTGTGCTAGGGAAGGTAGAATCTCCGATGCTCCAAGAAGCTGTCGCAATTTGTAGTGTTGAAAAATCAAATCCGCAAAGCTTAGAGAGATGCCGACTGCCATTTAGGCAGTGTGCTGAGGAGCAGTAGGCAAAGAACCACGGTCTGCAAATGTGTTTGGATCGGCTTCAACATGTATTTTACGATGCCGAAGATGTGCTTGATGAAGTTGAGTGTGAAGCCTTACATAAGCAAGTAATCAGTCGGCAGGCGAGCGTTAAAGAGGAGGTATATCACTTTTTCTCTGTAATTTACTAATACCCCATATAAAAATCAATCATAAAGTCAAGGAGATTAGGATGACGTTTTTGCAAAAATTATGCAAAAAAATCCTAAATCTATTGAACTTTTTTTTTTTAATTCAGTTCTAAATTTTTTAATATTGCCAATTGAATCTATTTGGCCAATTTTAGTCAAAAATCGCTAACGTGGATTCTGAAATGGCATGACTAATACTAACGTGGACAATTTTTATATTGACTATTCTTTCTTTTTTCGTTTTTTCCTTCCTAGCCGGATAGAAAGGAAACAATGGAAAAGAAAAAAAAAACATAATTAAAATAATTAAAAATTCAAATTTTTGTAAAAATTATAAAAAATTATCCACGTCAATGTTGAACGCCTTACGTGGCACTATAGACATCTATGTCAGTGATCTTGCTAATTAAAATTAGCCAAATTGATTCAATTGACAAAATGTGAAAATATTTATCACTTAATTAGCACAATTGAAAAGTTTATGATTAAAATGGCAAAAGTATAATAGGTTAGGGGCTTTTTGGACTATTTTCCCAGACATTATCCGAAATTTTCATTGAAAGAATCAACACTCCTCACATTAAGATCAAATTGCTCATGAACAAGTTGATCCTTAATGTAGAAGGAAGAGAGTGTGTCCTTATTGAAGTTTCTCTCATCCAAGAATTTGTCGACACCTAAATTTTGACAACCTAGAGCATGCATAATAACCATTAAGCCAAATGCAATACCTGTGCGATGAGGATTTTTTCGGAAGCCCAACTGTCGATTCCAATTACCTCCAAAGGAACAAACAAGCCTTTTGGATGGAAATGCACTCGAATTTTCCCTTGATTTTTTCCTTTGGTTCTTTTTGTGCAATCAGACGAAGATGACCAATTTGGGACTAACCGAGACGGTGCCCTTTTCTTGGAGCTCTTTCGATCGCTCGGAGACTTATCAATTTCAACTCATTAGCATGCAATCATGAATCGTGACCCCTAGCCTCGAAGGAATGCAAGCAAAATTATACTAATGGAAATGACATGCGGAATGAGAATGAGCAGTGCGTCCACATCTCCATGAATTATGAAAGATATATCAAGATAGATTTATAAAATTGATATCCCCATTGATGATATATACACTAACTGAATGTTGAAACAAATGATTTGGCTTAGGAACTTGAATAATCTGATTAAATTTCACAAATTGCATGCAAATTATTCTAGTTCAGGGCTATATGCAGAAGTCAGAGGCCTAGACGTCACTGGTTCATGAGCCACATATAAGTGTTCCATAAGTTTTTAGGCAATCGGATGTCAATGCTTGTGCTCCTAAAATATTAAAATAAGAGAATGCTCATTTGTTATATGTCACATTATTTATTGGACCAACTTTGCAAATTGGTCTAATTAATACATTCGGTATCACTCAAGCTCATTGAAGAAAACGGCATCCTTTTGAATATATGGATGATTGAGTAGAAGAGAAAAATGAATAAATGAAATGGGGATGTCATTTTCCATTCACCAATTTGGACAAAGCTGATGGAGAAACTTGAGTGCACCAATTTGACAAGTTTTATAACTTTATCGTATTTTTTAAAAAGTTTTAGAACTCAATCAAACCTGCATTGCAAGTTTTAGGACTTCCGATATATGTATTCTTTCACTTTAGCCAGAATTAAGATACTCTTTTGTTTTATCTAATTCCATCCCGCTTGTGCTTAATATTAGTATGTCGTCCACATAAAGACATACTAATGCCATTTACACTATGGTAACTTTAGAATAATCTCACACCCTCTAATCCCTCCTATGTTCTAACTAACACGAGTTCCATTATTTTATCTTCGTTAATAAGATAGACCAAATAGAGAGAGAGAGAGAGAGAGAGAGAGAGAGAGAGAGAGAGAGAGAGGAATAAATATTGAGTTTTGGATAGAGAACCCAACATTATCTTAAAACACAACGGAAAAAAAAAATAGAAGAAAAATTGAAATATCGCCATGATAGATGTACAAAAGAGAAAAGACGAATTTGGAATATCGATATTTTACTTTGCATCTAAGTTATATTGCATCCAATTAATTAAAAATTTCAAAACTGATGAACCAAAACATCACGAAAGAGTTTCAATCCACGGTCCGGACAAAGTCTGTCCATATCTCACTTTGTTCCATTTTGATTTATGCATATACGCCATCGCTATAAGCTATCTTGCGATTCTTTGCTTGTTTTAATTGGCATGGAAGAAAAGTCATACAAACTGATGTAGCCTTTTGGTTCAAATGGTTGAGGCAGAATTAGCCTTTGATTCTTCTCTGTTGCTTCATCTTTCTTTTTATTTGATCTCTTCGGATGCCAACTAGACTTCCTCTTTCGTTTGATCGATAATTCTTTTCGTAACTTCCTTATCATTCTGGGTCCCCTTCATTGAAATGTGGAGAAAACATGGGGTCAACTTATTCATATATTATGCATTTGTTTTGCCGAAAATCAACTATTTAGAAAATATTAATTGTTTATATCACTTACAAATTTAATTAAAAAAATATTTTTATCATCAATATGAAAATGCAGCATAAATTATGAAAGCATTTTTCATCAACTAATTAGTCAAAGCGATGTGGACAACTATTTTTAGTAAATTACGTACTAAAGTAAAGAATAGACACTCTGAAGAGACCTTGTTGGATCTTCGAAGTAATCTGGATTCTTGATTGTTCCAGGAAAGTAAGATAAAAGAAAAGGTAGAAGGCATGTTTCTGTTAACCCGCAGGCCACTCGTAAGGAAAGAACCTTCCTTTCATCCAATTGCAAGCAAAGTTATCATCATAGCGACTCGCATAAAAAGATGACAACGCGTGTTCTTCTTCGTCTCAAATGAAATAGCCAGAATCAATTTCCTCATCGCTCAGCATGGCTGAATCACTCCTTTTCGGCTTTGCACAGGGCGTCCTGGGGAAGATAGCATCGCCGGAGCTCCAAAAAGCCGTCGCTTTTTACAACGTTGAAGATCAGATCCGCGAGGTTAGAGAGATGTTGACTACCATTAAGCCAGTGTTGTCGGATGCTGAGGCGCAGAAGGCGGAGAACAGCCATCTGCAAGTGTGGTTAGATCGGCTTCAACATGTATTTTACGATGCGGAGGATGCACTTGATGAACTCGAATGTGAAGCATTGCGGAAGCAGGTTATAAGTCGCTATGGGAGCGTCAAAGGGAAGGTACATCGCTTTTTTTGCCACTCTAGTCCTAGAATCTTTCGTGCGAAAATCAGTCATAAAATCAGGGATATTCGAGAAAGATTATCCAAGATTTCCACTGAGAAAGACCAATTCAATCTTCATATGCGGAGTGCTTATGATGATGTGGAACATACGCGATCACGAGAAATGACTTACTCATTCTCAAACAAGTTGGATGTTGTCGGAAGAGATAATGATAAAAAAAATAAAAATTTGAGATGTTGATGCAGCCGGATGATAGAAACCTCTCGGTGTTTCCCATTGTCGGAAAAGGAGGTATGGGCAAGACAGCCCTAGCTAAATTAGTTTTTAATGATGATAGGGTGAAAGAGCAATTTAAGTTGCGACTATGGGTGTCTGTACCTGATGACTTTGATTTAACAAAAACTAAAAGAATCATCGAAGATTGTCAAGCTTTGAGTTACTTTGATATTCAACAATCGCAAAATGTCGTACAAGATGTCATCAAAGACAAGAAATTTCTACTAGTCTTGGATGATGTTTGGAGCAACGGCCCCGTAAATGGAAAGAATTGAAAGATTTGTTAAACAAAGGGGCTAGTAAAAGTAAGATAATTGTGACTACTCGAAGTGTAGAAGTTACTTCTATTAAGGATACCCATCAGGCATATAATTTAAACGGTTTTTCTCACGAAGACTCTATGACATTATTCAAAAAATGGGCATTTGACGAAAAGGAAAAGGAGCCACGTCCTGATCTACTAGAGTTTGGAAATGACATTGTCAAAAAATGTCAAGGAGTTCCTCTCCTTGTGAAAACTCTAGGGAGCCTTTTGTATTCGAAGGATAATGATAGGCTTTGGAAACATATAAGGGATAGTGAACCATGGGGGTTAATGGAAGCAGAAAAGGACGTTGTGTCCGTACTCAAGATTAGCTATGATCATTTACCATCCCACATAAAGCGTTGTTTTGCCACAATTTCACTTCTTCCTAGAGGAGTTGAAATAAAGGGCCGTGCTTTTGCTAGGTTATGGATGGCTTTAGGACTCATTAGTCAAGAAAGGGAAAAACTAGCATTGGAAGATATTGGTATTGAGTACATCAAAGAGTTGTGGAAGAGTTCTTTGATCGAAGAAGTTGAGGAGAACGGAACAGTGTTAGTATTTAAAGTACACAATTTGGTCCATTCTCTTGCAATGAGTGTGGCACAAAATGATTACTCTATTGTTGACTTCGATGTTGCAGAGATTTCAGAAGGAGTTCAGCATGTTTCATTCTCTAGCACTTCGTTAGAGGAAATCTTAGATTCTGATAAAGTCCCTTCTTTTTTGAGAAAGTCAACTTCAAAAAGGCTGCGTGTCATTCATTTTCAATTCACCACTGATAAAGGAGTTATTCCTAGAGAGTTTGCTAGAACATGCATTTCCAAGTGTAACAACATTCGGTATCTGAATTTGAGTTATGGTAGTTTTAAGAAGCTAGCAAGGTCCATATGTAATTTGAAGCAATTGAGATCGTTAATTCTTAGTTGCAACAAGCGATTGAAGAAACTTCCAAGTACCATTTGTGAGCTGCAAAGTTTGCTAGAGCTGTCCCTCTTTGATTGCTTAAAGCTAGGCAATTTACCCAAAAATATGAAAAGACTCGTCAGCCTTAGACATCTACACTTAACAACAAAAGTGAAGAGTTTGCAAAAAAGTGGAATACAATACTTGGAAAATCTGCAATTTTTGGGACTCAAGAGATGCGAAAATCTACAAGTTTTGTTTGAAGGCACTTGTCAACTGGCTTGCCTTCGGGAGTTGGAAATTGTTTATTGTGAGGGACCAATATATGTGCCTTTTGGGGCATTAATCGCCTTGGAGTCCTTGCGAATTGTTAGTTCCAAGCTTGTGTTGACCTTGAAGAATAGGTCCAACTTTCCATTGAATCTCCGCTGCCGGCCGTGCGGGGTTCCCGGGTCATAAAAAAAAAAAAAAAAAAAAAAAAAACAAGCAATGGAGCTATTCCGATGTCTCAAAGGATCAGCCTACACTTTGGAGTCCCTTGTGATATATGATTGCCTAAGCTTGACAGCTATTCCCAAAGGGTTGCTACATCATACACATCTCAGATCAATTTACTTAATCCAATGTCCCAACTTATCCTCCATGCCGCAAGAAATCCAGTCCCTCGCTGCCCTCAAACAATTATGCATCCAACATTGTGGTGAACTGAGTAAAAGATGTGAGCCTCAAACTGGCAAGGATTGGAACAAAATCGCCCACATTCCTCAAATCCAACTTGATATGATAAATGTACAATGGATGGATCATTAGGTTCGCATCAATCTACTTCTCTCTTCATTTCTTTTTTGTGCTCAGATGTGATATAGTCATATATATTGAGATTCCCTCCTTACTTTTTTTCCTGACTTCCTCACTTGATGAAAATTAAAATAAGAAAATAATGCATTATGCACATTCATAATATTGATGACTTTAACTATATGAATTTAGACAACTTTGGACAAATCCCAATTTCATGTGGCGCGTTGAATGTAAAATTTGATTCCCTACGATGAAATCTCATGTCCTTCTTTTACTTGGAAATGGCCACATGACGTATTGTTTGAATATTTACTTTTTCTGTTGATAATTATTATTGCATAAGATAGTTGCTCCAGCTTAAAGTTGATAGTTTGGATATAGTTTATCAAATGAATTTGTTGTGAGTGTCCTAAGATGACCGGTTAAGTTTACAAATCATTTCATAAAGAAATTAAGAAATACTTGGAAATTTGTTTTAGAAAATGAACTTGCTAGAAATTTACAGCTCCTTTAACCTTAGAAAACATTTTCAGTTTCCATTGTTCTTCTTATTAAAAGGAGGAAACAGAAAAAAATTCTATAGTTTAAGCAAAGATATATATATATATATATATATATATATATATATATATATATATATATATATATATTTGAAGGCTTGGGATGATCTTTGTTGGCAAGACACTTGGCTTAATACCAGTAATACCAGTTGTAGGGGTGTCGAATGGAGCCAATGAAGCCACACTCAACATTTAAAAAGACGAATCCTAAGAAAAATATATATTATTTTAAGTTGATATGAATGAAAAAATGGCACATAGAGAAATCTATTCACTTTTAATTTAACTTTCCTACTTGAGAAAAACTAATTTCTCGTTCTTATTATAGAAATATCGAAATGTCTTCAATTAATTTGTTAAATCAAAATAGTTGCACATATCTATGTTCATAATTCTTTCAGGTGATGTGACTCAAGTTTTTATAACTATTTCTAATTATGTTTTGCAATATAATCTTTTTTTATTCCATTAAGAAAATTTACCTTTCACAATCAGATATAGTTCATACCTCGCCCCTTATACAAATGAAAGTAAAATAGTACTTACAACATTCGTTTGAAATTACTATCATAGTCGCACAAATGATGCATGTGAATGAAGCCATAATAAAAATTCTTTCCGAACTGCACAGGACAATGCACTTCTAAAATAGTAATTTTTTCGCATGAAATTTTTTAAGCGAAAAAGAGATTAACACGTAATACTGTCATATGCAGGGGATAGATGCCTAAGATGAAGGGTAACTGAAAGCAACTAAACCGATTTCATTTTACTTCTATAGTAGTTTAAATAACAAAAAGCATAAAGTTAAAATCGCTAAAATGCAGGCCCTTTTTGGAACTTTTTTTTATTTATCACTTTACCTTCTCCTGTTATTTTTCTAAGATATAACATCTAATGAGAAAGAGCTTTTTTAATTGGCTAAGCATATTTCTACAAAATAGGATGTCGTTTTCTCACAAAATTGAATAAAGATGAAGATTGTTATCACTTGATTTGGCAATAATAAAATGATTACTAGTAATTTGTATTGCTCTCAATAAAGCGTTCATCCATGGAGATATCAATATTTGTAATTTTTCATGAAAGAGCGCCCGAGGGAAGGACAGGTCCACTAGCTAGTGGACTAGGATGGTAACATATAGGTCCTCAGCTCAAATTTTTTTGGGCTTGTTTGTTTCCGATTAAGTAAATGGTACTTTATTGCTATCTTGTTAAAATATGAAATATTTATCAATTTTCATAATATCATTATATATCTAACATTTGCATGTTGTGAAAGTTTCAAATGTTTTGGATGAACAAAGAGTCAAAGTGTGTATAAACTCTCCATTTTGATGTAAAATATCAGTAATGAATCATGATTCTTTTGGTCGGTCTAGAATCATGATTCTTTTTTAACAACGTGCTAATACTAATTTACCTATAGTGTGTACAAAGCAAAAAAAAAAAAAGTACGATTTCCACGTGCTATTCGGATACATGTCCATTTGGAATCATGATATTATTATTTGTTAGAATGAGAAATGACAATAAAAGAAAATATTTGCACATTTTTATACAAAACAAAAACTTCTACGGAAGTTTCTAGTGAAAGAAATCTTATTTCCATATAAAAATTAATTTTGATAAAAATGAAAAATATTTGGGTAAGTATAATATCAAAGAATAACAAATTTGCATGACACCACCATAAATGCCATCATAATATGTAATAGATACATTGAGCTCATTTTATTTTTTTCATTTTGACCACAGATGAACTTGCGTGATCTATTTGCCATGCCATGTGGATCTCCGTAAAGGTTGGACATGCACCCAGCTAATTCTTCATTTATCTCTTTTATTTTCAAAGATAAAAACAATGGTTGTTGATATTGTACTTTTGTTCATTTTCTTTCTTGTTCGATTGAGCGTTATCCTTCATTATTTACTTGTGTTTGTACCGCAATCTTCTCTACGGAGAAAATGCCTTGTTTGTATTACATGAGACCAACAGTAGCATCATCGCCATTTGAACATTCTTAGAACGATATTTATGTTTCATTCACAAACAGTGAATAAAATCACACTGCACCATTGAGTCTTATTTTCGTAAATTAGTGTTAGCAACTTGATCTTTTTGCACGTATTCGAGTAGACTATTTATAGAGTCTCCTAGAGATAATGCAACCATCTCTTTTCATTTTTTATTTGTTTTTAATTCACTTCTACATTGGAAGATAATATTTTTCGTTTCTTTTTGTTCTTAAGACTAGATCTTATGATAATGAATGCCCAAAGGCTAATTGCATCAACAAAAGTTTTTGTTTTGCGCTCAAAGCCTTTTTCAGTTCAGTCTCCCATGTACCTTTATTTAAACTCATGATTGAGTATGCTATAGTACCCTATAATTCCAGCCCCTCTTGGTCAATTTCATGACTGCAATGGAGCGCACAAGACAGCCCAATTTGGACAAATCAGTATCATTCGAGGCTGAAACGCGTTTCCGGCCATGAAAGTGAGAAAACAAAAAGATAATCGTTAACCCACATGTCCTATAAGAACCAATGGTCGACTCGCTCTATATTAAAATCTAGTGTTCCGTTCATTGCTTGTAAAGAGAACGATCTTGGAAATTTTGAATATAACCATTACGATGACCTGCCAAAGACGAGATGACATGGGCATTAATTGACTGCTTTTTAATATAACCCCTACTGTTTTCCCAACTGCAAAAAAGGATAATAGCTGCACCAGTTATATTTTGACATCGCAGAGTGTGCAGAGCGGCTTAAATCGCATGCCTACCCATAATTGGGATGGGATGTTTTAGGCAAAACCGTGCTTCCTAAGTTCGTGTACAACAACGAGAAGGTCCAAGAACAATCTAATTTCATAATATCGGCATGCATTTCAGGCGATTTTGATCTAAAATAAGAACCTCTCGAAAAAGTCTTGAGAGATGCTATCAATCATGGCATGGTTAGAGTTCCTCCCATTATTAGATACCTTGAACTTTGAGCATTTCATTGTAGATCCAATTCAAAATAATTACAACACTAATAGTCAGCTTATTAAAGGCCTATTAACAACAACTACAAAAGTATAACATACAAGCTTACTCACTTCAGATGGTTCAAAAGTTTAATACAAAAAAAAATGAGTTAGCTACCTCCATTTTCCAACTGTCAATTCTATGGTGTTGCTAACCACCGTTTGTGTGCGCCCTATACAAATCACTCAAAGTCCCTCTATTTTAAGTCAATCAATATGACAAAGTCCGTACTTTGTCCGTACTTTACCTAAGTCATACTTGCGCTACTCGTCATATTTCTTCACTAATTACTTAATTAAGGGATGTGGTATCAAATAAGTCAAATCTTTTACGAACTGAAAACTGAAAACAATGTTAGTTTCAATGGATCATAGGCCCATAAAGAAGAGTTCCTACGAACTCTCTCTCTTTCTCTCTCGACCCTCAAGTACTTTCTAGTTCATTTTCAGAAAGGTTTCAGTAAAAATACTCTCTCTCTCTCTCTCTCTCTCTCTCTCTCTCTCTCTCAAGTCTCAAGTCTCAAGTACTTTCTAGTTCATTTTCAGAATGGTTTCAGAGCATACCAAATTTGCCGTGTGAATTTATAATCTTGTATCTGCACACGCTAACCAAGAGTAAAGTTCATTTTCAGAAAGGTTTCAGAGAAAATATCTCTCTCTCTCTCTCTCTCTCTCTCTCTCTCTCTCTCTCTCTCTCTCTCTCTCTCACGCTTAAGTACTTTCTAGTTCAGAATGGTTTCAGAGCATACCAAGAGTGAAAAACCAGGACCGAAAGCAGGGCATGCATACGATAATCAACTACGCGCTGCACGAGGATCTTCCAGTACATGCAAAAGAGAAAATGGACATTCCTAAGCAGATTTCTGTTAACCCCAAAAGAGAATAAAACGCATCTAAAGGGGGAACTGTCATTTCTCTGTGGACGAAAAAAAAAGGGGCATTATATAAAAGTATTACATCAAGGATCCCCAACTGGGGAAGATCGCAGAAACAATATGTACCATTCTTATAACAAGTGAGTGCTGTCGAGTCATTTGCTTCTTCGTAACTTTCCCTGGTGTCTCTGACGTGACCTACAAATGCTTCACCATACACACAATCAGTCCTAGACTCCCAAAATCGCCGGACCATGAATCCTAATTACGACCATGTCGATTCAGACTAGTGTATGGCATTAGACCTTGCAAGATGAGAAAATTCCAAATAAAATGCTTTGAGTACATACTCAGACAAACCGATGGGGAAGGGCTTGTGATCTTTAGATCACCAAGCAGCTCCACCAAGGCCGTTTAATCATCCTAGTCCTATAAAAGAAACCACGGGAAAAGACAAGCTTGCCCACCTGGAACACCAACGTCTGGGTCTAGGATTGCAGCGAGATTCAGCTAACAAAGCTATATGATCCCAAGACCACTTTGGAGAAGGAAGGGCTGCGTCTTCCCTCATGCTCTCCTCATCCAAGAGCTTTAGTAAGGATTCCGCCATTACAGCGGCAACAAAAAGAAATATCCATACAAGGGTGAGCTCATTTCAGGGTAGACATTACAGAGACTTAGATGTGCAAATATCTTCATTAGAAACCTTTAAATTAGCCCCCAATGGAAGGCGAAGAATCGACAAAAAACAATCTCACCCTTGTGAAAAATGTAATCCAGGGTGCCAATGAAATCCCGAGTGCAGCTTGCAAACAAAAGGGTTCATTTGTGGTGGGGTGTCCTTTCTTTATTCTGCTGTTCTGAAGCAAGACCAACACCCAATTCTTGCGAAAGACCAGTACGCACTGCCCTGCAACATCAACTGTTTCTCAGGTAGCTGCAATGTCAAACAGTCATTATGCATGTAAATTAAAAAAAAAAAAAAAAAAAAAAAAAAAAAAAAAAAAAAAAAAAAAAAAAGGTACCCAGTGGCAATTGTCATTTGGGCTCGAACCGGATGTGGTGACCTTTTAACACTTTGCTCGACGGCCTTCCTGAAGAGGGTGAGATCGCGCGAGCCTTGACTGTTGGCAGAAGAAATGTGGGGCGAAGGTTTCAAGGCTTCATCTTGAAGGGATCGTGCACAACCGGTAATACTTAGCCAGCCCTTCGGTTAATGAGGAATTTGGAAGAAAGCGGTCGCGAGCTGGATGTGGTCATGTACACCACGATCATCGATGGTTATTGCAAGGAAGGACCCGCGCCTGGCGGCGGAGGCAATGTGGCCTCTTCAACTGTACGAGTCACGGGGCAATTCGACCAGATATCTTCACTTACAATACCTTGATTCATGGCTTATGCTGCATAGGAAAATGGAAACGAGCGAAGGCCTTGTTAGAGAAGATGATTAATGATGGAATCGGCTCAAATGTTATCACTTCTAACTTCTTCATTCAAGGTCTATGCCGTTGTGCCCAATAGGAAGACGCTCAAGCTCTGTCGAGTGAGATGCTGCGGGGAGGAACAAGGCCCGATGATCAAACCTTTACTATTATTTTGGATGCGCTCTACAAACAGGGCATGACTAATGAGGCGAAGTGCATATTTGATTCAATGATCGAGATGGTTGTTGGGCCGGATGTAGTTACTTATAAATCATTGATCAATGGTTACTGCCTTCAAAATCAAATGGATGATGTGGCAATTATATTTTATTTGATGACTGCAAGGAAATGCAATCCTAATGTTGTGCTATAGCTTATTGATTAGTGGGTGCTGCATGGTTAAAAGAGTTGATAAGGCGATAAGTCTCCTTTGGGAAATATTGGAGAAAGGATTAGTCTTTAATGTTGCCGCTTATGGTTGTCTCATAGATGGCTTTTTCCTTGCTGGAAACCCTGGGATTGCATATCAGCTGTTTTATAGGAGGCTAGCTTGCAATAATATAAATCAACAAACTTGTGCCATCATGTTGGATGGTCTTTGTACATATGAACAAGTCAACAAGGCAATGGCATTGTTTTGACATGTGGAAGATGGCATGGAGGATGTTCATACAATCCGCTGCAACATCCTAATTAACAGCTTCTGTGAGGCGGGGGAACTTGGATGTGCAACGAACCTCTTCAACTTGCTGAATGCCAAAAGGCTTGCAACCTGATGTCGTGACATTTCAAGCCATCATAAAGGACTATGTAAAGCTGGCCAAATACATGAAGCTTGTGAGCTACTTCGTGATATGAACGAGTAGGGACGCCGGATATAGAGGGTCAGCCACTAAATCTGGATACAAGGGATCGACCTTTCCCTCCGCAAGGAGCACTGCGGGCAGCATTAGCGAGCTAAACCTGGATCCAAAGCCCAACTGTCGATTCCAATGACCTCCAAAGGAAGAAACGAGCCTTTTGGATTTGAAATGCCCTCAGATTTTCCCTCGATTTTTTCCTTCCATCCTCCCCCGTGCAATCAAGACGAAGAGGACCAATTTAGGGCTCGGACGAAGGAGACCGATTTGGGGCTTTTCGGTTCAGTTTGGGGCTAACCAAGACGATGCGGTTTTTCCTTGGAGCTCTTTCGTTCGATCAGAAACCATCAACAAAAACGACGCCTATTTGCGTCACTGAGGAAGGGAGAAGAAAACGGCGTCCTTTTGATCATGTGGACGACCAAGTAGAAGGGAAAAAAAAATTTAAATAAAGCCGGGACATCATTTTCTGTTCACCAATTTGGGTGGGAGCTTACGGAGGGATTCAATTGTACTAATTTCACATGTTTTTGAATTTGATTGCATTTCTTCTTTCAGAAATTATAGAACTCAATCGAATTTTCACTGCATATTTTACGATTTTTTATGCAATTATTCCTCCATTTTAGCAAGAAGTTAGATGTTCTTTTGTTTCATCTAATCCAGTCCCATTTATGCTTTAAATTAGCATGCCATCCACATAAAGACATACTAATGCCACATATTCTTTGGTAACTTTGGAGTAAATACACTCATCAGCACTATGAAGCTCGTGTCCATTCATTAATATCATGACCAATATCATGCAAAAAGATAGCAACCTTAACCCCTGAAGCATCAGAGATTCAGCTAAAGACTCGCAAATCACAAGCAAATAAGGGAATAAGTAATGGCACTTTCAAGTACTGGGATCCAACAGCTGACAGAGGCATAAAATTGACTTAAAAATCCGTACTAATGAACCAACTGGAATAGCAGTGCAACCTACCAACATGACCAATAAAAACAACATTAAAATGCCGCTTCCTATCTTCTTCCATTTCGTCTAGCGTATCAACATGTTCAACAGCAGATGCTTTATCATGATTCCCTACAAATCCAAAATTTATGTTTCAAGAGAAGTCAAGCAAGTAGGAATTATAAATGACTTAGTTAAAAAAGGAAACACGATAGCACCTCGGGGGTCAGCCTGGATCTGTTGGGAGGTTTTTAGGATCTCATCTTGGGCACCTGCAAAAACCCACAGGTAAATTCCTTTAGCAAAGTGTACTAGTTGCCAAATTTTAGATATGTCAAAATTATTAATGAACAGCTCATAAACAAATGAATCAGAGATCTTCAACCAACAAAATAAGGGAAGCTCTCTAAGAAATGAGAACCTTGCAACTTATTGTTTTCTTCAGATTCTTATATCCATAAGCAAAGAAAGTAAAGGATCTGAGAGCAACTGGAGGAGGGTATTGTGACTGATGGCAGGTGATTCACTTAAGAGAGAACCTTTCATGCTGAGCTACAAAATAAATTAATATGCTTAACTCTTCCAGTTTCATCAAGGTAGGTGAGCTAGCAATCGATCAAGCAATATGTAAAACCATAGTAATGGATCTGACTACAAAGCCAAGCAAAAGCAATGCAGCTATGGAGATGAGCCCGATGAAAGTCTCAAGCTGGCTGGGTAGAACTGAGCACTTTTCCAAGCAGTACAGTTGCCTAAGCTAATGTGAATGTCATAAAAGTAGGAACTTAAACATAAAACATTGAGATGTTACAGGAATTTCATGAAAGCAACTAGTATGTGGTCTTGACAGTATCAAATCCTCCACAGTTCATGCGATTCCAGGGTTTCTTATATACCATGAACCCTCCACAAGAACCTAAATTTTAATGTAGTCACAGCAATACAAGAAGAAAAAGGAAGAAACCAAGTGGAAGTTCTCCAAATACACCTGAGCTATGTAAATGGACTAAACTTGGAAAAACTCGTTGCAAAGTGTCTGTCAGTCGGCCAATCTTCAAAAGTGCTCCCCATCACTTCACTTCCTAACTCAACTTCTCAATTAATTTATCACTTATTAATAAAGAAATATTAAATGATTGATCACAAGCTCTCAGATTTCAACAGGAGCAACCAGAGAAAAGGGAAAAGTATCGAAGGAAAAGGGTAAAGCCAAATCCTGCATGACTCTCTTGCCAAAACTTTTATCTACGTATTCAATAACCATTGATTGTCATTGCCATCATATCAAGACCAATTCAATTTTATCACCAACCTTCCTCCATTTCATCAACCTTCTCCGTCTCTTCATGCGTTGGATTTTCAGGATGAACAACCCCATTATTCTCTTCTGCCAAGATCGAACACATCCAAAGAGTAAAACCAAAAAAGTTCAACCAATTCATTTGGAGCACAAAGCATTCTGAAATTTATATTCTGGAGGAAAAAAGAAGGGGAAAACCACTACTCAGAATCGATGATCGCAAGCCTTCGTAATGCTACCTGCTGAGTCAAGTTGCAACCCACGAATGTCTTCCTCAATATCTAGCATTTAGCAAAACATGTCAAACAAGTCATTTCCAGTCACAGACGTGAAAACTGCCAACAACTTCTGAACGATGAATTTAAACACATTTCAAACACCACACGTCCACCGCCGACAACTTTATTTATACAATTCAATATCGCACGTTTAACCTTAAACGTTCATCGTATCTCCTTTCTTCATGGATTTCATTAAGAAGCGACTGAGTCGAGGCGACGTCTGATTACTTGAGAAAAAATCAAGAGTATCGTTAATGAAAAAAAAAATAATAGCAAAGAACAATGAAATCCGGAAAGCGTCATCGGTTCGTTTTCTCGCCAGAAGGGCAAGAATTTGACTATATCCAGTCCAACAGGAACGACAGAGAGAATTGAGCTACGATCACTACATAAAAAAAACACAAGAAGTAAAGTTCGGTCCTTCTCCGAAAATTCCAACTCGAAAATTTCGATAAATTCAATCAGAAGAATTCAAAAGATGGAATTTTTTCCACTCTCGAACTCCTTCGGGACGTGCTTCTGAATCAGAACTCGCGGGACCATCAATCCGGCAACTTCGACCAAAAAAAACAAAGAAAGAAAGCTGGCGGAAGTACAGACGTTGGCGGGAAATTCAAGAACTGGAACTTACCCATCATTGGACACGAGTGCGTGATCAGGTTCTTGGAATTTTAGGGAGAATGTAGTAAAGCAGGAGCGAGCAGATGAAGAAGAAGACGAAGACGCGACTGGAGCGAAGGACGGAGAAGCAACGCAGATGGACGCCACTGTGCCGTTCTGCGTCGTCGGGTTTCTGTTGCTCCCGTCGCTTCTCTATTTTATTGGTAAAAGATTTACGTATGTTGTAGGAGTTGAAAGAAAAAAAAAGCTCCATCGTTGGTAGATAATCTCATTTCAGTACGGAATCTCTTTGATCAAGTACGCCTGGCAAGTGCTATATCTACGTAATTAAGTGGGCAATGACATAGGAAAGCCTTTGATTTGACCAATTAAGTCGCACGAATAGGCATTTATCAAACTACTCTTACGTAATTCTCTTGAAAACATGTGAAGAGATTGTCTGTTCTCTCTCTGTTGGCCATCCACGCTAGCTTCGAAGGCCGAGACGAAGGAAACTATTTTATATTGGCAATCGCGCGAAGACCAAAGCTCCCGATGAATCGAGAAAACGTTCCGAGCAAGACTCAACCCTATGCGTGTCCACCATGTAGCGCATCAGCCAATCTGAGTTAGTAAGGCCTTTCATTCACCAACTACATCTGGACATGTACTTCCCTTAAAACTTTTGCAGCTTCCTCCGGGAAAACTGGATTTATGTGGCAACCCGTGGCAACTTCAAAACCCGCCGCAATAGTTAGCTGTGGTACTATTTGCAAATACCAGTGAGTAGAACCCAGTTCGGACATGGAAGTGTGGACCGGAGAAGTCTGGATCATGAAATTGAACGGCGGATCATTCAACTGTATAGATATTTTCCTAAGCATCAGTTTCAGCAGGCCTCCAAGATCAGCAACCTGAAAATGAAAAATATATACATATAGCCGGAGCAGGTCTTAGAAAGTCTAGTCATGAGGACAGTTCAATTATTCAGCTCATGTTCTGTAAATCTCGGCATAAAGAGAAGAATACAGTAACGGATGAGGAATGAGTAATTGTATGCAATCACCTAAAGTAGAGAATCCTAGTCAAGTTGAGATCTTCCGCATATAAATGACTGGAGCTTACTATAGTAAATCACAAATTCTGCCGGCAAACCTCGATAAGCCTTTCATTATCTTAATTACATCTCTTGAACCAGCTGAAACATCCTTCGATTAAATGCCAACTCACAAACCTTGATCTGGACTTAGATTCAACTCAAAATACTTAACAGCTCATCTATACAACAACAGGAAGGAAAATGTAAAACTGATCTTAACCAAGTCAAGTTAGTGTTGGTACTTGCTGATACTCTGAGACAGGCAATATCAAAGGCCAGTCAGATTAGTGTTACTTTGTCAGTGCTCACTATTACTATGCAACGGGCGGTATTAGGGACTTTAAGCCCAACAAAGTCACAGTCAAAAAAAGGTCAGATTTAGAAGCGCGCAGGAACATTGGAAGGAAACAATCTGACAACCTTGTTATCATCTAGTTCGTGAAAATGAGGAGAGTAATCCCTCAGCACAATCCATATCTCAAAAGGGGATGAGGCCGCAAACGGAACAAATGAAACGAAATGAGCCGATTCATCAATCAAAAGTTCATTCGATGGGACTTCACAGAGACAACACTTCCCTGTCCGATTGAAATGCTCCCTCAGGCACTCGATCCGAGCGGAAACATTGGAAGAGACAATGGGAAGAGCTATTATCTGGCTGTGAGAATGACTTAGAGATGCCCGGCCAACGCCCCGTGGTTCTTGAAAACCTTCGAAACCACGAAATGAAAACCAAATCAAACTAAGTACAGGCTTTAGATAAAGCAAGGACAACACCACCAACAGAGAGGCCGGAAAGATTACAGCAGTTCAGTCCATCCACAACCCTCTCAACCTCAAGCCGTCTTCCTGTAAGTGGTCATTCAACTATATCTGATGCCCAAAAGCATACTAAGATCGGCATAAGTTGCGATGCAAAGAACTAACTCATCAAGGGCAATTCAACGAATTCAACACGCCCGTAAAGAACTTAGGCATAAATGCGCTCGAAACAACCCCACGAGCTGCCTCAACTAGCGCATGGACGAGAAAACATCCATTCCCATTGACGAGATTGATCGGAAAAACGAAATGACGACGAACCTGTACGTATTTGATCGAATCGACGGTCAATAGCTGCTCGACCCTCTTCTTGTACGCGAGAATCACGTCGCCGACCTCCCTCGGCGACAAATCGCTGAGGTGCACCGAATGGTCGGGGGTCTCGATCACCAAGTCGTGAAACCCGAACCCGCGCGACACGCCGCCGCCGCCGCCGCCGCCGTCGAAGTCGAAGTCGAAGTCGGCACCTTTGAGGTTCGTGTCGAACGCGGGGTAGAGGTTCTCGATGACCCGGATCTTCCAGTCGGAGCTTGGGTCGGGCGGGACCCGGAAGATCTGCGGGGCGCACATGTGCTCGTTGCCGGAGCAGAAGGGGCACCGCCTGCCCCGCGATGGTCGGAGGCGGTGGCCGGGGCTTTGGACTTGAAATCGGAGGGCCGTTTGGCCCTCGCCGACGAGAAAATCACCCACCGCCCCGTGATCGCGTCCTTCCTCAGTTGCGTGAGTCGATTTTGCGAAGCCATAATCTGCAGCTTTTCACCGGTCTCCTTTGGCCTGAACTCAACAACTTGTCTTAACAAGAAACGTTTTTTTTTTTTTGGTCATGATACGATATTTTTTGGTCAGTCCTATAAGAGCTTATTTGGTAAAAATTGTCTCCGCTCCTCGAAATAACTATTTATATTTTTTTATTTTAGGAAATAGAAAAAAATATATAAATGTGTATGATAAAATTTTTGTTCCCAATAACGAGCAACCTATTTTTTTTCTCGAAAATATATTTGGAAGAGAAATAAATTTCAAAATAATTTTTCTTTTCTTTACTTCTAAGCTTGACAATCGAGTATATATACGATTGATCCCATAATTGGAAATTGAAATCCCAAATTTATGAATAGCAAATTAGGAATGAAATCGCCATCTTTCTTTTTGTTCTCCTTTAACTGTAATTCACGAATTGGTATGCCTATATATATACACACACATCAATTTACTTCTAAGCTTGACAATAGAGTATATATGCGATTGATCCCATAATTGGAAATTGAAATCCCAAATTTATGAATAGCAAATTAGGAATGAAATTGCCATCTTTCTTTTTGTTCTCCTTTAAGCGTAATTCACCAATTGGTATGCCATATATATACACGCATCAATTTACTTCTAAGCTTGACAATCGAGTATATATGCGATTGATCCCATAATTGGAAATTGAAATCCCAAATTTAAGAATAGCAAATTAGGAATGAAATCGCCATCTTTCTTTTTGTTCTCCTTTAATCGTAATTCACCAATTGGTTTGCCTATATATATACACACACATCAATTTACTTCTAAGCTTGACAATCGAGTATATATGCGATTGATCCCATAATTGGAAATTGAAATCCCAAATTTATGAATAGCAAATTAGGAATGAAATCACCATCTTTCTTTTTGTTCTCCTTTAACTGTAATTCACCAATTGGTATGCCTATATATATACACACACATCAATTTACTTCTAAGCTTGACAATCGAGTATATATGCGATTGATCCCATAATTGGAAATTGAAATCCCAAATTTATGAATAGCAAATTAGGAATGAAATTGCCATCTTTCTTTTTGTTCTCCTTTAACTGTAATTCACCAATTGGTATGCCATATATATATATATATACACACATCAATTTACTTCTAAGCTTGACAATCGAGTATATATGCGATTGATCCCATAATTGGAAATTGAAATCCCAAATTTAAGAATAGCAAATTAGGAATGAAATCACCATCTTTCTTTTGTTCTTTCCTTAAATAATTTGTTATGATGAATTAAGAAAAATATTTGTTTATCTATGGAGATTTTCTATTTTATTCTAACGGAATGGAAGGATCCAAATTGATGGATACCAAAAAGGAAATGAGTGCATTACAGGAAATTCAATAAGGCAAGAATGATTGCAAATCTACGCAGATTTTGGTGTAATAAGAAAAGAATCTCAGGCGAAGATTGGTAATAATTTTTCAATGGTATATTTCAAACATATATCATGGGTAAGAAAATTTTTTTTATCATCCTGCCTTATAAATTTCTATGTGCATTTATCATAATTTTGGATGATAGTTTATCATTTTGCAAATATTTTTGTCATAAATATAAGGCATTGCAAGTTTTTACTTGATTTGGCACGTAATGGAAATATCTACTTTCTTTTGCGGAATGCATCAATGATATATTTTTCAGATTTATGCTTAAGGAAAATCCTTTGATCTTGAGAGATATTATTACATATTTATGGATACTCTTGCTATATTCTTTGAAGATGTCTCATATCTAGCAAGTTTGATCTGCAAATCAAAGGAAGGTATTACGTGACATTTTTGCAAAGATTATTATCTATTATACAAGATTTTGCAGGTGGTAATAGAATCTTTCATATGGATTTTGGAAAGCTCGATCTGAAAATTGTGGAGATTCTGTACTATTCAAAAATACTATTTCTTGTGCAAAGTTTTTGCAAATTATTGAGGAAATCCCTTATGTGTGGTACGAGAGGTTGAGTAGTTCTGAATTTAAATATTTGATATCTTAATATATGCTATTCAATTTATTTGTTTGAAGAAAAGGCATTATATATTATATTGTTACAACTTATTTGTGCAAAAAGTTTGTTAAGTTTATGCAGGTTAAATTCAAGAAAAGCTTGATTAAAGAAAATAAATTTCTGCCTCGAATTTCAAAATACAAATGATCATTGTGGATATTGTTGCTACAAAAGGAATAATGGAAAAATATTCTGCTCAACGTGCACAAGCCACAATTAGTGCTATTCACAAATATTGTCATGATGACAGGGGAGAAAGTGAATCCAAAAGAAAAGGAAAAGAATCGTGATCACCTCAAAAAGGCAACAAATTGAGGGGGAGCTTTGATCTTTTATGGAAAAATCTTTTTGAATTGATCATGATCTTGATTATTATGGAATGGAGGAAAAGGTAAATGTGTCAGAATATGTTAAGCTCTACAAAATCCGGTTAGTACATCTTTTATTACCTTTTGTCATTAACAAATCTTTTATTGATATTATTGTTTATTATGACAAAAAGAGTAAGTAAATTTTATCATGCATCCGTGATTTTTATTTGTTAATATATATGATCGAAGTGAGCTATATTGCATATCTTTGATATTCAATTTACTTTATAAAAGCTGATTTTTGAAAATTATACAAGATACATTTATTATCATTTTATATTCTCCACGTGATACTATATCTATTGTTATTGCTTTTTGATTATGACAAAAAAGGGGAGAGAATATAAATATGCATATGTGTTGATTGGTTGATATTATCTATTGCATAATATTGAGTTGCGATTACTTTTCTATATATTGTTATGTTCAATCTATTTGCTATCTTCTGAGATGCGATTACTTTGATTTATCAATATTTAAGAAAGTGTAATTACACATCTGCATATTCAGAGATTGTTTTGTTATCATCAAAAAGGGGGAGATTGTTAGGGAAAGCCCTTATGATGTTTTGAAGATGAAAAAATAAATCAAAGGCTACTAACGTGTTTGATTATTTGAGTAATAGACTATGCAGATGATGGAACATGTAAAGGATATTATCAAAGTCTATGCTTGGAAGAATCAGAAGATAGACTCTATACTAAAGCTGAACTTATTCAGACCGTGTCCAAACCTTAAAGTCTATCGCACAAAAAATGTTCAGACTCAGATTGTAAAGTCTATCACACAGAAAATGTTCAGACCCAGAAATTCGGTCTGAAAATTTCAAGACCCAAGTGTTTCCGTCTGAAAACTTCCAGACTTAAGTATTAAAGTCTGAAGACCTCCAGACTCTATCGTCAGACTCTGTCGTCAAAGTCCGAACACCTTCAGACTCTACCATCAAAGTCCGAAGACTTCCGGACCATCAAAGTCGAAGACCGCCAGACTCTAGATTCGAGTCTACCCACGTTGACGAATTCCAGACGGAACGCGATGAAGAACGAAGACGAAGACAGATTCAAGTTTATCTTCAATTCTTCAAAGCATTGGTTTCTTACAGGATGTATAACGGCTAGTGATCTGCTTTGGATTCTACATCAAGATAGATTTGATTGACTCAATCTAATTAATTGACAATTGGATCATGAAGACAAGAACTTTATATACGAAGAAGCTCTACTTATGGAAACCAAGATTCTGTTTGTATGGGCGATCATAATCAATTTGGGATTCTACTTTTGTCACTCAACGGCTATCAAATCTTTTAGATACAGATCTGTCCAATGGGTTGATTGGAAGACGATCCTCAAGATATTGTCCAACGGCTAGTTTTGAAGTGGAGGAGTATTTAAGGAGATCAAGGACCAATGAGCAAGTAAGAGATAGAGCGTAGAATTTATAATTCCAAAGTCTGAGCCAACTTCAATCATACACTTGTCTCTCGTGAGTTTAAATGTTTGTGATCTTGAGAGAAATACCAAAAGAGTGACTCGGTGAGATAGTGTGATCTACTACTAAGGGCGCGCATGATTCTATTTCAATTTACGGACGAGTTTCTAAGCAAAAATAACCGTTTGATAACGACACAAAATTTCTATTCTAAAAATAGAAATTCGTTTGATAATGACACAAAAATTTCTTTCTTTCGGATGGCGACGAGTGGCGGCGGCGGGTGGCGTCCGGCGGTAACGGGCGGCGTCGGCGGCCGGCGACCGTGTCCGGCGGCGGGCGGCGTTCGCGTCGGCGGCGGCGGCGCGCGGCGTTCGGCGTCCGGCGACCAGCGGCGGCAGCGTCCGGCGGCGGCGGCTCGGTAGCGACGACGGAGCGTGGCGACGGCCGACGGCCGGCGATCGGCGATCGGCGGCGGCGGTGGCACAACCGACGGCTGACGACCAGAGGCGACCGGCGGCGGCGGCGACGATGAACGATGAAAATTTTTTTTATTTCTCATCTCTGATTTCTTGTCCAGATCTATTTCTGGAACCAAAATCTATTTCAGAAATAGAAAAGTGGAATAATTTTACCAAACGGATTTCTATTCCGCACTGTTTCGAAATAGAAAAACAATTTCGGAACAGAAATAGCGCGCAATCATGCGCGCCCTAAGTGTTTGCACTCAAAGTTATAATCTCTTGTTGATTGCATAGTGGAATCCAACAGAAGGCTATTAGTGTGGGAGAGTGGACGTAGGCTTACATTAAGCCGAACCACTATAAACCTTGTGTTCTTATTCTCTTCGTTAACTCCTTTATTTTGCTCGAAGTTTATTTTATTCCACATATATTTGCCAAGGTTTATTTTAAACACCTATTCACCCCCCCTCTAGGTGTAGTTACTAACCTTTATCAAGAAGTATGGCCATGCCCGCTGGACCGTGATTACCGACTAACATAGGCTGTGCCCATTGGGTCATGATTTACCGCCGAAATTGGAGTCGACTATGCCCATTAAGCCATGATTACCACATGATCTAGGTTGTACCCATTGGCCCGTGATTCACCGCTGAAGATTTAATAGGCCATGCTCGTTGGGCCGTAATTAAGAGTTGGGGATGAGTAATTGAAATGACCGTGTGATGGTCATGTTGACATAGAATCAACTAGATCGATTGATCGATGGATCGATGATTCGATCTAAACTTAATGATTTGAATTGACTGATGTGATTCGATGTATTCCAAATTGTATCGACTTGCAGGAATGGACTGAGGTCAAGGTAAGTCATCTGACTCGTGTTTATGCTTAAGCAGCCCTTATGGCATATTTTCTTCCTAGTCGAGTCTTAGGGGGTGTACTTGCTAAGACGTCGTCTCACCCCGTTGTGGGATAACAATTTTCAGGTCCTTAGATGGTAGCTCCTTTCGAGCATTTTGGACGACTGAAGCAAATCAGGGAACATGTAATTTATATTCCGTTGCATGGGGACCCTAGGGGATGGGAATACGCACTCATGCAGTTTGTGGTATGGGTTGATATGGGTCTACCCCGCAAGGTGCCCTATCATTACCGATCATGGTACCGTCGAGAGCGGAATGGACAAAGAGAAGGCCCATACCGGAATCTAAGGTACCTCGGTTCGTGTTGGAGGTTGCTTTTAGGAAAGGCACTGCAGATCCTACTGGTGGTTCGGTGGTGGACCTAAGTCCGTCGGATCCAGGATCCCGGGTGTACTCAGAGGAGAACTCGTTAAAGAAAAATCCCTTAGTGTTGTGAAGCTAACAAAACATCTTTATCAGTCTAGTCCGAAGAGTTCAAGACCCAATCATTTAAATCGAAGAGTTTAAGACCCAAATGTTTAAGTCTGAAGATCTCTAGGCTCAATCATCAAAGTCTGAAAATCTCTAGACTCTACTATCAAAGTCTGAAGATAGTTAGACTCAAACTTCAGAGTCTGCCCAAGTTGACAGCTTTCCAATCTAACGGTTTAGGATTTTAAAGATTGGATAATATCTCCAATGATATGTTCTATTTTATGGAAGATCTCTGGCTGGATTTAGCTCGAAAATTATTTGGTTATTCTCATCAAGATCTATCTCGATTTGAATATCCGTTGAAAAACAAGCAAAATTTGGAAGGTTCTACTTATGGAAACTCAAGATCCTAATTGTATGGGCGAACAGGATTGACGAGCTATCTTTCACATCTATTCGACAGCTTGAAGATCACCTTAATTGATTCATTTTAATGGGTAGATTGGATGAACTCCTTTGAAAGGTGCTAACGGCTATGAAGGCATGAGGGAGTATTTAAAGGTGGAGTCATTGTTGTTCGAAGTGTGCGTTGATAGAAAATTTCAAAATCTGAATCTCTGAAACTCCTTGTTCTCACAATTGTTTGAGCTATAGTTGTGTAGAAAGGAGAGAAATATATAGTGAGAATTTGTGTGTGTAATAGCCAAGACTTTCTACTAAAGAAGTCTAGATCATAAGCTGTACAAATTTCTTTTGTTTCATAGTGAAATCCAGCCGATGGGCTATTAGTGTGGAGAGTGGACATAGACTTGGATTAAGCCGAACCACTATAAACCTTTGTGTTCAAATCTTCTTACCTTAATCTCTTTATTTATATTGCTGCACGATTTAATTGGTTAAGTGTTTTACTTTAAGTCTTTATACTCTGATTTATATTTCAAAGTTGATTGAGTCTTCTTAAAGTCTTCAAAAGAAATTTTAAACACCAATTCACCCCCCTCTAGGTGTGTATACTAGCCTTTATCAATTGGTATTAGAGCTTGTGTGCTTGATTGTTGGAAGTGTTTATACTTCTTAAGCTAAAGATCTATGGCTAGTATTTTGGCTCCAGGTTTGGTTGAAGGCCAAAGCAACATCAGACCACCCCACTTCGATGGGAAGGAATATAATGTATGTAAGAACAAGATGAAGGCATTCCTAAGATCAAAAGATCCTCTGGAATGGGATGTAGTAGAAAAATGAATCATTCCTAAAGTTACATCATCCTTAGGGAAAAAAATAGTTGATGCAGGAGAACTGTCACAAACTGAAATAACAAAAAGACAAGCTCTTGATACTAAAGCTATTTATTCTCTATACTGTGCTTTATCTCCTACTGAGTATAACAGAATCTCATCTTGTGAAACAGCTAAAGAAGTCTAGGACAAGTTGCATGTCACCTATGAAGGAACCGATGGAGTTAAAGAAACAAATATCAATATCCTTCTTTGATAGTATGAAGCCTACAAGATGAAGCCAAGAGAATCCATTACTGACATGTTTAGTCATTTTACAAAATTATAAATGGCTTAGCATATCAGGGTCAACCGATTTCAGGACCAATGAAGGTCAATAAGTTGCTGAGAAGACTCTCCAAAGACTGGAATCACGTAAAGACTTCTATAAGGAAACACAATGGATCATGCCTCTTTCTGTAGACGAATTGGTTGGTACACTTTAATCATATGAAATCGAGCAAATCAATGAGGATATAGATCCCAAATGTAAGAAGTCAATTGCTTTAAAGTCTAACGATGACTTTGATGATACAGATTCAGAAGGTAACTTGGATGATGAAGAATTAGCACTTTTGATAAGAAAATTCAGGAAGTTGAACAATAAAAGAAAAAGGTTCAATTAGAAGAAACAAAGCAATCAAAGACTTCAAAAGAAATCAAATGAAGAAGATGAAACCAACAATGAGGTTGTTTGCTTCGAATGCAAAAGAAAGGGACACGTTAGACCCAACTATCCTTTGCTGAAGAAAAAGAAAGGAAAAATAGAAAAATTCAAGAAGGCTCTCAAAGCGGAAACATGGAGCGACAAAGAATGTGAAGACAGTGATGAAGATTATGCCAACATCTGTCTTATGGCAAAGTCAGACTCAGATTCAAACTCAGACAGTGAGGTCAAGGTTACTATCAAGAAGAAGATCAAATGGTACCTAGATAGTGGCTGCTCAAGACACATGACAAGAGATTCAACTTGTTTCATAAATCTCTTACAAGTGAAAGGAGGAAGTATATCTTTTGGTAAGTCAGACTCAGATTCAGACTCAGACAGTGAGGTCAAGGTTACTATCAAGAAGAAGATCAAATGGTACCTAGATAGTGGCTGCTCAAGACACATGACAAGAGATTCAACTTGTTTCATAAATCTCTTACAAGTGAAAGGAGGAAGTGTATTTTTTGGTGGCAATAATAAAGAAAAAATTGTTGGATATGGAACTGTGAAGATAGGAAGTTTCACAATCAACAATGTCTCTTTAGTTGAAGGTTTAAATTATAATCTTCTCAGTATCAATCAACTATGTGACTCTGGGTACAAGATCAATTTTCAAGAAAATACGTGTTCTGGAATTAGCAAAGACTTCTCTCAATCATTCACTGGAAGAGGACATGAAAATATCTATCTCTTTTGGATATAAAGTCTGATAGTTCTCAATGCTTGATATCCATTCAAGATGAAGCTATTCTCTGGCACAGAAAACTTGGACACATCAACATGAAGCAAATTGCAAAAGTATCATCCAAGAAGCTAGTCTGAGGACTACCCAACCTGAAATATCAAAAATATGAGCTTTGCACACCCTGCGTGCTAGGTAAACAGGTTAGAAATTCCTTTAAATCAATAAATCAAGTATCTACTAAATGTGTTTTACAGCTCTTGCACGTGGATTTGTTCGGACCAACAAGGACTCAAAGCATTGGTGGAAAAAGGTACCGTTTGGTACTAGTAAACGACTACTCTCGTTTTACTTGGGTATTCTTTCTTTCAAGTAAGTCTGAAGCGTTGTCTTACTTCACTAAGTTTGCTAAGAAAGTTCAAAATGAAAAATGCTATACTATAACAAGTATTCATACTGATCATGGAGGTGAATTTGAAAATTAAGATTTTGCTAATTTCTATGATGACTCTGGTTTTCAGCATAACTTCTCATCTCCATACACTCCACAGCAAAATGGAGTTGTGGAAAGAAAAAATCGTTCATTACAAGAAATGGCAAGAACTCTTTTAATTGAAAGTAATATTTCTCCTCATTTTTGGGCTAAAGCAACTTCAACTGCTTGTTATATTATTAACAGAATTTTTCTAAGGCCTATTTTGAAGAAAACTTCTTATGAATTGTTCAAAGGAAAGAAGCCAATTGTCTCTTACTTTCATGTATTTGGTTGCAAATGCTTTATTTTAAAGAATGCAAATGATCGAACTGGTAAGTTTGAAGAAAAATCAGATGAAGGGATTTTCTTTGGTTACTCAATGTCAAGCAAGGCTTACAGAGTATTCAACAAGAAAACTTAGACTATGGAAGAATCCTTGAATGTGAAGTCGAAGACTTAGTTCGAATCATTCTAATCAGGCTCAGCCTAAAGAATCTGAATCTATGCAAGTTCCTACAATTTCAAAATTCCCCGAAGAAAACCAAACTTCAGAAGTTCAACAGCAAACTGCATTAGAAGCCTCAACTGAAACAAAGACTCGGCAAAATGACAAACCAATCAACAATTGGAAGCATAAGTCTAGTCATCCTGGAGATCTCATCATTGGCAATATTGATTAAGGGATTCGTACAAGATCCAAAAGGCGTGAGGAGTTTAGTGCTCTAACACTTGTTTCAGAAATCAAGCCCAAGACAATAGAAGAAGTCTTGATTGATGAAAGCTAGATTGAAGCTATGCAAGAATAATTGAATCAATTCAGAATCAATAATGTTTAGGAACTTGTTCCTAAACCAAAAGGTAAGTCAATTATTGGAACTAAATGGGTTTTCAGGAACAAGCTAGATCAACAAGGAAAGATGGTGAGAAACAAAGCAAGACTCGTAGCAAAATGATATACACAAGAAGAAGGAATCGACTATGATGAAACCTACGCTCCAGTAGCAAGGTTAGAAGCAATAAGATTACTTCTTGCTTTTGCTTGTTTCAAAGATTTCAGGTTATTCCAAATGGATGTGAAGAGTGCATTTTTAAATGGAGTTATCCAAGAAGTCTATGTGGAACAACCACCTGGTTTTGAAGATCCAAGGAAACCGAATTCTGTCTTTAAGCTAAAGAAAGCATTATATTGATTAAAGCAAGCACCCCGAGCATGATATGAAAGACTAAGTAATTTTCTAATTCAAAATGATTTTGCTAAAGGTAAAGTAGATACTACTTTATTCATTAAAAGAGAAGGAAAAGATTTTATATTTGTTCAAATTTATGTTGATAATATAATTTTTGGCTCTTCTAATGAAAATCTATGCGAGAAATTCTCAAGATGCATGCAAGATGAATTTGAGATGAGCATGATGGGTGAGTTAAACTTCTTTCGGGACTACAAGTCAATCAATCCAAAGAAGGAATTTTCATTCACCAAGAAAAGTATGCAAAAGATTTAATCAAGAAATATGGACTGAAAAATTGCAAGAATACAGAAACTTCAATGTCAAGTTCCTTGAAGTTGGACAAAGATGAAAAAGGAAAAAGTGTAGACCAAAAGCTATACAGGAGTATAATTGATTCCCTTCTTTACTTTACTGCATCTAGGCCTGATATTTTGTTTAGTGTTTGCATCCGTGCTAGATTACAATCAAATCCCAAGGAATCTCACATGACTGCTGTGAAGCCTATTATCAAATATGTTGCAACTACTTCTAAGCTAGGTTTATGGTATTCCAAAGAATGAGACTTTACTCTCCTTGGATATTCAAATGCTGACTTAGCTAGCTGTAAAGTGGACAGGAAGAGTACTTTAGGTACATGTCAATTGCTGGGAGACAGGTTAGTATTTTGGTTCTCAAGAAAACAAAGTACCGTAGCTCTTTCAACAGCTGAAGTAGAGTACATAGCACTTGGAAGTTATTGTTCTCAAATATTGTGGATGCAACAACAACTGAAAGACTTTTGAGTTGAAGATTCATGCACAGAAATCAAATGCGACAATACTTGTGCCATCAATCTTACAAAGAATCCAATACTTCATTCAAGGGCAAAGCACATTGAAATTAAAAATCATTTTATAAGAGATCATGTTCAAAATGGAGAAGTGGTGATTTAGTTCATCGACTCAAAGAACCAAGCGGCGGATATATTCACAAAGCCACTAGAGAAAAGTCATTTTGAATTTATTCGCTCAAGAGGCGAACATCATAAAGTCCGAAAGTGTTTAGACTCGAGGTAAGGTCGGAAGTGTTCAGACTCTGAGGTAAGGTCTGGAAGTGTTCAGACTCTAAGGTAAAGTCTGGACATGTCAGACTCAGACGTAAAGTCTGACCAAGTTTTATTTTAGAAATTACGTCTGTGAGTTTTTAAATATGCCATAATAGATTTATATTTATTTTTTATATATCGATATCTGCCTTTTATTTAGTTTCTCACACTTTTATTTATGGCAGTTTTCTTTTTCAAAATATGGCAGTTTTCTTTTTCAAAAGGTAGTTTTCACCTTCTTTTACGACGGTTCAGTCTCCTCTTTTTGTTCCTACTTTATATACCTCCGGTTCGTCGTCTTCACTTTTCACACTCCCTTTCGAAACCCTAGAGTTAAAAAACTTCCACTTGCGATCTCTTTTGCCTTTGTTTACTCCATAAAAATCTCTTCTTTTTGTGGACATTCTGCCTTTTTCTCCCTTAAAGTTAACATGTCTTCAAGGAAGTCGTCAAGACTTCTTTGGGAAGGACCACGAACGAGATACGAGGGACCTACTCCAGTTGATCTCACCGAGGAAGAAGATTCTCCTCAAAAAGATCGATCCAGTCAGCAACGACAAGAAGAAAAAGTCGTCGAGAATGTTGAACCGATAAGAACCCTAAGACCGAAACTCGCTTATTATCTCTACAAGAAACTGAAGGAGGGAGGAACAGAGTTGAACCTAACCGACGGATTTCTAAAAGAAAGGGGTTACAGAAATGAAACTATCTTTCTGCATGAGATGGAAAAGTTGGGGGTGGTTAAAGAAGGAGAAGCGAAGAGAACTTTTGAAAACATGCCAAGTGATTCACGGTTCGGAACCGAAAATCAGCCTTTGGATGACGATGAAAGGCCGTTTACTCAATTCCAACCGAAAATGGGTTTGGCTATTAACTTTGTTTGCTCTGAGGGAAGCATTTTTCGCTCAAAAGAACAGGAGAGAATCTATTCGAAACTGCTGAAGAGAGGGCTCATAAACCCTAGGAGCGTGGATTTTGATTTCCTTGATTTGATTAAGATCAATCTAAGAGGAAAATTGTCTCAATTGCAGCTTGAGGCCTTCTGTACTGACTTTACAATCGCCTATCCCGAATTAACTGCTTATTTCTATTCGAATCTATCGTTTTTGAATGCAAATAGATTCTCATTTACTTTTAAGGATAGGGAGTATGTTGTGGATGTTGACATTTTGGCTGACATAATCGAGGTGGAAAGAAGGAGTTTCCAACCCATTAAAGTGTCCATTGCACATGCTACATTGGAGCTAGTTCGTGACAGAAGCCTAGAGGGCAAGATCTCCTATACAAGGATGAGCGCCTCTAACGTTCTGCTCCACAAGATTGTGATTAATTGTCTCTGGCCCAAGTCGACGTCAAAAATAGATGTTTCGAAGACGGAGGCAAAATTGATGTTTGCTGTCAATGAATGAGTTAGATTCTCTCTTCCACACATAATCCTATTTCATATGTACAAGACTGTGGTTAAGGATAAGGGTCAACTTCCTTACTCCGCTCTGGTCACTTGACTGTTCAAGCACTTTAAGATTCAAATTGCTGCTCCCCTGTGTCTGACTAACTCTGTTGTTATCCTCATTGGTTATAAGATGATTATGAAGATGAAGCTGAAAGAACTGAACAAGGCTCTTGAGGAATTGCAGGAGAAGACTCCTTCAAAGACTGTCAAGGAATCCACTGCTGCTTCAAAAAGGAATGGCAAGGAGCCCATGGCTGCTCCTAAGAAGAAAATAAGAAAAACCATCTTACAGGATGAAGATGATGAAGACGATGATGATGATGCCATGACCCTTGCAGCCTTAAGAGGTTTGAAGAGCTTTGTTAGTTTTCGTGATGACAGAAGAGAAGAGCAAGAGAGAAGAGAAGAAGAGCAAGCGAGAAGAGATGGAGAGATAGAGAGAAGAGACGAGAGAAGAAGAGAAGAGGAAGCAAGAGAAGAAGAAGAAGAAGAAGAAGAAGAAGAAGAAGAGGAGAGAATGAGAAAAGAAGAACAAGAAAAGGAGAAGGAGAGTAAGGCAAAAGAGGAATTTGAAGAACCACCTTCAGGAGAAGATGTAGGAAAACATCACTCTACTTCTGCAGAAGAAGAAGAGCATGGCGAAGAATTCTCTACTCCTCCTACTGGCACCAAAATAGGGGGAGTTTCTGAAGCAAAAGGTACTTCATCGCCATTCTTTGCAAGTGATGTTAGTAGGTCAGGTGCAGACCCAGAAGATGTGTATGCCTTACATTTTCCAAAAGTAGAGGAATCTTCTTCGACAGAAGGTCAAAGGGCTGGAAATGAACCTTCCAGCTTCAAGACTCAGAGAATAGAGTCTGCAGGTCCAAGTACTGGAAATAATCATTCGGCAGATTTTTCAAAACTAATGGATATTATGCTGGATCTCAAGAAGTAGATATATGGGATGGAATATGACATGCGGGATCTAAAGAAAGCACTCTTGGCTACTTCCATATCAATGCAGGATCAAATTGACACCCTCAAAAATCAAGTTCAATCAAATGTGAACGGTGCAGATTTGGAATCTTTGAAGGAAGCCTTTGCTAGCCTTGAGAAGACGGTTAACTCATTGGGAGAATTCCAACTTGTTCGAATCCCAAAACAGACTTAATTTTGATCATCTCTTTCATTAATTTTCTTTAATCTTCTACCTCCTTTTGATGTGACAAAAAAGGGGAGAGTGCTGCAAATTTAATTTTCTCGTTTCTCGTTTTGGACTTATTTCATTTGGACTTCGTTTTCATTTGGACTTTTCATTCGTGTTTTGACCTTAAGACTTTGACCAGATGGTGTGTTTGGACTTTTACTATCTGTGTTATTAAAGATTTGGTTTGGACTTTTGAACTTGCAGGTTTATATTATATTCTTGAGGATAATCATTTCCAGGACTAACATATTTTTTGTGGTTGCAGAAGTAATATAAATTATTCCTCAAATTATGTATAAGTTTTCTTTGTAGGTCAAAAGTTCTCAAATCTGCCGAGATGTTTTGTCACTATCAAAAAGGGGAGATTATTGGAGAAAAATCCCTTAGTGTTTTGAAGCTAACTAAACATCTTCGTCAGTCTAGTCTGAAGAGTTCAAGACCCAAATGTTTAAGTCTGAAGATCTCTAAACTCAATCATCAAAGTCTGAAGATCTCTAGAATCTACTATCAAAGTCGAAGATAATTAGACTCAAAATTCAGAGTCTGCCCAAGTTGACAGCTTTCCAATCTAATGGTTTAGGATTTTAAAGATTGGATAATATCTTCAATGATTCGTTCTATTTTATGGAAGATCTCTTACTGGACTTAGCTAGAAAATTATTTGGTTATTCTCATCAAGATCTATCTTGATTTGAATATCCATTGAAGAACAAGCAAAATTTGGAAAGTTCTACTAATGGAAACTCAAGATCCCGATTGTATGGGTGAACGGGATTAACGAGCTATCTTTCACATCTATTTGATAGCTTGAAGATCACCTTAATTGATTCATTCCAACGGGTAGATTGAATGAACTCCTTTAGAAGGTGCTAACGGCTATGAAGGCACAAGGGAGTATTTAAAGGTGAAGCCATTGTTGTTCGAAGTGTGCGCTGATACAAAATTTCAAAGTCTGAATCTCTGAAGCTCCTTGTTCTCAAAATTCTTTGAGCTATAGTTATGTACAAAGGAGAGAAACATACAGTGAGGATTTGTGTGTGCAATAGCCAAGACTTTTCTGACTAAAGAAGTTTAGATCATAAGCTATACAAATCTCTTTTGTTTCATAGTGAAATCTAGCCGGTGGGCTGTCAGCATGGGGAGTGGACGTAGATTTGGATTAAACCGAACCACTATAAACCTTTGTGTTCAAATCTTTTTACCTTAATCTCTTTATTTATATTGCGGCACAATTTATTTGGTTAAGTGTTTTACTTTAAGTCTTTATACTCTATTTATATTTTAAAGTTGATTGAATCTTCTTAAAGTCTTCAAAAGAAATTTTAAACACCTATTCAACCCCCCTCTAGGTGTGTTTACTAGCCTTTATCAAACTCGACTGCCTAGTGTGCCTGTAGCACTTTGAAAACCCCATTTGTTTTGCAGACCTTGGTTTTTATAAGATTGGTTTTGTATATGACATGGCTTAATATATATGTATATATAAGCGTGTTATGGTTTGAAAATTTTATGGCCCTACTTTTCTATTCCATCTTGTTTTTATCTAGGGATTTATTTATTCGCTTTCGCATGCGTATTAAAATGAATGGGTCGCCGATACGTCTTAAGACGTCACTATTATATCAACCAAGTAGGGATTGGCACGTGCTTAGAGAATCGGGGCGTGACATATACCGCTTCAGTTAAAGTTACCATTCAAAAAAGGAATCTTAACATCCTTTTGTCGTACACGCAAATTAGATATGCTACTGGAGCATATGTGTTAAAATAACCAATAGTTTCTTTATGTTTAAAGCCATTACCAACTAATCTAGCCTTAAATACTTGTATAGGACCATATGTACAATGTTTTTTCCCCACTATAAACCCACTTGCATTCCAAATATCATTTCTATACCTGTATTCCTTACAACGGTGGCCTTTCTTTCTGTTGGCTGGGTCCGCCACTTGTAGGCCGCGCTAACGTTAACATGGCACAAAGGAAATAGAGAAAAAGTCAAAAAGTCAAAAAAGAAAGAAAAGAGTGGGGCTGCTTCTTTTGTGGAGTGGAGCCGGAGAGTGAGGAGAGAGAAGAGCAGAGAGAAGGCGTGAGACCGAGAGGAAGCCAAGAAAAAGAAGAAAGAGGGCAAGTCTTTGTGATGCCGATTCGAAGTCTAAATATTGATAAAATTGGCTCAAATTTTGAATATGCTATTTGCGGGATCGAGGCCTACGAGTTAATCGGATTTGTTCATTGAGAACCTCCTCCGAATTCTACAATCGCAATTAGAATTTTCTTGCTTCATTTTTGTTCATTTATCTTTGTCGTGAAGAAATATAATTGTATTGTTGATATTGAGCCATTTTGCATTGGATTTTCACGTCAAATCCTTAGTGTCGGCGGCAGTTTTATTTTATTATCATTTGGCATTATATATTGCTGGTTGTTGTTGGAATTAAGTCGATTTTGGTTAATTTTATTTCAGGAGAGAAATTGATTCTAGATTAAATTTAGTTCTTGGTGAATTGTTCCCCAGATTCTTCGCAGCACTTTCAACAATGAAGGCAAGGCCTATTTTACTTGACGAATGTGGAATTTCGTGAAATTTCCTTTGGTATCAAACCAGTCTAGATTAAATAATAAATCTCGATCTTTATCCTATTCTTTGTTCTGGACAATGTCGAACATAAGGGATGGATATAGACACCGGGCTATCTAGAGTATTTGGAAAGATTGTGTAAAGATTAAATCATCAAATGGAAAAACTTACAAGTTCACCCAAAAAGACGGAAGCCTTGAAATCGACATTCGAGGCAACCACCGCTGCTTCCAATTACATGCTTGAGACTGAATTTCAACTGATGAGAACATTACCTTTGACACAATTTGTTGACATACTTATATCATTCAAATTCCAGAAACCAAGAATATCAGATATGAAACCCTCGAAAGGAAAAAGAACTCAAAGTAGATCATCATCATCAGCTGCATGATGCAGACAAATCATCCATTTATTTTTACTCGATCTAGAGGAAGAGAGATGCAGAAAAAAAGAACATTCAGATAGAGAAGAGATTATGAGAAACAAAACGGAATAAAAAAGAATAATATCCATTTGCCTGGACCGTCCCATGTATGCCACACACCGATTGGTGTCTTCTCTATATTTAATTACATTATCAATCTCCCCATCTATTGTCCCTCTAGCTCGTCTCACAAAAACACTCACAAAATCTACAATAAAAAAAGAGTAAACACGGACACAATCGCATAATTTCCTTTCTGTGGGGCTGTATACCTTTATATATAGGGGTCTTTCGAAGCTGGAAAAGAGAAAGACTATACACTGTTTTGGTCAAACCCAAGGAAGTACGGACCGAAACCCATCAGATTTAATCCCTTCGGGAACTGGACTCTTCACTGGAAGTACTGCGTGCATGCAGAGATGGGTCTGACGCCACTGTGGTTCCCTCCTGTAGAAGCAGCTCAAACTTTCACGCTGAGAGAGGGAAAAGTCGAGAGTGTTTTAAGGACGCACGGACCCCTGGAGTGCCAAAAGTTGACACAAATGGACACTTAAGAAAGGTACACTTAAGTATCAAAATCGGAGCAAAATGGATCACTTGAGTGCCAATCCGGCGAAAATCCGGCCAAAACGCTGACGTGGCAATTTTCCGGCGAGACAAAAACAAAACGGCGTCGTTTTAACGTTGACGTGAAAAAAATAATATAAAAATTAATTAAATTAAATTTTAAATTAAATTTATTTTAAATATTTAAAAATAACACTTTTTAATATTAAAATTTAAAAATTTAAAAAAATTAAAAAAATTTTAAAAAAAATGGGAGGGGATTGGATACGGGCGAGGGAGTGGGCCCTCCCGCCGCCGCCGCCCTCCGGGGCCGGCGACCCCGGCCGACCCTTTCCCCGGCCGGGCGTCGCCGTGAGGAGGCGGCGGCGGGCGAGGGCTATCCGCCCCCCTCCTTTTTTTTTTTTAATTTTTTAGTTTAAATTTAATTTTCTTGAATTTTTTAATATTAATATTAATATTTTTAAATATTTTATGTAAATTTTGTTTTAAATTAGATTTAATTAATTTTTACATTAATTTATGCCACGTCAAAGCAAAAATGGCGTCGTTTTTCACTTTGTTTGGCCACATCGGCATGCAAAACGGCGTCGTTTTACACTTATTTCGCCGTAAATTGTCCACGCGCACTTTAGCCGGATTTTGGCCGGAGTGGCACTTAAGTGTCCCATTTCTTTTGAATGTGGCACTTAAGTGTACCTTTCGTAACTTTTGGCACTTAAGTGTCCCTTTGTGCCAACTTTTGGCACTTGAAGCGTTCTTCTGCCGTGTTTTAAGAGAAGCCGACATTATAAGACGGATCAATCGCATGGTCCCCCGCCATGCATGTACTGCTTAAATTTGGAGAATGCCCGTGCTTTTGAGAGAGAGAGAGAGAGAGATAGAGAGAGAGAGAGAGAGAGAGAGAGAATGCCCGAGCAACCTATTTTTTTTTCTTGAAAATATATTTGGAAGAGAAATAAATTCGAAAATAATTTTTTTCTTTTCTCTTTTTTTTTTTCTCTTTCCTTTTCTTCTTTTTTTCTTTTGGCCGGTCGCAGACCTTGGCCATGACCGACAACCTCGCCGGATCGTCATCGACCCCCAACGACTCCAAGCCATGACGAGGCTCAGTCTTGTCGAGCCACCGCCAGGTCGGTGTCGCGGCCGAGCCTCGCCGATGGCCAAGCAAGCTTCTAGTGAGCTCATTGGCCCTCACCTTGACTTGGCGAGGCTCTAGCAAGGGCATTAGACCACGCCCAATTAGTTGTTGATCGTCGGCGATCGGCCACAAAGGAGGAAGAATGAGAGAAAAGAAAAATAAAAAAATAAAAAATAATAATAATAATATTTAAAAATTGAAAGAAATAACAGAATTATATAATTTTACCAAACGCATTTCTTTTCCAGGAATAAAAATTTTGTGCAGTTACCAAACGCGTTCTTATGTTCAGAAATTGTTCCAGGAAACAGAAGCAAACAAAAAATAATAATTTCTGATAAAAAATTATTCTAGGTAATAGAATCGTTACTATACGCATCCTAATTGTGCTGATAAGGAGCATAAGAATCCCAACCACCAGATAAAACATATTAAAAAAAAAAAGTGAAACCTTGCATTTTTTTTTTCTTTTTTTTTCTTTTTAAGTACCATTTGCAGATTATGATTAATTAATTAATCTAGTGTTTGACTATTTTATTGTCACGCAAAAACTTTTCAACTGGCAACGGCGAGGAGTGAGTGTTGCCGAGGATTGTCGACTGTCTTGGACATTTGACTCCGGCGGGAAAAAGGGGTCAGGTTTTGGCAAAAAAGTATTCAGCACGGTTCGAGGTTATTTTGACCCACGGTTTTCTCAATGCGGAATGTGAGCCTGGTTCGATTTATTCAATCCTCATGTATGCATGTTAAGTATTGGGGAACGGTAATTACAGCTGGCCAAAAAAAAGAACGGGCTCGATCAGAACCGAGGAGGAAATTTTGGGTCCTTTCAATTTGAACTTGGATGAGTGGGTTCTTATATAATGTTAAGAAATGAGTAACGATGGAGCTTTAAAACCAGGGGTACTCATGGATCCTTGATCTTTTAAGGGTTTCTCACCACAAATGACGAATTTTAGAGACGAATTTTAGAGCTCCATCAAGGGCTGCCCCGCTTGTCCAATGTATATATCGTTGGCGGCAAGTGTGTTCCTCATTTAAAGTTATTTTAAGGTCATAGATCCACATAGGAATCTGAAGAAATAGTTTAAGGTCATACGAAGGACCGTAATGGTAGTCGAAGATATTCTTCAAAAATTAAAAGGGAACATTGGTGCGAGGATGATGTTTATAAACCAACAAGGTAATCTTTATTTATAAGATGGAACATCACTTGACAAGGGAAGTAAAAGTGGAGAGTCCCAATGAAAAGTCCATCCCAATTTGATCACTCACTTGAGCTTCTTCGCTATTACTTTGGGTTCACATTTTCCTTTTCTTGTAATGACAACACAAGCCCCAAACACCCAAAGGTCTCAATCGAAAAATTATTTATCATAAAATGAGTGATTTATATTGACTCAATCAAAAGAGAGAGAGAGAGAGATGATCACGGGTCCAGTTAAAGAGAAGAAAGATAAGATGGACAAAGTCTAGGTCATATCGAATTTTCAAAGGTGGCAACACGCCCGATCACATTCAGTTCCAAAATGGATGCTAGGTCATACACAATATCACTGGGAAAATTGTCCAAAAAGTCCTAAAATTATTGCACTTTTGTCATTTCAGTCCTAAACTTTTTCACTTCGGCCAATTCGGTACATCCGGCCAATTTTGGCCGAGAAAATGCTAACGCGGACGCCGGCGGTGCCACGGTGGACCGTCGTCACCGACGGGGACAAATTTAATATTATTTTATTATTTTTTCTATTTTTCCTCCTTTTTTTTTCTCTTTTTTTTTTTTTTTTTTTGGTGGCTTTTTCTTTCCTTTTCCGGTGGCTAGCCACCGCCACCGGCCATCGTGAACTTAGGCCTAAACCACGTTGTCGCCACGTCGCCGCCGC